>JAMJFZ010000039.1:5897325-7134738 GCA_026225945.1 Cricetomys ansorgei
TTCCCTTTTTTACTTTCTGCAGTTTCTGCAGGCTATACATTCACACCTGAAAATTTTGGAGCTATGAGCCTCAGATGAGAGAGAACATGTGGAACATGTGACTTTTGTTTTTTTTTAGGTCTGCGTTACTCATGTAATAAGATGTTTTCTAGTCTATCCCTTTTATGACTTCTTTTTTCTTTATAGATGAATAGTATTCCATAGTGTATAACACCACATGTGAATTATTTATTTATTGGTTGAAGGACATTTAGGTTGCTTCCATATCTTAGCTTTTGTGAATAGGGCAGCAATGAACATGACTGATCAAGTATCTGTGGAGGAGGATGCTGAGTTATTTGGGCAGGTGCCAGAGATTCCCACAGCTGGGTCATATAGCCTATTTAGTTTTAACCTTTTAAGAATTTCCGACACTGATTTCCATAGTGGCTGCACCAGTTTTCAGTCCCACCAAGTGTGAATGAGGTTCCCTTTCCCTCATCATCTCAAGCATTTGGTGCTCATTGTTTTGTTGGTCATTGCTATTCTGGCTTGGGTAAGATAAAAAAATCTCAATGTTGTTTTGATTTGCCTTTCCCTAATTGCTTGAGACAATGAACATTATGTTGAGATACTATGTTGTTTGTTTCTTTCTTTTAGAACTCTCTGCTCAGATCCCAAGCCCACCTTTGAAAGGTTTAGTTTTGTTGGCTTGTTTATTTTTTGACTCTTCAACTTTAGAGATATGATAGTGAGATGGGGACTTGGCGTAAGGAAGGGGACTTGTAGGAATAGGATGATAAAGGAGAGCAGAAGTGGAATAAGTGTGACCAGAGTCTATTTTACATTTGTATGAAACTGTAAAAAAAGTAAATTAGTGAAAAAAGTTTTAAACTACGGTAAAAAGATTTACTGATAAAGTAATTGTTCATTTGGTACTTGCTGTGTTATAGACCCATAAAAGTATTACAAACAATTAGACTTAGAATATAAATCAACTTAAAGGAATTGTGGAGTAGTAGTAGAGCACCTTAACCATGCTCAGCCTTTGGCATTGTTTTGTAGGCTTATCTCGATTAACTCACTGAAATCTCACACACATAGCAATGAGATAGAAATTCATTCTAATTTTTCAACTGAGGTTGACTTGCCCAAGGTGGTATAAACCCTACTAAGCTGGGAAGGCAAGGAAATGCTGCTATCTTAAAGAAGTACCATATCATAAGAATTTCACACTAGAAACTCCTGTCAGTCCTATTTCTTGTTGTTATCTTCATCTTGAGACATCCATCTAGCTGAGACTCAGAGTTTCAAGTTTTTTCCACATTGTAATCAGATCCAGTTTGGGGTAAATATCTGTCTCTCAAGAACAATGTGGAACAGTTAGAACAAGCAATGTGAGGAATGTCAAATGTGACTTCTTTCATATCAATTGGACTTTTCAGTGATATGTTGACTTAGGTATGGAATAAATTGGTGAATGTATGACAAAGCCTCTATCATAGTTAATGAATATATAAACAATATTTGAACCTAGGAAGATTCTCAGAGAGAACTTTACTCTTACTCTTAACTGCTAAGTATTTCTGAGTGAAAAATAATTTTAATGTGGGTGGTGATTAAATCTAAGCGGAGCAATAAATATTTTTGAGCCAAATAAGGTCACTGAATCAACAGGTGCTAATTAATCACATTAGTCGAAATAAAACTTTTTTTTATTGATTGTACAACATAGCATTGTACTCTGTTCTAATATATATTTCTTTGTTAAGAAAATATATTCCTTTGGTTAACAAATTAGTTTCATTATAAATCTAGAAATGGGGAAAAATGATTTTTAGTTTTTACTTGTATTCATCAGTAAAGCATGTAGTACTAATATATCTTCAAAACTAATAAATTTCAGATTAACATAAGTTTATATGACACATAAGATTACATTGCTGAAACTAAATTGCTATTCCCATAGTAACTTTCTTTGAGTGCTGCAATGCAGTTGCTTTGATTTTGACATACCTCAAATGTTGGTTGTGTGTTTTCACTGAAAAATCACTGATTTTTTTTTTCCTGTTGCCATACATGGAAACATTTGCTAATATGCCACTTTCTAGTATCATTTGACTTCTGCTTAGAAATAAATCACAGAACTTGAATGTTAAGTTGGGCTGTTTTGGATTTACTTGAGTTTAATCTCTTATGTAGAATAACCCAGAGGAAAGAAACCTATAAATGTAATTGCAGGCACAGGTAATTACCGGACTGGAATTGTCTAGAACTTGCCTATTCAATGGCAATGTTTTTGGTATGCCGCAGAGTACGTGGGGAAACAAGAACTGCACACCATGCCATAGGACATATGATTTTTAAATTCAGGTTTTCTTCTAGAGACTCCACGTTTTTGTCTAAAGACTTAATGAGTGTCTCCACAGAAGAGTTCATAGCAGCTGATGTAATCTAAACCAGGCTGGATTCAGTTAGAGTCTTCATTTATGTGTCTTATATAACGATAAACCTTGGAATTTTGATGAATACCTAAAGAATGATACAAATCTCTAGTGTATTTTTTTTAGAACTATAAATATTCTGGGAGTAAGTAATATATTATTTGATGAAATAAGATTTCAATATAAAATGAAAATTTGAAACAAACACTGGTTAGTCTCCTTTTAGAGTAATAATGATAATAATTATATAATAATAATAACAATAATAATTAAAAAACTAACTAATCTACATGTTATATTTATATTATATAAGTAAATCCAGATTCTATATATTAGTTAAATGTGATATTTGTTTCTTTCTGTCTAGCTTATTTTGCTTCTTATGATGGTCTTTTTTCCCATTTATTTTACTGAAAATGAGACAATTTAATTCTTTGTGACTGAATATTACATTATGTTTATCTATTCCTGTGTTTTTGGTTTATAGGCACCTAGTCTTGTTTCATACCTTTGCTGCTGTAATTGATGCTACAAGCACTGCTGTGAGAATATCTCTATACTATATTGATCTATGTTTCTTTGGGTTTTGAGGTTTATGGAGTCATAGTTTTCTTTCTAGGTTTTAAAAATTTATTATTAATATTAGTAGTAGTAGTAGTAGTAGTAGTAATAGTAGTAGTAGAACCTCCATGCAGATTTGGATAGTAGCTACACTAATTTTTCATTCCCACTTATATGAGGATTCTTTCCTCCATATTCTCATCAGCAATCATTGTCTTTTGTTCCCTGGGTGACAGACATTCTGAATGACATAAGGTAGATTTTTTATTTTTATTTTTTCTGAATATGTAATCTTGATCTTCACTTCTCTGATATATAAAGATGTTAACCATATTTACCAATACACATTGGTTGGATTTTGGTTAGATTTTGGTACTGGTTAGATTTTGTTGTTAACTTGGCACAAAGTAGAGTTACATGGGAAGAGGGAACCTCAACTGAAGAGCCGAATAGGTCAGATTGGGCTTTGGGCACATCCTCGTATTGTTTTATTTTATTTTGGGTTCTCAAGGCAAGGTTACTCTGTGTAGTCCTGGCTGACCAGGAACTTGCTCTGTAGACCAGGGTAGTCTCAAACTCAGAGATCTGACTCTGCCTCCAGATTGCTGGGATTAAAGGTGTGCACCACCACTCACTACATGGTTATTTATTGTCAGTAGATGTGAGAGGGCTTAGCCTATTGTGGGTGATACATCCCTAGAAGGGTAGTGCATAAGAAAGCTAACTTGACATGAGCTAGTGAGAGAGACAGTAAGCAAGTAAGTAGTCTCCATGATTACTACTTCAAATTCCTGTCTTGAATTCCTATTGTGATATGCTTCAGTGATAGGTTGAAACCCGGAAGTATAAGCCAAATAAACTCTTACCTCTTGGCTTTTGATCATGGTGTTTGTCACAGCAACAAGGACCAAATGACCAAAAGGCTATTCATATTTATTTATTGGTAACAACATATTAAAATAACTTCTCCATTGATAATTTGCCAATTGGAAAAATTGGATGATTTTGTGTGGGTTTTGCTATTTAGTTTTTAGAGTTTTTCATAAATTCTAAATATTAATGGCATATCAGATATTTAAGTGGCAAGAATTGTCTATTTCTTTCCCACTCTGATCATTTTTTTTTTTTTTGCAGGGTAAATGCAAGTAAATTTCACACAGCCCATTTGTAAATCTATGGCTAGCCATGTGGTAATGGAAATCCAGTGGTGAATTCATTATACCATAATATAAAATTTTGAAATGTATGAAAATGGTAACTACATTTTGAATGGACAATCTGTATGTTTTGTTCAGCCTATTATAGATGGCATGACAACAAAAGAGACACTGAAACATTTAACAAATAAGGATAGATCTAGACTCTAGCTCCAAATATTTTAATGAGTCTACAGCAGAACTGAGGAATCATGATCTCAAACATAACACTTTATTTCTTGAGCAGGTGGTTCTAGAACTACAGTTTTCTAAACTCTAATAAATTTGGCTGGAAAATATGATACTACAGTTGCTTGGGGATTTAGGGATTAGATACAGTTAAATGTTTCTTCCTGGAAGAGTGAGGAGAATCTCTAGGAGTAGAGTAGGCAGAGGCTTTTAGGAACATGTTTATGAAGAGAAAGCCAGGACAAGTGAGAACAACCTGAGAACAGCAGAAGCTGAGAACGGCAGAAGCAGTGTTGTTTCTAGGGGTGAAATGGGAGGTGAAGTTACAAAAACTACAGCTAATAGAGTGAAGAATTTCCTAGAACTGCAATTTTTAGTGACTAATTTAAATTTTTGTTTTGTTTTAATGATAATGATGATGACAACAACAATAATAGTAATAAGAAACAACCTTCTTTGGACCCTAGGGCTTTAGTTTATTGAGGGAGACTGATATTTCCCCTCCAAAATAGGGAAAAATACATTGTCATTTCCTACTGTCAACCTGTACTAACATGGACTGAGCAATTTCTAAAATTTTTGGTTATTTGTGAGCTAATCTTAATTTAGCTAATCTTAGACTAATCATTTTTATAACTGCCTTATAAAAAGAACCTTATAATAAACTCAATAAATAGTATGCTAATAAATAATATATCTAAAGTAAACTTAAAAGAAGACAAATTACATTAAGAACAGAAGCACAAGGAAAGAACAGAATCACTAATCATTGAATACATGATTTTTCCTAATTCTTTGCACTAATTTATTTACTTTTGACGTTAAAGGGCTTTTGTATTTGAATGTTCATGTATCACATATCTTTGGTACATATATTCCCAAAGTTGTATTCAGTTAACTGTCAAATGGTGTCTTTAATATCACCACTGTGGAAGATTTTGAATAATAACAATTCCCAACATAGGAAAAGATTGTCTTGTGTTTTCCTTCTTTGTTTTGTTCTGAGATCTGTTCAGTCAACACTTACCAACACAACAGTACTTTGAAGAACTGTTTTCTTTCATCTCTCCCTCTATTTCCTTTATCTTCCTGCTTCCTCTTCTACCTGTCTCCTCTTGTTTCTCCCATCTTTCTTTCCTTCTTGTCTGTCAAGCTTTCATTATGTGGTTCTATAGCTATAACCCTGAAGGTATAAATACATGAAGTAAGAGCTTGCCTATTTTGGTGGCATGGTTCAGTGAGACATAGAATTTACAGATAACCAAACTGGATTCACAGAACTGTATTTCACTAAAGTCAGGCTAGTTGTTGCTTGGATTTTTGAGTGAAACTACAGGGATATTATTTGAAAATGCTGGGAAACACTAAACTTCTTTTCATCTGTATGTCAACCTCCAGAGTATTTAGCTATTTTTGGCACATATTTAATGGTGGTGGGGGGTGGGGTTGAGGATAAATCCCACACTGAAAAAGTTTCAACAACAAGAGGGGCCATATGGGACCTGGTCATATCACTTGCGTCCTAGATTAAGCTATATCTGTACTGTTCATCTGCTTGAGCCAATAGATGGCTTTCTTTTTCAATTATTAAAAACATTTGGGAGTATTTTTCTACATTAGTTATCTAAATCTTTCTAGCTGAAATACATTGTTCTTCATATATCTTGGGCAAAAGAATGGAGAACTGAAATCGTTCCCAGGGACTGCTGATATAAAACATGAAGCAGAGAAACAAGAGCCAGGAAAAAACAAAACAAACAACAACAGCAAAAAACAAACAAACAGTGAACAAAACAAAGATACAGGAGAGAGATAAGAACCTGAGCTTGGACATGGCAACTGAAGATCATTGCATGATCAATTGTCTGATTGCCTCTCCATTAGCGCTGAGCCTTCAAGAAGTAACCACTTTTCACTTTTCATTCCAATCTCATAGTTACAGAATCTGTAGTTTGCAGTTTTATATAGTTTGCTTTTACACATAGTTAATAATGATTATTTCTTTCTGTTGCTGATGATTTGTGTGTTGCTTTTTGAGACAGTATCTCAAATGGTACACGTGCTTATTTCATACAGTAATTCTCTCACCTCAAATTCTGAAGTGATGGGATTATAGACATGATTCACCATGCCCATCTTAAAATGCTTATTGTTTTTGAAGTCACAGACCATGTTTTTGTTTTGGTTCTAACATCAAAACAATTGATGTATTGCTTTAAAATATTGAGCGTGATAAAAATGTTGATAGAGGCGCTGTATCTTACTAAAGCCTAGAAAAAAATGTTTTAATTTTATAATTTTCATTATTTATTATATTACTCTTTTAAAAATTATATATTACCCTAAAGTGCTTCTGTGGAAAGATGGATAATAAATTGAGCACATTAGATCAATAACTTCTATCTGTAATAACTTCTGAAGAAGGAGATTAAGGGAAATGATAAGAGATAAATTTTCTTGTTAAGAAGTTAATGCATTAAGATTTAAAATACCTTAATTTAAGTCTGGCCATATGTTCTAGTTTGTCTCTTATGCTGGCAAAAATTATTGAGTGCACTTTTTAATTCTCAACAACGTCTCAGTTTAAATCATAAGTTCATTGTATAATAGTTACTTACATATTTCCCAAACCTCACTACTCATCTGAAATACCTAAAGACAGTTGTAAATTGTTTCAAATATGTAGAAAGACATTAGGAAAACCTAGAAGCCTAAATGGCCACGTTCAAAATCTGGGAATTGTTATACATTTTTTTATGTTTCCTTTAACTCTTTTTTAAATAAAAACAATATCATAATTAGAATTAATGAGTTCTGGACTGTAATACCATCATTTTCCTTTCTCTAGAGGTCACCATTAGAATGTTGGCAAAGATTGTAAATATGGATGCATTCATATTTTGATTATGTGTATATTCAAGAGGAAGCAAGTGGACATTGCATACATAAAGCTTTAATGTAACATATTAAACATTCACATTTAATGTTACGTAAAACTTCTTAAAAGACCATACTTATTTTATGGTAGCATTTTAAAAATATTCATCTCTCCCAAACATCTCTCCAGTATAATAATTCAGAATATTCTGTGGTTGAAACCAGCAAGATATATTGTGCCCCCAAATGATTCTGATATTTAAACAGATTTGGGAAATCTGATTTTTATCAGAATCCTAAGTAATTTACAGTGCTTGTTTAGACTTAAATGTCTGGACTGACGTGTAAATGATTCAAGATTGACTATAGGCAGCAAACCTCCTATGGTGAGAGTGACAAGCTATGCACTTTAAAAGATCTATGGGATCTTTTAAAAAGAAACAGTTTTTTATACTTTCTTCCACACTGGGTTTTGAGGGTAGAAGATTATGAAAATTATATTTGTTATTCTGATTCTCAAATGGAAGTGGGCCCATTGCATTGTGTCGATTGGTTATATAAATATGTTAAAATCAAAATAATAAAATTATTTTTAGAAAGATGATCCTAATATAGTGTTGTGTTTCAACAAAGGCCAATAACGCTTCAGAAAAACTTAAGGCAGTGTCTAAATACAGAGAGTCTGTTTGTTTTTCATACATTGAATAAAGAATAGTCAATGTGATGATAACTGTTAAGCCCAGTATCTAACTTCAAACAGTTCATGGAACTTATTTAAACACTATGTGTGTTTTATATTTGACTTCCTTAAACACTGAATTTGGTCATTATTTAAGTAAAACCAACTGATGTTGGGTACTTTGAATATGAGAACATATACAATTATTTTGAGGACTAATATGAATTATGGATTCATTTCTTGTAACAGTATAATGACAGGGAAAATAAAACTTAGAAAACAAACTCTGAGCATTTTCCCAAAATTTCCATGGACATATCTTAAATATTCACATGTGCATTTATGTCTGACATAATTTCTGGATCCTTACTCTCATATGTTATTAGTAAAGCTCAGATGGAGCTAATCAGAAAGACAGAGACACGTTCTAAAAGTTCCAAAGATGCCCCAATCTGTTTGTAAAAGTTTTAGTGAATTTGGCATCTCATCTTTTTACTTAGTCTTTGGGAGTCTCATGATAATAGAAAGGGAATAATGGAACAGATAGGATAATTTGGGAAGAAATTGTGTTTGCAATGAAGCTATCAAATCACCCTGTAAGGGAGACAATAGATAAGATTTTGTTCTCACAATTGGATAAAGATAAGTATTCAAAATGAGAAAGCCAGGGATAAGATAGATAATAGCTTGTCCATCAGGGACAATGCTTCCAATTAATGTTAATAGAAGCATATAGGATTTCACAATGTTGCTGCTAGCCATGCTTAGAATGATGGTAACATCAGTATGCCTATCTTTTATTAAATATCTAGGATGAAAAATTGAGAGAAGATTGAATCAAAGCTTTCTTATTGAAGGTAAAGGAGACTTTAATTGAGAGTCATGTTTTAAAAAGGTGTTTTAGTAGAAGAATGAAAAGTGGCTTTACATTTCCCATTATTTTGTACATAGTCTTCTGTTATCATCTCAAGAAAGTTTTGGCCTCATTCATCAGTTTGATAGTAAACATGACAAGTACTCAGTTCCATGGGAAGCAGAGGAGATCTAGATGAAGTCCCTGGAATTATGGCAATCTGCAGTCAAGTCAATGTAGGGTCTTTATAGTCTGCTAAGTGAACCTGCATAAAAATTGCTTAACCCATGCTTAAGAGTCATGAAATGCTTGTTAATGAGAGATAACTAAATGAGGACTTGAAGAAAATTTGAGAGTTAAGTTAAAATAATAAGTTTGGAAGGTTAAAATCCCTCATAAAATTAATTTCAATGCAAGAAATATATTGAGGACAGTAGACTTCAATAACTTACAGAGATTTACTCTGACAGAATCCTAAGTAGGATGGGGAACAAGCGTAATACAAACATAAGTAATAAGCACACAATGATACTTGAATTTTATTTTATAAAATGTGACTAGTTCTTGAATGCAGGGCATCTTCCCATTTGGCCTTTAGATTTCAGTGGGTTTAGATTTCAAGGGGGATTTCAATTCATGATGGATAATGGGTTTGAGAAGATAGAGATGGAAGGAGGGTAAGCTTTCAGGGGTCTAATTAAGTGTTCACATAGGTTAGCACAGAGGAGAGAAATAACATACTTGTCAGATGTCAGGGACAGTACTAGTAAGAGAGCTTGAAGTTACATCTGATAGAGTTGGTGGTATGAGAGCGAGAGTAATAACTAAGTTGAGTTCTGTGAGTGGATATAAATAGGATTATGTGCTACCCTCTATTGAAGACAGAATCACTGGGACAAGGATCAGAGGAAAAGCTAAAACTGAGAATAAAGTACATGTTTGGTACAGGATTCAGGCAATTGCTAGTTAAAGTTAATATTATCATGGAAGTCCCTGGCTAGTAATTATGGTCTTGATCTGCAATATCTAAAGATACATTCTCATTAATATTTATGTATAATTGGAAATATGAGTAGGAAGAAAACAGGGTTTATTTAAAGAAATACATTTAGCAGGAACATACCTCTTCCTCCACCACAAAACCAGGGATATGGAATGAGAAAACAACAGAAGATTCAGTGTGAAGGAATTGTTTTAGAGGGACTTTCACAGTACATAATAGATAGAGCAGAGTGTGAACAAAAAGTATATGGAAAGGCATTGTTGTTTAATGAAATATGTTTATGAATATGGTGGTTTGGGACATAATTTCACATCTTCAGTTTCCTAAATAATTGGTCACAATCTTGCAACATTCTCCTGCCTCTCTATCTTTTGTGCTGGAATTATAGGAACCACCTCTGACACATCTTAAAGAGAATTAGCACCATGTTCCTGGGAGGAGAGTTGGATGTGATCTCCCATAGTTTTAAAAAACTACACAAAAATATGAAATTCTGAAATGGTGGAATCAGTTTCACCTTTCCACTGACATGAATTCAATTACTTTATTTGTCAAAAAATTAAAAAAATAAGCATTAAAAAGGCTGTGGTTTTAAAATATAATAGAATAGCAAAGCCATTAAATATCAACAATTTTGTCAATGTCATCAATTTTTAAATATAATAAGTTGATCATTTATGATGGTTTGAATGATAATGGGCACAAAAAGACTTCTGTACTTGAATCTTTGGCCCTCATTTGGTGGAACTCTTTTGGGAGGATTAGGAGGTGTAGCCTTGTTAGAGGAAGTATGTCACTTGGGGTGGGTTTTGAGATTTCAAAAGCCCATGCCACTTCCAGTTACCTCTCTCTGCCTCTTTCTACCTCATGCCTGTGGATCAGATGTAAGCTATCAGCTAGTGTTCCAGTATCATGCCTGCCTGCTGCTGCTATGTTCCAGCCACGATGGTCATGGATTCACCCTCTGGAACTGTAAACCTTAAGAAACTCTCTTTTATAAGTTATCTTAGCCACTGGTGCTGTGTCACAGCAATAGAAAAGTAATTAAGATAATCTTTTAATGAAGACATTTCCAGATAGTAGAAACATTGTCACATTAATCTTAGCTATTCCCTAGGATGCAAAACCCTAAAAGAGAATTTTGTAGCCATTTATGCTTCATGTTTGTTGCTAACATTTCAAATGTACGTGAGCTTTGAAGTCATCTTTCTACAGTGATATTCATTTGAAAATTAGTGATTGTTAGTCAAGAATCATTTTGTCTTGCAGATTTTTTGAGACTCTGAAGAAGAATTCAGTATCAGAAAATATATTGTGTGTTAATGTTTATAGATAAGTATTCATTTCTAAATGTTTTACTTGAAGATGAGATTCTAAAGGGATTTAAAATTATAGTTTGCACTTTGACCTTTCTTTTCTAATTTTTCTTTTTAAATGTTCAATGTTGTCAACAAGAAACTACATTACAGTATAAACCATAAGGTTATCATTTCTGTTACACAGGCAGTAAATACAAATTCAGGTTTCCCAGATTTGTATAATCTACTTCTCACAGAAGTAATACTAGAATTGGTTTGTAAAAATAATGGTACTTTGACAAATAATTCCATTAAAATTAACATTTTTATTTTGCTCTTCAGAGCAAACTGTACTTCTATTACATTCAATATATTCATATAGAATACTCTGTATTGGTCTTCATGGAATGTATCAGTGCAGTAGATAAAATGTGATATATACTCACATTTAGATCAATATAGCTATTATACTTCTTTGCTTGATGTTTCCATGAGAGAAGCCACTCTGACTAATCAAAGCAAAAGGGGAAAGAAAAATTCCAGTGGCTTATTTTATTTTTTTCTTGTGCAATTTTGAACACAAGAGAATAGAATTTCTTCTTTGCAGGAACAAAGATGGCACCCAGAGATCCTGCAACAAAGAAGATGGAGAAGATCAGTAGTGAAAAGTCTTGGCCATGATAGATCATCACTTTCTGTTCACGGTTCACTGACCATGACTGAGGAAATAGCTGTAATCTGATTACAAAATAGACTAAGGAAAAGAGAACACATGACATACTGAGAAATAATTGTTTTTATCACACATTTCATTCATAGAACTGAAAGTATCTAGATATTAGAAAGCCTGGAACTAGAAATAGCTTAAGGACTAGAGATCCTAGTGAAAAGTACTAAATCTTTGAAAGTGTGCAACTTTTTACTCTTTCCCCATGATTTTCATTTTTGGACCATGTGCTAATTGTTTATAATTTTTTATGTTGTGTTGCGCCTTTATAATTGATTTGTAGGAGCATTTTTTGTGTTCTAAAATTGTGTTTCTTCACAAACCTTTTCATTCAGTCTATTCCTTTGATCCTCACTTGACTGTACACTTTTCTGTGTAGAAATTTGATACAGTCCAATTGATCTCTTTTTTTATATTGATGTCTATACTTTTTGGTACATAATGTAAAAATAATTACCAAGACTAATGTTAAGAAGATTTCCCCTTAAGTTTTCCTCTGGAAGATGTTAGTTCCAAGTATTATGTTGTCTATAATCCATTTTATATTAATTTTTTGTATGTGATGTATGATATGGGTAAAATTGTATTTTTCATGTGACTAACCAGTTTTAATAGTTCTAATAGCATTTATTGTAGAAATTATTTTATAATTTTATATGTATATGTGTAATGAGTTAATAGACAAACTGTATAAGAAACACAAGCAACAAAAAATTAGGATATAATTATCAATAATAGTATTCATCATCATCATCAATCATAATATTAAAATTTGGCAAATAACCAGAGCAGACATTTCTCAAAATCATTATGTAAGCACATCCAACTGGTATATGACAGATATTCTTCTCTATTAATCACTTGAGGAAACTGAGTTGAAATCACAATGAAGTCATATCTTATTCCTGCTTGGGGTACAATTATCAGAAGGGAAAAAGATAGTGTTTGAGAGTAGTCAGAGAACAAAATACTGCTGGTGGGAATGTCTGTTACAACAACATTGCAAAATCTTGTATAGAAGCTACTTTAAAAAACTTAAAAAGCTTCTATTCTACCTCCCCTAATGATACCCTGTTCTACTCATAGATCAGTACCTAGTCCAGTCTCCATTAGAGAGACTTCTGCTAGCAGCTGATGGAAACAGATGTAGAGGCCCAGAACCAAACATCATGAAGAGCTCCGGAAAATTCACAGAAGAGGAGAAGAAGGCATTTCAGGGACCAGAAGGGTAGTCCACATCAGGAAAACAGGCCCCACGGGGTCAACAGACCAGCAATCTTGGGGTCCCTCAGGGCCTAAAGCAGAAGACAGGGAACCTGACATGTCTCCTAGGTATGGTATGTGGTTGTCTGGTTTGGGGTTCTTGCAGAGAGCCTGCAAGCTAGAGTGTATGTGTGGGTTCTCTGATGCTTTTGCTTGTCCTTGGAACCTATTTCCTCCAGCTGGGTTGCCTGGTCCACCCTCAATATAGGGACTGGTGTCTGGCTCTGTCCCATTTGTTGTGCCTTGTTTGAGCGGTTACCCTGGAAGGACTGTGCTCTTCTATGACCAGACATGGGTGGAGAGATGAATGGGTAGGGATGAGGAGGGTATATAATATGAGAAGAGGGAGGATGAGGGGAGCCGGGCGGAATGGAGGGAGGGTAGGAGTAATGTTGATATGTATTATACCAAAGAAGAAAAATAAATTTAAAAAAGAAAAAAACTTAAAAAATGTATCTAATACAAAATTCAGTCAGCGCACTCCTCTGTTCACTGTAGAAATACTCACACCAGTCAACTCATACTACATGTACATCAAAGTATGTGTAAAGAAAATGTGTATATGTGTGTGTGTATGTGTGTATGGGTATATATATATATATATATATATATATATATATATATATATATAGAGAGAGAGAGAGAGAGAGAGAGAGAGGAAAGCTACATATATTTTAATACTACTGAACATTAAATAAAAATAAATGCTATTATTTGTGACAACATGATGAACTTAGAGGTTATGCTTATTGAAATTCAACAAACACAAAAGACATACTTTCTTACTTGTACATGGATCCTAAAATATTTGCATTATAGAATTAGAGAGTAAAATGAGGGCTACAAGATGCCTTAGATTAACTCTATACTATTAGTCAAAAATCTATTTATTCAGGGATCTGTACACAGGTACAGGTACACACTATTGAGAACTGGCTAAAATGATAAAAGATGGGACTTAGGGTTGGATTTTTGGTCATTCAGGAGTATAATTTAAGGAGACCCTCTCTCCTTCCTCATTCTCTCTTTCATCCCCTGATCATGAAGTCAGGACTCTACCATGTATTATTGCTATGATATACTACTGTGTTCAAAGCAATGTAGCTAATTAAAAATGGGATACATTTCCCCCAAATATGATCCAAATTCAACATTCTATCTTGATAAGTTGATGATCAACTTGAATTATTTTTTAATTATTAAATTTGGATGGGTATTTTGTATTCATATCCTTTTGTACACTATGTAAAAGTCTCATGCTTTTTGAGATCAGAAGATAGCATTGAAACCCTGGAACTGGACTTATAGATGAATGTGGGATGCCATGTGTGTGCTGGGAATTGAATCTGGGTCCTCTGGAAGATCTGCTGTGTTCTAAATTTCTGAGTATCTATTCAGTCCTTGAAACTATTTGTACATAATAACAAAATGAACTAACCAAGTAGAGGCTAAGGATGGAAGTAGAGAGATATTGGACAAATGTTACAAAGTTCCATTTCTGATGATTGAATCAATTCAAGAGATTTATTATCATTGTTTTTTTATAACAGATATTCAATATTCCCAGAACACACACAACATATGAATATGCAAAAAATATTGGACATATCAATTAGTTTGTTTACTTATACTTGTGAGTATAAACATATGTATGTATCAAAATATCACATTGAATCCAATACATAAATATAACCTGTCAGTCTGTGAAGTCTGATATTTCAGTGCTGCAATTTGTTTGATGAACTGGCATTTTTTCTTTAAATACACTAATTTGCTTTCCTCTTTATAGTTAAGTGATATCTATAACTTGTTTACATTTTTTTCTCTAGAGAATATGAAGATTCTGCTGCATTATTTTCCAGAGAAGTCTGTCTCTTTTGTTCGTCTTCTATTCATCCCTCTCAATGTGCTCTTCCAAGAAATCTGTTTAGATTTTTGAGACAGAATCTATCCATTGAACCTAGGATAAAAATATATATCCTCAAAGTAGTAAATGTACTAATATGAACCTAGCACATCTATTTTATTCTTTTATTTATATATCAATAAAATTTTTAAGTAGACATCTCACACACATTTTTAACTACATTTATTCATAAATATATGGCTTTTTATAGAATTTAAATTGTGTTTGTACAGTGGAGGCCATAGGCCATGTTATGTTTGGGAATAGCATTTGGAATCCTTCCACATGTCTTCTGGTTTTCTTTCAGCCCTAGTTTTCAATATTCTCTGTTCCTTATGTTGAAATTATAAATGTCTTATATAAGGCTGAACCCTTAACACAGCATCTTGTGTAGCCAATAGTCATATATATGTATATATGTATATATATGTATATGTACATACATATGTACATATATATGCATACACACACACACACACACACACACACACACACACACATATATATATATGTAATGAAATTCTTATAAAACTTTAGATTTCTATATGGCTTCTCCAAACCCCCTTAGTGTGAGTTATTCCTCCCTCCAAAGTACCAGGTATAAGATAGCACCCTTCAAGTTGCTAGTCATGGATATTTTAGAGAATTCCTAAAACAATGCAGGCCATTACCATTCCTTTTGGTTACATACCAGAAGCTATTTGATTGCTATCATACAATTAGGAGGTACTATGAAAGCTTTGGAAAAATCTCCAACAATTTTGCCTAGTTTTGAACACTGTGATCTACAGTAATGACAAGCACTATAAAGTATGCCCATGATTAAACAGTGGCAGTAATGTTATAGTGGTAACAAACTGATTTTTTAATTTGATTTAAGACCTTCTACACAGAAGAAAACACAAATGTGATATTGTAAATAAGAACTGGGTATTAGGAGTCATTTCCACAGCCCAGGGGTTATCCTACCATTGCTATTTTATTAAATAGACATAGTATAAAAATGTTCTTTAAACTCATATCTTTATACCCATAACAATAGATTAGCGTAGCTGTCTGACATCATCAGAGTAAACTAATATCTCTACAACTATATCCATATATTAGCACCTCTCCAATCTTATCAGTGAAGCATTTTATTATGGTTGTTATTTGTTTCTCTATGTCTCAACAGAAGATAAATTGACAAAGAAACAACTAATCAAATTAAAGAAAATAAGTGTCTGTGGGATGGTCAGTCAGAGATGGTACATTGAATCACAACCTCTAGCTGAGGGGCTATTGATGATAGAGGATTCTGTTGAAGGCAGAGTCAGTTTTCCGTAATGATGTGGCCCCTGGTAGGTCAATAATATACCAGTGGATGGTCACATATTCACGAATATATGGGCAGCACAAATTTGACATGATGGTTAATTTAATAAAAGATCACTTATTTAAAAAGGGGTTATTATGGGAAATGGATGTGAGAGAAATTGGAGGGGGAGTAGGTGGTGAATATGATTAAAATGCATTGTATGGTTGTATGAAATTCTCAAATAAAATATTGTTAAAAAAGAAATGTTTTGTGTATGCTTGCATGAACATGTTCTCAGTTCTCCCACTGTCATGTTTTACATACACTGTTTTTCTCCAGTTCCACTATTTACTTAGATAGAAATATTAAGACTTCCATTAAGGTAATATTTTTAATCTATGATTTTAATTATGTCAATATTTTTGTAAAGAATTTCTTCTCACTATAACCTCACTTGAAGGAAGGGGTGAATAATCCATTCTCAGTCTTTTAAAGGACACTAATCACCTCATGTAGACTGGAGATTAGCTCTGACAGCTTAATTTGCCACTTTTATAAAACCAGATATGTCAATTCAAGATATCCAAAGTTCAAGAAATAAAATCGAATCTTTAAAAAACGTATTTTACATGTTTATATAAAGCTACATATGCTTTTAAATATACTCATAAGAACCATGTGCATTTCTCTAACTCATGCACATTCATTAGATATTTCTTTAGTGGTGTGGTAATAACACTATAAGCTAGTATAAACTTAATTTTCTTTATCATGATTATTGTTAGAGAAACTATAGTAGGACAGAGTTTACGTAGATTCTTTGAAATAAAAATTACCACATAGAAAACAGCTATGAATATGTAGAAAGAACAACTGTTAACATGGAGAGGAATGAGCTATTGACCTCTGGGTGAGGGTGACTGGGTAACTGGTAAGCCTGTCCTTTTCTCCTTGTGTGCAAAGATTTTCTGAGATACTATGCCTATATTTCATTTTGTAAGACTGGGGTTCAGGTGATGGAATATCCTATCAAGACAACTCAAAGATACAGAATTTGCAAGTTGTTGATATATACAATATAGATACAATGATGTATATGTATAATAAATATTATTGGTATGTTATAATCTAAGGAGACAACTTTTAAAGCTGTACATTTATTAATCTTTAATAATAAATATTTGAATATAACAATTGATCTATTGATCTCAGTACTTTCCTGGGAAGATGTTAATAAAGCATCTATTCATCCCAAATGAAGATTCAGCTGACAGAATAAAGGAAGACGCTGCTATGTCTAGCTAGTTTGGTGGATAAATGAACAATTGAGACTGCACACAGGGGTAACTCATGGACACCTTCCACACTCAGAATTCATACTCTCTAGTTAGTTTGTTCTAACTACATGGAATTTATCATCATATGTAACTTGGTAAGAAAGAGTGGTGCGTTGGATCTCAGGAGTCATCAGGACCTTCTACCTAGGTATCTGCTGCATTTTTCTGCTAATTGCATTTATCAGACTGAAAGCCAAGGTCTCCTGTCAGTCACAATAGTTGCAGTGACTCAATAAGGCAGGGGCCACGTAAAACTCAGAGGTAATAACTACTCTTTAGTCAATGAATGCCAAAGAAAGTGATCAATAATACTCTCCAAGGCACAATATCATAAGCATGTCATATCAGATACGTAGACAGATTTGTTTGCGTTTTCCCACAATGTCAGAATTTATTGAATAATCATAAATTCTCATGCAACACTGGCTCTGTTTACAATATTGGTTTAATTTATAGTATAAGTGCTGCTATTCACAAAATATTTTAATTCTGATAATTCTGGTCTTAATTACTAATATTAACTGTCTGACCACATATTAAACACACATATATATATACATACAACGACTATATAAAATGACTATTATATACATAGTCAACACACACACACACACAACTTCAAAAGGATTAAAGAGGCCACAGAATTCAGAACATTTATTGACCTGAAACAGAGAACTGTGAGTACCACTGCTAGTGGTCAGATAAGTTAGGAATGAACCCAATAGGAAAGCTACTGGAGTAACTCAGAAGCAAGTTGATACAATGCAAGTTGAGGTACTTGATCTGGTCAAATAATTGGAATAGGCTGTGTCAAGAATGGAGAATATGCAGGGACATGCTTTTAGATTTATCAGATGGTTGGATGACACATAAGTGATGTTGCCACTCTGGCCAATGTTAGGTGACTCTTCTTTACTGTGATCCAAGTGAGAGTGTTTTTGAATTAATTAATGTTGTAACCTCAAAATATTCATGGGGATGTTTCTTAAAATGTTGTTTTAATATATGAATGTGACCTTGTGCTCTCTATTTACCTCATAAATTTCATAGGTAGTACCTTTTATATTTTCATGAATATGTAATTTATTAGGTTGTGCTTTTTGTCATTCGGTGCTGAAGTCTCACAGCAAAGCTTTCAGAATATACTCTCCATCATCATGAAACACACAACTATGTCTGCTTCAATGCAGAATGAATGGGAAGGGATTTTAATCAACTTGATTAGGGTGAGGCATTGGTAATAGCACCAATCAAATTTCATGGTTTTTAACAAACTATGTTGTAGATGAAGCAAGCTGTTGCCATGCATAGAACATTCATTATATGTGAGCATAGAACTAGGAAGATGAGTACTGTCTGAAGAACTCACATTTCAGAAAATCAAGTGACCAAATCCAAATTACACAGGGGATTTTTCCTTCTCAATTTGGCCAAAGACACACATGGAGAAAATCTGCTGCTACCTCAGGCTAAAAGCTTAGTTTTCTTGTGTTTTGAGGAATGCTTTATTTTATTGTTATTTTTTTGTGACAGGAAAGAGATAAGAAAAAAAACAGACTTAGCCAAATGGTGCAAAGAAAACAAAGATATGGAATGCAGAAGATTAGACTACCATATGAGTATGTTCTATTGCCAAAGCAAAGACTTCTACTCCATCTGTGACTAATATTTTACTTTTACGAAGACTCTCACTCTTCAAACTGGCCTTTAATTTTTTTATTCTATGTTCACTTAAAAATTTGAATTTTGGAGGATACTTAATCTAACCAAAACAAGCCATTTCTAGTTTGTTCATTGTGCATTGAGCTGCCATTACTCAGCATGATGTTTTTGGATCTTCGGGGGCAACAGGTATGAGAGGAAAGTACCAACAAACATAAAAACTGGAATGGTCCTGGGTAATAACTTTATACCTTATCCCTCCAGCTATTCTAAGTGATAAAGGTGGACCCCCAGGAGCCAGGATGAGTTCTCATCTGTCTTAATCCTCTTTGACAGCATAATATGTGTTTCTCTAGGCTATATACTACTTATATTACAAAAAGTTGATTTTGTGCCTGAGGAAAGTACTGTGAAGAAGAGGAAAGTTACTGTGTTGCTGCTCTCTTATATTTTATTTAATCTAATGTAATTGCAATTCTTAGTACTGTCAAAACAAGTTTGCAAAGTTTGGGTTTGCTTTTATAAACTGAAGATTGTTTAGTTTTAAAAACTTCTAGATGCAATTGCTTTCTCTAAGTAGATACCGGCTATAATATCATGCTGTTGCTCATTCCCAGCTGTTTATAATTACTGTATGAGTTTCATCAAACTTTCATTATTTTATCTTAATGAAATTAAACATTTTCTAAGGGTAACGGCTCAGTCATAGTGTTGTTTAATGACATTTATGGGAAAAGAAAAGTGATGTAAAACTAGAAATAATGGAATATTAATCTTATACATTAAAATTTTTTACAAAGGAATCTCAAAAGACTATATTTCTTGATCAATCTTATTCTATTCTCTTCAATGACCCTTGTATTCTGACTTCAGAATTCAAAATACAAAATATTAAGTGAATATCCTCCAGCAGCTGGTGAAATGATACATCTAACCGGTCTGATTGTTTTATTTTACCCCTGAAAAGGTATTAAATATTACTAAAAGAAACTGTTTTCCTTTGGCATTAAGACACTGTTTATATGATAAAAAAAAGCCAGTTGTGTTGATAATAGCTATAAATATATTTGACAGTTTCAATCCATGATTGACTTACAGTTCACTATTCTTTCTTTTTTACACATACACACATATCTATATACCTATATCTATACCATCTATATCTATATTTCTCTTTCTTAATTCCTATCTCTATCAAAATTTTCTTAAGTGAGCTATATGCAAAGGTTTCTAATTTTATTCATTATATCTTAGTGGATCATTTTAACATTCCAAGCTATGGGGATAATAGATTACTTTGTGTTATCTATCAAATGGCTTGAGTTAACAAAATCTTATATGAAGGGGAGTTAAAATAACAGAGTATGTGCTCATCTTATGATTGCATAGAAGACTAAATTTATCATGTTATATAAGCATATTATGAATTAAGAGGAAGGCAGTTAATCCCACAAACAATTTGTAGCTGTGGTTACTTTCACAAGATCAAGCCAGCTACAATTGCATCATGGAAGTGGAAGGAGTCCCCCTCTAGCTGAGTATCTATTTGCAATTGATGGCTGTGGAGGGAGAGAATATCAATTTTCTTTGCTCGGGTGGACACTGACTGATGTGATCTGCGTGCCTCAGTTGACAACCCTGTGTCACATGCATAGAGGGAGTATGAACTGGGCACAGTGAATTAAAACTTATCTTTAAAACAGGGAAATGAAGTTGAGATGCAGAGGTGGTAGGGGTTTGGATTTGATTAAGATACAATGTATAATGCATGAATTTTTAAAGAAATAAAAAAATGAATCTGAAAAGCTATAAAAACAAAACGCACACACACACACACACACACACACACACACATACCATGTGCTACACTCTAAAACTCATCTGAATAATATATTACCTGATATATATTAACATAATATTTTGTGTGGCTTAAATAAATTGAATGATTTAATTTTACATGAATTCACTTATGTAAAATAGAAATAGAAATGAACTTTTCCTTCAACATCTTTCAGATTGGTCCCAAACCCTCCTCAGATGCAAAATCCATGAGTTTTCAATTACCTTAACCAAAGTGGCACATTATTTGGTCATAGCCTACTCATAGCATCCTGTATATTTTAAACAATTATATATTACTTATAATTCCAAATGCAATATAAATTCTACATAAATGATTTATACTATGTTGTTCAGGGGATAATGAAGGGAGAAATATCTGTGCATATTCAATATGGGTACAATTTATTTTAAACAATTCCTGTTCTTGATTATATTTATGGATGCACATTGTCAATTTCTTTTGGACAATGTTAACATTGTCGCTAGATATAAAATAATAGCATATCTCTTCTAGTTTAATGGACGTTAATGACAGGAACAAAATTATGTGTATTTACAATTATGCTTCTTATCTAGAACTCATTGGAGTAAACTGTAAGGTTTACTACAAATAACAAAAACCATGAGCATAAGAGAAAAATATATTTATATTCTATATATTACTGAAATTAATACTGATTATAATTTTTATAATAAATGTAATTAATCTATATTGGAGATGTATGACTGTATGATGCTAATCAGCTGACCATAAAAGTAGATGAACCTGGGATATTCAGGTGAACACAATTGTAAGTGTCTCTGTAGGAAATGTAGGCAATGACACTGTTTAAGTGTATTGCATGCATAAGTTGATTTCTATTTTTGTTTGAACAGTGTTTTTGCTTAACTGATATGGAAACTGAGAATGAAGTCACAAAAGCGGAGTAAAATTTAGTTGTAAGCATTGTGACACAAGTAGATAATATTTAGTGTGTAGTGCAGTTCTATCTTAGGCACACTTAAAATAAATATTCTTGTGTAATGTTCTTGTGTAGCAAACCTGTTTACTCCTGCCACTGACCCAGGGTAGACATTTGATAATTTCTATTGCATTTTATTCTAAGTATCTTTATTTGCTCCCAATTTATGAAATTAATTCTTTACTCAGAGTTCTTACCTTTAAAATAATGGTAAAGGGGAGTTGGAGAGATGACTCAGTGGTTAAGAGCACTTGCCATTTTTGCAAAGGATCAGAGCTTAGTTCAGGGCAAACATATGGCTCATAACTATCTGTAACTCCAGTTACAAGGAATCCAATACCCTCTTTTGACCTTCATGGGCACCAGACACATAAGGAAAACTCTGATATACATAAAAAGATAATGATAAAAGCTGAGAGTAGTAACTTTGATTTTACTTCTCCCCTTTCTGCTTTTTATCCTTCTTACATTCTTCCCTAGAAATTCAACGTAGTATTTATGAAGCTCTGTTATAAGTGCTTGGAATTGACTCAGAAATTAACTACAAAAGAAGAATCGCATAGATTCACAAATGTGTGGAAGGAGGCACCCAGTTGTTCAATACCAGAAGTTCTCTTAGGGAAAAGATATTAGACATTAACTCTTTGTGACAATTATACTGTTTTAAGAAGATAAATGGTTGTTTTCACCCACCATGAGGGCTAATGTATGTGCCAGTGACATTTTGCAAACAAATGAACAATGCTGCTTTTGAGGATACTAAATTGGAAGTCAGAGAAGACATGGCAGGAGGCACTCATCATGCAGTTAATTTATCCTCACTAGTTCCTGGATGATAAGATGTAATTTAGGCAATCAATTAGCTTTTCAACATATTTTTTTAATTTCTTCATATATTTAAGGGATTGATTGCTATTGTTTCATGAGGTAACTCCATCACATTATTTTAAGGCTAGTATCATTAACGGCAGGCATTTATGAAGTATAAAAATGAAATGTTCAAAGAAAAGGTGACCTTGTATTTTAGAACACAGATAAATAGCAAATGAGCTCTATAACCTCCAACATTGATGTTTCAAGGTAATTTAATAACAAGATCCTTAACTAACATACAGCAGTGTGATATTATACATCATACTTAGATGTACTAACAGCTTGTAAGAGCGATGAGTTACAGTGGCTTTTTCAATCCCACCTTATTAAGTTCAATTACTCTATCATAGATCGAAAGATACCTGGGTTTTATTAGACATTTCCAAGGCATTTGTAGTCATTAATAATACTTATATATTCATAGCTGTAGCCTTCAGAGATGCGTTTTTATTCATGTTCAAGACAATAGTTTGGATTGTAGTTAGTTTTCCTGAAGGTTGGTCAAAGTCAACTCTATCTCAGTCTGTGTGTGTGTTTGTGTGTGTGTGTGTGTCAGAGAAAGAGAGAGAGAGAGAGAGAGAGACAGACAGACAGACAGGGAGAGAGAAAGAGAGGGAGAGAGAAAGAGAGGGAGAGCGGGAGAGAATGATAGTATTGCAAATATATTTTTGGCTTTGGAGATAACAATTTATACACTCATTCAACTTCATGTCTTTTCTCCTTCTCCCATTATTTCCAAGCAGGTAGAAACTAGCCATTTTGGCATTTATATTGTATGTAATACTTTAAAAAGCCTTCTCACAGATAATAATTTTAATTTTATAGAGCCCCAGTTAACATTAAAACTATTACAATGTAAAGAAGAAAATGCACGGTACAGAAATTCATCTAATTTTTCCAAAGTTGCAGCCCTCAAGTAGACTTTTAGTAATCCTTAAGAACTCTAATTTTGGAGTCAAAAAACAAGCTTGCATCCCAGGTGCTCCCATATTTTTTCCTGATAGTTGCTGATAATAAGCAAAAGAGTTCCATTATCTTAGACTTGTTTTCCACAGTGATAAGTGAGAAACCAAAAATACCCATCACCAGGGGTTCTGTGAATTACTGTTATCATAGGTATATATTTGCTTCCTGAAGTCCAAATAAGCCATTCCATTATTGAAAATATCTTTTGTGTCTAAGATGCCTAAAGAAGGTACAGCTCTATGCTTAGTGTGCAAAACAAGCACAAAGGAACTCGACGGCCACTACTGTCACATTTGTATAGAAGCACTCCTCACAGAATAGAGCTACAAATTGAGTTAGATTACATTCATCACATACCTATTACCAAGTTTAGAATTTAGCATCCAACCCTGCTCTAAATAAAAAATGTAAGAATATCTCTGCTGAATGACTTTAAGGGAATGTCTTTCCTAATTCCAAAAAAATGCGGGGTGAATAAAAGACTTCTGAGCTTTCTCTCCCAGAGAAACTATGGTTCTGCTTCAAGCTTCTCCACATTTGTGGAGATAAACATTATTAGAAAAAAATCACACACTGTTTATAGACAACTATGTACAGAGTGTGAATTAGGAAGGCTGAAAAGTCAGGAGATTTTTGGTCTTTTTAACTCTTGGTTCAACTGATGATCCTAAACCATTTTTCTCAAGTTACTCAACAACCTAGTATCACAGTAGTACATCTCTCCCTTTGTATATTTAGATTTTTAACATTTTATTATTGTCGGCATGCTTTTTAGAAGTAGTAAACTACATACTCAATTTTCCTGTTTTACCAAATTTTGTTTTTCATCTTTCTCTCTTTCATTTTTCTTTCCTTTCTTCCCTTTCTTTTATTATTTTCTTTGTTGCTATTATTTTTAAATGTCTTTGTTTTACTGGAAGTTGAACCTCGGCCTTGGGTATGCTGTTCAAGTTCTCTACAGCTCAGTGGTAACTGTGCCCTCAGCCTTTTTTTTTGTTTGTTTTGTTTTGTTTTTAATTTTGTGACAGAGGTTTGCTAAGTTGCCTAGGCTAGCTTTGGCTTTATGGTCCTCCTGCCTCACTTTGAAGTAGTTGAGTTTTCAGGTCTGCATTTCCAAGTCTTATGAAGAGCTTTGATTCAGCTAGAATATGGTTCTCTTACTGAATACCTATAGGAAAATTGTGAAACAAAGATTATAGTTTCTCTGTAGTTCTGAACATTTGATCCTTTATCGATTTATACATAAAGGAATCAAATCTTTTACTTGCTAGAATATTCCAATATAAAAATGGATTATTTAAGATATCGCTTCACTTATTAGAAAAGTTGGTTTTAGTCTCTAAAGTAATAGTTTAAGCTCATTGGCAAGGGAAGGAGTCTAGAAAAGGGTTTGTTTTTCTTCTTAGGATAGATTTGCCTTACTTTTCGGTGCTAAACCCTGATCTACTGCCCTCATGTGGACCTGTTTAGGAGGAGTAGAAGGACCTGTCTAAAACATGATAAGCTCCACCTCTCTTCTTTTTTGTATTAATCAGTTTAGCCTTCTATTTCTAAACACACTCAATATGTAATTTTTGAAAAGTTCTTTTCATTACCTTTCTCTGAAAGGAAACTAATTGCCACCCAAATTTAGGAAAACAACCAGAAAAGCTCAAAATTAGATTGGAAGTTGCATTTTCTAGCACCTGACAATGTAGATTTGATATGTTTTATTGATTAGCAATTTTTAGCTTTGCACTCACAATGACTAAGCATGGTGAAGTGAGACATCTCCTTCAGCGATGAAACTTCTGAAATAATACTGAGGAACTTAGAATTGACAATGCTAGATGGTCTCTATAAAGTGAAAATAGAGTGACAGGGGTTTCAGATTGACCTAAATTCCGATGACTTAGACTGTGTGTTATCTGTTTCTTTTGAGACAAATTCTCTTATTTTAACAGTGTAGTTTCTTCCCTGTACATTTGCCAAATTCAAATAACCAAACTCTATCAATATTTGAGAGAAATTGGTTAAGTAAATATCTGCTTATTGTTTCATTGTCAATACAAATTGTTAAAAAATCTTCTTACCTCAACTGTAGCACTTACTTTCTATGACACTGTTTCTGGGTCAAGAATTATACATTTTGTCCCAAACAGAGAGATTAAGAAATTATTGTTCTGGTGTCACATGCCTTTAATCTCAGCACCTGAGGCAGAGACAGCACAATCTCTACAAGTTCAAGGTCAGCTTGCTCTACACTGTAAGTTCCAGGCTAGCCAAAGCTACATAACATCCTCCACACATACTCCAAATCAAAATCAAACCAAAACAAGAAGTATAGTCTATATTTTCAAATTATCTACAATATTTATTGATTTAAAATACTCATGCATGTCTATAAATATAAATATCTCATGAATATAGGAGCCTTTGGACATCAAAACAGAGGGAGTTGGCACCCCTGTAACTGGAATTAGAAGTCGTTTTGAGCTGCTTCATAGATGATGGGGACTAAATTCACCTCCTCTGCAAATGCTCTTAACCACTGAGGCAGCTCTCAAGTCCCAAATATTAATTGTTTTCAAAGGGCTGCTAATAACAACAACGTATTATTATTGTCAAATCTTTCATAAAGTTTTTAATAAAAAGGCAAGGAAATTTCCTATTGTTTACCCATTTCAAATGTCATCGTGGAAGGGCTGTACTTATCAACATTCCAAGATTTGAGAGACTGAGGTACATGAATGAAGAACTATATTATGAGCCTCCACATCAAAGGAAAAAATAGTAATTTTGGGAAAATGTTTATTTTTAAGCATTTTATTATCTAAATATGAGATTATTTTCTAAAGTTAATACAATTAAGTTAAGAAAATCTTGTTCTTAATGATTTAAATTCTTTTTGACTATGTGTTTTTAAAACAAATAATTATTAATCCAGTTATTTAGAAAATATTAAACCCAGTATGAGTATATTTAACTATTGAGGTATAAATTATTTCTGTTCAATATGTACATGTGCATAGATATACAGATATAGATTGATACAAAGAAAATTTTTTTCTTCTATAATTGTAGTGCTGTTATTTCTCATTTTAAGAATTAAGCATAGAGTTAAGCATTGAAAAATGCTGTATTTGTAGTGTTGAATGCAGTGTAACTTTAACACATTCATCTCAGGTATAAATCTTCAATTAGGAAGTCTTTGATACATTCTTTATTAGTCAGAACCCTCTCTGCACACTAAGGAATGTTCTAACTGTAGTATTCATTCATTTTTAACTTCATAAAATGTCTATCATTGTTATATATTTATCAACTACACATATTCCATGAAAATTACATAACTACTTTAAATTCTTTTATATAAAAGAACTATATATACATATATATTATTTTGTATTCTATGTTTCAAATAAACATGGTTTTATGGTTTATGTATTATAGTACACAAAGCTTTAGTTAATCATGTTTGTATATACAGTATGGTATTTTGTGACCATATCATGAATGTTTTATTCATTTTATTGTCAATAACATATGTGCTTCCTCAATACATTGTGATTTCAAAGCATGCTACTTTGATCAATCATATCTATCTATTTACCATCAGCACCCCATCCTCTCTGTAAATATATCTGCTTAGAAGTATGAACTTCTTTAGCACATATAGTACAAATAAAATTGCTATATCACAAGGTAGTATGTTTTCAACTTTATAAGCAATCTCAAACTATTTTCCAAATATTACACTGATGAAATTGTACTTTGTTAGCCCTGAAAAATATCTCTTTGAGCTGATCCCTATATATATAAAATCTTCCTTTGTCTTGGAATTTAAACTTATTTTATTTATTTCTGAATATGTCTAATGTGACCTTAATATTTGGTAAACAGCATTCCCTGAGTCAAGGTTCCGGTGTGTTCTTTTACATTCTTTGGTTAGATTTGAAATTAATTTGATGAAGAGTCTAATTATTTGTGTGGTTACATAGTTTTTGTGGTAAAAAAACAATTGGGGATGATAACCTCCATATGCAAACTCACACAACACAGTACTTAATTTAAATGCTAACTGCGTATCTACATCAAAGAGGAAACACACCAGGCAGAGCCAAATACATTATTGATATTTTTCACATGCATATCAGACACTTTCAAGATCAAGATATTTCCCAGTTTTTCAGAAAAGTAACATTGCTTTTACAACAATGTCGTAACATTCTATCTTTAAAAAAAGAAAGAAAAATTTCAGTAAAAGTGTACACGACAAAATTTCAGAAAGTACTGTTCTTGTGAGCAAAGGCATGGAATGATTCTGCCTTTCTGACTACCATTAAGCAATGTTAACAAGTGTAAAATACATTTATCTGAATTAGAAAAAATTTCTGGGTGAATTTTCAGGGTGACGATATTAAAACAAACCTAGAAGGGATTAAAGTATCAATAACTTGAAAAGACTTTACAGCTGTAAAATCTGTAGAAACTTTATACTGATATATCATGTTATCAGCTATTGTTAAATAATATACTTCAAGACTTTTGATAACCACATGCTTTCCATGACTTTCCCTGAAAGTTTATGTCAGAATATATTTTCTTTGCATGTACATTTATTTTTAAAGAGCTAACCATGCAGAATAGTAAGATTCAAGACAAGGGATGACAATGCTCAGAATCAACTCTAAAGGAAAATCAAATTCACTGAGACCATGTAGGACAGATTCCAGTCAAATCTATTTGGATTTTTGGATTGAATTGTTCATAATGGAAGCTGAATTAATCAGTGTCCTCGATTCCTTCTTTCTCCCCACCCCCATTTGTAATGGCCTTAGTGGTTTAATTTCAAGTCACCTGGGGTTTTAAGAAACAAAATCCTTCCCATTAAAGCTGCATGGTGTTTATGACCACCACAGGGATGATTTAAAAACAATGAAGAAGGTTGACTTATTAAAAATAAAGCCAGCTAATTACAGCAAATGGACTTAATTTAAAAACCACAGGTGCCTCTTTTATAAGCTTTCCTTGAGTTCTTGCCCATAGCATGCTTCCAGGTCATTGGACATAACTGAAATCTTTGTTGTGGCCAGTTTTAAATGAAAACCAGTTCGCTCAGTTTTATTCACAGTCGAGACTGAATATGATGTCATAGAAAGTATAAAACTTATGAAAGCTTGTTTTTACATTGAATAATATTGCATCTAATTTATTGTTTGTGAAATTTACATAATACAATACCAACTTATGCCTAGCCAAAATTTCTCTTTGCTAAGTAGATTTATAAGGGGATTTATTTGGTAGTTTATATTATTTTACTTTTTAAGAATCGATAACACATATATTAAGAAATTTTAGTGAAAATAATTTTGGAAAATAGGATTTATTTTAGTGGATTTCCATAAGTTTGTAAATAAAATGCACATAGATTTTGTATTTTAGGTCCTAAAATTCTCAAATATATGTTATGTTCATGCACAATTTTCATATGTTTCATTTCCAAGTTCACTTTTTACAAATTTGTTTATTTTAGTGATGTTCACCCCTTCGAAGTGTAACATTCTATGGAGAATCCCATGTAATTTCCTAGGATGAGAGTACCAGGTTTACTATGCTTACCTGTTGACACATGTGTTTTCCTGATGTCTAGCCTATGAATATGATAGATTTAAATTACTCTTGGTGCTAGCAATGTTAGTTACATTTGGCTGGGGGTGGGGCACTTGTGTTTCCAAATCAAGAGATGCTATTATTTTTCTTGTCTTTGCCTACTTACTCCTCTAGTTTACACTCAGAAGCTTAGGATAGCTTTATTCAGGATGAGGGAAGAAGAGAGTGACTCCTGATGACTATCTTGAAATGGATCCATAGTAGTAAAGATAAGAACAGATCACAGATATTCCACATTTCTAATTGTGTTTTAATATGAATAATATAAACATTGTAAATAAAACTTCGTTTCAGGCACTATGCTAAATCTCCGCTTAGATTAGAATGCACAATTGAACCTTATATTCATTGCATTTGTATTTACATTTATCAGGAAAAATATCTATGTAATCTACTTTGGCTCAATTTTCTTTTATATTAATTTTATGGCTACATCTTAAAAGCATGTGCTATTTTGTAGAATTAGACACTCATGCTCTTCAACTGTAAAATAAGGTGATAAATCGTACCTTATAGAGAGTTAATTTTGAATAACTTCTAAAACTCATGTTGAAACTCAATTTCCTTTGTAGCGGGATTAAGAGTAAGGGGATTTTTATATCTTTATTAACTAATGATAGTCATAAGAGCTTTGCCTTCATAAATGGACAGTTGCTTAGTAAAAGGACAGGAGGTAAGTAGCTTAGGCTTATTCATTTTCTGTTCTCCCTTTGTGCCTTGCAGGTCTTATCAAGAAAGGGCTCACCCAAGATGCAAACATTTTTATCTTGAGCATTCCAGTATTAAGAACTATGTGAAAAACTTTCTATTCTCTAACAATTATCCAGTCTAAGGTATTTCTAATTCTTCATATGTTGACTTCAGTAAGTTAAAGTGAGTAAAACACTATTAAACATGACAATAGAAATGAAAATATAATTTCCTAATACAAAAAAGCAGACAACTTAGAGTTAGAAAGGGCTATCTCTGAATATACTTCTTTTCACAGAATTTTTGGGTAACTTACCTCTGATGCCTAAACCTCATTTCTGAAAACATAAAGTCATCACTTACTAGATTTTTATATGAATATTAAGTGCTATGTTGCATTCTACTATACAGTGAATGTTTATGGGTTGTTGACAGTGAAGAAAACCCTACCCAGACAATGTGAAACTATGAGTCATTTGTCTTCAAATAGCTTCTTGACTATGGAGGCAGTGTATAGAGCTGCTTCAAGCTCTTGCCATTATTACTTCTCTGCCAGGATTGACTATACTCTCACAGTGTGACACAAAACAAACTTTTGATTCCTTTGATTTACTTTTTTCAAGTACTTTCTCACTACCACAATAAAGCAACATACCAATACCTTGATGTAACCAGTATATTCCAGAATTGATCTTCTAGCTTCTGTGCTTTTCCTATCACACTGTTCTACTAAATTTACCTTGATAAAATCCATAATAGAAAAGTTCTCAATCTTATTTTGGTCACAAAGACGTGGAAAATCCAATAGTTTAAGAGTTTTGGCTAAAAAGCATAACTGGTGCCTAGTAAAGAAGAATTAAACTATGAACAAGTTGTTGTTTTACGCCCTTTTGTTTTATTATTATCACTGATGCTAAGTAGCTGGTTTTGAAAACCATGTAATGATCCATATATGAGCTGTGTCCCCAGCCATTTTTCTTTCTCATCAAAGAAAATGCTTGTAATAAAAATAAATAAAGGTGTTGGTATGCATTATTAAAATTTAAGCAGTACAATGAATTCATTCTCAGTGTGGCTTTTACTTTATGTGAATTCTTTTAATTTAAATTTGATGCTTGTTATTTATATTTCTGAGACACTTTATTATTGAGTAATAAAACTAAAATAGTTATTATAATAGTTAAACATGCAGCTTTGGTTGATAACACTGTTTGGTTGACCAATAATGTCTAAGACCCTTCTAACTCTTCATTCACAAAAGAAGCAAAACAAGTAAGTGAACAACTGCAATTTCTATAGAAGATCACTGAAACATGGCAAGGAAATATTAGAATTCCTATTGAGTTCAGAAACTTGGGAATTTATATAGAGAAGGAATAGGAAGGTCTTACCTTAGCCACCCTGTCTTGCTAGCTGGGATCAGCTTAGAACCAGGTGGGATTTCTTACTATGATTTAAAGGTAAATAAGAGACCCCAGACAAACCAGTTGTTGCCATAATAGTAATAATCTGTAGTCTTATGTAGTCCACAATCTTGCATTCTTACAATGTGCTGAGCCCATTTTAGAGAGCTACTTGGAATTTGCTCAATTTCATTGTAACAGGGAAAAAGCCTATATTATACTTTTCTTCGCTCCTTTGTAACCTAAATTGGGACTGCTGCAATGAGTCCTCCTCTAGACTCCAATAACCAATGTATGCTTTCATCTTAAGGCTCTTTTGTCATTGCATTCTGATCAATTGCAAATGATAGCTTAGCATTTCCAAAAAGCATTCACACATCTTGGGAAATAAAATTACAGTTAGATCCATGGTGCTTAATAGTGTCCAAATAGATTCAAATAAAAAAATATTCTCTGTTCAGAATATAATAAAATTATTAAAAGACAAGACAAAGGAAGTATAATGTAACAATATAAGATTATTGTCATATGTAAAAGATTCTCCATTAAGATACAAGTATATTGGTCAACCAAAATTTTGGTTTTCCTAGAAACTATGATATAGGTTGAAAACACATTTTACCTGTAAAGATACATGTAGATAGGAAATGAAATGTGTAAAATATAAATTCCAAGAGAATGGAAATGAAGAAAGTAAGAAAAGTACTTATACTAACAAGAGAATGTAATGTAAGATTAAGGGATCAAGTCATCAGAAGTCCATAAAAATTAAGAATCTTTATGAAAAATAGTTATGGTAACACTCTTCATCATATGGAAGTGGATAAACCAAAACAAATATTTTAGTGTAAGATAAATCATTAAACTCTGTGAATAAAACATAGAAGAAAATATCTATGATACTTCTCTGTGAAAAAGAATAGGCAAATATATTTACATCAAATTTAAGACTTGCATTCAGCTTGGAAATAGTGAAAATAATCAACAGAATCAAGCTAGCCCATGAAATAGGAGGGAAAATTCCAAATTATATACATGATAAGTGGTTTTATTATCACAAAATATAAATAATCCAAATAAACATCAAGGAAGAAAATACTCCTATTAAAATTAGGCAGCTTATCCAAAAAACATTTGTTGTGACCAGTGTTAAAAAAATGCCAACAGGTATATGAAGGTGCTTCCAAAATTGGAGATCATTAAGCATATGCAATCAAGGCGACAATGAAGTATCACCTAATGTTAAAGAATGGCTGATATAGAAGAGAGTAGGCAGGTAGTGTTAAGAATGTTGTTAAAGCAATATGTATAAATTGTTGGTGGTAATATGAATTTGCATAATCATTATAAAAAACAGTATAGATTTTTTTCAGTAGTAAATGTAAAACTAGTATCCTACTGTGATAAATCCAGAAGAAATGAAATCAATGTGTTAAAGATATATCTCCATTATCATGTTTATGGTGCAATTGCAAACAAACTTCTTTAGATGGAGGACTAGTAAAAGAAATGTGATATGTACATTAGATGAAATACCATCATGTATAAAACAAAAGCCTGCCATTTGTACTACATGAGCATAATGGGAGATTATTAAGTAAACCTGCATCAGTGGAGAAATATTTTGTGATCTCTCAGGAACATGTGTATTTTGTATAAGAGACAATCTCATATAAGAACAGAGTGAAATAGTGGGTACCAAAGGCTTAGGGGCTTGGGGTAAATGGAAGATGTGGTGGTCAAATGAAATATAATTAAAGTTATATATGAGGTAAAAGCCCTGCATGGGCAAGTGAGGAAAGATATCGAAATGTTATTGATCCAGGGATCAATCCAGGGTCAGGATAGAATAAGCATATGCTGAGTTGAGATGTTGAGGAACACTTTGAGATATGATAGCCCCTCTCCCTTGGATGACAGAAATGTTCTAAAATAATCACTGCAGTCTGGAAAAGCATATAGCATGACTGCCTGTAATTGACCTCAGGTCTGCATAAGTGGAGATAGAGGATCTCCGGAACTCACTTGCCAGCCAGTCTGTCCAATAACAAGGATTATAAAAGAATATAAATTCTAATATCTGCAATGAACGCCAAGTGTGTATATTTATCCCTCATCCTTCTCCTCTTTGTCCATTCTCCCTTCCCTTCCTCCTTCTTTCCTTTATTTCTTCCCTTCTCCTTCCACCCCATGTTGACGGGATTTTTCTTCTGCCTCTTTTCTTCCATTTCTTCTTTTCTTTTTACTTAAAACATTTCTGAATCCTTTGGCAGTAACTTGCTGGCTTTGCTTCATCATTCCTGAGTACTTAATTGTATATTTCCTATAAACAGCACATTCTCACACATCACTACAATACAGTAATCAGAATAATAAAGTACTACCATTTTCTCATAAGACCCTGACTTTACTTAGACAATTATTTGCAATTATTCAATATTGTTTTTTCTGACAGATGGATCTAGTCTAGCATTTCCTTGTTAGCACACATCTTCACAAGACTATCTGAAGACTTGCTTGGTGTCGTCTTAACTGTGTTGGCATATAAATATTGACTATCCTATAAATAATTAATTATTTTAGGTCATTTTGAATCCTGTTAATTTTGTATAGGTATGCAATAAATAATTTTTGGACATTCAAAATTTAAAGCTATGTTTTATTTATCTTGGCTCCTATAACTTGTCTTAAAATTTAGAAGCATGTAAATTAAAAAAAAATTTCTGGCATTCTTATACAATAAGATGATGCACAAAACATAAAGGTTGTTTGATAGAATCTCAAGTATTCATATTATTTTGTATTTACCTGTTTTTATACCATATGTGTATATCCATACATAAATGATATGCAATATTTGTATATGATATTAAGCCACATGGACTGACAATGCTCTGCATAGAACCATAGACTATTGAAAACTCCAGTACTAGGCATGAGAAAGCTCCTATCAAATAGTTGATCAGTGTGCAATTAAACAATCCAATCCAGCTGCACCATCAGCAATCCACAGCAATTACCAATATGTCAAGATTGTATAAATATATATATAAATGTGCAGTAGATGGCACGCACATATTAGTGGTTACCAACATCTGTCTAAATTGAACTTAAGGCCCACTCAACAGGAATCATGACTCATGCTGAAAAATTTGCCAGCCTCCTCAGGCATGTGAGGAGAATCTACTCCCTCCACTTTGCTAGATCAGTATAATCCTTATTATATCCTTAATCCTTAATCCTATTGTTATACCCACAGATAAGTTTGGCTCCCATCACTCATCAAAGATGCTTCTCTTCACAGAAAATGGAGAACATCACTGAAAACTGTAACTGGAAACAATATAGTAATCACCTGAATTGAGGATCTCAGCCTGGTGAATTAGCTGCTCTGAGCCTCACCTAGTCAGCTTATCTAAGTATATCTCTCAGCAGTGCTTCCTGTTTATATACACTTGAGTATACTGAGACTTAGTGATTCTGGTCAGTTTCAGGGAATTCCTGAAGCTTTTTAGTTGTTTTCTTCCTGTGTGTGCTTACTAGTCTAATATCAACTTGATATACAAACTAGAGTTATCTGAAAGGAAGTAACCTTAATTGAGAAAATGCCTCCATAAGATCTGGCTGTAAGTCATTTTCTTAATTAGGAATTGGTGGGGGAGGTGAGGACCCACCCTATTGTGGGTGGTTCCATCCTGGTGTGGGTGGTTTCCATCTCTGGGCTAGGGTTCTAAGAGAGGACAGGCTGAACAAGCCATGGCAAGCAAGCCAGTAAGCAGTACCACTCTCTGGCCTCCACATCAGATCCTACCTCCAGCTGCAGCCCTGTTTGAGTTCCGGCCCTGACTTTCTTCAATGATGGACTACAATGTGAAAATGTAAGCCAAATAAACCTTTTCCTCCCCAATTTGCTTTTGGTTAAGGTGTTTCACCACAGCAATAGAAACCCTAACTAAGACAGTGATGTTGAGAGATGATCTGAAAGACGGAATGTTTCTCCGCCCTTTAGAAAATTTTTTAAAGATCTTGCCTCTAGTGTAAAATGATTGTTTTATTTTGTTTTCATTTTTTTTGTTTCTGTGTTTGATCTTTGGTTTTTGATTTTTTTTTTTTGTTGTATTTTTTTAAATAGAGAAATTAGCTGCACAATAGAGAACTGAATCCAACCATTGTGTGTGTTCTACATGGAGTTACCACATTGTAACTGTGGGGGTTGGGACCCTCGCCCAGGCCTAAGAAACTTTAGTCAGGCTTCTAAGAGCACCAAAATTGTATAGGCCCAAGCCAGGTGCACCGTGACCCTAGAGAGCTCCCAGAGTTAAAGAAAAAACCTTTTCTTAGACAAACGAGACGGCCTTGGGCTAGAAAGCTCCCCTTCCCCCTCGTAGACTGGCCATGGCCTTGGGCTAAAGAATGCCCACCACCCAGTTGCCCGGAACCTTGAGCATGTATTCTTTTTAGGAGCCTGCGACCTTGCTGTATGCCAACACCAATCAGTTTAGAGGTTAAGTGGCCCCTACGTATCAAAATGGGAAAGCAATTTGGGTACCAATCAACTTGTACCAACTTGGTCTGTGCCTAGCAACTGTACAGCCCCCTAGCAACCACTTGGACAGTAAATAAAAAGGCTTGCTTTCTGCCCCTGGTCGCTCGCTTCTATCCTGTGTGTTAGAACGGCCCCAGTATACTGGAATAAATCCTCTTGCCGTTTGCATAGATATCCCATCTGTGAGTCTCTGTGGGGGTGCGGCGTTCCGGTTTGGGCCCTGGGGGTCCCAGTTTGGATCTCTGAGGGCCAACAGTAACAAACACTTTTTAGAGAAGATCAGGTTCTAACTAGAATGAGAAAAGGAAAAAATAGTACTGGAGGATAACAAGATATCTTCCCACCTAATCAGGACAGATAATTCCAGGCCATTCATACTATTTTCAGTTTAAAAAATGTTTTTATGTGTAGTGTGTATGTAAACTATGTCTGTGTAGGTACCTTGGAAGCAAGAAGTGGGTATTGGAACCCCTGGATCTAGAGTTACAGGCAAATTACAGCTGTTCTAATACTTAGAACTGAAATCTCAGGTCCTTTGCAATAGTAGAAAAGGCTCTTAACAGCAGAGCCATCTCCTTGCCATTATCCTACATGTCATTAAAAGTATCTTCCATGTGCACATCTTTCTGCTTTTATAATAAGTTTAATATTCAAATGTTCTTTAATATCTGGAATTATTCCTGCAGTGTTTTAAGGCAAAGTTTAATGCATAATCATATCATAGTTCATTCTCTTAGGCTCTCTATGGAATATCTAATAATTTTATACATTTTTTATTAAAAAATATCACAGCTATTAAGAAAATCATAATGGTCAAAAACACCACCTCTATTTTCATACCTGGTTGAAATTAATTGCATTTTTCATACATGTAGAAAATTTATACATTGATATTTGTCTGTGCTTTAGTTTCCTCTTTAATATGTTGATTGAGTAATGCAATATTCATAAGACTTTGGGTTTTATTGAATATATTTTAAGTATATGGACTAGATTTTATAAAATAAATTGAGATTTGAGAAAATGCTGGAAGTATCTTCTCTTGATGGTGAATATTGGTAACAAATTCTTCCAATCACTTAGAAATTTTCCAAGTTTCAGTTGCTCACTTTACAAAGACAATCATTCCTCAACATCAATAATAATAATTTGTGTCTGGCTAAAATAAAACAGATGTCGTGTATACTGTGTTTAAATAAAGTTTGAAAATAGACTCAATTATAGTTGTCTGCCAGTTGTCTTTCTTGGGGTGATGTTTCTAAATGTCTAGGGGAAAGAACTTTCTGATACTAAAATTTCTCCACACAGTAAGGATAAATTTCACTTTCAGAACTGACCTTCTCCTTAGTGATACATATGATATAGGCCATTGAAATAAATTTACTTCTTTACAGAATGCCTAAGACCTGCCACTGAACAAAATAACAAATATTTCATTTTATAGAAGTTTTGTTTGTGTGTAGAATAAGATAGCAATTATCTTTTTTGTGTTTTTTTTTCTTTTCTACAAGACATTTTTTAAGATCTGACTTCTGAATTTAGAAGTAGTCTGTGAAAGTTTAATGAGCACTTTGTGGATTCCTTAAACAATTCAAAGCTTGTTGTTTTCTACTGTTGAAATATAGAACTGATTCTCACTTGGTGTCACAAGTGCTACCTCTATTAATAAGTTGACAACTGTTCCAAAATATATTCTTTTAGAGATTACTTTCAATTGGATAAAGAGGCCAGAATATAAATATAAATAAAATAGAAAGTAGAACAGTAGTCATTTTAGTACCAGTAAGAATATAGACAACAGATTTGTTTCTCTTAAGCAGTTTCTACAAAATCTTCTTACTTACTTCCAGATATTTATTTCCTATAACAGTTTAGAATTTCAAGAAAAAAAGGGTACTGACTTCCTATATATCCTGTCCCAGAACTCAGGTTTTCACTCCACAGTGGTTATTTTTTATTAATATCTTACAGTGATATGATAGTCTTGATACAACTGATAAACTAATATTGATCCAGTGTGATTAAATAAAGTCAGTTATTTAAGTAAGGGTTTATGTTTTCTTTTCACAGCTGAATAACTTCTGGTAAATGCACAATGCCATGTATCTACAAATGGAGAATGGAAATCATCTTATACTTTACCAAGATTATTTTCTTTTCTCTTCCTTCTATAAACCTGGCAAGTATTGGTCTCTGTTTTTAATTTGCCCATAAGTTAATGGTCATTAAGTGTAATCATGCACAATGTAGACTTTAAACTAATCTTCCATTGAGCACTTCAAATGCAAAATCTTTTCATGCTTTTCTGTGATTTGGTAGGTCAGTTACTTTAATCATAGGATACAATTACATCACAATTTGCCATTCATATATCAAAAAAATGCCTTGATGGTACCCAAGTATTGGCAACTATGAATGAAATTGGTATAAAATTTGTGAACAGATTTTATTTGGATATCTTCAAGTCATTTGAAAATACTTGGGATTGTAACTCCTAGATGACATTGTTAAATTATTTTACTTTTTAAAACTGTCCTATTGTCTTCACATACAGATATATAATTTCATATTCACAGCATTTGTGAATATCTTACCAATAGTCGATATTCATAGTAGATACATAGTAGGACCTCAAATCAAGTTACAGTTTTCCTAAGGACATATGGACGTTGACATTTTAACATAAGTTCATATGTTTATTTTCCTTCTTTATATCTTCTCTGGTGACTGAATATTCACACTCTCTGTACTCTATTAAATTAACTTTTTTCCTCATTATTGTTTTAAGAGTTCTTGCTTATTTGGGGTATAACTAAGTTATTGGACATATGTTTTACAAATATTTTCTCCTAATATGTGGTTTTTGTAACTAACAGTCCTCTCATAGTCAAAGCTTTCAATTTTAGTGAAATCTAGTTCCTCAAAATTGTTCTTAATTAATCACTGTTTTGATATTGTATCTAAAACACTCTACCTATGTCTAGATGCTTCTCCTATGCTTCCTGTGGTTTTATATGACATAGTCTTTTATATATGAGGCAGTTTGTTTCATGTTACTCTATTTCTTTTTCTTGCCTTATAATAATATAAGCAAACATTTTCAAGGAGATGTTCATAAGAATTTGTATGAGAAACATCTTTGTTACTTATCTTAGGAGTCAATTATCTAGTTTCCTACCGTTAGGTACGATAGCTATAGGATGTGTCTTAGCCATTGTTCTATTGCTGTAAGGAGACACCACGACCATGGCAACTCTGATAAAGAAAAGTATTTTCCTTTCTTTACTTTTTTAAAATTTACTTTTCTTCTCTTATATATGGGGCTGACTTAAGGTTCTGAGGATTAGCCCGTTGTCATCATGGCAGGAACCATGGATGCACTCAGGCAGGCATGGTGCTGGAGAAATAGCTGAGTTCTAAATCTGGATCCACAGGCAGTGGGAAGAGAGAGTGCCCCTGGACCTGGTTTTGACCTGTGAAACATCAAAGCCTATCTCCAGTAGTGTACTTCTTCTAACAAGGTCACACCTATTCTAACAAGGCCAGACCTCCTAATAGTACCACTTTCTGGTGAGCAAGCATTCAAATATATGAACCTATGGGGACCATTCTTATTCAAGCCACCACAAGATGTTTTGTCTATTTCATGTTTCATGGACATATCTTTTTATGAAATTGTGGGTGTCTCCCTTCATAGTTTTAGAAAACCATTGGAGGTGGGGTTGGATATATTTTATTTTTAAAGATTCTGACTGGGTGTGTTGAAACATGTCTTTAATGTCAGTACTTGGAAGGCAGAGACAGATATTCTCTGTGAGTTCAAGGGCAGCCTGGTTTGCATAGTGAGTTCCAGGACAGCTAGAGCTGTCTCACATAGAGAGACCCTATCTCATACATGCACAAACATTCAAGATTGTATAGATGCTGAGACTGAAGCTTTCCAGTTCTAAGTTTAAGATTAGACTAAATAGAGGCTGAAATGCTCAAATGCTCCAGGACTAAGGACCAGTGATTGAATTACCAAAGGAATGAACAGCTAGGGTTTGGGGTCCCAATTTCCTTCTTCTTCCTGAGTTAAATGGAATGGAAGATTTCCATTTAAAAGAAAAGCAGTGTTCTTATTAAGGCAGACTGCCATTCATTAATGTGAAGAGAACTAATCTAGTCAGTAGAAGGTCTACAAGGCCAAAAGATGGACTTGAGGGCAAGAGAAAGAGGAGTGAGTGCCAGTGGACCATCTTGGGACATTCTCTGCCTGACTCATCTCTACCTTTGCATCCAGAGTGATCACTCCATCCACTTTTGTCTTGCCAACCTCCACAATTTTTTAACCAAGTTCTTAAAAGAAGTCTCCCAGTAAGTAGTCTATCTTTGTAAATCTACAGTTTGGGAATACTGCAGAAAATACCTGCTCTATTAGAATATGTGCCTGTGTCTGCGATTCTAGTAACAATAATTAAAATTTAATAAAGCTGATTTAGTTGGTAACATGAGAATTAGTATTATGAAAACCAGCACAACATCATGATTTTCACGGGTTGGTACCATAGTCCAAGCAATTGCCCCACAATTTATTTTATATTTTAATATCTTAATATATGTGGCATATTAATTCTGGATTGGTACCCATTATCTTAGATGCAAAGTATCCATATTTTCTTGTCAGCTGTATTGTTTCTGAACATAGGATAAGACCCAGGACTTACTTATTCATTACCTGTCTATACTCCTCATTGTCCTTTCAGAATGGTCTTAAATCAGCAATCCCTTCCATGGCTACTTTCACTACTGTATCAAACTTCCCAGTCAGTATTCATCAAAAATAAAATAAGGAACAGGAGGAGGCAGAAGGGAAGCAGGAATACTAGGAGTTTGAGGGGAGAAGGAGCTAGGTATGAAAGGGAAGATAATTGAGGAGAAAGAAGAGGAAGGCAAGGGCACAGGAATAAGAGGGAGAAGCAAGAGGAGGGGGAGAAGCTGGAGGAGGAAGATTGCTCCATGCTCTGCTTCCTGTGCACATCTCTTTTTATACCGCTTACTGAACAGCATGGTGCTCATGGATTTATCTGTTTTCTCAGCCAGAGGCTATTATGGAGATCACAACTGGTATTTTGATCATGTTATTTTGATCATATAATTGCTTGGAACATAGTAGGGTTCTGTTTAAGTAAATTTAAGTTAACAGAAAGTATTTTATTGAATTAAAAATGTCACAGAAAGTATTTTATTGAATTAAAAATGTCACATGAACTTTTGCTTATATTTAATTCAGATAGCTACATATTCACATAAAGAAAGGAATTTAATCCAAAGGAATTTGGACATTTGTTCTTCTTTTTATTGCCATAGTAACAATGCACTTTCTAGTGTGCCATTATCCTATTCACTATTATTCTGCTTTGCTGTTTTTAAGGGGGAAAAAAACCCAACACAAAACACATTTAACTGGGAAGAAAAGAAAATAATGATAATATTAAATATAATTTCAAATGAAATATGCAATCATTTCACTCACTGAATATTGTCATGATCATAAGTAATAAAATATATAAATAGTATATATTAAAATACATAGGAAATTCAAGAAATTTTCTGTGATGACAACTCATTCTGATGATTTTGAGGGTTTGTGACTTTCTGTAGGAAACCATGGTAACTAGGTGCTGGATTTCCTTTTTGATGGTATCACAAATTTCAAATTGAAGTCCTGCCACACTCATCCTGGTAGACAAATATACTTTTGTTTTCTTTCAAAGATAATAATTACTGAGAATGTTCGATGAATCTAACTTGCTATGGATTTAACTTGAATGACTATCAATTTATCTGTTTCTATAAATTTACATAGGTAGTTGAATGATTTTTGTATTTACTATAACAAAGAAAAATAAACATAAGGATAACCAAAGAATGAGATCAATGTTAAGTGTATATGTAAGTACTCACACATGATGTGTTTTACATGTACACACATCTATACAAAAATATAGAAAATAAAATTTAATCATTTGTGATTAACATGTGAAGAAATAGCTACAAAAATAATTACCTTTCTTGCCTGCATAGCAAATATTTCTCTATTTTGATAGTCTTTCCACAAAGAAAGAGTAGTTACTAAATGTACCATATGCCTGCTTATGTTACATTGAAGAAAATCTTTTTTATTAGTTTTACTGTAGATGTATTAAATAAGAAAGTGTAAGAGGTATCAATATCAGCAAGAAGGAGAAGCTTTCTGATCCCCAGGCAGGATTCTATCTGAAGTGTGGACAATGAAGACAACCAGTATCCCTAGATATAATATTAACTGGAAAATCTTTATATAGCAAACAGTGTTTTGCCCCTTATGTTTAGAGATTAAAGAAGGAAACAAATACAACATTTTGGAATAAATTTTAATCTCCACGTACCTGCAATTTGTTTAAGTTTTAATGCACATGGAAATGATGTTGCCTTCATCATGTGATTTGAAAGCCCACAAGCCAACAAAACTTGCTAATCACGCAAAAGTAAGGATAACATGAAAGTTTCGTTTTTTATCATTTGAGTTTGCCACATTCCTAGTTTCGATTCTTTGTGGATGTATTAATTTCTTATAGTTGTAATAAATAATGTTTTCAGGATTTTCCTTGTATTAGTCTTTCTATTTTTGTCCAAACCTGTGATTTAGGTATATTATTACTTGAGAGGTGAGACAGTGTCCCACTATGTAGCTTTGGCTGGCCTGGAACTCATTCTGTAGACTAGGCTGGCCTCAAACTCAGAGATATCTGCATGCCTCTGCCACGTAATTGGTGGGACTTAAGGTGTGTACCATCAGGCTCAGCCTTGTTTAGGCATTTTAAAGACAATTATTTGCATGGTTGTTGGTGGTGTATACCTTTAATCCCAGCACTTGGGAGGCAGAGCAAGGCAGATCTCTGTGAGTTCATGGCCATCCTGATCTACAGAGTGAGTTCAGAGTGAGTTCTAGGACACCCAGAGTTACAACAGAGAAACCCTGCCTGGGGAGAAAAAAAAAAAAAGACAATTATTCTAAGATTGTAAGTCATGTCAGATCTGAGCTAGGAACTCAGTATATTTACCTGCTATAAGCTTAGACTGTCCCTTCTAATGGTAAGTCCACAGCGAAGTGTTTGTACAAGCACTGATTTTAGAGAGTGGGTACCATGACATCACCAGGGTTTCCCAGAGTTAGGAAAAGACTGAAGGAAAAAAAAAAAGTCACACAGAATGTGAATTAGAAACAAATATTACTTCCCCCCTCCCCCAAAAGACTATGGCAACTATGATTTCTTGGAGATAAGGAGTCATTTTCTGCCCAATTGATAACTTGTCCACGCTCCAGCGAATAGAACTATTGCTTCAGTAAAATCCCAAAACAAAGATTCTTTGATGACAGGTCTGGATTTTTTTGTTGTTGTTGTTTGTTTATTTGTTTTTAACTGAAAATAAGCTTCTTCGCTCATACAATGCAACCAGAGTTTACTCTACTCCTCCCAGTTCCCCACCCCACTTTCCATCTCCCCCAAATCCCCTCCCTTTCCATTTCCTTTCAGAAAACAGCAGGTTTCCAAGAGATATTAGCAAAACATCACACAAAAAGATACAATAAGAAAAGGCACAAACACTCACATCTATACTGGACAAGACAAACCCAGTAGGAAGAAAAGGGTCAAGAGCAGGCAAAAGTGTCAGAGACAATCCTACTCCCATTGTTAGGAGTCCCAAAGAAACACCAAACTACCATATACAAACAGCAGACCCATACAAGCTTGTACTTGCCGCTTCAATCTCTGTGAGCCCATTTGGAACCCTGCTTGGTTGATTCAGTGGGCCTGTTTTCCTGGTCTCCTGGATCCCCTCTGGCTCCTACAATCCTTACTCATTCTCGTTTGTGAGGTTCTCTTGAGCTCTGAGGGGGAGTAACCAAAAGGAGACCTCCAGTTTTAGACTCTCTTTCTAGATAATGTCTGACTCTGAGTCTCTGAACCTACTCCCATATGCTGGACTAGCCTGTTCTTAACTAATGTTTATTCTCTGATTTGCACTTTACAATTTAATTATAAATAATACCACTCTCTCACATATTACAATGTGTCAGGCAGTGTTCATGACAGTGGGAAGGCAATAATGAAGTCTTGTGCTACTCCTTGTAATAATTGCAGATGATAAAGTTGAAACATTCATGTACCCTTCATAGTCTACATTCTTTTAAGTTGTTTATAATCTATGTGCAAAGGTCTACACTTTTGAAAAAGTTTTCTTGATATATATATATTTCCCTTTGCAAATATATACAATGGCCATTCTTCCTTTGTTCAATACATTCTGTTTTGCTGATTGATTTTTGTAGACATTTATGTAAATTTCCCCAACCTATTGGTCATTACTGATAAAATGACTAAATATTAAGTTAATTTTTTACATCAATTTGGTACTCTGTAGAATTGTCTTTCCTGACCTAGAAAAACATACAGATCCTTGAATGGGCCAAAATAATATGTAAAACAAGGATGTCAAGAGAAATAAGGAAACCATGACATTTATGATTCATTTTTGCTAGCATTTGCATGTATAGCTTTAAGTTCTTGTATGGCAATCATGGAACAAGAGTGGTGAGGTAGATGCATAAACACACAAAACAAACACAGGTGATGTTGACATTCCTATTACTTTTTTTGAGCAGCTTATTAGCTCAATGATAATTTAAAGGAACAAATTCCTAATCCATTGGGAAGAAAAATCATCTATGGTGCTGGACTAGATCTTATATACCCAGCAAAATTGGGGATAGTAACTTGAATAATGATCCGGAAGATGGACAGAGAGATTGATAGACTTCTGTAAACCCATGGGGCTCGTAGAGGACTTCTTCGCTCTCTGTCTAGAGTCACAGTGACTGGCATGGTTCTTTTGTTCAGAAACTGGAGTCTTATGGTATATGATGAATTATCATGGATTTTCCTTCCTTTCTTCACTGTCAGTTTTATAAAAAAAAAAATAGAAATTCAGGATTAGACACATACAATATCTTTATTACACATAATAATATTCTTATATTTTTCATCTAACCTTATCTGTATAGTAAGCTTTATTTTACAGTTAGTAAACTGCTCAAATGGTTGGTGAAAGCTTTTCTTAGATGGTACTCACCCTTCCCTTCATAGTTCTTACTTTAAGATCAAATAGACGTTTCCTCTTACTAGCAGCCTCAGGGCTTTGGGCATACACATGGTGGCTAGGTAACATATCTGGACTGCTTTGCTGCTCTGTGACATAACAGAGGTGGGCTAAGTGACTAGCCCAGTTACTTCCTTGATCTTTGTTCTTCCTCTTGTGAAATACCTCAGTGTTCTGAAGATTGGGTGAAACTGTGTGCAGAGCAGCCAGTTCTCTGGAACTTTCTGTATGTCCTGATTTCTTCCTAGAACATCAGGGTAGCACCAGTGCAAATCTCTTTAGGGTTGTATTCTCACATTATGTATTTATTTCACTATAACAACAAGCAGAGAGGAAAACCAAGCATAAAAACATAATTTTATGCACGAAGTACATAATTATGAGCCCAGATCCCTTTAGTTCAATAGCCCAGAGACAGTAATCTTTAGGCTACAACCTAGGCAATCTGACTACTTAAAGTTTTAGATTAGAAGAAGGGATTAGATAAGGAGGAAATGTAAAATATATTTTTGTTCTAGCACTTAATTCCCATTTTTGAATGTATTCCCCATCAAAGTTCTGCAAAATAGATGTTTTCTAAGTGCTACATTAGTCTTATGGAAGTTTGTGTGACTTTCCATAGCTCAATGAGTCAGTAACTGGTGGCATTTAAGATAAACCCCAATGACTTTAAAGTCTTATGCATCGTCCACTTTCAAGGCTTCTTTCTTAAGGATCACCAATGGTAATGGTCTCCTTTTAGAGGGTTTTAGGCTGACCATCTCAACTGACATAAAGCAAAGCCCAAATAGTCTGAAACTGTGGCTGTAATATGTGCTCATTACTATTTTCTTTAACTTTTTTTTCTATATTTCAAATTATTTTTAATCTTTAAATTCCACAGTTTCTAAAAGACATCTGTCCTTCAATCAGATATTCTGTCAAAAAGCAATCCCGGTCTCTAGCTGACCTACAATGTGATAATTGACAAATGCAACTGATTCAGGATCCCCCTGCTGGATTAAACTCTGAAGAATGCTAATGAAGGACCTTCATGTATTCTGTCAAGTATTCATTATCAAAACTGATCACAACTGCAGGTGCCCAATAGTGCTCCTAATAATATTATTTAAGTTAAATTCATGTGGATCATTCAAGGAACTGAGATACTTATTTAAAAATCTCTTTATCAAAGAATTTGCATTTTTCAGAGTGTGTGTGTGTGTGTGTGTATATATATATATATCCATTTTTTTTACAAATTAAATTCTATAAGAAAGAAAAAAAAACACCTTTTCAGACCATTTTTTTTAGGGTCAATTGTCTTAGAAACCCTCTAGTTCTTCAAAATAATATACAAGGACACGAGGACTTTCAGATATGGTCTTTTCCTCAGACATGTGAACACAATTGTAACAATAGCTGACTTTTAATACAGATGACATCATTTTAACATCATAATAGAATTGAGAATTCTGAGTTCTGTCAATATTAAAAAAGGTGCTAACCATTTCAAATATATGGCAGGAACAAATGGATACAACCAAAAATACTAACATTAAAACTGATATCAGGATAAATTTTATCAGCATAAATTTTAGGCAATCTCTTTCTGTTTTCAGTGATTCTATGCAACACTGTGTCCAGTAGTGGGTGTAAAGATAATTTTGGTTTGGAATTGACTCCTGTTGAAGCTAGATGCTCTTAGAATTGCTAACTCCTTTTTCAGAACTGATACTAATTAAGTCGTCTACTGTTGAGCTGTATCTCCAGGCCTAACATTTAAACATTTGATACATAGTAGCCCAATGCTTGCTTCACCAGTCCTGCTATCAGGTACTTCTTGAACATCCTTAACTCCTTTCTAGCAGGCAGTTTCAATGTACATAATTGATCTTCTCAGAAACTCCACTAGATAAAGGGATCTTAGCCAGCATTATACTTAAGATTACTGATAGATATAAACTAAAATGTCAATTCAGTGAATACTGCCCTTCTCTGTGTCATCTATCGATTTCATGCAGTGATTGTTTCCTGTTGTATGTGTATAAAAGCCCCACTCTATAGAGAAAGCAGAAATTAAGGTCTAAGTTGCATTAAGTGTCTTGATACATTTTATATATATTTCTAGTTGTGTGTATGTGATATACACATATGCCAGTGAAACTGAAAGTACGTTTAATATTTCTTTTAAGACACTTAAGCTTGTAAGAAACAATAAATTAAGAAATAATTTGGGTAAGCTCTTTATTTTCAACTTTACCACTTATTCATGTGTTTAAACACAGTTCTATCTATATTTCAAGTTACATATTTATGTACCTGCAAGAACATCCCATTTGATCTGCATTATATTTTTAGAGACAAAAAGCACAAGATCCAACATTCTTTCTTTACAATAGAGAACAGAATCTGAAGTTACTATGAACAAATCTGCTTTGATTCTAAGGCATGTAGTATTTATTTCTTTTGGAAAAATATTTGTCAAAATCTTATGTTTATTAAATTCATCAAGTTAATTTTCACATAAACACATGTATATTCTCTGGAGCACTGTGTGTGTCTGGAAGGTGATTTTTGGATTTTTCAAAAAAAAAAAAAAAGGTTCTTTAGTAGATGGGTGTGTAAAATCACTGATATAATGAACAATGGTTTATTATTTATTTATTTGCTGTTTATTTATTTTAGCATTAATCTCCTTTCAATCCTTTGTGCTCTAAAGCTAAAATAGCATCCTTCCTGAGAAAGGATGTGGTAACTGCACATCCAGTTGAGAAGATGTCAGCTGTGGATGAGTGCAGGCTGCTGCACTCATCTGGCTTCTTAGAGATAAGACTGTACTGTCAACATGAGTTTTTGTGCTCCTCTGCTCTGTGTTAACCACTTTAAATTATAATAATAGGTCAAAGCACAGGGGCTCTTCTCATTTATTTCCTGATTATTGGATTTGGGTGTATATGCATGTACATATATAATGTCTCAGGAAAAAGACAAATAGTGATGGATAATAAATTTAGAGATAAAAAAAAATACGAGAGGGAACATGATTTAATTTGACATTCACAACAGAATTAAAGTGTGGTTTTGTCTATGTCACAGGCAGTCTGTCAGTTTGAATGGGAGCACACAAAAAAATCCATGAAACTAATTTGTTTAGAGCTCTAAATGAATCTGAAATGTAAGATTATTTTTTATTTGCATAGAAATCTCATTACTCAAATAATTAATGGTTATTTTTGCCCTCTAAATTCTCCATATCCTTTTAAGGACCACATTGGTTTGTTTGTCTTCAAAGATTTTGCTAATGGGACACAGTTTGTTTCACCTAATATATTTTCATACCATTTTCATGCTACTGTTAACAGTATTAAATTCATAATTTTGTTCCTATGCCTTTGCTTCCTTCTATCCCCAGCTTTCCAAAATAGATTCACGATGAAAATATGGATCAGTGAAGCATAAAAATTGATGAAAAGAGTTGCACAAATAGTACAACCCAAAATAACATCACAAACAAGGAAAGGCTTGTCTCCAGAGGAGAATGCATTCAGAATGCATATCCTTAATGCAAGGACAAGTACACCTGCATGTGTCATTATTTTATATATTAAGCAGGAAAAAGTGCAAATAGGGAGGATACATATGCATAACTAAAAATTTGGATCACGTGACTGAAGATTCATCTAATCCAATTCCTTAGTTCAGTTGTGGTTATAAAAATCTTGTCAAACAGTACCATACATGCCTGGAAGAATAACTTTCAAAAGGATGAATCATTATGTTCTCTGCTTCCTTGAGAAGCCTCTGGTTCTTACTCTCTCAGAATTTTCCTTCCCCAGATAACAACATGACTTAGTCAACTCATTTGCTTCAGAATCACGTATAGAAATCCCAAAGCCATGCAAAGAAAGGAAAGACAGAAAGGAAGAAATGATTGGAGGTAGAAGGATATAAGAGAGGAGAAAAAGAGAGGGGGGTCAATACAGGAGAGGCTTATAGGTGACCCCATCCTGTCTGAAGCATAAGTGAAAAATAATTTCACTTTATGAATGAGAAGGCTGTGAGGAGCCTTACCAAATTCTTAGCCTGTTGTTTGCTTACTCCATGTTGAAGTTTGTCAATAAATGGTCTGTAGCCCTGTATCATGAACATTAGTTGCATAAAAATGCTCTATACCCTAAAGATTTCTGCCTTGGTTTTGCCTACCCATAAATGGCTTATTTATTATTTGTAACTCACCAATCATCATAATGGATGACACCAGTGCTTCCCCATTAAAGGGAACTTAGATGCCCTTTTCTTCTGGTGAGATGACAGAAGTTGTGGTAGCAGTGGCTGATTTTATTAGTAAATTCAAAGAAAGGCTCAAAAGTAGGAGCATTTACAGTGCTAAATACATCTAAAAAGATAAAGATAGTTGCCATGTTAATACACACTATATTTAAAGCTAAAACAGAATCACTATGGTCAGAATTATCAAGTGGTGTTCTAGTAATGGAACAAGGTTACCTACTAAAGGAAGAAGAGTAACTGCTATGTTAGAAGTGCCCACAGATAATTAGCTTCACAGTCGAGTGAGATCAATGATTCACAAACTATAAACTCTTGGCTAAAGTACAGTGCAGGTGTGAGGGAGTTGTACTTGACGACTTTAATCGTTTTATCAGTGAAATGGATGCTTGTATACAGAATGGGTATTGTTTTGTTTGGTTCCAATTTATTTTGTACTGTTGCTTTGAAAGGAAGATTAGGAGGAAGGAAGGGGCAGGTCTTGAGTCCAAGCTAATGTTAATCTACATTGTTCTTTACTCATGGTGACAATTTTGCACACTTCACTGTGTCTTTATGTACCATGAGATAGTAATGAAAATTTAGATCTATTTCAAGAAAAAAAAACTGCACTTTAATTAAGTTCAAAAATTTGTTTTGCCAAGTAAATATATACTTTTTTCCTGTGTAAGGTGCCAACATGATCTTTTGAAGTTCTTGTTGACACTAAAATAATATGCTCTATAGATATAGTAATCTCATATGAAAAGAATACTCATACATTTTAATTAATTTCCTTGGTGATGTGCTTCCATAACCACACCAACTATACATTGATATTTTATTACTTGAAAAAATCTTTTAAGACAGAGAGAGCAAGCTTGGGCAGTGCCACATGTCCATAAGCCTCAAGTTCGGGAAGCAGAGGCAGGAAGACTGTAAGTTCTTAGCAGGTTAGACTGCATAGAAAGATGCTGACTTGAAAATAAAATGAAAAATAACATTATATTTAGTGTGGAGGGAGATTTGATCTTGGTATTTTTAAAATTCTGTAACAGATTATTTGCCTTTAATATTTTGATTAAGTTCTTAGCAATTAAATCTATTTTTAGTAAAGTAATGTCAAATGAAAAATGCATTCTATGACAACAGAGAAAATGATGGGAATGAATCTGACATAAAGTATAGTAGGACTTCATTCATTATTCTTCATGGATGCAAGGTCTACAACCATTCACTCTTTCATATTTTAAATTGATTTAGAAAACAAGTACTTTTAAAGTGGATAAATCCCTTGCTTAATTTCATTTATCCATTATTGAGAAAGACCTTTTAGCTGATATCGTATTTATGTGCTTCTTGTATAACATAAAACTCCACACTTAGCAGAAGGAAATGACAGGATATGTTCCTATTTCAACCACTGGTGCAATAGGTGACTAAAGTATTTCTAGTATGAGAAGGGTTGCAAGGTTGGACACCGGGCTTGTGAACTAACAGACACGGCTGGCTTCTTAGAGCCTGAAAAGATGAAAGGCCTAGTATTTGTTTCTTGTATAAAGAAAATAAGTACAGTAATGAAGAGTTTAACATTTCTCTCGCAATCTGACAGCCAACTATACTTGAGCATGTGATTGGTGAATTTTATTAATGATTGGCTCAAATTTTTATATTAATCTTATAGAATAAGATATGCAAGCTGGAAAAAATACATTATACTCTGTACTTATGTTACTTTGTAGTTTTATTAAGAATGATTTTAAGTTTATAAATTAACAGCATACAAAATTATGGAAATGGTATTTGTATTAATATTTATTTTGTTTTAATTAACAGGCATTGAAATATTCTCCTCTGAATATACTCTGTTTAAAAAAAAAAGATGAAACATTTTAAATATTGAAGAATGACAGTGGGGAAAAAATAAAATATCAGAGTCACGTAAAGAAAGGCTACATCCAAAAGGACACTTGTTGCTGGAGAGTGGGGTTGGTTGCTAGTAGACACAGTGACCATTACAGTAGAAGGGCTTTGGCCTAAGTTACCAAGGCTGGAAGTTCTATTTTCAGTATTGTTTTAATTGGAAGAAGTGGACAGATCTAGACAGAATCAGGTATGTGGATGTGGGATGATCAAAAAGTTTCTTGTTGTATAAGTTTATTTTTAGTTATTTAAAATAATCATTTGTGTGGGGGAAGGGCAGACACATGTAACTACATATCCTTAGACAGCAGATTGGGGAAATCTTCTCATAGTGGCCAACTGGTACTGAAGAGTTTTTTAAGTTTCATGAGGCCTTAGGTTGAGGTAAGGTGGAATTTTGAGTCCTGAGGTAAGAAGAGAAGCCTAGCTAAAATTTAATCCAGTCAAATTAGCAAGCACCCCATCCCCCCTGAGATTTCTCAGTATAGTCAACTGCAAGGCAAAGAATGGGTTTGAAGAATATCTATGCCTGGCCTTGTTCTAGGTAAACACAAGAGAAACCTAAGTCTAAGTCAAACACAAAAGGGAAATTTTATACACTATATTATGTTGTGCAATGCATCAGAATGAAGGTGTGCTTTTAGCCTTTGCAGTATTATGGAACATGACAGTGATAAGAAAAAATCATCTCAGAGAACCAAGCTGCCACTGCATTTTCCATTGCAACTTGGAATACTCCAGAGGTAGCTAGCATGGCAGTTCTTTTAATGCATGTATTACTTGAACAGAGTAATGACACGGAACAGTTCTTAGTTTCATTGCCAGAAATATAACATTGAAAATTAAAAGGTAAAAGATTACATAGTTTTAAATTATGGCTTCGTGCTTTGGATTTTATGAGTATGTTCTGAGAACCTAGATGCAATATCAGAACAACTTCTATAGTTATTATGTATGTTAAAAATGAGCTTGTGCCAGAATGAATGTCAATATACCACTTCCTTCATAGAGACATTTACAGTTAAAGTGCTTAGTAACATACTAAGACTTACTAGCACAGAAAACTTAAATATTTAAATTGGGGTTATTATTGTGTGGTAATATAGAAATCTGTTTATAAACAGCTATTAATACATAGAGGAAATTGAATGTTCCTTTTGAAACATTTCAATTACTGAAAAAAAATTTTGGTATTTTTACAAGTTAAAATGGGTTTGGTCTCAACTTTTGAAAGCTGTAAATTGGTGCCTTGTTTTCATACATTTTTTTATTCACAATGTTTCATTTTGGAAGCTTATTCTAATTTCTTTTTACATTTTTTTATTAAAACATAATTATATCCCTTCACCCCTTCCCCTATTACCTCCAGTTCTAGAGACTTGGTCCCTTACTCTCAAATTGATAGTCTTCTGTTTTTGTTTTTTGTCTTTGATTTTTGGTTAATGTTACACACACACACACACAGACACACACACACACATACACGCACACACACACACACAAAACCAAACAAAAAAACTCACACACGTATGAACAAATATATAAATACAACCTATTGAGTTTGCGTTTTTGTGTTTGTTGTATGTATGTGTGGTTTCAGGGCAGACAATTTGTTATTAGATGACCAATCAGTGGGCCCTTGGCAGTCATAATTTGCCTGTAGCTATCTGTCTAGAGGTGCGACTCCATGGATTTTGCCTCTGTTGTATTGGCATGTCTATTGTTACTCATTGCTCAGGTCTTGTTTATGCAGCAATGTGAAGAGTCAGTCACATAACAGATGCTCTGTGTTTTGTATAATATTTCAACCCCTTTTCCATGATATTTCCTGAGCCACAGAAGCAGGAGCTATTATTGCAGATGTACCATGCAGCTTGGCATCTTGCAATCCATTGATCTTTACATTATATCCAGTTGTAGCTTTCTATAATGATCTCCATTTATTAAAGAGAGAAGCTTCTTTGTTGAAGGATGATAACTATGGAACAGAAACAGCTTAAATGTTATTTAACAAGTGAGTGAATAACGGAATTGTGGTATACATATGCACAATGGGAACTATTCAGCTATAAAGAAAAATGAAATTATGAAATCTTAAATGAATGGATAAACCTAGAAAATATTAGATGGAATATGGTAACCCAGACCCCAAAGACAAATTCTACATGTTCTCTCTCATCTGTAGTTAGTAACTCCAAATCTTCAGATGTTAATATGCAACATGGAGTAACTGCAATAGCAAGAAAGTAGAGTGGGTTCATTGGGTGGTGGGTAGAGAATGTATAACATAATACAGATGATATGAAGGGGAAAAGGAATACTGAGGAAGGAAGCCCTAACTGGGTAAAGAGAAGGTAAAATGAGAAGGATAAATGAAGAAGGACAAATAATACCGAGATAGTATGATAAAACCTCAATAAATCATATTATTTTATACTTACATATATAGATTTTAGAAAGTATTAAAATAATATGTTGATTTTTCAGTCCCATTCATGCACACCATTGACCCTCTGGCTGCTGCAGTGGCTGGATTTCCCCACTTATGCTGCTGGTGTCTGACCTGCAGCAACCTGGCTTCCACCTTCTGGCCAGGAGGGCAGAGCTCAGGTTTGGGCAGTGGAAAAACGCACCGGGACCGTGGAGTGGGCCCTGGGAACTTCTCGTGGGCTCTGACCACCACATACTGAAAATCAGACAAGATGCAAAGAAATAAAGTCTCAGGAGCCCTTTCTGATGGAAGTCAAGCTCCTTTAATGGCGGGCTTTCCCTGTTTATATCTCTTTCCCCAGAGGAGGCAGGGTCCAGTACTCCAGGTGGAGGAGTCTCATTTGTATGGGGCAGGCACCTGGCCTCATGGTCTTTGCAGAGACACAGACAAAGAGGGAGGTATCAGGGACAGGGCAGACAAAAACTTGCCTGGTTATTTTCCTTTTTGCTCCTGTGAATACAGGCAATATATAATTAATATTTAGCTAGGATCTCTCCAGGGCTAAAAGAGGAGTAACTTGCTGAGCATCCTTTTCTGCTCACTTTTCCAAGGAGTGGACACTTCCCAGACCCTTCAAGTGCTCTTTAGCCCACAATAATATAATGTATATAATATATAATATGATTATAAAATGATAATGTTATATATAACAAAGTTAGGACACTTGGACTGACAATGCCCCTTACAACAACTAAGGATACCAAAAACTAGTACCAGTCAGCAGAAATCTCCTTTCAAGTGATTGGCAACGTTATCCAAATGGCTGCCAAAACACTATGGGCGGTTGCTGTTGTCCTTGGATGCCTGTCAGAGGCTGAAGTTAAGTCATAATTGCTGAATACACTACACACTTATGACACGACTTTTATTGTTTGAGTTGGATCTAACCTGAAATCCTCCTTCCTACTGTCTCACTTCCATTGTACTAGGAAGTACAGTGCAAGTTACAAAAGAAAGGGATAACAGTCCTACATAGCTGTGATACCTATGAATCACAAAAATGACCAGTAGAACATGATATGGTGCAATAGTGGCAATCCCAAAATGGCAAACTAGGGAGTATGGGTCTCTCTAGGTTGGGTCAGTTTGGATCTTAGACAACAATCTTCTACCACTACTTTACTAGACCACACAATTCCTCAACTACACTCTAATTCTTATTCTTATACTAACAGAAAGAGTAGCCATTGCCTATTACCAGTATTTTCACTTTTTAACTTGCAAAGTTGAAAGATAACATTGCTTTCAGTGATATAATATCACAGAGAGAAATCTAACATAGACTCACCAATCCTACCTAAAGATGAGCTAAATACAGAAAACAAAAATAGACACCAAAATTGTATGGGGAAAAGGCCATGTGGCCTCAACCGTAGACAAAGTATCATAGGCAGTGAAGGAATGCTGAGAGCAGGAAAAAGTATTCCCCAGGGAAAAGCACACCAACTGGCTATTCAAAACTAAATGAGCATCCCTGAAAATACACAAAGAATGAGCAGGTTATATTTAGGATATATGTGTACACACACACACATATATGTGTGTGTGTGTGTGTGTGTGTGTGTGTGTGTGTGTGTGTATATATATATATACATATATATATATATATATGAAAAAAAGATCATGAATTCGAAAGATAGTAAGGAAGGATATATGGGAATGTTTAGAGGGAGGAAAGGGAAGGGAGAAATGATGTGATTATATTATAACCTCAGAACGAAAAGAATTTTTTGTTGAAAATGGACTTTTTTTCATGCAATGTATTCTGGCCATGGTTTCTCCTCCCACATCTCATGCTTGTAGTGGAATATTTGAGCCAAATATTATATAGTTGTCTGTTCTCTCTTTTGGGGGTAAGGCTTGTGTAACTGTGTTTTGACAGCTATATGGGGAAGGGTGTTCCCTAAGGCTTTTGCAACCTGCTTTCTCTGTCATACTTGCTTTCTGTACCTGTTCACCTGTTCACAGGTGCAGGGAGGCTAAGACAATGGATCTAGTCTTCTAAAATCTTCATGTTAATGGCATTGGTTTATGATACTGCAAATGAAGAATCCTTATCACCTTCATAGCTTTCTGCAGCCGGAACCCAGGGAATACATTGGATTCCCCAGCTTTGATGTCAAGTCACCTGGGAGAATCTGCAGGGTGTGAGGTTCTATTGATTAATGCAAATAAGGTCTTTCTGTCAATATGGTGGAACTTTCAATCAATAAATTACCTAGTGGTCACATGCTCTGGGTCAGTCCATCAGAAAAGAGACCCTTTGTGTAGGTCATTCAAGGTTGGATCTCAGAGAATTGTCTCTGTTCTCTTACTGAACACACCCAAGATATTAGCATTTCCATCTACACATACTAGATCCTCTCTCCTCTTTCCCACACTAAAAGAAATTTTTAAAAATTCAAAATGTCTAGGGAAGACATCAATATGGATTCATTTTCATGTCTCCTAATTCAAGGATGGTCATCAAGTAAGTAGAGAATGTCACTTATTGCTGAAAAATTACTGTTACATAACGGTTATATTAAAAATGTGCTTTGAGTTTAGTAAACATGTAAGAACAGGCTTTGTGTATTGTTGTATACCTTCAATACCAGTACTGGAGAGGCAGGAGCAGACATAACTTTGTGAGTCTGAGGCCTACCTATTCTATACAGCAAATTCTAGGCCAGCTAGAGCAAAGAAGAAGGAAAAAGGAGAGGGGGGGGGACTATATTTGAGCTTCTAGTTAGCTATAAAACAATATAAAAATCTAGAATTTTATACTGAAAATTATTATAATTACTACTGAAAGTGATTGAAAATGAAACTTGAAACTTGCTCTACTCTGCATTAGAGTTAAAAATTAGCTGCCTAAAACTGTCTGAAATCACTGTAAATTTTATCTTTTTTTCTTCTCAACGAGCCTCTCAGAGACAATCTTCTTCCTTTGTTCTATTAATAAAAAACAGGGACACCATTTAAATACTTACTGTTCCATGTGGGTACTATTCTCATCTGTTTCACCTAAATCGCATAACCCACCATGCAGAAGCAAGCTCATTTGTCAGACTAAATACTTTCAATAGTGGCATGCATAGCATTTGTCAAAGGACTTGTAAAATTGTTGTCTCATGGAAGAAATTTTGCCCATAACGTTTTGTTAGTATAGATGAAAATGATAGAAGTTTAGTGGAGGAAGTGACTCTCTATACTACACTTCTAATTGTTAATGAACATGTCTGATTTCTGTAATTCTTCTTGTTATTTTTCATTTGTGCTTTTCTAATTAATGCACAGATTTTAATTTTATATTGTCTATTCATTTATCATGTTTTATGTAATTCTCTTATTATGAATGGCTCGATATTTAAGTATCGAAACTAATACTTCGTTAAATACATTTTAGAAAATAACGTTCTAGATCAGTCAGAATTCCGTCTTGATTCTGGAGTACCCCCCCTTTACACATTAGTCTATGAATTCAAAACCATACCTGTTGTTGCAACTAAAGACAATTCATATAAATGCCTGAATGCCATCGCTACCTCAAAGTCCCTTCAGAAAGCTTGTGCATGCGATGTCATTTTGCCTACTTCTTTTGCCTTAGAGGCCTGCATCAAAAGGTAGACTCACATTTGCAATTTTGAAAATGAAAAAGCTTGCTTCAGAACAAAGATTGCATAAAGTGTATCTTTTTTATGTGTTTTGAAAATAAACCTTCAAAATACAGAAGTCATGGAGATAAAAATAGATATCTTTAAGTGGCAGGCATACTTTTTTTCAATTCATTATAAAGAAAAAAAAAAAGAAACCAAATACTTATTAAGGCATGACACATACTTATTTGGTTATGTAAAATCTAAAAGCCATTTTTAGTGAAAAATCACATTTTAGTATTTATGGCACGGGAAGATAATAGGCTCAACTGAATCCTTGAAGTTTTACATATATTCTTCAAACATGAATGCTATGTGGCAAATTGAACTTTATAGATACTATTAAAGCAAGAATATTGAGATTGTGTGATTATCCTATATTATCCTCACAGGATTGATGTAATAAGAGGTTACTAATAATATGAAGAGGTGAAGAAAGAGAGATGGCTATACTGTTAAGAGTACTTGTTCCAGAGGACCTGAGTTTTATTCCTGACAACCACATGGCAACTTACTGCTGTCTATAATTCCATTTCCAGGAAATGCAACACCCTCCTCTGACCTCCAGGGACATCAATAATTTACATGCTGTACACACATATATACAAGCTGCTCACTCAAATGTTAGAATATAATAAACAAATCTAAAATTTTTAAAAATAAATAAAAGTAGGAGCTAAGAGCTACTATTGGTAGATGTGTCACAGAAATAAAAGGTTTGGGGAAGTAAAATGGCTCAATGGTTAGAATGCATACCTCACAAGTATGAGGACTTGAGTTTGGATTCCCAAAACCTACATAAATTTAAACATGGTAGCATACATCTGTAATCCCAGCTCACCTACAATAAGACAAAAAGCAGGTACAGGTCATGCTTGTGGTCTCCATATGTTTGCCCCCTGCCAAACATACACACACACAAACACACACACACACACACACACACACACACACACACACACACTTATCTCACATCAAACTACAACAAAATAACCAGAAGGAATCATTGCAGTGTTTTGAAGAAGGTGTCAAAAGCCCGAAAACATATGTATACCGTGTAAGCTGGAAGGTCAAGAAAGTAGTTCCTCCATACTAACCAGGCTTGTTGTCATTCTAACTTTAACTCATTGAACCTGATTCTTACCTCAAGATTCATGAGACAGTGAATCACGTATTAAGATATAGGTGGCTAATAGGAAACTAATCCACACATCTATTTATAAATGAGAAGTTTCCATAGGAACATATAGTTAGTTTAATTACTAAAGTGAGGAGGGTAGCTAGGCAAAAGGGAGTAGAAACTACCAAGTAGGAAAATCCAAAATATTCAAAGAAAATGGATAAAGAGAAAGCATTTGAATGTATTAGTTTCCTCTTGTTTCTATTACCCAATTCCTTACTTTTATGACTTAAAACAATGCAGATTTATGAAAAAAATTCTACAGGGCAAACATCATGAATCAATCTCAGTAAGCTTAAAATCAGTGTGTTGATAGAGATGCAATAATTTTGGAAACTTTAGAGGAAAACCCATTATTTGCTTTTTGGAGTCTCTAAATATCACCCATATTTTTCTCTGTGTCACTATTTCAATGACAAATCATTTCACCAACAACTCTTGCTGATTCTATGAATCTTGTATTTCCCTCTTTAGCTAAAAAAGTATGTTGTGATTACCTCAAGTATACCAAGGTAATCCCAGGTTACCCTCCCATCTCAAGAGCCTCAGTTAAATCACACCTGTAAAGTCATTTGGCTAAGATAACATACATTCTCAAGTTTCAGAATGTGGACATCTAGGTGGGGGTAATTCCAATTCTGATAGTAAGTTCGAAGGCATAAATGACTGCAACACATAAAGAGCAGAGTGTGAGGAGAGTATCAGAAAATGAGTGTTTTAAAACACAAGAAGCACATGAAGGGTTCAAAACCAATGTGAATGGTGAAGTTTCATCCTAAATGAAGTTAACGCATTTTATGAAGGCTTGGACATTATCTAGTAGTCTAGTAGTTCCTTAGTGTTTTCATGTATAAGAGTAATTTTGACTTTAATATAATGAACTGAGTAAATATAATTTAAGAGTAAATAATTTCCAAAGCCATGATGGATGTTAAAGAAAAGATAGTAGACTAGAAATTGTAATAAGTAAATGGATAAATACGATTCAATGGGAAGATTGAAAAAAATAATCAGTGATTGGATTGACATGATGAAATATTCTCAGTCCTCATCACTTGGATTAAATAAAATGAATAAATAAACTAGTATATGCACTAGTATTCATGCAGTGAGGCTACATAACAAAGACAGGTATGGACAAGACAAGGAAAATTGTAGGTTTAAATATAGTTTGGGTACTGTCTTAGTGTTCTATTGCTGTGAAGAGATAGTATAAACACAACAACTTTTATAAAATAAATCATTTAAATAAAGCTTGTTTACAGTTTCAGATATTTAGTCCATTATCAGCAGGGCAGGATGCACAGAAGCAGGTGTAGTGCTGGAGAAATAGCTGAGTTCTACATCAGGATCCACAGGTAGCAGGAAGAGAAAGGAACAGAGACACTGGACCTAGCTTTGGATTCTGAAATCTCAAGACCCACCCCACAATGACATACTTCCTCTACCAAGGACACACCTATATCTTCTATAGACCACACCTTCTAATTCCTTCCAGGGAGTGCTACTCTCTGATGACCAAGCATTCAAAAAATATGTACCTATGGCACCATTCTTTTTCAAATGCCACAAGTACCATATATCCATCTAACTAATTTTTTTTCAAAGTTCCAGAACACCAATAGTAGAACTGGGCTGAGTATGAGATATTTCTTATTTACAGACATAAATACAACATAATTGAAACCAGTGAAGTGGAGGACATTGCTCAGGGAAAGAATGCATATTAAGGAAAATTTTTAAAAGGTCAATATAATTCACATATTTAATGGTGTACATGCTGGAATTAATATGATAGAAGATAGATGAAAAAATGTTTCCTATGGGAGGCAAAGAAGCTTGAAGTTTGAAGCATCACAGCAATCAGGATGTTATTATTTTTTTTAAACTAGTGGCCATGAAGAAAGGGCTACTCAGATTTAAAAAGCATGAGTAAAGCTATATGGAAACTTACAATTTAAACAACAGTGACAACAAAGTTGGAAGTAATACTCCCTGAATGTTAGGAAAAAGTTCCAGGTGGAAGCAGTGTGTTATTAAACAAAACTCCTTATGACAGGAGTAAGGAGTTCTTATGGATTGCTGGTCAGGGATCCCTAAAGGTATTCAAAACTATAAAGAAGAAATGACATTTGCTGAAGATATCATACACCATGATTGAATGATATGGAGAAAACAAGCTTGATCTGGGATGAATTCCTCCTTTGTGCTGTCTCACTTCCATAATGTGGAAAATGCTGTGCATGGTGCTGGAGTTAAAAAGGCATCAAAGTTCTTACTCAACTATAAAATTGAATTTTGACACCATGGTGGTTTGGATGACAATGGTTCACGCCCATTGGTTCATATGTTTGAATGCTTGGTCCTCAGTTGATGTAATGTTTGGGAAGGATTGGGAGGTGTGGCCTTGTTGAAGTAGGTCTGTCATCATTGGAGGAAGTTGTCACTGGGGTGAGCTTTGAGGTTTCAAAAGCCCCATCAAGTCTTCCTCTCTCATTGCCTGCTGCCTATGGATTAGGATGTAAATGTCACATCTATCTGCTTCTTGCCATGATGATAATGAATCAATCCTCTGAAACTGTAAGCAAGCCTACAATTAAATTATTCCTTTTATTGAAATTGCCTTTGTCATAGTGTCTCTTTGCAACAATTGTTAAGTAAATGACTGACAACAGCTTGCTAAGAAAGAAGTGTCCATTTGTGCAATAGTGTCATTATTATTCAAGTAACCAACTATTTCCCAGATTTGAGGTCCACTTCACAGGAGAAAATCCATCTATAACATGATAAAACCGCTCAAAAACCCATGATAGAGGGGTTCATAGGAGCTGGGGGGAGTCTTAATTTTTTTGTTTAGCAAAATAGACATAATGTCGAGCCACTCTCTAAATATATCTGTCTATACCCGTGAATAATTCACACTCTCAGATTTAACTGGAGAAGCCTTTTTCTAGTGAACAGAGACAAATGCAGAACAGGTGGCTGCTCGTGATATAGAGAATAAGTGATCACTGAGTGCTCAGTACTAAATAAAGCATTCATAGCATCTCCCTAAGGCCTAAGAACTATTGAAGACCAGAAAGGAAAGGTTGTAGAAATACAAAAATACAAGAACAACATGCCATCTTTGGTTTAATTACAGCCACTGTGATCACGATGTCTCAGCAATTATAGATGACTGTGCTACTGCACTGGGTCTTCCCAAAAAATCAACCCAAGTAATATCCAGTCACTGATGAGGAAGTATGTGTTGATATATCTATATGTATATGTATGTACATATATATATATATATGTGTGTGTGTGTGTGTGTAATTTAAATCACAATCAAACATTATGCAATTATATGTTTTGGGAAACGTGAAATCTACATGTGTTCAAAAAATACAATTCTGATTTAAAGAGAGAATACAAAGATTCGATGTATGTGGTTTACACATCCATGACAGAAATGTTGAGGACAGTTGTCTGAACAGCTTTGAACTAAGTTGGGCTGAATCTGTGGATATTTGAGGAGTCTCCCGTGGTGTAAGTGATACAATACAGTCTGATGTGTCTTTCTTCTTATGTGTCGTGCAAGATGTGCCTTTCCTCTTTTTTTGCAATGATTTGTAGTCTGGAGAATCCAGTAAACTCAGAGGGAAGATTTTAACAAGTATGAACAATTTGTAAGACTATCATATAGAACTTTAAAGGACCAAAAGGAAAATTTTTTATGGAATAGAATTGCATACTGATATTAGCTTTGTCTATGTACATCAATAACACTATGAGTTTTGCTTTCTCTTTATAGAGATAATATTGTACTTTAAGTTCAGTTCATTATTGTGACAGAAATCACGAATTTTATTTTGTAAGTATTTATTAATTTCTATAGATTATGAATATAGATTATGAATATTATGAATAGAAAAATTCATTTTTGTATACCAAATATTTCAGCTGCCACAAGTAGATATTATTTATTATATTAAATGTTAATTATATTAATTATAAAGATATAAATTATAGTTATGAAATATTAATGTTAATTCAGCTATGAATTAACATACTGTTTTTTTAATCTTCTTAAAACCATTTGGATAGGGAGAGCATCATTAGAAGAGTATATTCATTGGAAAAAATAGGATATCTGATGCAGTTAAATGCAAATTAGTATAAAGAAATTACAAAAGTTTCCTATTGTTGCTTTAGTTAAAATGTCAGGAAAGGTAGCACCTGCCTATAGTTTCAGGTAATCTAAAGAATGTGGCCAAGGTGTTAAATGAGCCCTAGATTTTGAGATCCATCTAGGAAACATAGTGAAATTATCTCCAGAAACACAAAAATAATTAAGAGGGTACAGTTTTAGCTGAAGAATAGAAGAAAAAAACAAAACTGGAAGCAAACAAAAAAGAAAAGAAATGAAAAATGAAATGGGAAAAAATTCAAAGAAATATAAGTATAAAAGATGAAATTCTTACATGAATAAATACAAAATAGACACATTTTAAACCTAAAAACAGATTTAAAAGCACATACTAACTTTATACAAGTTTCCAAACATTTTAAGAATTTGCAAGGCCACAATTTTCATAAAGTTGAAAAATCTCATTATTATTATGGTATTTAATTTGGATAGTGCTTCAACATTTTATACACGTATGTAATACATGCTAATCAGTTTCTTCCATTCCTATTATCACCTCCCACAAACTTGTCCCATTCTTAGATCAGGAGTCTTGACTTTCGGCTTTATGATTCATTTAATTTAGTCAGAGGCATCTCTGTGACCAGGCAGTTAGGAATATCTATTGGAGCCTGGTAAAATTATCAGTTCATATACAACTGAGGGCAAGACTTGCCCTTTCCCTTATTAAGTTCTTGCTACTTATAATCAAGATGAATTAACATACTATTTGATGAGTGAATGGTGTTTCAATTCTACTGTGTGAGTCAAGCTATTAACACTGAACAATATCTTTGAATGTCAGAACTGACTAAATAATATTAGAGCTGTAAAGCTGCATCAGATTTATCACCTTTATCATACTACATATTCCTGAATTCATTTGGAATCATGACAATGGTGACTACAAGACCCTATAACAGGGCCACATCCTTAAATCCAGTAGATGTCCACATACATAATACAATAGTGTATAACCAGCAATTCTGTATTTTTAAAAATTTGGAGAAACAAAGTGGGTGGGTATCGAATGGGAGCCAGATCTGGTCGAGTATAAGGGAGTGCAATAAAAATGTTCAAATTAGAATGTTGGAAATTTGTAAATGGATAATAAAACATTAAACATATATACATATATATGTGTGTGTGTATATAGATATACATATATATACATGAATATACATATATGTGTGTATATAATATTTAAATCACAATCAAACATTATACAATTATGTGTTTTGGGAAAACTGAAATCTACATATGTTAAAAAAATACAATTTTGAGTTATAGAGAGAATGCAAAGATTTGATATGTGTGGTTTACACATCCATGACAGACATGTTCAACAGAGTTGTCTGGACAGCATTGAACTAAGTTGGGCTGAATCTGAGGACAGCTGAGGAGTTGTCTCCTGGGGCCTAAATGACACAGTACAGTCAGATGTGGTTTTCTTCTTATCTGTCTTGCATGATGTGCTTTTCTTCTTATTTTTCTGGCAATGATTTGTGGTCTGGAGAATCCAGTGAACTCAGAGGGAAGATTTTAACCAGTATAAACAATTTACTTCTGTGTTTGTTCTTTCTTATAATGGTAGTTAGATATTTGATCCTTTGTATAAACAAGAAATTTCATCACTCTACTTTAACATTTGTACCCATAGTACAGTAACTCAGGAAAAATTGCTGCTCCCTACAAAAGTTAGTAACTCAGACCAAAAGCAGCTTGAGAGTTCCTTCTCTAGATGTACAACAATTTGCCTCTGGTTCTGTTTCCTAGGAGGCTATGCTGTCCACTTTAACCTATTAGACTTTGTTAGATCCTATGGTATGTTTACATTTTATTCGTTCATTTGGATTTTGAAAGAATGACTCTTTGGGAGTTAGAGTCAGATTCCTGCTGTAAGAAAATTGGATGTCATGGTGTTTACCATGTTTAATATTTTAATTCTAAACTATATGCTTTTTGTTCTATAATAAATATTATGGGATAAAGTTTACTTTGTTGGATTCTATTCCATGATACAAAAAGAGATGGAAACAAGTTTTTGAACTTTGTCATAGTTACTTTTCTATTGCTATGAATACACACCATGGCCATGGCCAAGGTAACTTACAGAAGAAAAAATTAATTTGGCTTACAGTTTCATAGGGTTAGAGTCCCCTATAGCACAAGAATCCGATGAGAGCTCTTGTTGCTCATGCCCATCTATGGGACCCTTTGGGGTAGGGGAGAGCTGGTGCAGAGCCAACAACACAAGCTCCAAGAGACATGTAAGTGGCAAAAGCAGACTTGTTTATTTCAGGAAGAGGAAGCCCTTTTATATCCTCTGCCCAGCTCAGTGTCCTGTTGGCTCCTGGACTACAGACTGCTGCTGTGGCTCTTCTCATCTCTGGGCATGTTTGGGCAGGTCTTAGGTCTTGTTCTGCTTAGTGAGAGGCCTAGTTTCTCCTGCATATCCACCCTTTTATTTTATTTTATTTTTCTGCAACTCTGGGAACCAGAGTTCTTATGCTCTGATCTTGTTGACCCCACCTCAAAGGCCCCCAGTATAATGAACTATACCTGTTTTAGGTAGGCCTGCCGGATAGGTCATTACTATTCTTTGGCTACCAGTTCTCAAATGGTGACATCCCTGGAGAGTGCATATGGTGTGTTGGGCATTAAACAGGGGCCTCATGTATTTCTGCTAGCCAAGCCTGCGAATATCAAAAGTTTTGGAAACCCCAAAGTCTTCAGGAACATACTTCCTCCAGTAAGCAACTACTAATTCTTCCCAAACATTTCTTCCAACTGGGGACCAATTTTCCAACTATATGAATCTATGAGGGCCATTCTCATCCAAACCACCACAGACTTATTTAAACAACAACTTAAATCACCTCACATGGTTGCCCCAGATTAACAAATGAGGCAGAATTGAGAATGGGCAAGGAGATAGAAAGTTACCTGGTAAAGGGCAAAGATAAAGAGGTGTGAATTATTTGTAGCTATTTTGTTATATCCCATGCTATAGGTTACATAAATACAAAATAAGTATTGCACTATAGCTAGCAATGTCTAACACAATTGTATATGAACATTTAAGTCAAAAATCAATTGACATTTTAAAATTCTACTTAAATTGCTTTATCTACACCTAAAATTTAATATAACTTTTAATACTACAAATGACAAGCCTTGGGCTGCCTAAGTTTTACACCTCTGACATGACCACTTAAGATGAACTTGTTTATATTTTCAGCTTGCTAGTGGTGCTATGTAGATTTAATGAAATACATGTAATTTAACACTAAGCATGACAGTCCTTATGATCAATGTACTCATCAGGCTATGGCTAGTTTAGAATATGTTCCAATTGTATGATTATGAAAAAGTTACCTATAAACTAGGAATTTAATTTCCAAAGTTAGTACATACACCTGAGGTCACATTTTCTATTTTCAATGTGATTTATTACTCATACTAAAGATTTTGATTATTTTATCTAAACTGTTGAATATATGAGCATATAGTAATTCACAAAATTCCAATGTTCATTGTCCAAATTCTGTTGGATAAGTAGTGAAATATCATTCATTTATGATATTGGAATATGGATTATTTTCTGAATAGTTTAACTAGAGATTAATTTGTCTTGATCTACGAAAAGAATTACTTATATTTTTAGTGCATTTTTTTTCTTTTATTTTTTAATCATTATATTATTCTTGCTACCAGTGTTTGATTTTTTTTAACGTTCATTGCTTGTTCATCCATTAATTTCTATAGATAAGCTTAGCTGATTGTAAGGATTTCCTTTTCTGGTATAGACTTCTTCTCAAATCCATGGTTTTACTGCTTCTCACTTGTTTGTTATGCTCTGCTTGCATTGAGTGAAATATAGTTCAAAATATTTTTCAAAGTCTTTTATTTTTTTCTGTGCTTTGTGGTGTATTCAGATGTCCCTTATTTCTGATTATTTGTAGATGTTGATTCATAGCAAAAGGCATTTTACTTTTAGCTAATTCAATTCTTGGTCCTAGTCTTGGAGCCCTGGAGCATATCAGCTTCTGTACAATCTAATCCTCAGTCTAGACCTGGAATGCTTCAACCTCCTTACAATCTAGAACGTTTAGGCCTCTGAGACCCATGGCTGACTGATCTACTCTGACTAGCTCCTTCTAAACTCAGAATTGTTCTGAACTCTTTTGAATCTGGCTGGTTAAACTTACTTGCTGTTCTGGATCAAATTCTTCTCCAAGCAGCTGGTTCAAACTGACCTTCTGAGGAAGTTGACTGCTTCTGACTAAATTCTTCTGACTCTGGCAGACTCTGTCTGTCTCCCACAACTTCTCTAATTTAACTTCTCTGCTTAGTTTCAAACTGACTCCTGTTCCTGTCTGATACTGACTTTTGCATAATTGCCTGTGTCTCTGCCTTAGACTACTCAGACTGCCTCAGACTGCCTCGTACTATCTCATACTGTTTCTATGTCTCTCAGACTCACTTCTGCTCTTTGTCTTATCCTTATCCTGCCTCCTGCTGAACTGAGAGCCTGCTTTTCTATCATGAGAGTTGGTTGTGTCCTCATTCAGACTCACTCTGCTAACTGTTCCTCTGACTCTTCATTTTGCCTACCCTTCACTCTGACTCATCTCAGATGTCACTTCTTGTCTGACACTGATTCTTAAGCTCTGCTTCCTGTATCTTGGGGAATTAAAGGCACATGCTACCACTGCCTTCTGAATACTGGGATCAAAGGTGTGTATCAACATGCCTTCAAATTTCATCCAAACCACACGTGCCTCTGAATGCAGTCCCTTCATATAGACCCTTGAATTCAATCCCTTCATATAGACCCTAGGGTATGATCCCTTCATATAGACCCTTGGATTTGATCCCTTACTAGCTACCATGCAGGCATATTCCCTATAATTATTTGTAGAAATTTTATCTTTATAATACTGAAATACTATATTTCTTGTTCTATATAGTGGCAGCAACCTGGGATTGGAGCAGATTGTTGTTTTCTTGTTCCAAGTGTTTGACTGCTTTGATCTGCTGTGGCAGGAGAATGGAACATGGGGGGAAATCAATATTCTGTCTCTTAGAAGCACCCAACCTTTGTCTGAATCTAAAGTGGATGGGTATTTACACCTGCCAGCAGATATCTTACCTTCTTTGTGTTACTGAAGTGGCCACCGTGTTTGCCTTGGACCTGTGGACATTAGGGTTCTCCTGTGGAAAATTCCCTACTTCTTTTAGAAAAGGATTGGATTCCAGGAGAAATGTGGATGTTCTGCCTCACCTGTAAAAACAGCTTGCTTATTATCTATTTCATAACTAGTCCTGCAACAATGTTCCTGGAAACAGCTGATCACATTACATATTTTTCATAGCCTGAGCATTAATATGCTTCCAGAGATGAGACATTTGTACAGAATGTAGGCCCTGTTAGCCTGTACCATACAGAGTGCTCAGTCAGTTCTCTGGGCTTACTCTGAACTATTTTCATGAATAGTTCTTCAGATTATATACAGACAAACTCTATTAGAACCTCCTCTGTTCTACAAACTGCAACCTAAAGAAAAGTCTGCCACTTCTGGGAATCAGGTTACCTTACTACTGTGTAACCTTAGATCCCCCACGAAACTAAAATATGGCATTGATCATTCTGAATTTTATGTTAGACTAGGATAGCATTCTGTTTCAGATTTGGGATATTAAATTTTGGTGGTATTCTAGTTACATATTGAGTTATTCTTTGACCTAATGTTTTTGATTCTTCATAAAACTCTATGTTTTATATCAGACTTCTAATCTCTCACAGTTCTCACATTTTCATTCATAAGCTTGCTCTGCTTGTCCATTTCCTCTGTGCTTTCTGCTTCGGAACTTGGATGACTGTTTCCTGTCAATAATTTTTCTTATTGCCCAATGTGTATTTTAAGACTTTGTTTTTCATCCTTCAAGACAGCTGTCATTTCAGCCTGCTACATTGTCTTTGAATTGCTCATGCTGCCTGTCCCTTGCACATTTCTCTTCCAGCTTCCTGCTCTTTTTTCACAGCTGCCTGATCTCCTTATAACTTATTCTGGAAAATGAAGATTTGCTAACATTTCTTAAGGTTTACTAGGATGTTGATTCCAGAGAAAATTAATTTTCTTTTGAACTCTAAGAGGACATTTGTATTCCTTATTGCAAAACCTTTCCCTCCTATGATCATGTACTTGTTTATTTTTAAACTATTCTTTGGTTAGGATTTATGTTAGCATGTACATACACATTTATATGTGTATGAGTCATAATTTTGCTTAAAATTCTTTGATTTTACTTTATTTATCATATCATTGCAACCTCCAGAAGGTGATCTGTATTTCATAAATTCTAGAATAAGTTCTAACATATATAACTTATATAAACCACACCTTCTGTTAATAGGTGAAAGTGAATCTTTTGTGATCATCATTTTAAATAAATTGATTTAAGCCAGCTGAATACCCCCCTTTCTTCTCTTTTCCCTTATCTTCCTTCCCTTTGTCTTCCCTCCCAGTCCCTTTCCTCCTCTCTCCTTCTTTCCTCTCCCCTTCCCTCCCATTCTCTTCCTTTCCCTTCCCTTTCTTTCTCATCCCTTCCATCCTCTTCTCTCCATCCTTTTACCTCCCCCTCTCTTCCCCACTCTTCTCTTCCTTCCCCTTCCATTCTCTCCCTTCCCTTTCCCTCCCCTTCCCTTCCCTTCTTTTCCCTCCTCTATTCTCCCCTTCCATTCCTTCTTCTGTGCTGCACACTCATATTCCTTCTCTCACCTTTCCTTCTCTCCTTCACTTTTCTTCATCTCCCCTCTTCCTCTTCTCTCCTTTCCCATCATTTTCACTCTTTTCTTCATTTATTGTTTTCTTTTCCTCTTCTTTTCTCATTTTCTTTTTTTTTTTTTTTTCTATTCTTGGTTTTAATGTGTTACATATGGGAACTTGCTCCTCAACAGGATTGTGATCTGTAATTTGTTGTGTGATGTTGATTAAGAATGACAACTTCCAAATAAATGTAGAAAGTAGGACTCTGATAATACTTAAAAAGGAGTCAATACTCTAAGCAACTCCAAAAGCATGGACAGGCAGTAGGTCAGATCTGCTACTACCTTTTAATCAAGAAATTGGCTGTGACCTGAAACCCCTTCTTGCCTGCCAAACTTTAAGTAATTTTATCTTGTTTCACATGACAGGGACAGAAAGATGTTTTTATTTGTTGAATTTGCCTAGGAAGGTGCATAACTTTAGCTAATTAAACTAGTTCCAATATCAGCACTAAGAACAATGCCATATGTTTAACATTATTATCTAATACTACTTTTTCTCTCATTTGTGGGTATCTAGAGGAACATGGAAAATTTAGATTATTGAGTACAAGTCAGACTCTATTTCCACACTAAGATCCTTATGTCAAGTTCTCCAAAAAGGCAGATATTTTGTGGCCATCATATTAATGCTAAATCTGGTGAGTTTTAATAAAATGAACAGCTGTTTGTCATAGACACAGCATAAGAGGTGTGTGGTGCTTAATCGTTAAACTGCATCTGTGGTTTAATCAATTGTTGTCATATATTTATTGAGTGTCTAGCAGGCAGTCTGAACAATCAAACCTTCATGATGGCATCATGCTATGAATTTCAGAGGTTTCAAGTTTGATAGGCATTCTTAAAGCAGCTGCATTTAAATTTGGCTTTCAGGCTGTTACCTAGTTGGATAAAATATAGCTTTGTCAGTTTTAATCTATGCTAGGAGAGGATATCTAAATTAGAATCAGACAAAAAATGGTATGCTCATTTCCTTTTCAATTTTTCTTCCATTTAGCATATATTTCAACCCTCTAAATCTGAGAGATACAAAGCATAGCTGTGTGCTCTGGCACTGTGTTATCAATTTTGCACTGCTTGAAATAGTTCAACTGGCTTTGAGTTTTTGGTAGTAAATTGTGGCACAATGGCACCAAAAGGTAAACAGATTTTGGTAAAAAACAAAAACAAAAACAAAAGCAAAATAACAACAAAACCAAAAAAAACACAGTAGTTCTGAAAGATAATTTGAGGTCTGAGGACTCTTAGGATCTTTAGAAGAAAACCTTCATAGATTTTTAGAGTTTGTTAAATTTTTAATGTTGAAGTGAGATCATTAGTAACCCTAAGTTGTTAGGCAAATATTTCATGCCTGATTTGCCAGGTTCTAGTTCTTGTACAGGAAGTCCTCCTCTTTTCTATTTCTTCAAAGCAGATTCGACTAATGTGGAATAATTGCTAACTTGCACTAGCATACCTGGACATTGGTATAGTTACATTTTGTCCTGAAGGGTTTTATTTTGTTTTGTTTTGGTTTTGTGAGACAGGTCTCCATATAGTCCTGAGTGTCCTGGAACTCACCATGTAGACTAGGCTGGCTTCAAACTTGCAGAGATCTACCTGTCTCTACCTTCTGAGTATTGGGATCATAAGTATGGCATCACCACATGCTGCCTACCTAACCCCTAGGTCTCATGAATTTTCTCTTCCACTGTGCTGCCAAAATTATATAGACTACCTTTTATAATTTGTGTCTATAAAAAACTAAGTTCACTGCTAAAATGTTAATATTCAGCCGGGAGATTTGAATTTATTAATTCTAATTGGAGGTTTATGGAAAAAGGTAGAACACAGAAAGCTATTTCAATAAGGGAAGAAATTAGTTAGGAGATGATATTTGACTGGGAAAGGTAGGTAAGTCTTTGGGATTTGGCAGAAAACAATAAAAAAATGCTGCAAGTGTTAAGTAAACTGGAGGTTTTGAGTGGATTCAATTATTAAAATATAGTAACAAAATAATGAGAATTTGCAAAAATTATTAAAAGATAAAAAGAAGACCAAAATGTACTGATATCTCCATGATTAAATCTCAATGTATAAGGTACAGTTTTTATCTTCTGTCTTACTAATGGTCTTATTTGAGATAAAGAGCTATGCAATTTTTTAAACACTTAGGTAACCTATTTAACAGTTAAGACAATGACGTCTTAATCTTAAAAAGTAGAAACAGTCTGTGTAATGTACACATTAGTATTTAAAACAAAGTAGAAAATCACTTAGTATTTGTTGCTTATAGCATTTCTAGAAGTCAAGAATTTTAGTTTCTTCTCCCTGTATGAACTAGCAGTCTGGGCCTTCTTCAACATTACACAATGACTGACATTTTCTCAATAAACAACTTTCACAGGTTTTGTCAAAAAGTTAATGTATTTACTGCTCAAAAGAGAATGTGAAGAATACCTTAAAGAAAAAGATAGTGAGCTACAGGGTAAACTAAGATATAGAAGACAAATGCTTTTGCAACGTTGAATGTATCACTGTCATGGAAAGAATATATTCATTTTAAGGTATATTTGGGCATAGACCAGGAAAGGTAAATCGTGACTTAGTTTTTAAAAATTAGCTTAAAATATTTAGCTATTTTATTAGGTGAGTGGATACAATAAAGCATGTGATCAGTTAAAGGGAGAATTCCAGTTGTGTTACAGTTGTTAAAACCGACAGGAGTGAAATTTGTCATAAGAAAGAGAGCCTAAATATATAGTATTATTCAGTTTTTGTTACATAGCAATGAGCCACAGATATCAGTGTCTCACAACAATAAACATTTACAGTTACTATTTCATAGTTCAGTGGGTCAGCTGAGGCAATTTGTCTTTAAACTAAAAACCTTCTGGGTTTGCTGTTGACAGTAGATTGGGCTTGTATGTAACTATACATCTCGTTTACTGAGAGAAGTGCCTACTAAGCACATTTTTCTCATGGGGATGACACAAACACAAAAAGAACCACCTGCTACTCCTCAGAGCTCAATTCAGAAGTCCTTATATTCCCTTCTTCCCATATGTCCTCTTTGCCAAGCTTACCATCAACAGGATGAGGGACTATCATTTGCCATTCTAATGGAACTGCAAATCAATGAAGGGAAGGACATGATCCTGTAGTGACTTAGGTTTATGAATATTCCCCAAGCAAATGTAAGGGAACCCTTTTTGGACCAATTTCATAGAAATCACTTAGAATTGAAAAATAGCATTTATTTTCATATTTTCCTTACATTGTGATATTTGTATATCTCTTTTATTTTATGTTTTTCATGTACATAGTTAAGTAAAAAAAATAAAGAAGGTGGTAATATATGATAGAAAAACCTGTTGAAAAATTTGATGCCAACCCGAGACTACCAAAATTAGCTAAATTGATTTTAGAATAGACTATGATGTATATATATAAAATTAGCCATATATATTTTAAGACAGTTAATTGGCAAGTCATCTTTACAAAATTGTTGTGAAGTTTTTAAGAAAAATCACATTTTGTATTTTGAATATTTGGCCATATTTCCCAAAATAATGAATAGCTTGTTGAACAAATTTATATCAATCTTTATAAGGCACATTATACCTAGGAATAAGAAATGTAATCAATATATACTGTATGATAAATAACCTATTTTTAATAAAAGGGGAAATTTTTTTAAAAGAAATTAAATCATTTTAAAAGGCTTGTCATGTTCATTAATTGACATAATTTGAAGAAATCAACCTTTCACAACTTTGGGAATTCTTATTTTTCCAACTGTGGTCCTAGAGCCCAACACTGTATAAAAGCTTCCCTGTTTACTTCTTCTCTCACTAAGGCTACTAAACAGTTACAGCTACTTCCTGTGCATTAAAATATAGCATAGAAAAGGAGGCACATATTAACTACATCCAGATTATCTCATTAATACAATAACCATTTTCTTTTTTTTTTTATTTCCCATGTAAACAAAGGCATAATTGATAAGGATAAAAAAAACCCAACATTATTAAGGGGTGAAAGTAGAATAAAAGAAAAATTACAAAAACACATTATTTGGGAGTAAAATGTTATAAAATATAATCACTACCAAATTCAGTATGTTGTAATTTGCAAGAATGAGATGCAGAACTCAATGAATCTATATTGGAAAGCTTAAACATTTTAGAATCATAATGTACCTAATTTAGTTAAAAGTAAAAACACTAATCCAGCAGAGCTGTTGGTAAACCAGCTGTTGGCTCAGATTTAAATATTAGGTCCAACTCTAGAATTTTTATGTCCTTTTCTACTGAATCAGATCTTAGAGATTAACTCTTTATATCTCCTTGTAAGGTTAAATACTTTAGAAGATTGAAACAGGAGAGTATTTTATTTACTATCAAGATGTCAATGAACATTATACTGCATCATGACTAAACCTTAAAAATTCTCAAAACTTATCATTCATCAGAATGTGAAGTTGTCGTTTATAAAGAAATAAATAAATAGGAGTATTGCATGTTGAAGACATTATACCTTCCCTTCATTACTTGGCAATGGCAATGGATCAGTAGTGGAAATGGAGTAGAACTTGAGTATATTTAGATAGTTATTACTTTTAAGGTGGTTTGATTGAATTTGTTAAAAAATGGTGCTCTTTTTTGTTATTGCTTTTTTGTTGTTTTTGTTGTTACATTGTAGTCAATCTACTGAGCATCATATCCATCATCTCTGTAATATCACTAATGTCAGTATTATTTCAGTGTATTACATTTCTCTCCATTTGAAAATAATTAATTTTTACAGCATGTAAGATTATTTGGTGTCTTTTGCCTGCAAAACTCAAGTAGTTACATTTTTGATAGCTTATGAGTACTCTGTTGTGTAAATTTGCCACAATTTCTTTATCCATTCTTCAGTTTACGGTTATGTAGGTTGTTTCCAATTTTTGGCTATATTGAACAAAGCTACTATAAGCACAGTTGAGCAAGTGTCCTTGTTGTAGGATGGAATGTCCTTTAGGTCTGCCATGTTTGAGCAGTAACCATGGAAAGATTGCTGTTTCTTGGGAGAGTCAGGGGCAGGAGTGGAAGGATGGGGGATAGATCTAGGAGATAGGGGAGATGTGGGGAGCTGGGAGGAGTGGAGAGAGGGGAGGAATGGAGTTGATATGTATTGTATGAAAGAAGAAAAAATTTTAAAATAATAAATAAAACAAACTGCAATAAAAGAGATTATTTTATATCTTAAGAAAAGAAGAAATACAGTCTACTAGGTGTAAGAATTTCAGATTTACAGGAAATAATCATTCTTTAAGAGGAATCAACTTCCAATGAATCAGTTGAAAGATAGTGAAAATTCATCATTCTGGAATTGAACCATACAGCAGTAACTACCTTAAGTTTTTTCATTTTGTTCTTTTCACACTTCTTAGTATCAAATATTTGAAAATTATAAGCACATGCATAGGTATCCACTTTTGATATGAAAAGTCTTCTAAGAAAAAATGTTTAAAGGAGTACAATTGGATGAAGCTAAATTTAGCTTTATAACAGCCATTAATTAATTACATGATTTTGGCATAGTTGTCATTCTCCTTGCTGCAAATGTCATATTTTACTGAAAAGTGTTAATATCTCAATGCTGAACTGAGACCATATTACTACATGAAGGTTAAAGGATTGAAGAATTAGAATTCCTTTATCATCTGAAAGAGTTCTTTAGAAAAGGATGTTTGTTGCCCAGCCCATTCTCTTTTTTCCTGCTGTCTTTGGCCCTCTCATGTGCCACCCACATTATTCTTAGATTTCTCAGCTTGTAGTACTTTGAGCCAATGAAGTCCTGTGGATTATAATCTACCCTGCCTTGCGTATTATGTTACAGCAGCACAAAATAGACTAAATCTCCTAGGTTTCTAGGTTTGATCAAATGAAAAAAGTCATTTGTATCTGTATTTTCACTTGTACCTCGTCTACCTTATCTCCATTGTTCTATGTATCTTAGCTCTAGAACATTGCACTTAAAAGGCAGTGAACAAAACAAATGTTCTTTGTTCTTACTGCATTATTCTGAAAAGAGAAAAACAAAACAAAACCAAAGTCAGATTATTTGAAGTTCATAGCATTTATTTTGATAGATTATTGCAATTATTATCTACATAACTTTTAAGCTTTTTAAAGGATTTATTCTAGTTCTGTTTCTGTGATTTTATCTGTAATCTGTTCCAAAATCTCTGAGTTTCATGTTTCTAGATTAAAACTTCAAACTCTGAATCCACATATTTTACCAGACAGTTGTAATATCAACTTACATATTTTTCATGTATATGATTAACAATACACTATTGATCAGCTACACAAACTTGTCTTTCTCCCAAAGCAGATAGAGAGATGTATGGATGTACACATCCTATAATCACAAAAATTCCTTAGCAACCAACTTTTCTAATTTTTATAACCGAATAACAAAACTCTCATACTTCCTAACTTGAATATAGTGACATATATTTTGCTCATAAATCAGAACTTTAATCAGGATTTGAAAATAGCAGCTTATCTTTGATGCTCTTATTGTCAGTGAGATCAACTCCAAAGCCTGAGGTCTGAAATCCTCTTAAAGCCTGTGCGGTCTCACATCAAGTGGCTGATGCTAGGTTATTAGTTCGGACTCCTACATTGTCCTGCCCTTATAGTCTTGGCATCCTACAGCCTGATTCCTGGCTTCCAGGTGGGAGTCTCTGGTGAGTGAGGCTGTCTTCGATGACAACCTTAGATGGCACCCTTCTCATCATATTCTATTTGTCAGTGTAATCACGACAACACAATAGGGTGCAGAGACAGGAAAGAAGACAGCATCTAGATGAGTGTGTAGCATCAGAATGTTAAGATATTTATTTTGAGGATGTAGAATGTGCTGCAAAAAGGAATAAATAAGATCCAGTTTCTTTACTAATGGTTACAGTTTCTGTAAATATCACAATCGCCCCTTCTTGCTCAAACCACAATCTGAATGGGTCAGGCATTAGTTCATGTCTCCTTTCACCTAACATATCATCAACTATGCTTGCCTTATCATTTGTCTACCTGGAATTCCTTGCTTTCTCTCTATTTGCTTCATCACTACTACACAGAACTTATTATTTTCCTTTTGTTTTAGATACCAGAACTGGCTAAGTTTTTGAAACCTCTGTTTAGTCTGTTCTCTAAATATATACCAGTTATATTTAATTACATGAATGAACTAGGGCCACTCCTGCTTATACCAATTATGGAGTATTTTTCTAAATTTTATTATTTAAAAGTGTGATTTTGAAAATGAATATCTTTCATTGTACACAAAAATGTCTTAAGTAGCTATGATTGTTTTAAAAGTCAGGAGTTTACATCCATTGTTTAGGCTTCTAGATGATGTGGCTAAAAGGCAAGGTTTTGTTTTTTTTTTCCCAACATTTAGAACTCATATTTTTATTTACTGGTATGTTTTCTAAAAAGTTATACTGTACCTAAGCATACTGACTGAAGTTTTATTTTTCCTTCCTTTCTCTAAGCATCATTTTGGATTGCAACCCAGAGGTTTATTCTAATGTACTGTGTATCCCCGTGTGTCTCCCCCCACCCTGTTCTTGAGTCCAAGGAATAGATTCAAATGGCTGTGTGAAGGAATGCGAAGGAATGTGAAAGGATGTGAGGGAATGTGAGTCAGCTTTTACTAGGCCTAAGTTTCCTGTTCCTGGCAGTCAACACCAGGAATCCGGAACAAGGAAGTAATAAATATCAGCTAGTTGGGACTTTCCAGCCCCGCCCCCTTCTTGTTCCAGGAACTAGCTCACCACTATACCACAGTACTGTGACTAGGTGTCAAAAATTGTTAGGCAATCTGAAAAGACCAATCAGGGTAAAGGGCAACTTCAGAACCTATCGGAATGTACCAACTCAACCTGGATCTGGGATACTGTCTCTGTACTGTATAAAATTGATGGAAGTTTGCTCTTGGGGGTCGCCATTTTCACTTATGTGAGGGTGATCCCAGCACGCTGGTTCAATAAAGCCTCTTGCTTTTGCATCAGTATCCTGGCTACTCGTCTCTGTGGGGCTGCGGCATCCTAGTTTGGGCCCTTCGGTCCAACAGTACTGAATGCTTTTATCATATAATTGAGTGAGTCAAACATCTTAAAAGGGCACACACTACTCACACATTACTTGTCAATTCTATTGTGATGTTTCATGTCCATACAAAACACATTCATTTTTATAGAGCTAAGGGTAGCAATGGTAAAATGTAAATTGAACTATTTTTATCTTTGGTATTTTATCTGTTTTATGCATGTTTTTTCTTTTGATTAATGTACATTTGCAGAGTAAAGCTAACCTTTCCATATATGATCTATGATCTGCCATACAAAGTGCATAATATACTTCAAAGTTGTATTTACTTATACAGACACTTCTTAGTCAAGAAGATTATTATATTTTCTTTTCTTTAGTCTTTCATACTTTATACATTTGTACGAAGCACTTGGAAATTCTATAATTGATTTTTTTATAAAGGGTTATTTTTTTCTGTATCTTTTGCTCATGGCAGTCTTCCTTGTGACAGTTTTTGTTTTTCTTATGGACTGTGAAGTAGTGTATAATGTGTATACATGTAGCATACACACATACCTGCAAGCCATATGTGGGCTCTCCTTGCTTGATCAAAGCCAGTGTGAGGAAGCTAAATTGACTAAGAAAACTGTCTTTTCAACTCATATCCTTCTAATAAAACATTAGCTACTTTATGGATTTGTATAATAATTTTGTTTACTTAGGGAAAAGGTTGTATTTAAGTTTTTGATAAATAGTCCTTGAGGTGACCTTAAGACATTTAGGACTACATAGATTTTCATTTGTTTGAGGTATGGTTCAGTCTGTAATTTTCCAAATTTCTTTTGTAATTTCATTGATTAAGAATCCTCAGCCAGGCAGGCATGGTGCATGCCTTTAATCCTAGTACTTGAGAGTCAGAGGCAAGTGCATCTTTGTGAGTTTGAGGACTGCCTGGTCTACAGAGTGAATTCTAGGACAGCCAGAGTTACAACAGAGAAATCCTATCTCAAAAAAAAACCAAAAAGTATTATTTTTCTGATTGACTTGCATTTACAAAGGATGGTAGTAAAATTTTATATTTCATAGGAACTTTTTCTAAAAAGTAAGAAAATATTCTCAGAAAAAGCCTCCTTCATTTATTAAATAAAATGTTAGTTTATAGTACTCAATTTATATATGATGATAAGCATGAACATTTCAATGAAATTATTTACATTTAGGTCATTTATTAATAGTCATCTCTATTCAAATTATCATGGATTTAATCATTTGGAACAAATCATTTTACTAGTTTACTCTCTACTCTAGGAATCTAGTATGGACATGGACACAGCTGGGTCCTCTGCCACAGGGGCTTTGTGAGAACTGCAGTCTGGATGTTGGCCCATGACTGTAATCTCATCTTAAGATTCTGTCTATGACAAAGGTCTGCTTCTGAGCTCTGAACTTTTAAGAAAATTTAATTTCTTATTATCTATTGAACTGTGGACCATAGTCACTAGCAGGCTCAACTATTTCCTCTGTGCTTGCTATATAGACATTTCCACATAGCCATTCATTTTGTCAAAAGTGCAAGGTCAGAACGCAGTGGACAATGCCAGCTTGATGGAAATCACAATTTTACATTATTTGCTTTTAAAATCTTACAGATTCTTGTTAAAGTATTATTTATTAATATTATCATTTTTATTTTATTTTAATATCATTATCAGCGGGTATCAGTAAAGAGCCATGACACTTTCTGAGATGGAAAACCTGGATGGCCAAGGCGCAGGGTCAATCCTCACATAGCTAACTCACAAGCTCCGCTTCCCATCCTCTCCTCTGCTTCTTCTCTCTTACTCTCCAGGCACATGACCTTCTGGTATTTTACTGAAAGGAATGACCACCTACCAACACACAGACCTTAATGCATAATGAATAGAACCTTCACAGTGCACCAACCCCCAACTTCAGCTGGCTGACATGATGCCATTTTACCAGCCAGGCAAATCCCCACATAATGTCTTTCTTATAGGATGCTTAGGCTGAGGGACAGCCCCTCTAAAGTCCCTCCATTAGCATTAACACAATCGGATGCTTTTCTCAGTAGGCAGACAACATTAGAATGATAATTGTTCCAATCAAAGGCCACTGAATAAATGATTGCTGTTGTTCCAATGCATGTTTTCTGCATTCCAGAGTTCACTCCTAAGAAGTTGTTTCCAATGGTTAAGGAAGATGACCTTCTGGCTGTAGTTCAGGCCACTGGATAAACAGATTAAGAACTTATTTGAGAATAAGTTCAAATGTACCCCAACAGATTCTTACTTTTTCTGTGCATGTACACAAGTGTGTATGGTGGGGAGAGGATGTGCTGGAGTGGGTGTGCAGCTATGAATGTGTCACAGCCTACAAGTGGAAGTGGAATATTGTGTAAGTCCATTCTCTCTTTTGCTCACGTGGATCCCAACAATCAAGCTCAATTGTCAGGCTTGGTGATAGGTGGTTTTTTTTTCCCTGCAGAAATATGTCATCAGTCCCAAAGTTTTATATTTCATTATTTATTTTAAATACACAATGATATTTTCTGAATTAGTGACATGACTGCTTTTAGATATTTCACAGTTAGTATTAGAAACCACATATACCAGTCATTTTCCATACAATTATTAGAGCTATGTTATGTTTTTAAAGGAAGAAAACTATGATCAACCCTAATGAGACATAAAGAAAAATATTGTTCTGTGTTTATGGAGGATAAGGAGACACACATATTCCTATCTCTTTTTTCCTCTGGAATTACGTCCTTCTGACTCTAGTCCTCTGGAATATAAATGAAACATATCTGGGATTCAGATCACTATTGCAGAAAATGTAGTTGAGCCTGTAAGACCACTTGTCTTTCATTCTGGAAACATAGATCCTTAGAAAGTTGGCTTTGTAGACCATTGGTACATGCAGTATATGCAGTATTTAATTAAAAATCTGACATTTTTCTCTTTTTTTTTCCTCTCTTTCTCAACTTACATGGTTGAGGCTAGCCTCAAATGAACTGGGCTGCTCAGGTTAACCTCAATTCAGTGATTTTCCTACCTGTGGCTCCTGAGTGCTAGAATCATGCTGTGCAGTCCTCTAAAGAGATAAAGAATATTTGATTCATTTGAATTGAAACCACAATCTAGACAAATGCCTATACTACTCACTTTTATTATATATGATATCACTGTGAATTTGAAAAATTTGACTAGAAACTTAAGAAATCTATGAACATTTAAGTTTTCAGAATAATATAAATCATAAGATGATACCAAAACACGTATCATATTCTAATAGAAGTAAGTCTTACTCAAGTAAAACACATACACATGTATATTAGATTCTGTTAGGATGTAGCAGTTAATAATGAATATAAAGACTAACTTCATTTCATTTTATGTAATAAAATTGTTTCAGTCTGACTCAAAATTCCTAGATTGTTTAAAAGACCTTAGTGTGAGTTCACATGACAATATATTTAGTTTCAATTAATTTGTTTTAAAAGATGTAATTCACTAACTTTATGACATTAACCAGGTTGCTTTCATAAGTTAATAGTAATCTACACTGACCGTAAATTTAACAGTGCACTCTAATGAGGTGTTTATCCTCCTTATCCAAAGTAAGCAATATAAAGAGTTTTAACTACATTTTACCTTCATGGAAACTAAATTTATGAAAGATTACTTAGTCTTTCTATTGCTTTAGTAGAATACAAGAAATTGGTTTATTTTGGCTCACAATTTTGGAAGCCAAAGCAAGCACTGGAATCTCCTGAGCTTTGGAGGCTCTATGCTGCTTGAACTCACTGGAGAAAGTCTAAGGATAGTGTGTAGATAGCAGGAGTCAAGCTGATCTGCTGCTAAACAATGTGTATGCATGACAACAATCCATGTTTGCAGAAACAACATCATTCTCTTTATGAAAATGCTGCTTCCATGATTCAGAGCCTCCCTACATGGTTCCATTTCTCAATACTGTCATATTAAGGTTAAACTTTCAAAATATTGTGATGGAGAAAACATATTCTAACTATAGCAGTTTTTCTACTTATTCAAAGTTAGTCTGCTATTTAAACAGAGCCAGGTTTTATTCAATCATAAAATTAAGGTTACTCTCTACTTATTATTTTTAGTTTTTAACAAAGAAAAAATGTCAGTAAAGGAAGGATATGGAAAGGAATAACTTCTGTAATTCTTCCTTTCCTCCCTCCTACTCTCTGTCTATCCATCACCTTCTTTTCTACATTTTAATAGCATCTTTCTAAATACACGAAACTTTAATTTCTCATGGAAACAGTTTTATTTCTATCCTTAATATTGATTCACTTATTAATCCCCTTTCAGAAACCAATGGATGTTAGAAAATAATAATTGTTAAAGTATTAAAATCTCAGATTAGAGTATTAAAATAGAAGCAACACATAACAATGAAAACGTCCTTCAACAAGGTAGACATGCATTGTTCTAAAAACAGCTCATTTGACTATAAAACCCCACCTAAGAATTTTTTAAATAATAATAAAAAAAAAATCTGGTCATTAATAGAGAGATCAGACAACCAAAAGGGAGAGATTATTTGAAACTGAAAACAAACAAAAAACATAATATGTAGTTTTATAGCCAGCATTCCTGTGGCAAATGATTTGAAATCAGAGAATAGTATTCTCCCTTAGTAAGTCAGAAATCTCAGGTCAACAGAGTTTACTGTAAATTTGCTCTGAAGTATGAAAAGGGAAATATACATATTTCTTATTTTCAGTCTGTTTTAGTTTCATTTTTGTTGCTGTGATAAAATACACTGACCAAAAAGAAACGAAGAAAGTGTTTCTTTGGCTTATAATTCCAAGTAATAGCTCATCATTAAGGAGAAGTCAAAGTAAGCACATCTATAGTCTAGAACAAAGAGAAATGAAATAATAAATACTTCCTGCTAGCTTTTTTAAAAATCCTATTCAGTTCAGGACACCCTGCCTAGGAAATATTTTCACTCCCAATGAACTGAATCTTGTAAATCAATTAATCAAGATAATCCTCACATGCCAACCTGTTCTTGAGAATTCCTCATCAAGTCTCTCTAACCTGGTAATTCGGTCTTCTGTCAAGCTAATGGCTAAAATTAGCAAATGATCAGAGAGACAAATGTATAATTGTTTTCTATAGCAGACTAAACTTATAGTCAGCATTTAATAATGTTTAAAGTGATGCTAGGTGTGAAGTTTCGTTCCCACCTAAAATTCTTATGTTGAAAGCTAACCCACAGTGATAACTGAAGGGGGATCTGTGGAATGTAAACAAGATTAATTCTTCTGTAAGAGAGATCTTGAGAGATAGTTTCCTCTTCCTTATGTGAGGACACTAACAAGAAATACCATTTCTGATGCAGAGCAAGCCTCACCAGACACAAAGCCTAACCAATAACTCTACCTTTGACTCCATCATCCTCCAGAATAGTGAGTAAAAATTTTTATTGTTTGTGAATTATCCAGTTCCTTGTGTGTTATAATAGTTGGAATTGAGACAGATGGGGTATTTTCTCTGTGTGTTTGTGTGTATGTGTGTGTGTGTGTGTGTAATGATAGGTACAAAATTATTATTAATGGTTATTGGATTTAGAAGATTAGCACTTAGTATAGGAGACTGTTATTTTAGTGGTTCAGGTTTTTTATATGCTAAATGATGAGCAGATTTCAAAATGTCTAAAATCAATTTACTTGAAATATTTATTGACATTCATTTCATTTGCCTTTTATAGTCAATATTTTTCAGATTCACATTATCCTTTTTTCTTTTCCTATAATATTACTAGAATATTTATCATCTTAGTTTTCAAGGACATGTATATGGCACTATGAAAGTGAAATTATCTTTTAAATATGATAGCAGGCATAATAGCTAAGAAACATATACCATGGAGATTCAGTTGTAAGAATTTAAATGTAAGAAATTAACTACTCTGACCTATGTTTCATAATAAAGATGTTCAAGTCATTTCTTTCCATAGACAATTCAGGATTGTTATAGTGAATGATCATATAGAGTTTTATCTTTATATAAAAGCATAACTTTTTTTTCTTCAACTATCTTTGTCCAGTTTTCTTTGGCTACAGTCACCAACAATCTCATACTTGAATGTCCATGGACATTTTTTATGTCCTCTTTCATTAATAATTGATTTATGTGTTAATTTTGGCCAATTTCTTTATGAGAGAAACTTTATATCACTTTCATGGCTTTTGATTTGCCTTTTCTTTGTTATATTCTTTTTTGTTGGCTATTTCTATTTTTGCGTGCTGTTATGGTTTGCATATAAAAGTTTCCCCCACACAATTATTACTTGAACACTTAAAACCAATAGTTTTACATGTTCTGGGAGGGTGAAGAATCTTCAAAAGGTTGGACACAAGTAGCATAAATGAATCACTAGAGGAGGTTTGAGTATTGTGGTGGTTGGAATAAGGATGACCCTCTTAGGCTCACATATTTGAAGGCTTAGTCATAAAGGAATGGCACTTCTTGAAAATGGTTAGGAGGTGTGGCCTTGTTGGAGGAAGTGTGTCACTAACGGATGAGCTTTGAAGTTTCAAAAGCCCAAGCTAGGCCCAGTGTTCATCTCTTCCTGGTGCCTGCAGATCTAAATGTAGAATTCTCAGCTAACTCCAGAAACATGTCTGTCTCTGTGTGTGTCATGTTTCTTACTATTGATGATAATGTACTAAACCTCTGAAACTGTATGCAAGCCTCAACTAAATGCCTTCATTTATAAGAGTTTCTGTGGTCATGGTATCCCTTCACAATATAGATTGACTATGACAGAAGCTGGTACCAGGAGTGGGATTATTGTTATGACAGGCCTGACCATGCTGCTTGTTGGTGGAATGTAGACTTTGGGAATTGTAATTAGGAATGCAGTTGAATGCTTTAAGCAGGGCTTAATGGACCATGGTAGTAGGAGCACAGAAGACAGTAGTGCTGAAAACAATGTAGATTATGACAGCACAGTCAAGAGATTTCAGAGGAAAGCAAGATTATTAAATTGCCTAGTGATCATCCTTTAGATACTTTGGTGAAGAATGTGGACGCTTTCCACCTTTGTCCAAAAAACCTGCCTGAGGCTAAATGGAAGAGTTTTATATTAAAGCCATCAGCAGAAGAGGTTTCAAGAGACTCTAGTAATGTCTATGTTGTGTGGTTACTAGTGGTCACTCTTACACAGATCTATAATGAAAAGGAGTAGCAGGCTGAGGTTTAAAAAAAAACACACAAAATGTACAGAGGAATAATGGAAGTATAGTGTAATAGTTCTAAGTCCATTGATGAAGGAGATGGGAAGTTTAAAGAAAAGCCTGGTGCTAAATGTATAAAGGGAGCGGTATCCTCAGGACAAGACTCACCCAGCTTAGCTTCTAACTTGTGAAGAGAAATTAATGTACATCTTAAGCAGTGGAGGAAACCATCAACAACAGAAAGCTGATGAAGATGTAATTGAATGAGGAGGCCAAGTTCCAGTCACATCAAGCAGGAGAACTTAGAATCTTTGGCCAAATTGAGTCAGGCTTTATAGTCAGGGATACAAGAAAGGGCTTGTGAAATCTCTCTCCGTGGTTAACAAAAGCTTCTAAATTCAGCCATGTGTCAGTGGTGTTTCTTCATGGAGGCCCAGAGAGGCAATTGAACAAGCTGTGAGTGTGAAGCCTGCATTGTGTTGGAGACCCCAAGATGTTGGAGATGCCAGAGTCATGGAATCATTGCAAAGGAGAGTTGAAGTCTGAGCATAGAACCAGCCCAAGAGAGAGAAATTTGTTGCAGTCAACAATGCTGCAGAAGTGGGAGATCTGAAGAACACTTTGACATTAGTGATGAAAATGAATGTAAAATTTGGAGTTTGCCCTATTTGTTTTTAGTTTTTTTTTTGTTCCAGTAATTCTTCACTATGGTACCTTTTCAGTCTTTTTGGAATGGTAATGTATATTTTGTGCCATTGTATGCTGGAAGACTGTATGCTATTTTGATTTTACAGAGTGTCACTATTAAGAGATTGCCTTGAGTCTCTTCTGAGACTTTGAACTTTAGACTTTTAAACATTATTGAGACTGTGGAAGACTAGGGGACTTTGAAGTTGGACTAAAATCATATTGCATTATGATATGGCTACAAGTCTATTGGAGGCATGGAATGGAATGTGGTGGTTTGAATAAGACTGATGGTCATGGTGTCTCTTCATAGCAGTATAACACTGACTAAGTCAGGTATTGAACACTATATGGTGGTTCTATTGCCCCCTGGACCCTCTGCTTCCTAACTGCTGGCACTGTGGAAAGCAGCCAGTACAAGCACCCACAGCTAGATGCATCTGATTCTGATGCTGTGCTTTCTCAACCATGGCAGACTGTCCTTCCAAGGGTGGGGAAGGAGGAATCCTTCCTCCTTTAAATTGTTTCTGATAGCAAATTTATCAGAGCAATAGAAAATACCATCTCACAGTAGACATATTTGGCCTCTGGCTCTTACAGTCTTTCTGCACCCCTCTATGATGTTTTCTGAGCTATAACGAGGGTTATATTGCAGATGTACATATTGGGTTTGGGCATGACATAGTCATCTACTCTCTGTGCTGTGGCCAGTTGTAGATCTCTGCAACAGTCTCTATCTGTTGCAAAAGTAAGCTTGAGCACTACCCTTATCTGTCTATGTAAGAAAAAAATATATTTAGAAAATAAATACAAAATCATTGCTCTAGGGACCTGGCAGTAGTGGACTCTCCTTTCAGTCTCATGACCTCTTTAGCCACTGGTAGTTGGTTTGAAGTACTAAACATGTATGTCATTCTGTTAAGTGTCCATAATTATTCAGCTATTGGTTATTGCCAAGTTAAAAATGCTACTGTTGCATAATAATGGATATTTTGCCATTCTAGTCATTTTTGTATTTTATGTGCTTTCCATCTCTATAGGATTAATGATTTCTCCTCTCCCTTGACAGCTTGCATAGTACCTTCTGATGCTATGTGAGCTAGTTCTTGGGTAGGCTGATTTTAATTTTATCCTTTCAAGTCCTGTTTCTAGCAATAGGGCCACAGCTCTACTTTCAAATTCTGTGAGACAACCAAGAGTAACAACAATGGCCTGTTGTTTGGAGGTCTCTTTAACTCAGTTACCTGACCAACAACTTAAGAGGAGTTACTGTTACTGGGTTTTAGTTCAGTCTTTGGAAGAGCATTATTATCATCCCAAGTGGTGTAACTTCATTTAAACCATATATATATATATATATTGTAGAGGAATAGGTCTGCGTGAAAGATGAAAGGTCTATATTCCAGGGGTCTACATTCAGAGCCCTGTGTGGTCTGTGTGGAATGTAGACACAACTTTAATCCTAGTATTCAGAAAGCAGAGGTAGCAAACACCTTTAATCCCAGTATTCAGAAGGCAGTGGTTGTCCATGCCTTTAATCCCTAAGAAAAACAGAGTATGGAAGCAGACACAAGAAGCAGAGCTCAAAAGGAGTCAGGGTCAGATAGGAAGTGACATCTGAGAAGAATGATATCAGAGCGAAGGACAGGCAAAGTGACAGATCAGAGGAGTTAGCAGAGTGAGTCAGAGTTAGAACATACCCAACTTTTGTGAATGAAAGGTGGGCTCTCAGCTCAGAGCAGAGTCAGTTATAGTAGAATCAGTTACAGCAGGCAGTGTGAAGCAAGCAGTCTGAAGCAGGCAGACAGGGAACAAGACACAGACAGTGAAGGAGACTGACTGGGGGATAAGATGGAGACACAAAGAGGCACAGAGTCAGCTTGGTAAAAGAAGTCAGTTTAGTATCAGACATGAAGTGTAAGTCAGTTTGAAGCAGAGCAGAGCAGAGCAGTTCAGTCTATGGCAGTCAGAGAATTAGCCAGAATGAGTTTTAGTCAGAAGAGCTCATTTAGAAACAATCAGAAACAATCAACTGGCTCAGAAGGTCAGTTTAAACCAGTCAACCTGGAGAAGAGCTTGAGGTAGAACAGTTAGTTGAACCAGAAGAATCAGAGTTCAGAAGGAGATAGTCAAAGTGGTTCAGTCAGCACTAAGTAACAAAGGATGATTAAATTGTATAGAGGTCTGAATGTTCTAGACTGTACAGAGGCTGAAGCCTTCTGGTTCAGGGCTTAAGCATAGATTGTCCAGAGATCAAAAAACTCCAGGGCTCCAGGACCAGTGATTGAATTCACAAAGAATAAAGTGTCCTCTGCCCTGAATCAGTGTCTACATCTGGTAAATCTAAGCATATATATAAATATATATGTGTGTGTGTGTGTGTACATATATATATATATATACATATATATATACATATATGTATGCATGTATGTGCATATGTGCACCTGTAAGTGTACATGTACACATACATGTATATGAATGAGGTAACCTGGACCCACAAAGACAAATGTCTTATATTATCTCTTATTTGTGGTTTTTATTTATACATATGCAAATATATTTTAGTAAAGATAAAAAAAATTATTTCTAATGTCTTTTTCGAACACTCTTAGTATTATTTATCCCTACCTCTGTGTCTATATAGGCCTCTCTCCCTCTCCCCAGTTAAAGCCCTCCTACTTTTCCCATTTCCCCCTTCATAGCACCTGTGTCCTGACATTTTCCAATCTAGATCTCTCATCACTTCTGACCAGCTTGGTTTGTTGTACTTTCCTGGTTTCTGTAGCTACTTTAGGTTATATATTCATATCTAATTATTTGAAGTTAGGAATCACAAATAAGTGATAATGTAAGACATTGTCTTTCTGGATCCAGGTCACTTCATTCAGTGTGAAATTTTCTAATTCATTTGTTAGTTCTTGAAGACAGAAAGCAGAGTAGCATTCACATAGCCTAAATATCAAATCTTGCCAATTCTATCTGCCTGCAGTTCTACTTCATGACCCTCTTTTATTTTCCTGTAATTTCTTACTTCATTTTCTCCCAACAGTCTTTCACTCCCAACCAATTCAGCCACAGCAGCCAAGATAACATGAAAGTATAAATATAGTGATGTTATTTTCTTAATTAAAATTTTAAGTGACTGTCAAATTGTATTCAAGAATAAATGAAGGAACTTGAGTTTGCCCTTATGATGCTATGTTTATATTATATCCAGACATTCTTACTCTACTTAACTTTTTGCAGTCCAATTTCCTTGCCTTATCATCAGGACCTGGACAGACATTTTTTTTCAAGTTTTATTCTTTTAATTGCCACTGTTTGAAAAACACCACTGTATTGTATAGTTTCCCTTCCTGTGCACATTCCATATTCCTTTGCCTTGGTAGATAATTCGCATCAGTGAAGTTCTGTCATATTTAGTTGCTCAGAAAAAGGTTTCTTTAGTCTTCCATTTGAAAGAAATCCCTTTATATCAGAGTACCAGGGACCTTATTTCACTGTGACTTATTTTACAGTGACTTATTTCATTTATATACACTGATACAGTGTATCAGTTTCTACACTTAGCTGTTTATTTCTTTAATTCTATGCTTCCTCTAATTACTGAATAACAAATAATACTAAGAATAACATATGGTTAGTGTTACTTCTCTTTTACCTTCATCTTACTTGTAAGACCTTAATATAGCAAATAGTGCATAATAGACAATAAACTTGTAGCAAAGCAGCCCAAGAAGCATTCTTTCCTAAATCTTAAATCTCTGCATAGCTGTGGGGATGCATGTTTGCACAGCCATTGTTGCCTTTTATTTACTATCAAATTGTATCTTACTAGGAAGTACATTTCTTCAGCTTACTTTGACTTAGTTTGGTGATTCTTCAAGTTTCACTATTTACAGGTAATTTCTTAACCTTGATTTTAGTTGTTCGTATTTACAATTCATTCAATAAAGACATTTTTGTCATCCTCTAAAATTTCTTCATTGTTGTTGCCATGACTTTCTAAAATATCTATTCATTATCTACTATTCAACCACAATGGAGATTTAATGAACAATACTCAAAGAGTACACTGGCAACATAAAATTTCCTCAACACTTTTCTACTTCAGAAAATCTTTTGACTGAACACACACACACACACAAACGATTTTTCCATTTTAAAAGTTAAGGAACTCTCCACCTAGCCCTTTTCAATCTAAAAAAACAAAACAAAATAAAAAACAAACAAACAAAAAACCGAACAATAGAAGTGACAGGAAATCTTAACCTAAGGGAGCTTAGCTACACAGCTACACTGGGAGTATTTATGTAGGAAGTTCACTCTACCAGACATGAATACAAAGCTTGATTTTCTTCTTCACAGTCAGAAAGAACAAAACTTAATCTTTCCTTTTGTTTTGTATTCCCTTGAAAACATCGTTTCATTGAACTCCTTAAATGCTAGACATACATCAGATCGTTTTTTTCATGTAATGTCTCTGCTTAGAAGTGTTTAAAATGCTGATAATTAAGCAGTTGGGTTTATAGGCAAGAATAAAAATATAGTCAAGTATGGTTGTAAGTGAATGCCTTGTGATCACATAACACAATTACACAATTCTTTGGTCACTTTGTATTTGCTATTTTTGCTGATAGTTATTTGAAAACATCTCACATATTGTCAGAAACTGCAGATTCCTTAATCACTTTAATATTTTCATAGAATTTTGGATGTATTATCACTGCTGAAATGTCTTCGTTGAGACTTCATATGAGGGAAGATAAAAATTAAAATTACTTTCAGATGACAATGAAATAACTATACTTAATATAATCGTATTCTTTTTATTGGTATGCATTCATGATTCTTCTTTCATTTTCTTTCTGTCTTTCTTTCTCTCTCTCTCTCTCTCTCTCTCTTTCTTTTTGCATAGTGGCTCTTTAGTTCATTTTTGCAACACCAATCATGATCCCAAACAAAAAAAATAGCCAGTGATATGATTTTATAAGTGGGAACTTATTCTGTTTGCTCACTTCATCCAAAAATGAACAATATCTAAGAAAGGCTCCTTAGTCAGATATATGTAAAATACTTTTAATAGTTAAAAATGAGTTTTCATTGGTAACATGAATGTACAGAAATAACAGAGTAATACTTTAATATAAATAATATAAAATAAATATTTTAATATTTTATTTAATAAATAATAATAAATAATGAAATATATTTATTTAAATAAAATAAATATTTTACTTATATTTAAATACATATTTTTTCATATAAAATATTATAAGAATGAAGATAGAAGGCCGAGAAAGCCACAATCCAGTATTCTGTTAGGTAATTATTTGTACCACTCAGTTTTAACTTAAAAAATCACCTGGGGAAGAAATCTTAATAAAGATTGGCTTTGGGCACATATGTGGGGATTGCCTTGAATTACTTGTTTCTGTCTTTAGAAAGTTAAAGCATCTTTATTAAACATATGTATCACTGCTAACCCATAGCTTTGTTTCTTTTCTTTTGTCTACAGTTTTCTTGTCCAACTTTCTAAAATGCATGTTATATATAAACTTTTTCTTTAAAGGTAATGTAATTTTCCTATAATTTTTTTCTTCATCTAAAAGAAAACTGAGGTTTTTTATTAAGTATATGAAAACTTCATAGAATATATTTTAATCACATTCTCACTTCAAATGCCATCTTTGCCCACATCTGCTTTCTCTACCTTCACCTCTCTACTCATGCAACTTTGAATTTTTTTCTTTTTTTTCCTACTGAGTCCAATTTGTGTTGCCATACTACTCTTAAGACAATGGCCTTCTTTGGAGTGTGGCTGAACTACCGGGGTCATGTTATTAAAGGAAAAAAAGCCCCCTTTCTCCAGGAGCTATAAATAGTATAAATAGTATTAAGTAATTCCTGTAAGTGTGTATTCATGTGAGCATATTATAAAGGAGTGTGTTGGGTGTTTTCTGTGATTACACTATGCCTATGTTAAGGTTTCTCCCCTGTCCTAGGACTCATTCTTTGCTGTTAGCCTAGAAGCCATCAAGCCATAGTGATGTTTCTGTTTTTGTACCCAGAGCAGAGTTACATATGTGTACACGATGATCAAGTTGCTACATGGGTGCTAGGATTTTAATTCTAGTTCTTAGGATTTTTTTGAAAAATCCTTTAAACCATTTAACTGTCTAACCAGGCCCTGCTTTCTATTTGATAGATGGCAAATTTACATGTATTTCAAAATAAACCTATACATGCCTTATTATATTATGTTACATTTATTATTATATATGCTTTATTAATATTATGTATACTATTACATTATTTTATATTATACCTTATTATAGGCAGATGCTTTTTGTATAGCCATAGTATTTACCTGTACACTTGATATTATGTAGAATTTTCTCTTGAGTATTGCTGTTATAGTCAGTTGATTATTTGAGCTCCCATTTTTACTTTTGATGTCCAATACACAGCCTATTTGAGGAATGTGCTGTATGTATTTCCTCCCCCACAATATGTTCTGTTTTGCTGAATGAATGACTATCTTTGGTAGTGACAGTACTGCAACTTGCTCATCTACAGAAACACCAAATCAAATATTATTTCTACATTTAATTACTTACTTTGTTTTTCTATTCATGACACTTCTTTCAGTCCATAGTATTTCTGAAAGAGGGGCAGAAGTATTAAAATTCTAAGTATGAGGCATTGAACTTGTTACTTGGATATTCAGTTGAAATTAAAGTACTTAAATTGATGCATCATTATTTCTCTGTTTATGATTCTGTACTGGAAGTAGAACAAAGTCTTTAATTTCTTGTGCTGCATAATAATGGCAACAAATTTGTTTTATGTAACTCTTTTTTTTTTATTCACAAAAATCAGGACCACAGGAAAATGAGAAAGATTTGAGATTTTTCCTTACCCTAGCAGCATATCATTAAAATCTTAGTTAGTTCTAGCTTAACTTTTAACTTTACTTAGATTTTTAAATTAAAATGACAAATATTTATCAGAAACATATGCTTATTTACAGATATGACCCATACTAAAACTATAAATAATTTTAATTTGAGATCTACAATAAGAAAATAATAAAACTACTAAATCAAAGTCATGATGGTTATGAATGTCACTTACTTAGGGAATTTGAAAAGAGGTTATTAAAATTGAATTTGAAAATTACTATTCATTTTATCAAAGAAAAGTTTTATAGCCTATCCAAAATATATATAATGCTGTGAGTTTTCTACTGATAGCACACTTCTGGCACAGAAATAGACCAAAGTCTAATTTTATTTAATTAAGATGTTTTCTTAGTAAACTAAAGAACATATGAATTATGATTAAAAGTCAAATCAATCATTAACATATAGATCATTTTTTGAAGAGGAATGTTATCTTGAGGGTAGGTATAATTTACGTGTTGATTAATATGAGAATGAAGAATAGGCTAGACAGTGGAGGTGTTTGTCTTTAATCCTAGCACTTGGGGGACAGAGGAGGGCAGATCTCTGTGAGTTTGAGGCCAGCCTGATCTACAGAGTGAGTTCCAGGACAGCTAGAATTACAACAGAGAAACCCTGTCTCAAGGAAAAAAAGAGAACAAAGAACAATGTTTAATATTAAATTCCTGAAATCTCAGTTCTATTAAGAAACACATGTTCATTGTAAGAAACAAACATGTACATGTTCTACAACATGTAGAACTTTGAACATATGAAAATACACAGAAATAAAAGAGTAAATTAATAAGATTCATACGTTTAAGGAGAATACAATTAAAATTTATGGTAGCTAAATGATCTTAATTGATATTCCAGTTATGTAACTTATATATATATTTTTGTATCACATTTTGATTCTTATAATGCACTTGATCATTAAATTGCATCACAAAATGATGGAAAATATAACTTAAGTGTGTGAGATACACATTATAGTTTAGAGAAAAATAATTATGAGGAATGCGTTTTTTTATTTCATAAAGTTATGTATTTGTCAATATAAGCAAAATAGTAAAAATAAATGAAAATATGTAACATTAAGTTATTTCTATTATCCTAACATTTGAAGATCCGAGACAAGAAAATGATGAATCGAAGCCAACCAGGGTTACATAGAAAGATTCTGTCTAGAAAGAGAAAAGTCTGTCTAGAAAGAGAAAAGACTGTCATGTTTTGGCACTTTATATGTTATATATACACATAAATCTAAGTGCTACATAGAAAGTATTATTCATATAGATTCATTTGCTGAGTATGTGTATATATATATATACACATACACACACAGACACACACACACACCACACATATATATGTATATATGTATATATTGAACATTGTGTTCCTTCTCTGAAAATATTTTGTATAAGAAAAAAACAACAGAAAACTGATTAACTCTCAACTGTAACTACATTTGGAAGCAGTGTCCATTTATTATGCAGAAATATTTTTTCAAATGTTAAATGCCTACAACACCCAAACCAATACTTATAATAAAACAAATACCAATTAAAAAGAATTAAATTTCATGTAACAATAAACACCTGTTCTGTATGATTTAAGTTATATTACGATGATGTGTGCTAAGTTTACCATTGTAATGTCCATGATGTCACACTGGACATGTTTAAGATACAAAGGTTATGGGAACTCTATGTGCCTTTATCTTTTATGCTATGACAGGTGTTTGTTTTAGAATGTTTAGCTGTAAATATATGGTACATTTCTCATTTCTTTATCAAGAAAAAGAAGAGAAATGCAATAGTCATGTATAGCACAATTGAAGTAAATAAAAAAAAACAAGATAATGGCTAGATTGTGGACAACTCATTTCCAGGAACACTACTAGTTCTGGAAAAATGTTGTTTATATTTTAAATATAGACTTTGTACTATTAATAAATTCTATGATCTGGAAATACATACCAAAGAACATAATTTTTACATATCAAAATATAATCTTAAATCAAAACCCAAAATGAAACAAAACAAAAGCTAGAATAATAAACTAGAATAATATCATGACCTCCATATATCCTAGCACCATTGTATATGTTTCAGTGGCTGAAGAACACACAAAATATCAATGTTAATCTAGGCATGACTACCTGTAATGTGATTCAAATTGATTTTAGGTGTTTTCCTTTAATATACCATTATAATCATAGCATGATTTGAAAAATTTTAGTTTAAGTTATATCATTGTATATTTGTTATTAATACATACCACCTTTGAAAAGCCTATATAATTTATTAGGATCAATGAATATTTCCGTCATATTATTGCAAAGTCTGATTATCAACAGACTAAATATTACATAAGACAGTTCCCTTTTTTCTAGGATTCTGTATTAATATTGGTTATAAGGCCTCATCTTAACTATTCTTTCAAAAGCGGAATATCATTTGAACAAAAGGATCAATGTAAGCAAACTCACGTTTTACAAATTTCTTGTTATTGTCATGTTTTTGAATTTTAAAATTGGCTGAATCAATATCATTAGACCTTGGAACACTCAGATTTAAATGGGATGTCTTTATCAAATTCTTCCCCTTAGAGATCAGGGTATACTGTGGAAGAGTAGGCAGGAAGAGTGTAAGAGCAAAAGAGGACAGAGGACAGCAGGCAAACAAGGTCCCTTAAATCAACATGAACAAAACTGATATGAAATAACAGAGTCTGAAACAGCATGCAGAGGGCCTACACAGCTTTGTACCACATCCTCTAGGTATATATTATGGCTTCTAGTTTAGTGTTTTTTATGAGATTCCTGAATGTGCAAATGAGTGGGTCTCTGACACATTTGCCTTCTCTTGGGCTTTTTCCCTTCTGTTGGTGTGTCTTGTCCGACTTAAATGTGGTAGATTATTGTTTTATCTTAATAAATTTTACTTTTTGTATTTAAAAATGAATGAATGAATGAATAAAAACCTTGCCATTATGGTAAACATTAACAACTGAACTATCATTCATATCTGCTATGAGAGGAAACATCAGTTTTTTTTCAATGGAGTAATACTAGGTATATCAACCACTCAAGGGCAAGCCCAACTATGAATGCTGCCTGTTATATTAACTGGTTTGGCAAGATATGTCAATTGGTGCAATAGTGGCATGATTATGATGAGAATAACACACCAATCCCTGGATGTATTTAAATCTCACATCACAAGATAGAACTCATACTTGGTACTGTTGTCTGGGTAGTAAATCATTGGCTGCCTAGTTCAGAGGCCCTTGGGGAGAACTTAATATTTCTACTCTTTTAAATAGCAATAAGATTTCCCCCAAATTCTTATCATTATACCCATTGATTAGCATGTCTCTTACCCTCCAGAGAAGGTTCTTTTTATAGTAAAGAGTGACTAATACAAAGCCCCAAAACTGGTTAATGTACAGAGAATAGACTGTGGAATGGTCAGCTATAAATTGGAAGATATATCATACCCTTTAATCCCAAAGCTCCAGGATCATTATGGAAGAAGGGGTAAGAAATACTGTAAAACCTGTGGTAGTAGACATCTTTAACAGAAGATTAAAGATGCCTTTGTGGGACATAACAAATCAGTAGTACATGTGAACTCACCAGTTATGTTTGTTTATAAAAAACGTACACAATATCACTCCCACAACTTCTGAAATTTTCATGAAAATTTTACTTAGAAATGTATAAATATCATTGTTTTGTCATAATTCTGGGATTTTACCTTATAAGATTCTTTTGTTTCTCTTTTACTATCTTTTGCTAAATTCAGTCTCTACATTCTGAGGAAGAGGGCTTAATGGAGAACGATTGCCACAGCAACTTCCTTGTATAAAAATTTTTGTGAAAAAAAATACTTGGAAAACATAGACATATGACTTTAAATTTCTCAGATTTAGGCCCAGAGTCAGGATAATCTCTGTAAAGAAAAAAAATAGAATGATGCTTCCAAAGGAGTTACTGAAAGTTGAATTTTTAAGTAACTGAATCTGATTACTGGGTAATTTAGTCAGTTTCATCATATCTTTATAAAAGAATTCGCTGACATCTCAGTTTTTAAAAATATATTATGTGAAGGTGTCACTTGAAGAAAATGAACTCACATACATTTTATTATTTCTTTTATTTTTTGAGATCATATAATTTACCCCTTTGCTCTCCTACCTTCAAATTCTCTCATATATGTCCTCTTGCTCTTTTTCAAATTCATGGCTTCTTTTTCCATTAATAGGTATTATATACATTTTAAAAAACTAACAGTACAATTTTGGCCACATGTGAATGGCAAAAATATTTCTTATATAACTTTAATCAATTCTCTTCTTCCAATACTTTAACTTCATTTCCATTACAAGGGTATTGTCAAGTACAGTACAACAATTCACAGTTTGGTTTACAGTTGCTAAATGTGAATGTTCACCCTTGAAAGATAGCTGCTAAATAATCCAAATTTGTGAGGAAACTGTTATGTAAACAATGAATTCTTTCATTTTATCTTAATGTTTACCCTTTGCAAGGAAATAATTCTTTTGTACTTTTAAAAAGTCAGAAAGCATATTTTGACCAGTGTGTTATACAGGATGCGTGCAAAATTGTCTCTCTGTGTATAAAAATGCTTATCTCCACATATGGTAAAACTCTTTACTATTAAATTTATCATTTCAGTACCAAATTGAAAATGTTCAAAAAACTACCATGCAGGTAATTTTAAACTTAGGAATCTTTGTGAAAGACATCTTGAATATGTTGTATTCAAGTATAAAATAGACACATTTTGTACCCCAATTTTAAATTTGTACTGGTTATAGTTTTAGCCCCTATAGGAATAGATTTTTTTATGTAGATGTAGATGTGCATTTATTCTTTGTCTAGTTCAATCCTCTGTCCTTAGAGGGTTTCAGCCTCCATACAATCTAATCTTCAAGCCTAACCCTAGGAACGTTTCAGCCTCCAAGACTTACTGCTACTGACTCTCTCTCACTAGCTCTTTCTGAACTCAGAGTTGTGCTGAACTCATTTGACTCTCCTGGTCAACAGATTCAACTCACAAACTCTTCTCCAACCTGACTGGTTCAAACTGACCTTCTGAGCTGGCTGACTATTTCTGAGTAAACTCTGCTGTTATGGCTGACTCTGGCTGACTCCTGCATGTTCTTTGATTGACTGCTCTATTTAGCTTCAAACTAATTCTCCTGCTTAGCTGACTCTTCTCCTAAATTCACCCTTCCTATCTGACACTGATTCTTTCTGTTCTACTTCCTCTATGCCTTATCTGATTCTCTGACTGTCTCATTCTCTAAGCTGAAAGCTTGCTTTTATATCATGATAGTTGGACATATCCTCATTCTGATTCACTCTACTAATTCTTCCTCTGATTCATCACTTTGCCTGCTCTTCACTCTGAATCCAGATGTCACTATGCCAAGTCTTCACCCTGATTCACTCTCAGACTTGAGATTAAAGGCCTATTTATATTCATATTGTACTTCACTCTGCCTCTGACTTTTTGCTTCTCAGTTGACTAGTGTGTTATGAATCTTCTTCCTTTTTCTCAATCTCTACTACTTCTCTCTGAACTCTGGGCTGATTGAACTCTGAACTGAGAATCATGAACTAGGAGCCATGAACAGAGAACTGTGTCCTACTTCTGGACTGACTGAGTCCTTTTATATCCTGAAAGCTTGGATTAAAGGTGTGTGTAACATTCTGAATTGGGTTACATAAAGGCATGTGATGCATTTCAGCCAGCTCTCACAGGCCTTTCCCAAAGCAGCCATTTGCTGGATTAAAAGGTTAAATATTCCTCTCCAATTTTCTATACTGAAAGCATGGATGTGTGTGTGTGTGTGTGTGTGTGTGTGTGTGTGTGTGTGTGTGTGTGTGTGTGAGAGAGAGAGAGAGAGAGAGAGAGAGAGAGAGAGAGAGAGACAGAGAGACACCCACACACATGCACATGATTCCTGTAAAGTATTTTTCAGCTGTCTCTCTATACTTAATAATTTTAACATGTAAGAGATAAGATACATCAACAAAATGTTCAAACTTCTAGCTAGTCTATATATAGGATTCCAACACTGTATTCTTAGTCAACTTGAGTTCCTTATAATGATTTCAAATGTATTCTTAATGAACAGATCTTGCAACAATTTTTAACTAGTCTTATCTTCTTAATGTTGTTTATAGATTACTAAGTAAAATGTTCTTATCTTAGGGAGAAACTCAGTTTACTGATTTAGACATGAAATACAACTTATTTTTCTGAAATGTTATTTATTATCTACTTTGAAAACTACACCACAAAACTGAAACAAACAAAATAATCTCAGTTGCCTAGAGAGTTTTCCCTGTCCTTTAGAAGGACTACCTTGTGGTTCTATAGTCTCACATATTCTGAGGTATCAGATAAAAATTGGTATGGAAGTTCTATGCTTGATCTTCCATCATTAGCTTCTATCCAGTCATTGTCTTGCTTGGTTTTCAGTTGCTTTACAATCTGCTTCTACATTTATAACTGATTCTTATATATTCTGACAAGCAGTTCTCTCCTGCCAGAATACTCAGAGGTGGAGAGCAATTCTTGTGTTGTTTCCTCAAGTGCCATGCTTGCAGAACTTTTCATGCCCTGTTAATTCCCCACTTGTGTAGAAATACTCTGCAATTGTTTTGGTGTGGGGTCTATTTTGTGTTGCATGTATATCATTTGTTGCTGCTATTCACAAGTACTACAGTTCTTGCTGGCATTTTCCAAAGCTTTATTTGCATAACAGAACTCAGCTGCTTTTCTCTGGTGACTCAGTACTTTGCAGAGGCATTCTTAGAAAACAGAATTCACCAACATCATGGTCTCAGTTTCTTCAAATGTTCTCAGAAAAAAAAAATGGCTTGCAAAAAATTAAAAATTAAAAAAGTATGATGCAAAGTAAATTGAACTGACAGATTGACTTGCTTCTAAATGCATATTTTCTTTCTTTTTCCTACTTTAATAAGAAGAGCTTGCCATGTGCCACTTATAATCTGTTCCTTTTCACTGGACTTTGAACCCTCAACTTCTGCTTTTATGGCACCAGTCACTGCATTTAACCACTTTTATTTATTGATTCATTCAAATGGTAATGAGAATAATCAGGTAAAGCTAGGAAGAGAGAATTTGTGCCAGGTAGTTCAGTAGAGATATATATGGAAATGTAGCTGGGCAAGTAATAGAAAACAATGAAGGACAAATGCTAAGGCACCCTAGAACCAGCAGTGACTAAAAGAAGACATTGTCTCCCCAGAGATATGAACAGGAAAATGAGACAAGGTGATCTTTACTGAATTCAGGAACTAAGGCTCTTTAGTGGGAGCTGGAACCAGAAAGGAAAGATTGTCTATGGAAATAAAGCATAAAGCAGGTACTTTTCTAATTATTTATTTAACAACAGCCATAAGAAGTTTTTATTTTCTATGGTGGTTTCAGGGAAGAATTCTGTTGTGATTGCTTCTTAAATTACTTAAAAAATATTTTGATAGAATTCTTAGAGTTGTTTTCTACCTGCTATATTACAGAAATCAAGGAATCATTCCACAATGCTAACAATTCATCTCAGAAATTAACCAAGTCCAGCATACAGTATTGGAAAAAGAAGAACTAAAAAAGTTTATGGGAGGCAGAATAAGATTAAAAACCACTGAAGTAGGACAAATATTGTCTGTTTGTTGTTTTGTTTGCATATTCAAATTCAAAAGAGATATTTGAATTTAAAATAAGAAATATTTATCTTTTTCTTAAGATGTGATGCTTTATTGAACTATATTTTGATTTTCATCTTTTCATGGGATGCAAGAATAAAAAAATATTTATTCCACAGTGATGGATTGCTGATAAAGGACAATTAAGAGAAGTTAAATTTAACTGGGCAGTGGTCACAACTGAGGTGAGCAGCACACGAATCTGATCCACTGTGGCTGGCTGGATCACCTCTGCAAAGCTGGTTCTGGTTGTTGAAACGAAGACTGATACATCACGATCCTCATTTTGAAATGTTGCTTTAAAGTGTTTTAAAGCATGATGCATGCAAGTCACATTATATTCAATGATTCAGTTGGAACCCATATACATCCTTTTGCTATACATTCATTAATTGTAGAAAAACTAAATACGTAAAAATAACTTACTTAATTATGTTATTTAGTTGGTTATATTTAAAGCATAATTTTGTTCAAGTCAAGAAACTGTTTCTATTATAAACTTGTATATTTTTATTTAGATATTGAATTTTTTCAACTTATTAGAGACAGTATGTTGCTCCATTCAAAAGCATGGTTTTACAGAGATTTAATCAAGTTTAAGATTAATGCTAGTGAAAGGAAATCACTTTTTCTATGAGAAACACACACATACACACATTATATACATATATATGGAGAGAGGGAGAGAGGGAGATAAAAATATGAATATGTATATATAAGTATGATATATATCCGTATATATCCATTTATATTCCTATATACATATATACATACCTTATCTTTGTTGGGACCCCTACATCAAGATAGCAAACAAACTCTGGTATTTTGGGTAAAATTCATTTAAGGTATAAAAGGAAAGGAGAAAGTTTAGTGTACTGATATGCACCTATAATTTTTGATGTCCAAAGACTGAGTTTGGAAGACAGAAAATTAGATGTCTATCTATGTCCATGTCTCAAAAACATGTGAGGAACTGAAAACATGAGTTACAATATGGCCTCACTGTCCTCATAAATACAAACCTTCCTGAGTGTGTGAATGATTGGGCCTCTGTTTCTTGTTCCTTCTCTTGAACTCTTTTCCCTCTGTTTGTTTTGTCAAGTTCTCATGTGTTAATTTTGTTTTATCTTATTTTATTGCATTATTTAAAAAAATAAGAAATTGAAATCTCATCTGCAAGGAGTGAATTTACTAGTCCAGAAAGCTAAGCTACAGTCTCTGTAATAAGTGGTATGATTTGATCAATAAATGCTAGCCTCCCTGATTTTACTTCTGCTTCCAATTGAGCAACAACCAATGTAAGCCATCACATAGGATGTCCTGCTTGTAGTCAGCCAGCCTTTGGGTACCTCATGCCAACAACTTCTAGAGAGAGCCTTCTCTTTCATCAGTATGAAGCTTTCACACTTCCCTGCCTGCCTTTGAGTCTCTGCCAAATGCAAGCTATGGTGTCTGAATCCCTTGCTTCATAGTGAGCTTCAAATTAACAGCCTTTGCTTGTTCTGAGGGGTCTTCAGTTATTTTCACATGACATATATTCTTGTCCTTTTCTTTCATAAGGGAGAGATAGATAAATGCTTCCTTATAATCTTTTCTAATATTCTTTTTTTTATTTTAAGTAGATCTTTTTCATATAATAAAGTCTGATTATGGTTTCCCCTCCCTCATCTCCCAGATCATGCTTGCCCCCAGACCCCCATCCAACTTTAATCTGTTCATTTCTTTCCTCCATTGTATGCTTCTAGACAATGGTCTGATTGACAAGAGTAATGCTGCAGATTTATTACTTTTACTCGCTTTTTATTTATTTTCTATAATACTGCCTTTCTCTTCTCTGGTCTCATCGATGAACTCCTTTCCCTCTTTTTTTTTTATCATCTTTCATTGAACCTATACTCTGTGGACACTCTATTTTTTAATTTTTTGTCATATTTTGTTTTTAATAAATTGTTTCCTACTACACACAAATTTAATGTGGCCCTTGTTCTTTATCAATTATATGTTCATGAGTAAATTGAAAAATTCAACAATTGAGTTATTTAGGTATACCTCAGTTACTTATGTATACCTAGAACCAATTGTAATGTGAGTTAGAGTAGCAGATACTAATATAACAGGAAAAGCATTTTGATGAGTGAAAGATACTTTGTAATTCTTAAGTATCACATTATATATAATCCAAGCCTTATAAATTGAAAGCTTTCTAGAAAATATACAAATTGTAATTTACAAATAAAAACAATTAATGGCTATGTCAAAGAATGACATTCAAAAGGGGTCATGTAAGGTTATGTTGAATGACTGTACTGCACTACAGCTCCAAACACTCTGACATCACCAACCACACTGGGCATGATGAGACATTAGAACAATGGAGTAGCTTAATGTAAATGTAAATATAAATATCTAAATCCTTTTAGATATTTTTTTTGAATTTTCAAAACTCAATTTTCTGTGAGTGAAGACATAAAGTAATGCATATATCCTTACAAAAACTGTTTCTTGTGAGGAAATATACCTCCACCATGCATGTATTAATGCACTCATTCAAAGTGGATTCGTGTTTTATTATGATACTGCACTCACATTCATGGTTCATATTCATTCCAATCAGATACTGTTCAGTCAGATGTTTGCAACATTATGTGATTAAGCTATAAATTTATTATAACACAAGTAAATTCTATTAGGAATATCTATTTGGAAGTAAAAATAACAAAGGACCCAGAGGAATCCAAAAAGTTCCAGAGTGGGTTAGTGCCAAAACAAATACACACTTCCACAAGATAAGTAATATAATCTGTGTGTTTTAAAACTCTGAAACTTTAGTGAGTTTGAAAAAATACTAAAGTATTTGGACTCAAATTAATTAGATTTCATTAGTGTTTTGGTTCACAGTTTAAGATTTAGTCACAGATCTTTTAACAACTTACAAAAACTGTATTGCTCATTTGGGGAATAGATTAAGAAAATTATAGGGGCAAAAGAAATTTTTTCAAAGTTGGAAAGTCAATACTTCAATTTTTCATTATTCCAAAATTTAAGGAAACCTAAAATAAATTTTATATTGTCTGTTTCAGTAAATATTGCTCATGCATATGATATTTTTATATATTAAGAGTTCTGGTTTTATAACATTTGATTATTATTTTGTTAAAATTTTCAGGTTAATGTAGTACCATGTTAGCTAATCATTGATTAACACCTTAAGTAGAAAGGCAGATGGAAGGTATATATTTAAAATAATTTTAAAATTCTAAATTATGGCTTTTGTTAAACAAACCATGACATAAATAAATCAATGATATTTTTAAAATGTGTCTACTTTTAAAGTAAGACTGAAAAACTAAAGATAATACAAGAATTTTTTATGTTAACCAACATTTTGATATTAATGAACAAGAATTATATTAAAATTCTTAAAATGCTAACATTAATTTTGTGCCTAGAAATATTTTAGGAACAATACAGACATATTTCAGAAATAAAGCCTAAACAAACAAGTATTCTTTCTTGTCTGTGACACTGTACATATGCATACATATATACTTTATTTCAGAAACAATTTGATTCTGGTAATCAATGAAGTATACGTTGTTTAAGAAAAGAAGCATATAATGATCAGTTTCAGCAGGATCAAAATATTAATTATAATTGTTATTGTCAACTTTTTTCACTTTGAATATAATTTTTATTCTCTTTGAGATAAAGAAATTGTAATAGATGCTTTCTCTTAGTGACGTGTGTGAATAATAATAATAACAAGGTTCAAAACTACTGTATAAATTGGAAGTAGAAGATTAGTAACTCTTTGAGACTTTATTCTTTGCCATTATCTTTGAGTGTTTTGTTCTTAAGGTTCTTACATTTTTAGTTATAAGCCTAGCTTTTAATAGCTGAGCCATCTCTCTGGCCCAAGCATTTGTTTCTTAGGTGTTTTGTTTGGAACTTAGTGTGGCTATCTTTCTTCTGTTGTTCTTTATCTTGCCTTTTTCTTCTTTTCCTTCCCAATTAGGATCATCCCTTAACCTGTTCACTGTGGCTTATTATGTTATCTCCCTCCCCAGCACATCAGGTCTATCAGTTCCAGTTTTAACTACACAACAGTGCTTTTGTAGTTGAGATCCTCCATAACTCTAGGCACACTGGTGACTGATTGGTGAACACATGATGAAATGAGAACTTGGTGTTCCTTCTTGGAAGACTTGTTAATAAATATCTCTCTCTCTCTCTCTCTCTCTCTCTCTCTCTCTCTCTCTCTCTCTCTCACTCTCTGTCTCTCTCTCTCACACACACACACACACACACACACACACACACACATTTCTATATGCCACTCTCAATCTATATGAGTCACTAGGCAATCTATAGATATCTGAGTTTGTTTTGATACAGTTTTTAAAAAGAATATTTTTTCCACCATTTTATTACAGTAGCTCACAGAACTAAATTAATATTAATAGAAAGAAACTGTTGCCAGATGGAAATCAAAACAAGAAAAATGTACCTTTCTTATACAGATTGTGTAGAAAATGCTTAGTTTTCCATTCCAGTCTGCTAGTTACTGACAGGTCTTCACCCACAATACAGTTCCACGAACTATCCATAGAAGAGGAGAGCCCATTGAAGGAATAGTAAGAGAAATTAAGAAAAATGAACATAGTAGTTCATTTTTCTAGTGGAACAATATATGATGCACTTATAGTGCTTTTAAGACTCGCATAGAACATGGCTTATATATGATAGTTTATTTTAATAATAAAAATATTAAAGACATTAAAACTTAGAAAAATTAAAGAAAGCAAAATAACAATGTGCACATTAGGGAAAAAATTACAAGGCTTCCCCCCCTCACAAAGATTTTGCTCTAACTCAAATAGTAAAAATCTTCAGACTTTCTTATCTGCAGGTATCAAAACATACATCAAAAAGGGAACCAATGCAAGAGTATTGATCCCCTCCCAGCTGCAGGCCTCTGATCTTCAAGGTTAATTTTAGTGAGTAATCTTAACATAATAGTTTAACTAATGAATAGCTGATCTTTGGTCTGCATACTTACTGTTAAAGGAGGCAGACATTTAAGGGTGAATTTTCTATTTGTTTTTTCAAGCTTGCTGATCTACTGTCTAGACTCTTCATTTCTGATTTCAACTCTGTTTCCATGGAAAGGTCAGTTTAACCAAGAAAAAGTTTTTTATGATATGTCTACTGAAAGCATGAATAGTTCTCACATGCCAAAAACTTGAAGGTTAGTTTACAATGACTTAGAGCTGAGATGGCAGTGTCCTTCTCCCAGCCAGCCCAGGAATTCATTAGAGTTTCAACTATTAGGCCAAATAGACATTATTGATGAGTGACTTTTGTCACCATACAGTAAAGATAAGAAAGAGGCAAAGCAGTAGGTAGGCTTCAGATTCCCAGCAAAGGAAAAAACCAGGATCTTTGTCAAACTGATTATGTCCACTGCTTGGGTATAATTGGCCCTCAACACCAGTCTTTCCTAAACCATAATTTTTTCATTACAGTTTGAACACTTCCTCCACTGGTGTAAATTATAGAATATAAAACAGTATTTCTATCATCTGGGTGAGAAGTTGTGAGTGCTTGCCAGCCTGCAGGTAGAGATGGTGAAGTCAATTTTACTCCCTAACCCTTAGTGTAATTCAAAAGGTAGAGGCAAGAGTTTGTGTTAGTTGAAATAGGAATGATGTACAAATACTTGATCCATTCTATTTGTGAGTAAAACTGATTACAGAGGTATGATCTAGAGTTCATGAGCATGCAATATAAATGATGAGCCAGAATTCTGTGATTCTCAAAAAAAGTCCTTATATTAGAGAAAAAGAACCTAGGAAATAGTCATAAATCAGGTCCAACTGCTCTGGGCCTGCCCACCTATTCTCATGGTATAGGAGTCTTCTTCTGTGAGTATTGATATAAAAGCATAGCCTTGGCTGGGGAAGTTTTAAAAAAACAAGAATGTAGTTTACACCACTCTCAAAGTTGGGATGTCCAACAATAGGGTGCCTTCATCTGATATGAAATTTCTTGGAATATCATCAAAAAGCCTAAAATAGAAGGAGAAAAATCCATGAATGTTTAGTAGGGAGGTAAGGAAACCCCAAGTGAATGAAGTGCTGAATTAATGTGTATTTTGACATGAACATGACCATGTCAAGGACTGTAAGGTAAATCAGACCACTAGAATTGGCAAAGCCATTACCCATATGTTCCAGGCTCAAAAGGAAGAGCAAAGTTTTCTTAGTAGGCTGAGTGGAGTGCTTATTGGTAATTGAGAAGTGTGTGTAAAGACTACCAACTGTGGCTTTTCCTTCCTGGATGTTTATGCCCTGAAAAGAGAATGGGCAACTCCTTCTACCTGCTGCAAGTAGTAAATACTGAGGATCCAGGTGACAGTGGTGGTGTTATAGAACTCCTTGTGGTACCAATTTCACCACTGTACACTTGATTTTCAAAGGAAAAAGAAAACTGTCCAGCAGTTACTTATAATACCAACAGTCTGGCCTTGGTTGTTTCAATTTAACAACTGTTAAATTTTAGGACAGTAGTTCAAGAGCAGTCCTGCAGACAAGGACTAGTTGTTTTTTCCTGAAAATCAGACTCTATCTTAAATCTGGAAAGTTTTTCCTAAGGGTCAGCACACAGAAACTGTCTTCCAAACCAGACTGAGGTTGTGTCTCCCTCTGGCAGTCAGACTTGGTACTATAAGAGTTAGCCAGATGGGGTTGGTTTTGAAGGCATGAAGGGGTCTTTGGACAGCAGCTAAAGCTTGGCACTGTGAGAGGCCAGGAGAGGTCACTGGTAAAAGTGCAGCCTCTATAGTAGTTGAAGGCCCAGATGAAGGAGTCATGTAAAGAAGTTGAGGCTTAGCATCATGAAGAGAGCCCAGAAAAGGCTATTAATGAAAGTGCAGCCCAGTTGCAGTAAGAGACCCCAGTGTTCTGAAGACGCTAGTATTGTGGAATTACCACCAAGAACAGCAGCAGCAGTGGAGTGGAGCCAGCTAGAACCTGGAGGACAAGCTATGTGTGCTGCAGAGGGCAGAGCTAGGGAAGTGACCCAAGCCCTTTGGAGGAGCACAGAGAATTTTGAGTAAATTCCAGTAAATTGGTCTTTGATAAGGTTTTTATGTTGTCCAAAGACATTGTGAAATGCTTGGTAGATATTTGGTTTCATTTGGTCCTGTGCATTACCAACCCTCATGATTGTTCCTCTTGTAAGTGATTTTGCTGGTGTAGTAATAAATTGTATTATAGAGGTAAAACAACTTTTTTTTTATATACAGAAATGGGGAAATGTTGTGGAAGTTTATTTTTAGTTGTGTTTAAAATAATTGTTTTTGCGCACTATTGGATAAAGGGATGAATAGGTCTTGGCATTTTGTATTGTCTGCAGGTGTTAGATTTTTGTCAGGGATGTTTAATTGCTTATGATCTGCACACAGTATCAGTAGAACATCTAAGGAATTCTGAGTCAATAAAAACACCTGAACTCAAGTGCTTAGGGTTCCACTGTTGATCTGTTGTTGGTTCTTACTGCTGAGGTCTGGCAGATTTATACCTATAAAAAATACCTCCTTGTTATCCTTGCTGAGCCACCACCATAGGCATACAATAACTTCTCACTCAATACTTTCTTATGTGTTTCACTTCGAAGATCAATAGAAATTGTCTTTGTTTCCCAGCCCTAATCCCTATCTCAGGCTAAAGAAAATATGTGTAAATAACAGAATGACATTTTTGTTTTTTCTATCCTGATATTTAGGAGAAACTAAATGCCATTGGCTGTTGAGTATTCAATATTGTAATTTTTGAATCATCTATTTCAGCAATGAGAATTGGCTACATTTTTGCTTTTTTTAAATAGACCATCTTTATCAGCAATAATAAAATCGAGCTAATAGGCAAAAATAACAAGTTAGCCTAAAAATAAAATGAATCTTCTTTATTTAAATGACTTTAATCCACATAGCCACAAGAAGAATTTTCATAAAAATGTAAATTGCCTGTATTGATTGCTCATATTCATACTTGCTCTCTGTTTTGTGTAATCTTCCACCCTAAGAGCCTCAAAATTACTGTTAGCTGGCTGTAAATACTTAAAGTACTCATCTTCCTCTTTGAAGCCCAATAAGTTTCCATTAATATTGCTGTTAAAAGATCACATTTGGGAGAAAATTCTGTACTTTATTTCACATGTTAAATATGTTTACTTGAGAGGTCATTAACCTGGTTAGCTCTAGTTCATTAAATTCCTATGTAAGCAAACTGAAATCCAACACAACCAGAAAACTGAACCAAAGACATTACCAATTAGAACGTGCCAACCAACTGCTAAGAATTTTCCACTCTGATGAAATATTTTATGCGCCTGTTTTTCTACATTTAGCCTATAAAAAGTCTCCTCTGCATTCCTGTGGTTGTGAGAACGGCCCTAATTCCTGAGCATGCCCGCTTTAATTACATTCTTTAAAATGGTTTTTTTTTTTTTTTCCTAATACCTTTCTCTTAACAAATAGTATAATAGCCTAAAACACCATTAGATAAGCATCATGAAGAAAGGAAAGGGCCTTTTCAGTAGTTGAAGAGGAAGGATTAAAAAGAAAAAAGTCTTTCTGGACAGCTTAAATATCTCAATGACAATGACCCTGTGATAGTATTAAGTAAACTAATAGTAACTGCTCTATGTGACTTTGCTGCAAAACTAATCGTTCACAGTTAAATTGTGATAGAATTATTGATATCTCAAACAGCAGCATGTTGACAAAGTGTGATAGTCTTATTCCAAACACCTCTGTAGTATATTTTGTAATTTGTGATATTGTATCAATAAAAGAAGTGTTATATTTTACTTCAGTGAATTACTATAAAAATAGGATGAAGGAAAGTGTTCATATTGCTAAATATTCACCCATGAAAGCAAATTAAATTAATCAGAATCCATACTCTTTCACTCTTTCACTTATATTTGGGTCAATTACATTTTTACTATAAATATGTACATTTCTACTTGTAATTTATATGTTTGTATGAGTAAATGAGGTTTAGAAAGAAATTATCTGAGTCTCCATGGTTATATGAATGGTATATGGTATATGAATGTACTGAATTGCATTTGTAATAATTAGTTTATAATCCATGCCTTTATGTGCCTATTTCTCATAAAGGTACATTAAACCTACTCTTCAGGGTAGACTGTTACTTAGTTCTGTCCTGTGGGAATGCTAACTCTTATGGAGTATATGTCTGTTTTAAAAATTCATTAAGATAACTTCTTGGCTTTTGGCTAATGTGTTCTTAGGAGTTTAACTTCTGATATGTCCTGTGTTAGAGAACAGTGTATTATAGGATAGTTTCAAGCAAGAAAATGGAATAGATGCTTGCTCTGTCCAGTCCATGAAATGCAACAAGCAGGTATTATGTATATGTGACCTCACTGGGACAATTAAATTGCTCAGTAAGAAGCAGCTATCTGTAATGAGAGAGAAATATCATTCAGCGGCTATCAGAGTTTGATGAGTTTAAAGAAATCAGTAAAAGAAGCCACAGTCCAGGAAATATTTAGAAACTTGTAAGACTTGACTTTGTCCTTCAAGAAGGAAGGAGATATCTTTAAACTGAGAGGGGTTTCAAATGGCCCTGCAGGAGGTGGGCAGTCTTTCAGGAACAAAAAGACCAAGAGTGTGGTGAATAGCTGAGTTTGGCCTAAGCAACTGATTTTCAAAGGCAAATGGACAGTAAGAAGACAGAATTAGTCGGCTGGAGCCATAAGAAAATCTGTAGACTTTCTCCACAGTGGTAACTGATGGAAACTTACATTGCTGCCTTGAATAGACCTTGAATAGCATAGAATATAGAATATAGATCTTGAATAGCATCACATGGGGCTGCGTGACACTTTATTTTGTCGTTAATAACATTCTGTTATAAAATGAATTTATTTGGATATAATATTTATGGGAACTGTTCCTCTATACCTTTCCTCCAGAAAGATTTGTGTGTGAAATATTATTTCCATAAAAAAATACCTCTAACCTGTTTGGAATATGAGTGTTTCTTATAACATGGACCTAGAAAACATTGAGGCTCTTTCCAGTTTTTTGTTCTTTAGTGTGGTATATGTAAGGAAGCAGTTCTTATGCCTCCTTCAGAGGAGAAAACAGTTTTCTGTTCCTGAGAGTCTAAAGTGTTTCCATGACAACCAACTTCTCACCTTCCAAGACCCCTCACAATGTCACACTATTGAGACCCCTGGGGGTCTCAGAAGCACCACAGTGTGTGCCCACATATTTTCACAGAACAAATTGCTTTGGTCTGTGGCCAATAGGATTAAATGGTCATAAAGTTTATTGAAATATTATCTGAGACTGAGAAGAATCTTCAACTTCAGAGCCAATGATTATTTTCTAAATATCATGGGGACCTCTGGCTAGATAGAACACAGTTTGGAAACACCCTCAAAGAGCTTGTGAATTTGCCCTGGAGTTGCTTCAAAATCAGATATGGTATTCTATAACCAGTGGATAGTTAGATAACAGAATGTCACCAGAATGCCTTCTTAAAGAATCAAGGATGTTAGATAGATCAATTCCTAGGGCTAGCTGTGACACAGGAAACAGAAAAGGTAGGACAGCAGAAAAAAAGGGAGATGTTGAGATAGGATAGAGACAGGAAAATCTGTGGTAACACTTGAAGGAAAAGGAAGCTCTCATCTCAAAATTATAGTTAACATTTTTAAAGGTTGTAAACATGAAGTTAATATGATTTTTAGTTAAGGCTACATCCCTTTTGTCAGACATTTTTAGGGACTGTAAAAACCTGTCATTTGCATTAAAGATTTCTTACCTTCTAGCTTCTGGGTAATGATATTATCTTAAAGAAGCCCACACTTATGTTTTGGTGTGTGTTTTATTTTCTTCCTACATAAACCTATTATTCATAATGTCTTTTAGTAAACCATGTCTTACTGCATCCCATCTACATGTTCAAAGGCAATGGTTCTAAGCTGTAGATCATAACTCTTTTGGGTATCGAAGAATCCTTTTACAGGGTTCACCTAAGACCATCTGCATATCAGATATTTTCATTACAATTCACAGCAGTAGCAAAATTACAGTTATAAAGTAGTAGCAAATATAATTTTATGGTTAGGGTTCACCACTGCATGAGAAACTGTATTAAAAGGTTGTAGCATTAAGAAGTTTGAAATCCACTGTTAAGGTGTATTTCTTTTTTCTGAGTGTCCACCACAAACATGTAAAATCTTAGTAAAAAACATCTTTTAATAAACTCCAATTCCCTCTTAGACAAGACTACATCCATATTATAATTGTTGCTTTCTTCCTAAATGCCTTTTCCCTTCTGTTAACATTCAAGCTTAAGTCTTTATTAACATTTTTTATTAATCCCCACCTCTACTTCATACTGGCTTGCTTTGATATTCTTTTTTGTCTCAAAACTACAAATCTATGTATATTCTGAGCCAAGGTCCCTACACAAATCTGAACTTCTCAGGCTGCTGTGCAAAAAAGAAAGGAGTGTTTTTCTTTTTTTTCCTGTGCCTCTTGAAAAGGGAAATGTCAGGGAAATATAGAGTAGGGGAGTTTTCTAGGACAAGGAAGGAAGCAAGGATACAGGACAGACATACACCACTTAAAAGGAATAAAGAAAAGAAAAAAAACAGAGAATGAAAACGGGTTATTTCTGCTGCCTTGTCAGTGAGTGTGTCACGGGTGACCACCTTCCAAAGCAGTATTCGTGGACTATTAATGCAGCAATGAGATCAGATAATCGACAGAGGAATGAATTTACTACAATGGAAAGGAGTCACATCTTTTATAAGGGTCTTGGTAGTGAACTGAAAATGAAAATGTGGAGCAGGATATGGTGACACATGTCTGTAAGCTCAGCAACAGGGAAGTTGAGGCAAGAGTATCACATATTCAAGGCCCATTTTTGCTACCTAAAGAAACCCTGTCTAAAAAAAAAGAAAGAAAGAAAAAAAAAGAAAAGAAAAGAAATTTTGTTTTTCTATCTGGAGTAGTCTTGATGTCTAGAATTTGCAAACAGCCAGCTGTTAAAATAAGAAAGATTCAATACACAGTAAAGAAAATTGAAAATCAAAACAATTAAATTGAGAAATCAAAAGGACTTGTCCTTCAATAGAATCAAGGCACTCAAATAGATATATTAGCTTCTCCAGCTATGAGAATAAAGAGATAAAAGCTATATAAGACAAAGGTGGTAAAGCGAACATAAGGAAACATGTGTGCATTTTAAATGGAATATGAGGTCTTCATTTACAAAAGTAGTTTGTTTTCACATGAGAAACGGCAGCTTGTGTTTTGAGACAGTTGTCATGCTCCACGTCAGAATGCTGAGTCACTAAGATCATGTCTGTCATTGTAGCTCATGCTTGTTGTAGATCAGCTTACTGATGCTATTCTTCTCAATGGAGTGCATTAGTTGTACTGCTGAAAGTGAGAAAAATGCTCTTTTCTGGGTTGAAAGAAGTTCAGCCTCCAAATCCCTCATGTAGACAGCACTACTAACAAAAACAGGGGCATGCCACAATGGTTTTAAATATCATAAAATAAAATGCCTATACTGCTGGGGATCTCAGAAATCAATGAGACAACAGATGGTTCCATTATATAATCCTTTGTAATGCAGGCTAAAGATTCAAGTCTTTAAGATACAAAATCACTGAGGAGTTCAGAGAAATTGTTCAGTGTAATTAATATATTTATTTTTAATGATTACCCTCATGCAGGCAGAAAGATTATACAAGGATAAGGGTAGAAATGATAAAATCATACAACCACTGCTACAATTCTGGGATAGATAAATTTAGGCTAGACTGGAGGTATAGTGATGGAAATGCATAAGGAGAAATTGGATAAGAAGCTGGTTTCAAAGTAGTCAGATCATATGCTGATGCAAATGGTTTGTAGAGAAATAGATACATTATAATTGGCTCTAACATATTTTGGTTTTTTCCAGTTACTATAAAAAATACCAAAAATAACATGGGGCAGAAACTTCTCAGTTTGTCTTACAACATGGGAAGCTTATAGACTTTAATCAACACCTTCATGAAAATGTCCTGCAAGAAATATGAGAAGAGTTGTTTTTAGAGACTCAGTTTAGAGATAATCAGCATTCTATGCCAGGTAAGTTTATCGAATTCAGTGACATTGGATGGGAGGAAGGTATGTAAAGAAATTTTGCCTAAAATTAGTATTTTATAATATACAAAGGTTTTATAACCAAGAAGTCAGTAAAGGGGAGTAGAGAAAAGTAAACTGTTTAATGGAGACAACCAGAGAGAGTATAATGCCTGAAAACATCAAATCAAAAATATGATCAGATATGAGTAAATAAGCAACTCCATAATACTAGAGATGATACATTAGAAAGATTACTAATTTTTCCATTGGCCTAGAAACATGGAGGTCATGAAAGATGACTCTGAATATGGAATAGTCAAGAGCAACTAGCTAGGGCTTGAGGAAGGAAAGGAAAATAGATAATCTACCTGAAGGCTGTAGATGCTGCTTTTGAAGAATTTTATTATAAAAGGAAGACAGAGTAATGTGTTAGTAAATGGTGATAGGCAACTTATCTCTTATAAGAGAAATGTGCTGCTGGGTGGGGCTTAGTCAATTTGAAATGATAAACACTAACATGTATTTGGAGCTGATGAATTTGTTTCAGGTTGGAGAATGTGTAGAGTTTGAAACTTTTGAGTGGTTTATCCTTGAATTCATGAGAGAGAATAGAGTTCATGGAAAGTTTACACAGCCAGGTCAGCTTGCAGACAAGGAGATAACATGACAGATGGGGAGTTTGTGATCTTTTCACTTGGCTACAAATCTTTTCTCTTTTTTTCTCCTTAGAGAAATATTAATGTAGATATAAGAAAGCGTGCATTATAATGGAGGCTTTGGATTTTCACCCAAGGTATCAGTATTTAGTACTGCATACAACAGCACATTTTTTCAGTATCGGAGAAATCTTCACTCCACTGATTCTGCCAGTTTTTACCCCATCTGTCAGCTCCTAATTTGCTTTATTTCTTTTCTGTATCCATAGTATGGCATTCTAATCACTTACTGGCAAGTGCTCCCAGTGTCTTAGACTTCTTATGCTTCTGTCCTATATGCCAGTAGGAAACAAACATTGGCTTAAACCAAGTGTTTCCTTCATGTGTAGTTGCATTCCTGCAGTTAACAGGGTGAAAATACTATGGTTACATGATTTTATTTTAAATTCATAAACTGCTCATGCAATATATAGAAAAAAACCCAACTATCTGCGTTTCCAATGAATATTATTTGAAATGCAGAGAATGAATTATGTGTGGTTCAGTCTTCACACATAAATGAGACATATCTATCATGTCTTATACTTACATGTCAGAAAATATAATGGATTATTATCTCTAAACAGAAAATGTAAGCTTGGAAGTGTTTTGAATGAAAAAGCTTCAAAAGATGTGGTTTTAGGTCAAAGACCAAGGCATGGGCACAATCGTTAAGACATACTTTAGAAGAAATAGTACTGATTTAAAAGTATTCCAGACCACCCTCCGTCCATGACCCTGAGCAGATGATTGTGTAAAGTCTACTTGTTATATGACTTCTGAAAAGCCTTTATAGTTGAGCAGAGTTATCTAGAAAAAAAAATAAGATATGAAACATCATCATTAAAGTCAGATATAATGAAAATGCAGGTAATCTAAAAAAAAGTCTCAAAAATAATTTTATGAAATTTTTAACATACTGGGTTGATTAGCATTAAATCTGTGAAAAATAATCCAACATTTTCAGCAGATTAATATTTTTCAAATGATTGCTATTCTACTGCTATTAAGAGTATTAAATGACACGTGGTTATATAAATGTATGAAAAATGGCTTCTGGGTCCCAGTTTTCTATTAGAAGGAAAGACTAGGAACATTCTTTTTACATGCTGTCAGTTAAACTAGTTAAAGGAAAATCTTGCCAGAAGATAACTATCTTAGCCTTCTGCTGCTTTAATGAATATACAATCTCTCAGGAAACTCCTGTTCCTCTCTCAGACTCTTACAATCTTGCTGAACCCATTTCTGCCATGATCCTGAGAAGGAGTTGTATTGTAGATGTGTCACTTGGGAGAAGGTTCCATAACTGCATTTTGATTGGTTATGTTTTTCATTTTATCACATATTGAAATCACATATTAATCTATATTAATCTATAGCATTAAACCCAGTGTATACTTGTGAAATTAGGTGCACTATCATTTTGATGTATATTTGTTTAGGAAATAATATCTTCTTCATTAATACTTTCCTGTATTCAAATTATTGTCCTTCCTTATCACTTCTAATTAGTGATAAGGAATATTTTGTCAAATATTAAGAGTTGATGTCTGCTTTCATCCATTCCCCTTTGATTGGGGCATTTTTGTATATTCTTTTACTTTAAGGCTATGCACATTTAAACATAGGATGTGTTTCTTGTAGTTGACAGATAGACGGATTTTGTTTTTTTGATCCACTTAGCCAGCCTTTGTCTTTTGATTAGAGAATTGATATTATTATTTAAAGTATTATGGAAATGTCACAGTTGTGGTCATAACGTTGAGTTTTGGTATTGTTTTATGTCTTACCTGGAGCTTGATGTTTTAGTAATTATGGCTTTGTATTTCTTTCTTCACTCTCTTGTTTATTCTTATTACCCTCTTCAGCCTGAAATATTGGTTCCTGTATTTTATTTAGGTTTGCTTTGTTGAATATAATTTTTAAGGTTGTTTTTATACTGGAAAGTTGTTTTTTTTTCCTCTTTCAACTACTGCAGATAGTTTTGTTAGGTATGTTAGTCTAGGTTGGCTATTATGGTCTTTTAGGACTTGGAATCCAAAGCTCTTCTGGCTTTCAAGGTTTCCATTAATAAATCATCTATTTTTTGTTGCAGGTTAGACATTATATGTGATTTTTTTCTCTCTCTCAGCTTTCAATACACTTTCTTTATCCTGTATACTTGGTGTTTTAATCATGATATTCTCTGAGAGTCTCTTTCCTGGTCTTCTCTACTTGGTGTTCTGTTACCTCTTCTATCTGTATAGGTATGTCTTTCCAAAGTTTTGGGGGTATTTTCTGATCTTGTTGAAGTTTTGGTCTACTTCATTGACTTGGGATTCTTATCCCTCATCTATTCCTATAATTGAATGATTTGGTCTCTTCATGGTGTCACACATTTCTTATATGTTACTTTTCTGTGTTTTTGTTTTTCATATTGTTTTGTTTATTTTTCTAGGTCTTCTACTTTATCTCTGAGTCTTGATATTCTATATTCTACTTAATTAATTCTACTTTTAAAGCTTTTCTCTGAGATTTCTTGTTGGGTTATTGGGTTTCTCCATTCTCCCTTTATTTTAGATTCAGGCTTTTTCAATGATTCTATCTCTTTATTTAATTCCATTTACAAATTGTAGATCATTTCAAGCAGTTTTATCAGTCTTTTTTTTTTGTGTGTGTGTTTTCTAAGGCATCACTCAAGCATTTATTCTTCTTAAGTCAACTGAACTGTTTCCTTGGGTCTTCTTTTAAGTCCTTTAATTATCTGAGGAAGTTTATAATTGTTCTCTTAAAATATGTATTGGCATGCTAATCTTGGTAATTATCATTGGCACACATTTCTACAGGACTGGTGTTTTTTTGTTTTTGTTTTTGTTTTGGGGGGTGATTTCCTTGATGTTTCATGTTGTTTGCATTTTTGCAGTAATAGCGTGGGCACGTTGAACTTCTTTTGTTAATTCTCCATCTGACATGGACAGAATAGGTTGAGGCAAAAGAGAAAATGCATTGGTTAGACTGAGTCAGAAGATTAGATATGACTTAGTTGAAATGAAGTCAGGTGGATACAAGGGACTGGGCTGGTGGGCAGGATTTATGTCATGATCCCTACCAAGAGTGTTGGGTGAGATCTGGGTGTTGGTGAGGATGTGTGGGTGACTCACTTGTCTAGACCCTGAAGAAGGATATGCAATATCTGGCTGGGTGGAGAGTTTGGATGTGCCCTGAGGGGCCTGTGTGTCAGAATAGACTGAGTATGTCATGGATCTGACAGGTGGATTGTGGTACAGGCAAGGGGAACTTCATGTAGTACCAGGGAGAGATCTGGGGTTTTGTGAGGGTATGTGGAGGGGAATATGATAAGGACTCACATGAGCAGAACTTTCTTTAAAAGTAACGCTTCATGTTAGACATTCTGCCTTTTTATGATGTTCTTATAGCCACAGAAGGAACAATGTCTGATTAAAGATTGTCACAAAATCATAGATTTACAGAGTTACCATTTTGGGTAAGGTGCTATGGATATCTTCTTTGGAATATGATTTTGTGAAGAAGAAAAAGAAATTCTTGTGCCTGAGGCAATAGACCTGTTAATAGGTTATTTTTCCATATCAATTATCTCTTCCCAATACTACCCCTTTTAAATTGACATTTGATTTATTTTGAATATAAGAAGAATTACCCATGATAGTCAGCAAAACAAAGCATTAAATGGAATTGCACTGAGAGCTGAGACCATTGGTTTGGCTTTTACTGTATGAAAAGTTTGGCTAATATGCAACTTGTTCATTCAATGTGAGTCCCATTACTACTAAGCAGAGGTCCACAATTTCTATCTGTTTATTCAACATGAGCAAATAACTGAACTTTTTAAAATAAGATTCTGAGATTTACAGGTCCCCTATTTCACAGAAAAAATAGTGTCTAGCAGTCAAGCAAATTTGTTATATTTGGGAAATTATTAGCAAATTTAGTTTCTCCTTTCCAAGGTGTGAGTCAGTTAGCTATTTTCTTAGGATCCTGTACAGCAAAAACTAAACCTGTAACATATAATTTTCATGCTATTGACTTGGAAATTCTATTAATGGATAAATTATAAGGACATCTAATAAGCATTTATGACAACCCAAATTTCACAAATTTTTACATATACCCAAACTTACTAAGTTGTATATGTTCAAAATACACAGTTTTATATATGAACTATAGCTCAATAAAGCTATTTTTAAAATAGTACACATGTATTCCTGACATAGAATCATGGCCAAGGGGAAAAAAAACAATACCTGGAAGAGATAAAAGTTTTATTAAAAGCTCCATTTGTAAAAATAAATTCAGAAATATGTTCTGGAGAATACTTTAGATTTTTAAAATGCAATTATAGTGTCCTATTGAAAATGTATAAAATCTACAAGTTACCTTACATTTGGATATGAATTAAAATCCAATAAATTAAATTAATATGAATTAAATTAAATAAGATGTAACAAGGAAAGTTGTAGGAGGTGACTTTGAGAGAGGAACTTTCATGTGAACTTGTTCTTTTGAGCAACATTTGGAAGTAGGCATCAGATATCTGGTATACCATTCCCTGCTTCTTCATTTCTTTTTCTTGGTTGCTAAGGAACTGTGATTATGGTGCATGGTTGATTCAACCTATGAGTTCACAAACTGCAGCTTTCCTTGTCTGTTCTCTTGTCTCTTGTGTTAAATGTTGGACAACAGTAATGGGAACAGAAGATGAGTTGTCACCTTGGCAGTGACAGTCTCCATGAGGATGAAACAATCATAGTAAATGTACATGAGAAACCAGTTTCATAGTTAAGTGTGCAAAATGATTTTGTGTGTATTAAAAAGCTTTAATATGTGTAAATATACAAGACTACACTCTTGGGAACATACAAGCAGTCAGAGAATTGTTTTGAGAATTAAATTATAATTTGGACCTATATATTGCTTGCTTCATTGCTTCATATGTGTCTAGAATATATCATTATTTGAAAGTTTATTACATGACTACATGATTACATCATATTTTAGAGTAATTTATATTTACTTATTTATTCATATATATTTGATTAAAACAGATAAAGCTAACATTTTTTTTACAACACTATTTACTGTGGTTGTTTTATCAGGTAATATTTCGAGGATTTGTGCACGAAGGACTGCCCAATCCAATTTTACAGGTGATTAAACTGAGGTTGAAAGTTTAAATGGATTCATTTATTTACTGTCAAATTGAGAGCTAGAAGCTCTCACCAGAAGAACATAGCTCAATATCCTTTATACTACTCCACACTACTAAAGAGAAGGAGAAACATAAAGAGGGAAAATGAAACATGAAACATGTGTGTGTGTGTTTAGTTATGTATATAATCCAATGCACCCTAAACAACTGAATGTGAACTTTTGAAGCTTGAGACGTCAAGATGTAATAGCCAAGCATGTACACTCAAGAATTTTGGGGATAAAGAAGGAAACTGTGATAAAGTTAAGTCTGAGATACTCTTTGAACTCTACTCTTAGACATCTTTTGTTATTGTACCTAATCAAAATGAAGTAAATCTTTTCTTTTGACTGCAGAGATGGCTTAGTAGCTAAGATAACTTGCTGCTTTTCCAGAGAATCCACGTTTGCTTCTCAGCTGCTCACAGAATGCTTATAACCACGTATAACTGCAATTCCATGGAAGCTGACACCTTCTGCTTCCCTCCACAAGCACCTGCACTCACAGACATTTATCCACAGACACAAACACACACACACACAGACACACAAACACACACAAACACACACAAAATAATAATAACAATAACAATAATAATGATGATGATGATGATGATAAATCTTGTAAAAAGAAATTATTTCCTTATTTGTTTTCTCAAAGTCTTGCCTGATTTCTGTTTCTTCTGGAAAATTCAAGTGGAATCTTTCCTGTAGCTACTTTTTAAAATTAACCCTGGCATGCATCCCTTTAATTAAAGCAGTAGTTTTTTTTTTTTTAATCAGGGGTCAGCTTTTCAGTGTCTGGATATACATATTTCCTATATGTGTGATCAATGACTAATTGGGTGTTTCTAAAGGTCCTACAATGCATAGAATGGCTTCCCATAGCAAACACACACAGGTCCAAACATTGACACTGTTGATACTGAGAAGCCTGGTGTTAAATGTCCGTTTGTGCTTGGGACTATTTCTAACTTATGCAGAATGAGTAAAAAAGAAAAGTATTTATGTGTAAAGTAACCCTCAAGTTATATTCACCTCTAGTTAATAGAGTAATAAAAGCAAATGTTTTAGACACTGCAGAACATGATTGAGAACAGGAATGGCTTCTGATTCATCTCCATACCACGGTCTTTAGAATAGTTAGCACAGAAAAATGCATTTTCTTAACTTCTATTTTAGCATGAACATATTGAAAGCACCAAGAGATCCTTTAGCTAACTGGCTATGGCAGTATCAAATTAATTAATCCAGAAAGAAAATAATAAAAGAAACCAATGCCAACTCCAGATTTTTCACACTCCTCATCAGGGATAACCAATTCCCCAATATTTTCAGGCTAATGGTTCATAAAATAAGTCTATTTTCATTATTTACATATTATGTCACATATTCTTGAGATGCAAGCTCTGATATCTACTCTCTTTTTCTATACTTATACAGATGAAATTGGTTGAAAATGACTTTGATGCAAGCTGCTTTTGAACAAACACACTGTCCTTCTGCCTTGGGTTCCCAACTTCTCCAGGAAGAGGAAGGCAGATAGTAAATATTGATAGATGGTAGTTACATCATCTCTGAATTTAAATTCACTTGACAATTAACTTGAATTCAATGGCACTGTTTATCAATTCCTAAAGTACAGAAACAAACCTTTTTATTAAAATATATTTTAATCAATTTCTTAATGCCTAACACAGAATGAGAGAGAAGGGACAAGTGACAAGAATTTACACTTCTCATAATCTCAGTGAGAGTAAAATAAATGAGAGACACCAAAATAATGTAATGAAAATTGTGTGTTATGTAAAATACATATTAATTCTGTAAAATATCTTGAATGGCTTCATATATAAAGGAACAATGCTTGGAACATTCTCAAATCAGAAAGGTCTTATTTAATGCTTACCTAATTAATCTGACATGAGTCTAACTGTTGTGTTCTGCTCCATGCAAATGAGTTTGTGGCAAGCAAGACAAGTATCATCTGCATAAACACTCTATAGCTAATATTTAGCTCCAGAGAGAGATTAAATTGTGAAAGTCAGTAATTAGAATTCAGTAACAATGTTTTCCTCTACAATCGATTAGTGAGTGGAATGTTTCTCTAGTAGGCAGATTATAAACAGTTCCATCAACTACCTTTCTTTTGGAACCTCTGATTATAATGGCTTTTTTGTCTTTGCCTGGATTTCCTTTTTACCTTAAATAATTCCCATTTTGATAATTTTTCTTGGTATATCACCAAGTCTATTTTCTAGAATGGTCCTGGGGCTTGTCTGAAATTACTCACTAATGTTAGTGCCAGAGATTCAGTCCCTGGCTTTAATTTCTATAAGATTTCTCCTATTGGAATTAATCTATTTTTGCTAAATAATTGTAGAGGAATATTTAATTTTTGAACCCAGCAACATAGCTGCTCTAGAAAGAATGTTGGTACACACCTTTAATCCCAGTATTTAGAAGGCAGTGGTGGTGTACACCATTAATCCCAGCACTTGGGAGACAGGAAGCAGAACTCAGAAGTAGTCGATGTCAGTCAGGAAATGACAGCTGAAGTGAGTCAGAGTGATAGGCAGACAAAATGATGAATTAAAGGAAGAGTTAGCAGAGTGAATCAGAGTGAAGACACACTTAACTCTCACCATATAAAAGCAGGATCTCAGCCCCGAGACACAGAGTTAGAGAGGCAATACAAAGGATAATAGGCAGAGATACGATAAATCACACAGACATCTGATTGAGGAAAAGGCAGAGAAGCATGGAGACTGACTGAGACAGTATGGAGCATTGAGAGCTCAGAGAGGGACAAGACACAGAACCAAAGAGAAGACTCTAAGGCAGACACAGAGGAACTCAGTAGAAGAAGTCAGCATGAGATGGGAAGAGCTGAGTCAGTTTGAAGCTGAACAAAATAGTTCAGTTTGAGAAATTGTAGGAGTCAACCAATCAGAAGAGTTCAGTACAACTCTGAATTCAAAAGGAGCTCACCAATGTGCCTAAGTTATCAGTAAACCTCAAAGACTTAAACATTGTAGATTGTAAGCAGGACAAGGGTAAAACGTTCCAAGTCTAATCTGAAGAATAGAATGTATAGAAGCTGAAATGCTCCAGGGCTCCAGGACTAAGACCTGTGGTTGAATTTACCAAAGAATAAAAAGCCTTTTAATTTGAATCAAAAATTACAATAATGTCACTAAGATGTGGAGCCTAACAACCAAAGATGTTAGTTTTTTACCCAGGTATGTGTCATCTGCTCTCAAACACATTCACAGTTCATCATTTTCTATCCAAACTTCATAGTTTTTTACTTTGATTCCAGATAGTAGTATCACTCCTCTAGCTATTTTTCATTCAGATGGAGAAGTTACCACTGAACCATTCAATTTCTTTTCTTTGTCAAATACTTCCATCATTTTCATTATTAATTTCCTCCCTTCCTTGTTTATCTTCTGAAGCGGACCCATTATACTCACTCATAAATCCATGCCAGAAATTAATTTTCATTTATTCTGGTCAATATCTCTGTCTTAAATCCATTTCTTACATGTCAAGTTTTTCATTTTTCACTTTTCATTATAAACCAGTTTTTAAAAAAATATTTAATTACACTTTTAAATTTTACAAAATCTTTATTATATAATGATAAAAAGTATTTATCTCATGAGACTTTACTGCTTTCATCTAGTTAACTCTATTCTCAAAATCATCAGTTGACCATAATGTTCTTACACTCAAATACGACCTGCTTAAGGAATTTGATAATAATAATATCTATGACTCAAATACTTTCTTTGTTCTGGATGGTCTTCAAGTATTTTTACAATTTACTTAGTAACTACTAGTCTTCTGATAACTTGTTCAGACTTCTCCTATGTTTTGGGAAGGGAAACCTGATCTTTGATGTCCATTCAATTTAAGAGATTATAACTTACTTTTTACAGTCTACCTTAGGTCATCTTATCTCTACAATAAAATCCTAAAATGTATCTCCCTTGGAAAAAAAAAAAGATTTAGCTATTAGAATGATAGTTTTCAGATGTAGTTTGGAGTTTGCTGCTACACATTATGCTTATGTTCCACACTTTACTATATTTATAACGTGTGTGTGTAGCTTTTATTTATTTAGATATTTATTCTATCTATTTGTAAATTATTTAGAGAGTTTAACAACGTATGTAAATGCTAGAATTTGGCATAAAAAGTACATAATTATATCAAAAATTATAACAGTTTGATCTGGGGATTTTGAAAAGGTGTTCTTGGCCATCATATACTCAGATAACGGTGCCAACATTATTGTGCATGTCTCTGTTATGGTGCCTGATATACTCAGTATTACTGGTGAGACATGCAATTAACTGAAAGCTTGAAGGAGAGACAGAGGCTTACGTACTCCGAAGTAAGAGAAGCCTTTTCCTGTTTGGTTGCCTTTTTCCAGCTTTCAATCTCAGAATGAAACTTTGATTCTTCCTGGGTTTCAAACTTGTCTGCATTTGGATGCGAACTAAATCCCTTGACTCCTGACTCTTCAGCTTGACTTCTCACTTGCACATCTGGGAAATTGTTAGCACCCACACAACTCTTAAGTTAACACTTTATAGTGAACTCTTTCTGTGTATATAAATCTACTGATTCTATTTTTGATAGATTTTAACAGCAATATCTTTGTCTGTGTAATGAAAAATTACCATCGTGTATTAAATATGAATATAAAAATTGACCCAAATTTCTGAGGCAGAAAGCATAGGAAGTAGCAAGCCCTATTTTCCCTCAGTTTTTCATGTATTGGTTTCAGCATATGAAACCTTGAATCAGTCAGTTAAAATTTTTGGGTTTGAGTATTTAGGCCTTTGCAAAATGATGGCTTATGCCTTCTGAGATTGGTTTTGTGTGAATGAATTTTATATACAAAACAATGATAATTGCTCACTATTTTACCTCTAAATTGACAGGACTATTTCTACTTTAAATAGAACTCTTAACTTGTAATGGTATATAGAAAGACTCAAATCTGTACATTGTCAAATATGTAAATAGAATATCAGAATTCTGAAAAAAAGCAATAAATGCTTCATTTTATTTATTAGAATTAAAATCAGAGCAGGATGGAGACACATTTCAAAGACATACTGTATGCATAGAAGCTAAGATAGTACTTAAAGTGGTGTTAGGGAAATTCTTAAGTAGATCAGAGTAAATTACATACCAGAAGGAAGTTCAGTCACTTATTTTAGGTGTGATTCTTACTAGTCCCATAATTTATAATCATTTCAAAGAAAAACACACACACACACACACACACACACACACACACACACACACTTGTATGTTTCTTCTCCACATTGAAAAGTACTAAAGTGCTAATACTTAGTAGTTTTAGTATAATGGTTACATGCACCAGATACTTAAATGTATTCACATTGAAGCATATGGCTTAGCTGTTCAGCTACAGAGAAAATGTGGACTTTTAAGAATAAAAATTTGTTTGAAAAGCAGCAGGCAATAGTAGGCCTGAATCCTCTCTGCACTCATAAAATAGTTAAACCATCTGTACTATGTGCCAGCTGATGACCTTGGATTAATTCTAGCAATGTCATTACCCAATTAGTCTAGGAAGGAAAGATACTTGGGAATTACAATTACATACCCATTAAAATTGTGCAGTGCTTTTATTTTCAAATATTTATTAAAACACATCTGTCTGATAATCATTATATGATGATAGGTTTTTTTTCAAGAAAAGTAGACTAAATTTGCTAGGTAAAATAATAAGTCAGATCCAGTGAAATAATCATGTTACTTGAATTTACTTCAGGTATGCCTATACCTGCAAATAGAAAAGGATAACTATTTTTATTATCATGAGTTCTTATACAGCAATACATCTACAAACTTTATGTGGAATAATTATTTATAATAAACTATTTTTAACCAAAGAAAACCTACCTATGTATGCTATGTACTAATTTTATTTTTACAGGTATATTTCATCTTATTTTATAGAATCTGTAAGGATTATGTTAAAATTATTAAATATTAGCATAAAATTATTATTATTTATTTTTTTATTTTTATATTAGTGTTTTACCTGCATGGATGTATAGACACTATGTGTCTGTGTAGTGACCACAGAGGACTAAGGGAGTCACTGTAATACCTGGAACTGGAGTTATGGACATGTGGGTGCTGAGACCCATACTGAATCCTATACAAGAAAAATGGCTTTTAACTTCTGAGCCATCTCTTCAGCTCCCTTATTATCATTATTTTTTCTTTCTTGTGTATGATGTGTGTGTGTGTATGTGTGTGAATATATATGAGTGTGGGCACACTTGTCACAGCTTTAGTATTTAGGTCAAGTTGTCCATAAGCTTCCTAGGAGTCCCCTGTGTCTTCCTGTCATTCAGTGTACTGGCATCGGAATTTCACAATTTCCCCATTAAGTCTGGCTTTATGTGGTTTCGAAAAATATGAACTCTGGTTCTCATGCCTACATGCCATATGTTTTACTTACTGAGTCATCTCTCTACCCTTATTGTTACTATTTTCTTAAATCATTTTCTTTCTCCTCAAAATAAAACTGCATCTGTATTTGTTTGAATATGAATCTCAATGTTATTTCTTCTTGTCATACTGTGTAAGTTCTCTTTGAAGATTATGAATCCTTTCTCTTTAGTTTCTCTCTCTTGAATATTCTAACCATGTATATAGTTTCAATTCAGATATTACATTTTTTTCTAGTCTTTTCATTGGTTTCTTTTTATATCTTCTCTTTTTCTGTTGATTACTTTTGTTCTTATAGCTAGATTTAATGTTACTTTGATATTTCATGATAGCTACTTTAGAGTTAGTCCTTATTTATTAGTGTTGCACCTGCGTTACTTAAGAGCTCCAGTCTGTGACTTTGTGTTTGATTTGTCATCTTTCTTAACCAGTTTATTAAGTGATCACATTTTAGCCTGAGTATTTAAAAAAAAAAAACTGTCTCCTGTTATCCTCTTCTGAAGATGATTCATTGATAATTGATAAGTTTTAAATGAAGTCTTAGTTGTGTTCCTCTCTTTGTCCCACCACCCCTACATACACAATTTCTTCCTTAACTTACTTTTTTGTAAGTTCTGTGGGTCTGCTAAGCACGTGCAAGGAGCCATTCCCATGTCCTGACCACTCTCTTTAAGCAGGACTATTTTATGCCCATACAAGGGTGAATTCTTTAGATCTAAGCAAGTGATGCTGGGCATTATTAATTTTATTGGAAGCCCCAAGGTTTTTTAAAATTATATTTTAAATTTATTCTCTGACGCAGGACAGTGGTGGCACATGCCCTTAATTTCAGCACTAAGGAGCAAGAGGCAGGTGGACCTCTGTGAGTGTGAGTTCGAGGATATATATATATATATTCCTGAAAATTTCACCCGTATACAAAATGTATCTTGATCATATCCACCTTTCTTTCTTCTCCTCAGCTACTTCTAGGAAAGCCTCAATGTATCTTCGTCTCATAATGTCCTTATTTGTTTGTTGCTTTGTTGCTTTGTTTTTAACCCAGTAAGTCCTATTAATTTTGCCCATCTGTGCACTGGTATGAGAGCAGTGAGGAATGGGGAAACTTATTTCTGGTCACTGGTCCCAAAGAAAGGTAATTCCCAACCACCAACAGCCATTAACTACCACATGTGGGGATGGGTATCAGAGACCCCTCCTCACCTATGCTAGAAATTTTAACTGGCTTGATATTGTGCAGGTGTTGTGTAGGCACAGCTGCTGAGAGTGCATGCAGCAGTCAGTTCATGTGTAGGAAGCATATTTCGCAGCACTCCCTTCTTCCTCTGGCTCTTGCATTCTTCCTACCCACTTCTCTGCTGTGTTTCTTGAGACTTATGAAGGATAGGGGAAAGAGGATTTAGAACTTGATGTATATGATCCATCTATTACTGAGACTCACATTCCCTTATTTGAGAACTTTGAACTCTGGTTAAGACTCAAGATGTTATCAAATATCTAACATGTATCAATTTCAATGTCTTTGTTCTTGGATAGCAATATATTGCCATGCACTGTCCTTCATGCAATCATACATTCTGGCTATCTTGTGTATAGAATTTGGAGCTTCTCAATGTGTTCCCTTCTTTTGCATTTTTTCCCAGAATTCTGAGAGCCTTAATCTATATCAAGAGGCATAAAACATCAACCTAGTAAGTCTTTGCTATGTTTTGGAGCTATTGTGAGCAATTCAGAATTGGAGACATCCTCAAGGATGAACATGGATCTGATCAATGCAGCTTCCTCTGTCACACTAAATCTTTTCTAGTTTCTGTCTCATATTGGTCATTCTCTAGTACTTTCTGTGCTTTACCCAAGGGTCATACTTGTATGTACACAACAATATGTCTGTAAATGCTGCATCATTTTAAACCTTTCTCTCCTTTTTTATGATAGTAATTAGTGGCATGAATATCATCATTAGATTTACTAGCATTTACTAAAGTTTAAAGACCAGATGAACAAATTAATATATATGTTATATGGAACAATATTTTAAAATAAAGTGTTGATGTGTGTTGCTGTCTTAAAACCAACCAGTTAAATGCAATTTAGTTGACCAATATCAAATTTCAATTAAGTAAAATTTAGTAAACAGTACTAGATACTATGCCTACTGTGCATTAGGTACACAGTGCTGCCCCTAACATAACCTGCTATGCAGAACTATTGAGTTATAATCAAGTACATTTTTCCTTTAAGTATTTAATTGTAAAGAAGCATACAATTATTTTTTGCTTACTTTTATTGCAATGTGACATCTGCTACAACTTGATTTGACTGACAGCCTATAAAAGGTGAAGGAAATGGTGTTTCTGATTACATAGGTCAACCAAAAGAAAAACAAGCAAGAAAAATGTAGGTCCTGCTAGAAGTTAAAAATGCAGAAAAAAGCAACTTTAGAATTTTTTCAGGAAGACTTTCTAAATTAAAATTGTAAAATCTTAGTGTATATTAATTTGTTTGTATAGGAGCTGGAAAGTTGGCTCAGTGGTTAAAAGCACTAGCTGCTCTTATAGAGGCCCTGAGTTCAATTCTCAGCAACCACATGGTGGCTGATAGCAATCTATAATGGGATCTGATGCCATCTTCTGGCATGCATGTGTACATGCAGACAGAGCACCTGTGTTTGTAAAATACATAACAATAAATCTATTTAAAAAATCTGTTTGTATCAAGTAAAAACTGTGCAACTAAACTACATTCTTGTGTTTTTCTCGTTTCTTTTTAGCAAATTGCTAAGTTGCTCAGGCTGGTCTCAAATTTGTGATCCTCATGTCCCAGCCTCTCCAGTAACTGCATTGCTGGTTTGCACCATGGCTTAATTGCAAAGTAGATTTTGTTTTACATTTTAACATTCCTTTCCCCTGCAAGTAATTTATGTTCTGAGTATCCAGGATTTTTCACATCTATGATTCTTGGTCCATACTTCTGAAAGTGAATAATTTCTTCCTGCCTTACCATTGTTAAGTAGACTTTAAATTCAAATTGCACTTGCAGGCCCATGTAGGGAAGAAAATCCTTGTGTATGTGTGATCAGGAAATGTTGATAAAACTTCCCAAGCTTGCTGATTAGATCAATGATACATTTTTTAAATTATTTTATGAGAAAAAAATCATGAACTATAGAAGCACAGCATTGTAGTTTGCTGACAAATGTGATCCGGCGTTTCTGTATTGCATGTTGAGTCTACAACTCTATTATTATATCAATACTCACTCCAGTAGAACTTGTGAATGTGAGAACCTCAAAGAAAATAATATTTACCCTACTCTGCTGTGACCTTCTATTATTATCCAAAGTTCCTAGGACCTCCCAAGTTGTAGATATAAACTAAAACTCTTCTATTTTTTCTTTTCTCCGGTGGTATATTTCGTTTGCCATTTTGATAGCCAAAATCCCATGGGAGATTTAAAAAATAGAATTTCTAAGAGTTCAGAGAAAATATGCCTTTTTCTTCTAAGCAAATTTATTGTACATCTGGAGCTGTAGATATTTAATTCTTTAAGTGTCTGGCACACGATTATTTCTGAACTCTACCCTACCACATATTGTCATCCTATAGTAACTAGGAGGTAAAGGAGAGACTGTTCCTTGTGCTATGATATTAACCTTTAATTGCTTAAATAAGCATATATCTGGGGAAATAATCATATGTCTATTTCCAGATCTCATGTGAATTCAATTTAATCTGGGGGCCAATAACAGGACTTTAAAGAGAACAAAGATATCCAGGGTGCTTGCAGAGTGAAAGCTTAGAATGAGGGAGACTGACTGTGCATGTTTTATTGCATTGCATTTTTCTTGCTGTTGTTTTGAGACAGGATCTCACTGTAGTTCAGGCTGGCCTGGAACTCATTATGCAACCTACAGGGCAATCCTTATGCCACTCTCTTCTGAGAACTGTGATTACAGGTAGAAATTGGCACAATTCGTAGAAAATTCCCTTTTGGGTGAAAATGTAATGAATATTGGTATCAGGTGAATTTTTTTTCTTGATTAACTTCATAAAAATAAGATGAGCCAATGTCCATATTAACATTCAACAAGCATATATGTGAGGTATACTGTGTTCCTAGATTCCTGATAGATATGAGTAGCCACTGGTTAAAGTATTATTTTAAATACTCTTATACATACGAATCTTTGATGCTTGAATCTTTGGACAAACAAACATTTTTAATATTATACTGACTAGCTTTATTTGGTCTCTTTAATCTACAGTTATCTCTTTTCCCATGCATCAGAACTTAAGCTTATAAACATTTTTCAGCGTTTCAACATGATGAAGGATATGCTTATTGGCTTGTAAAAAATTGTACTTAAGTTTTATATATCAGAATATCATAATTTAAATATCATTGAATGCATTTTTATGTGTTTCTCTCATGTTTATTTAAAGTCCTTTATGTCTTATTTGTCTTTTGTATTTAAAATACACTGAAGTAAAAACATAATCAGAATATACTATATAAAAATATTTTCAATTAAAAAAAAAACAAAAAACAAAACAATAACCAAAACAAAAACCTTCATGCAACTGTTACCAGATTGGAATGTAGATTTTGAGGACACCTGAATCTATGTACCTGGGTCACTGTCCCTCAAATTTGGATCTAAAATTAATTATCTCTTTTATCTTAAAAATAAATAAAAATAGAATAACATATAAATATACTGAAGTGAAATGTGAGGACTACATTGGATACAAATGCTTGCAGTTAGGGAACTAATGATATTTTATTTTCCCTGAAACTGGCCTTTCCAAAAGCCACGGGGGAATAGTAAATTCCTCAATGAAATCCTTAAAATTTATACCACAACACAAAGAAACTGGGGATTATTTAAAAACCCACTGCATGCACATAAACATGTGCAATGATGTCACTTTGAAATGAATCAGAAATCAATTCAAAACTACTAAGTCCACAAATGCTAAAGTAAAACGACAAAACCCAAACAGTAAAGTCACTGTCATGAAAGAGGGCAAAAGGTAAGTTGAATTTTAAGAAAACACAGGACTGTTTCTCCTAATGTATGTCAAAATCAATTCCTATTCCTTCTGAAGAACTACATTAGCTATGCAGCCCATTACTTTAGCTATTTGAAAGCCACTCACAATAGATAAGGAGATGGAAATGAGTGGATAATCTCATCCAGAGAAGAAATCCACAGTGTAACTCTCCTCATTTCACATCATACTTCATGGAAATGACACAACAGGAGAGCCATAATCACATCACCACCCCCCTGCTATGGCCTGTACTTTACATAAACCTCAACAAATTGATTTTCCTACCATCAGTGCTGGGTTTCAAGAAGATAACTTTAGGATATAGGTTTTATTACTATATTTCTTAAACTAAGAATTAAATAGGGGTTGACTAGAATTGAGATTATGTACAGCAGGAAGCAAATGGGATTTTTTTATTGTATCTTTAATAACAAAATAAAATGAAGGAAGGAAAGAAAGGAAGAAAGTAAAAATAAAGGTTTACCCAAAGAAGTACACATCAAATTAACTATAACAGTCAATGAAAACTTAAGACTGCTCTATAGTATCAAAAATTATTTATTACCCCCTAAAGCTTTTTACATAGAAATTAAATCTATTAATTTTTTGGTCACATTAAAAATTACCACAAATCTAAATTATTCATTTATTTAAAAATGAATCATATCAATTATATCACATGTAACATTATTTTTTTCATGTTTGGCATAGTAGAAAATTCACAGTACTATGATCTGAGTATGCCTTCCCAAAAGTTTGTAAGTTGAAATCATATTCCCAGTGTGGTAGGACTGGAAGCTTCTGGAATGAGACCTCATAAAGATCAGTGCCCTTAATAAGGAAATGCTAGAAGCACTGTTCTTTCCCTACAACCTGAGAGCAGAGCTATAAGCACATCTGTAAGGAACAAGTCCACCTCAGACATAGAATCTTTGGCCTCTACAATCTCCAGAATGGATAGAAATTAATATATCTTGTTTATAGCTGCTCAGTATGTGGTATTTTGTTAAAATAGTAAATATTGATGAGAAAACAAAGCTTTTCTCATCTGTTTCTTGATTTAAGCTGATAGCATATGTTATTTTGATTGAGAAACAGAAAAAAAAAATGGCTCTAACACCTGCATTTGAAAAGAGGAGGATTACTGAAAGAAAAAAAAACAAAAAAACTTTTTCAGGTGTTTTGGAATATTTTTCTTTAATTCTATTTAAAATACAATAATTAGTGATTCTCAAATATCAGTTACTATGTGAGATAGTCAGTGAACATTCTGTCCATTGTTACTCTAAATTATTTTACTAGTCTTACGTGTTGTTTCCATCTTTACCAAGATGCTACGTTGTTAAATCATTCAATAGTCATTGGAAAGCACTTGTTCACTGAGTGAGTTGTGAATGTCTTTCAAATGTTGGAACATTTCATTGTATAAGCCGAATATTACCTACATTAACATTCCCTTTATCTTTATCATAAAATTCTTTAGTTATTGAGTTATGGTTGTGCTCATGTACACATTCTACAAGTTTCAGTTTTTTTTCTTCAAATCAATGCAAAATACCTGTCACTAGCTCTTTTTGACACAGCAAGCACACTTTGTTCATTTTTTAAGGAAATCTCTGGCAACTTCTCAAGTCTGAATTACAATAGTTTATGTGTCAGTCACTTTGTGTAGGAATAGCAGTGTTCCCTGGAAATCAATGTTCTTTCTCTGGCTCAAAGAGCCACACAAACATAAGAATTTCTGTAAACAGTTTCTGCAGGAGACAAGCATTAGACTTTGCTATACAGTAGAAATGCTTCTTATTCAAATTTGAAATTCCCTTTCATTATAAAAACAGTAAATTAAAAAATAAAAAATAAGTAGTAGTATTGTTTGCTGTCAGTGTTATGATTTTTAATAAGAACCCATTAATTATAGCCAGATTTTGTTTCCTATTGTCATTGCAGTGACAACATATTAAGAAGACAAATATCTTAGTGTATCAGTAAAATGGATTAACCTTCTTTTTATATCTTAACATAAATTGTTAACATTGATAAGTCAGCCAAACTACATTTTGGAAATAATGGACTAGATGTACAAACAAAATGGCTAGCTTATTCATGTTTTCATTCTAAATATCAGCACTGAATGCATTGAGCATCACTTGGATCTATAAGGCTAAGAAATATGTGGTTGGATTTGCTGTTCTATGCAATAAAGAAAATAAATCTAGCTACCACTTCAAATTGAAAATGTCTACAAAGAATGAAGAATCTTCTATGAACTGGTCTCCTTGGAAAGTTGGAAAGTTATCTTCATGAGACTTCCTTGGTAAGAATTTCCATCTCTAAATGGATTCAGCTCATCTTTATTAAAACATTAAGGGCATTTTTTTTGTTTGGATCATTATTTATAAAGTCTGCAATTCCTAAATCTATGAAAAACTAGGTATGAAGACTGTGATTAGCATTTGTATGAAAAAATATTAAGCACCTAAGTAAACAGAGATCAAAACAAAACAAAGTAAAACAATCTTGAATAATTATTTTGTCGTAAATACAGTGATCACAAAACAAGCAACAGTGATCACTCTGCTAGTGCATTTGGGAAACCTGCTTTCTATCTTATTTCAGCATAGTTATTAAAATATCATTTTATTTCTTCATCAAAGATATATCTTTCTACATGGTTAACTTACATGGAAAAAAGCCAGTCTTTTATCTCATGTAAGTCCCTAGACTTAGAATCTTCTATTTTCATTGACTCAGGAGTTAATTCAAGTAGAATGTATGATAAGTTTGCTATGAGACTGTGAAATAATATTAGAAGTATCATTTTTCAAATCCATGGCACATAGACATATATTTCTCTATGTAAATTTTAAAAAATCTGTGGAAAATCAATTAGTAAAATTTTAAAAGCCGAAGGGAACGTGTGTAAATACTTCGAGTGAGCAGAACATTTTGATTACCTATGTCTCAGAGTTTTGTAGAAATGAGTCTCACCTCTTTTCTAATCCATGAATCTTCTGGACTTGTTTACAGGTTAAACATTGAGTAAAGACTTATTTCTCATCATCCCTTGATGGGACTTCCAGGGAGGTACGCTTATGGGATAGATACATCAGGATTCGAAGAACCAAACCATATTAAGCAACTGTGATTTTCTCTTCTCCCTATAGCCCATCCTGTAGACTTTATTGGCTTATTGATGTCACATGGCCAAATCCGAGTTCTTGTGGAAAAAAAAGGTTATGCCAATAATGTATCTTCCTGGATCCCCAATGGGGAGAAGAATGAGGAGAGTTCTTTGACTATCTCATGTGAACTGGGCTTTAGGCATTCAGAAGGAAGGCATCAAGGGCAGATTGAAGAGTTGGCAGCTTTTTTGCTATGGGTTGGATTGAATTTTCAAGAATATATGTTGAAATCCTAATCCCAGACACCCACCTGTGTGTGAATTTCTTTGTTCCCTCTTCCCCCCCCCCCGCCCCCCGATGACAGATAAGCCCCTGGCCATCAACTCAGTTCCCTGGAAGAAAGCACAGGGCAGGTCCATGACAGATCTAGGCAGTTCTTTATCCTTGGCTGAGAGCCAAGGGGAAACAGAGTTCCCTGGGGTGATTACATTTATAGGGAAAAAAGTAAGAGAGGGTCCTTGGCATCCAGGGATGGGGAGCATTGGTTAAAGGAAGGATACTAGAATAGCCCCATTTGTATGTGGGGGCTCATTGTTTAAGGGTGAAAGTCCTGGAAAAGCACCTTCTGTATAAGGTGTGGTCTGACAGGAGAAAGAGGAAAACACCTTATTAGAAAGTGGACCCAACCCTAAGCCTTCCAACTACAGAGTTCAGATAAGCACCAACCAGGCCAAATTCCATGACCTGCTGTGAAGCAGGCAGCATTTAGAAATTAGCTGGGTTTTGTCAGGGATAAGAAGGGGGAACAACTGAACACCTTCCACTTTCAGGCTGAGAATTCTGGGGTTCAAAGTGCTTCAACCCCCTCTTAGCTCTAGGACAGCCCCACTCCTGTGAATGTAATCTTATTTGGAAATAGGGGCTTTGAAGATATAAAGATGTAGTCCATTATGATGACCTCGTTAGGATAGGCGTTCTTAAATGATATTGCAAACAGCTGGTGATGATGAAGCTGCAGTGAGAACACCCTGTGAAGAGAAGGCTAAATGGATGACTCAGTGTACCTGAGAACAGCAATGCTTCAGATGTTGTAAAGGACTCTCTTTGGTATGCTTCAGTGGACAGAGTACCAGTAATGAGTTGCTTTTAGACTATTAATATCAGGAACTGTGAGACAAAGTCATTAGTGTTTTAAGTCACCCTGTCTGTGGTGTTCTGCTGTGGCCGGCCTTTGAAATAAAATATACAAGAATAATCATAACTTGATAAGGGAATAATGGAGTTAATGTCTCTGCGGTGCTCCTTAGATAAAATAATGAAACAATCCCAGACTTACAAAGAATGTGGAATGAATTGGAGATGGACAGCAATGGGTTCAGTAAGACATCTTGTATAAGAAAAAGCCTCTAAAGTGATGGGGCATGTTTCAGCTAAAATGGTCATGACCTTGAAGACAGTATGCTATCAGTAACTGAAGCAGCAGGCTCTGTGGCAGAAGATCAAAAGTTACGAGTCACATCATCATTTATAATCTAGCAACCTTCTGACAAGTTCTAGTTGAATTTAGTGATAATAGTGGTTGCATGTACTACAAAGTGCGTGAATGAAAACTTTCTAAGCCCTGTCTTCTCTCCCTCTTCAGAAGTTACTGGATCCCTAATGTGGATAGCTGGCCTTTCTTTGTGTGGAACTTTTGAGAATGTTCATTGACAAATCACTTTAAACAAGTCTTTGTTTTTGTTTATCCTGGTTAAAAAAAAAAAAGTATAACTTCTACATTTATACTTTCCCAACTTGTTTTCACAAACAACAAATTGGAATCTACTCTTTAATTTTAGTTTCCAAATTCATGCTATACATTGAAGGTACTTTATTATTAACAGAATGCAGTACTAATTTCTTCCTTAGATAATGTGATTCAGAAAATTATGTCCCCAACAGATCATCTTGTGAAATGATGTACTGGACCAAGGCAGGAAATATTGACATAAATGATTCTTAAATATAGCTTAAAAATAGATCCTCAAAAATAGGCAGTATGTTATCATACTGCCAATTAGTTCAGTATTTGAAAATTCATTCAGACTTCCAAATAAGAGACTGTGGTGTTTCATAGATAATAACCACATTTATATTAATACTGAACTCCAATTACTCAAATCACCTTTTCCACTTTTCTATTCCTCCTGTCTTCATCATATTTTGAGTAGTACTTGTTGATGAAGTGTCAAGTTTGAGGAGGAGAAGTTTGAGAACTCTGTTGTGTTTAAAAAATGCATAATTTCCTTAGGCAGTGATGGTGTACTCATTTAATCCGAGCACTCCCAAGGCAGAAACAGGTGGATCTCTGTGAGTTTGAGGCCAGCCTGGTTGACAGTGAGTTCCAGGACAGCCAGAGTTACAACAGAGAAACCCTGTCTCGAAAAAACAAAACAAATGAAAACAAACAAACAAAAAATTACATTTTTTTCCTAAAAACCAGTTGATGGATAAGAATGGCTTAAATACATTTCTTTCTGTAAGGTTTCTCCTCTTACAGTCAATCCATGAATTTTGTAATTTTTTAGGAAATAATGACCAATGGTTGACAAAATACTTCCATTTTGCACTCCTGTACTTATTCTTAAAAATAAACTAGGGAAAAGTCAGCATATGTAATTTGCTGATACATTAAATACAAATAGTCTAGAATAAGTTACATTAATACAGGTAGCTAGTAGCCAGAAAAGGATGAGAATTCCTGATTACCCATTCATTCAAGGAGAAGGATGACTACTTTTACATATCTGCTGTGTAATGCTTTCTACTTCTTATTGAGATGATTATTTTGTTCCTGTTGTTATGAATGGGACATTTAAAAACTATGCAGATTTTCATTTTGAAAAAAAATCAATTAGAGATTAGAAAGAAGATAGGAGAGTAGCAGGAGACAGAAAGTGAGAAAGGGAATAAAGAGAGGCAGGAAGAAGGCAAGAGACAGAATGGAGAAAGAGAGAAAGGGAGAGGAAGGGAGAGAAGACCAAAGGAAAGAGGGAGGTAGAGAGGAGGGAGAAAGAGAACCATAGCCAAGAATAAGAAAACAGCTGTGGTGATTCTTTATTCCCTACTGCAGAAGACATTTGTTTCTTATGCTCAGAGCAAACACTGTGACTATTTTATTATTATTTATGTGAAAGGTTATGAACATGAGCTGTTCTCAACTAAATCACAGATGCTTTCTTCTTAAATTCTCCATTTATGGAGCTATCAGTCCAAGAATCCTCAAATGCCTTTTTTTTTTTTTTTACCTCTTTGCCTCTTACTCTCTGAGTAGATATGTGTAAAATAGTTGTTTGGAAAGAAGAATAAGTTTGCAAGAATCCTAGACTCCTATTTAGTTCTTATTCCATAAGTGGTTGGGGTTAAAAATGGATGCTTCAAAGGAAATTGCTGGGAACTAAACACAGAACAAAACAGGTGCTCTTAAAATGGAGAGACAATAAAAGGGAAAAAAAAGACCTTTGTAGAGTTAGATACTATTATATAAAGCTGTTTCTTTTTGGAGTATTTTAAAACATTTATAGATGCCAAGAAAAGTGATAGCTTTCGTGACAAAGAGGGAAGCATAAAACTAGGTGCTTTATAATATATTGAATAATGTATTTGTGCTAAATTTACCATTAAAATGAATTAAGCAAAGACAATGACAAGGAGTGTCTGTGCTTCAAAACTGTATCTGTAAGTAGAGATTATGAGTGGCCAGAGGAAGATAAAGGTCAATACTTGTGATTTTAACCTGACCCAAATAGACATATTTTACCCAACTCCCTCTGCTAACTGGATAGCACATGACAGCCCTGTTAGAGAGGGTTTATACTAAGTATACAAACCCTCACCCTCATCAAGGGGAGTTGCCAACTTTTCCCTCACAATCTCACTGCTGTAAGAATACCAATGAACTAAAAATAGATAAACTTATCTTTGCTCTGCAGGAAAAGGTCAGTCTAACAGAATTTCAACAAAAGTAGTTCCTGTTCTTATTAGCTGTCCACAGTTAGCCTCAGGCTCTGAACAAAGGCTTATTAAAAATGGCAATAGGAATAGTATCATCCATTATGGGACCACACAATAAAGAGCCGCCTATAATAAGAGGGTGAGTCTGGGGATTTCAAATTTAACTTAAAATAAATATGAATGATAAAAGTTAACCAGGATGATTGGAGTAATAATATAGGCTTCCAATATAATCGGAGGTACAGAGGTAATGATATTAACCAGGATACCCATCGTATCTATGAAAAAATCAATGCCAGCAAACATAGCTGGATAGTTGAAGTGTTGTGGGGAAAACAAAACAAAACAAAACAAAACAAAACAAAACAAAACAAAACAAAACAAAACAAAAAAATGATGTTACTGATGACACATATGCATCATCTCTCTACATGTGAGACCTTTGTTGAATATCAGGTGTCCCCAGGAGGCAAGAATATATTTTCTCCAATTCCTGTTTAGCTGGGAAAACTTGGTAGGAAAAAGGTAAGATATTAACTGCACAAATGGATGTTATGGATTAGTGCAATGCTCTGCTCATTTGTGTGTGGGCAATGTCAGGATACTGTATAGAAATTTGTTTTTATTATGCATTCATTCACTTGTTTACTCGCATAGGTGTGATGCCTATGATATCATTGTATATACCACTGTTAGTTCATTACTTTTTATTGTTTTATAATATAGTAGGCATTTGCTTTGCATGTGTGCATGAATTTGTGTGTGTTATATTTTTTTCTTTATTAGCAGTGTTGTAAAAAGCAGAACCTTGCGTTTATTGTGTAGCCTTTCTGTACCACTGAGCTACATTCTCAGCAGCTTTACTTATTCTGAGACTGTGCTATTAGATATGCAATAATTAAAAAAATATGTGACTTTTCTCCTAGAAAACACATACTTCAATATATATTACTCTCATATTCACAGATTCACAGTGTCAATCCTTTGGTTATAATCTACATACTAGCATTATAAATTTATTTAAAATTTATATGTAATTATGTTTTAGTTATAACTGTGGTAAAAACAGAAAAATATGAATTAATTTATTCACACTGAAGCCTTTCATTGGTGAATGAGGGGGTGGCATGGAGGCTACAGGGACTTAGAATCAAAAGCAGCAGCAGCTGAATTTTCTCACTAAAGAAAAATTCAAATTTTGTTATGAAAATGTTATCTGTAGCTTTCAAAAAGTACTTTCAAAATGATCAAGAAATTTTAAAATAGATAAGCATAGGAAGTAGAAAACGTTCAAGAGAAAAGAGGAATATTATTAATTTAGTAACTAACATAGTAGATAGCAGTAACTAACATAGATAGCAGGATAAATGCTTTAAGATTATAAAAAGGCCAATATGCATAGAGTCTCTTCTTGTACACAGGAAGCACTTAGATCACTTTAACATTAATTACCTCATCTCTCAATGTTTATACTATTGTTATGTCTAACCCTGCACTTTAAAATTGAAAAAAAAAACTCTTTCATTCAATTTACTGCTCATTTAATTGCCAGTATTATTATTCTTTCTTGCATTTTCATTCCTTTCTGCATCTTTATTTGTAATATCTTTTTAATAATTAGAGCAATATCCTGTGTGTTCAACACTGTCAGATCTTGCTGACCTTCTCCTTTTTTTCCACCTTTTCTGTGGATACTTTATTCTGTTGTATTTTCTGCTTCATTCAGTCTTCCTGACTATTTTTAACCTAATATTAAAGTGATTTACTGAACTAAGATCTCAACTCATTTATTTTGCATTTCAGCAATTTGTAGCATGATTATAATATCAAGCTTCATGTTTAAATTCTTAATTGTGCCTTCCAACTCAATAAGCGTGTTCAACATAATTACTTTCAGATGTTGTTCAAGTTAGTTTGGAGTATGTCTATTTTCTGTTGCTTTATCACTTAAAATTTTGTCTATTTGGAGTTTATTTTTCATTAATAGTCAACAGTTATGGAAAATAGTACTGTGAGTGTTTGAAAGTCTGGATACTCACATGTTTTTTGACAAAATATTTATATTGTGTTAGGAAAAATAGCTAGAAGAAGAACATCAATGTTTCTTAAATTATACCCATTGAGATTATTTCAAACATTAACACAAATCTGATGTGGGGATATTTTTGGGTAGTTTCAGTATGGATACTCCTACATACTGGCAAATACTGGGTCAAATATATTGTGAGTACCAACATACTGTCTAAAGTCTGGAACTACTTATTTTTGTTAGTGAACATGCAGTGGGTAATTACTGAAAAATACTGAGACCTCTGTACATTCTTTATTCTTCTGAATCTTGGCCCTATAGTTTCTCAACTTATTTTTAAGTTTATTAAATTTTTCACAGCAATTGATTTTTCTCATGTTTGTAACTCTGGCTATTCTCAGGAGGAGGATACAAATTGCTTAGTCTATTTTGGTAAAATAAAAGTCTTTCTTATTATTTTCAATCTCTTCTTATCAATGATTCATTAAAACAACTACCAAAATGTTTTATGAGTGCAAGTCACAACAGTTTTAAATAGATATCAATATATTTTTGAATTACTTGTTTCTGCTTAGGTTATAGAAACTATAGTATCTTGGTAGACTATTTTGTTTTGGATGGATGGATGAAACTATGTAAAATGAGCAATTGTTATGTGCTGATTGATTACTTTTTTCTGTTTAAAATACAACCTCCACTCTCATGCTGTATAGACTTCTGGTTTTTCTGTCATAACATTTATATACAAGTCCCTCAATTGACAATATAGAAATACTTATTCCACAATTATTTCATAATATTTTGTTAATTTATATTTAAACACTTATCTCATTGTTTTATATTTATAGTAAGATGTCTTAACACTAAAAATATAACCTACTTATCTTATTATCATAGTATTTAGCAGATACCTACACTATTTATTAATAAATAAATATGGGGGAATATATTCACACAATAATACAGAGGATTGCATTGATTGTGATTGCTCTCACCTCATAATTAGACCCTTAAATCAAGCTAATCTAGTCACTTTTGTTCTCATGTCTTCTTTCTTAACCTTAATTAAAAATTATTTTACGGGCCAAAAAGATGGCGTGAGTCATAAAGCTGCTTGTGTTGAAGCCTGCCAATCCAAGTACAACCCACATCCATAGTAGAAAAATAAAATCAATTCCTACATGTCCTCTGACATCTCTACTTGCATCATCATGTGTGCATCACACACACACACACACACACACACACACACACACACTAAATTATTTATTTCTTGTTTGAAGGGCACACTAAGTGTTCTTGTTCAACTATATTTGGCTTTGCTTAAAATCACATATTATAGAAATATTGGAAGCATTTTTTCTGTCATATGATAATCAGAGATTTCTAACCATTACTGTTATTTTGATGTACATTGTAATGATAAAAATTCACACAAGAGACTTTTCTTAATAAACCAAAGGTTGGGGATATAGCTAAGAGCCTTACCTAGTACATATGAAACCTCAAGTTATATTTTCAGGACCCCAAAACAAGAGAAAACTAAACAAAACTACTGTGACATCTGAAGAAATGAAAATAATTTTACAAATTATCAGTGTTATTGAGCCAATTTAGTCTTCATTTCACAGCTGTATTCTACATCAAATAGCTGAATAGATAATTCTTCTGGTTTTATGATAAGTGCAAGTGCAAGAAAACATAAATATTATTCTGGTGGTGGTGGCACATGTCTTTAATCCCAGCACTTGGGTGGCAGAGACAGGTGGATCTCTGTAAATTTGAAGGGAGGTCAGCCTGGTCTACAGAGTGAATTCCAGAACAACAAGAGTTACAACAGAGAAATCCTGTCTCAAAAACAAAACAAAACAAAAAATGGAAGAAAAAGAAAACACAAATATTACACTTTTTTTCAAGGATGAGCATTTTAACTTAAGATATATTGTGAATATATTATTAATTAATTAGGAAAGCTTGGCTAGGGATCCATGAGTAAAGGTGCTTGACACCTACATAAAGAACCAGACATGACAATATGTGCCTGTAATCCTAGTGGTCATAGATAGGGCCTGGAAGATTTCAGGGTCTCACTAGCCAGACAGTCTACAAATTAATGAGCTCTAAATTCAGTTAGAGTCTCTGTCCAGAAAACATAAGATGGAGAATGTCAAGCACATGCTAAGCAGCCCACATTTCCAAACACAGCTGGATACACACGAATAGTTCATACACATATACACTTTCCCGTTAATAAAATTTACATACTATTGTCAAAGTGAACAGGAGGGCTAGTATCTCTTTTCATAACAACAAAAATCTCTGATTTTAAATTCCCAAACAAAGATTGTGTGAAATATCATGTGATCTTTCTTTTTAATTTCAAGAAATATAGCTTCAGTCCCACTAAAAAAAAGCTTTTACTTCATTTAAAAGGTTGAAATCAACATTAAATGGGAAAGAATAGCAGTATCTATCCTGTACCTATTCAGTTTACTAATTGTACTACTGATAACCTTTGCATCTGATTCATCATGGTAGAAATATTTAAGAACAACTCTTCCTACTCTACTGCTTAATGAGAAGAAATATTCTTATTTGCCATTTTCATTATGATATTGGTCACAGAAATATCAATATATAGCCTTTATTATATTAAGTTATAATCTTTCTATAACTTCTGCATACATGTATACATGTGTGATGCATATAGGTGTTTGTTAATATCAATGCATGTGCACATATTTGTATGTTGAAGCCAAAGATCAACTTGAGTATCTTCCTATATCTCTGTTCCCCTTATGTTTTGATAAGGACTCTCACTTTTCTCTCCTGGGCTTCTGTTTGTTTGGAAATTTATTACTTAACTAATGTCATTATAAAATATTGGCCTATTCAGGTTTTTAGTATAATTTATGAACTATAAATAACTTTATTATTCATTGTGATATAATCTATTATTGTTCATTTATTTGTAATTAACTTACCCATGATTGGCCAGTAGAGTATTTTCCAAGATAATAATTCTTGTGAGATGCTTTCCTTAGTGAATGGCAAATCCTTGCACACTTGTCCAGGTTTGTGAAAATTTACCTTTTCTTTTCCTAGTACTCTGAATCAACAACCTTCCTCTGGAGCTTGTAAAAGCTTCTTTTGGTGGTGAATAAACCATGGTCTAGGTTCTAGGTTTGCCCATTGCCTCTGAGAAGATAATTGCTATTGGTCTACAATAGCCTAGACAAAGGGAGGAATAGGTACTAGTGTTGGACCAGCCATGTCATAGAGACAGTAGACTCTTATCTTGAATGGATATTAAACATTAGCAAATACCTTTATTTTGTATCTATTCAAATGATCACATGATAGTTATCTTTCATTCTACTTAAAATATATATTTAATTTATTATTTTCCTTCTGTGTGGAAAACTGTGGAGGGTCTTAGTAGTGACTTCAAATCACCATTCAGGTCTGACACTTTAGGATGAAATAGAAGAGCTAAGAACATATAGGCCCTATGTCAATTCACAAATATTACAGCACTCTTTATTGGAGTATTGTTAGGTGAAACAAAATATATTTATGATGTATATAACTTTCAAGTGATCTGTGCTGTTTTGAACATTTACTTCCAATTAAAAAATGTTCGTGTTTTTTAATCTTTGAAAATTTAGAATTATCAGAACTGTTAATTCAACTATTAATTTATGAGTTTGTGCTTAACTATTTGTTTTTCAACAATTTTAAGAATAATATGATATTTGGAATAGTTTCAAATAAAAGTTATAATTGTCATGTGCGAGGGCATTATACACACACACACACACACATGCGTGTACTTACAAGAAAATAATTCACGTCCTATTTTAGCAAATCAAACTCATTTGTAATTTCAAAATTATTTTGGGAGCTATTTTAATAAAAATGCAACAGAATGAATTGGTGCACGACCCTCTTAAATTTATGGATTAAGTTTATTATTATTATTAATCATTATGGCCTAATTATACAACTATGATGCCTAAATAGCTCATGTTATAGTTGTGTTATGATTACAGTTTTTAATATACTATAAGATGCACCTTATCCCTTCAGCACTGATTGAATTTTAGGTAGCAGCTCTCAGACCTAAAATCACTATTATTTTAGTAGATATTGCTTCAGGAATTAAGACAATGCTTTCTCCACACTATGCTCTTTGATGTTTTGTAAATATAAAATAAGTTTAGTATTATCTTCATCCATATAGTTAAGTTCCTAATTGAGAAAAGCAAATAGTTGCAATTTTTCTGTCATTTTGAAAGAAATAGTCTTCTTAAATTTATTTTAATTCCATGTGTATAGGTGTTTTGCATGTCTCTATGTCATGTATATTTGAAGGTCAGAGGAAGTGCTAGATTACCTAGAACTGAAGTTACAATTGTGAGCAACTATGTGGGTGCTGTGAACCCAAACCAAGTCCTCTAGAAGAGAAGCCAGTACACTATACAACTAAGCCATCTCTCTAGCACCTGCTATATCATTTTTAACACAAAACAGAACAAAACCACAAAAAATATGTAATTGCACAATATTTGAAATTGAGGAACCTTCATTAGCAGCTGAGAATTTGAACAAAATCACCACAGTGTGTTTTTCTGTAATCTTTTATAAAAGATGAGTGGAGACAGAATAATGTCTACTACTGGGACAACGACATAACTAGAAGACATTATTCTGTCCAATTGTACACATTTCAGGTTTAATTTCGTTTATGAGATATAGCCAATATCCTTCGCTTTTGCTATCCACTTGATGCATAGGTATTATTTAACTGGTCTTCTCATTTCATATTCGTATTTGTTTACTCTTTTTAAAAGTACCCTATCAATAATTCTTGGGCAATATGCAGATATTAATGTTGCAAATGGAAGTTGGATTTATTTCATAATCTCATTCAAACTTCTACAATGTTTCTTACCTCATTAATACAAATTGCCACTTTTAATTTGTTATTTTCATAGTTACATACCTGTCAAAGAGGAAAGCCATCCTCTTTCTAGTCTGAAATTATCTGAGATGGTGCCTGGTGGTTCCTAGAAAGATACAGCTCAGAATTTTAGTGATCAACCTGGGAAATACAACACTGTAAGTTAAAACACATTATTCTTCCTCCATTAGGTCCTTGGGCTGTGCTACAGTAATTAGGAGTGTAGGACTCAGTCTTTGGAACTAGAGGAATCTATTTTATAGCATGCTTTTAATTGAAAACATAAAATCTGCACTTAGATGTAAAATTTTCCTGACTGCTTTATTCAATTGTTACCATCTGTATATATAGTCTTGGGGAAAAGTTGTCCATCTCAATAATGTCTTATGTATTCCCAAGTAATTTTATTTTTTCTCCTTTGTCTAACTTCATCTATAAGAAAGAGCTAGCTGAAAACCTTTACACATTATTCATAATAAGACTTTGAGTATCAAAAGTTAACTTTGAGTGACTTCATTTATAGTGGTAAATGCTCTTTACATATGTTGAATGAAATATTACAAAACATCAAAACATTATGACCATAGTAATATTTTATATCTGACATATGATTCATTAGTCAACATGACATTTAAGTATGTTTTAAAATCATAGGACATATATATGTGAGAAATAATTATATTTTACAGAAAACAGTGAATTAATGGCTTATGGAATGCCTTCCAACAATGCTGTAATCTTTGGGAATCTGAAGTATAAAGTACAAAGTACAAATATTGATGGATCAAAGCCTAGAACTAGAAAATATTATAATATACTTCATAATTGTATACCACAATATTTCCTCTGGATAATCAGCAAACCTGTGGACCCTATAAATTTTTCCAAAAAACTATTATATGAAATATATTTACATTTATGCAGTAACTCAGCAAACTTCAAAAAAAAACTTCATATGAAATAAGCAAATTTATTTATGATCTTTGATTTATCATATAAAATATTCTCACAGTGTTAGAATTTTTGATGTTTAAAGTAAAAAGTCTTCAATATGTCTTTGCCAGTTTGTGGGTAGAACATTGTTCTTTTAGATACAGCAAGAGTATGTTCAATATATTGCTTTCTATGTTTAATGCTGAGTCAAATGCAAAGATCCTTCTGGAAATCAACAGGAATTCTGAATGTGGGACACAGAAAGAAGAGACACATAAAACAAATTGTCCTGGAGTTGACTGTTTTAAAAAAACTTTCTGATAAGTTCTGCTAATGCAAATGATCATATGTAATATTTAAATATTTTTTTAAAACTGTTTTTCTGGTTTGCTAGTCAGTATATTCATAACCTTTGAAGGAGGTTAGAGAACTGTGGAATTTGTCCTTTGACATGCTTGTAGTGTAGCTACCCCAAGTACTGCTGAGCGAATAAGTCTACTGCTTTCAGGGAGTAACTGCAGGAGGATGAAGAACATTAGTACAAGTAGTGAATTATCTACTTTTTAGTTTATTTTCACTATTTCAATTATTTTTCTGATGGAAACTATGAAAACTAATCTTTCTTATCATTAATCATTTTATGTTCCACTCTTATTTCTGATTTCAAAGTCGTGAACACCTTATCACATAAATTTAAATAAGAAACGTCCTAAATAATGTAGCTTGAACTTCAACTTCATTGAACTTCAACTAAAACAGCATTTATACTGTTTAAAATAAAATGGCAATAACTGGGAAAACAATTTCACTCCTCACCTTATTAGTAATGTAAAACAATTCATAAATATTTCACAGTTAGGCTTATTTCTTGAGAGAACATTAAAAAAAAATTCACTTTACTCTTTCAAACTGCTCTTCCTCAGGAAAGTAACTGTATTATGATTCGAGAGCTATAAGAATGGGGTCATTGTGAAGGTCTGGTCTCTGGGTTCTAGGAACATGTAAGGTACCACTTTTCCTGAGTGGCCCTCAAGATGGATGGTATGGACTGCACAATACACATGGCACAAATGAGGAGAAAATTTTTGTTAATTCATGCTAATCACATGAAGTATTAAACAAAGAGCATGGTGAAATTGTTTATGTATTATTATTGGAGACAAAAGGACTGAAAAAACAAACTTAAATGGCCAGTGTATTGAAATGATAAAATAGATAATGGAGGAATAAAGGGTCAATTTAAGAATCAGTATCAGTAAATTAAAAAGATGAAATGTAACTGAGACAATAACTGTTATTTCAAAGAAAATTTAGCTAGTATGCAAAGTAAGAAGTTCCATTACAATATTTTATACATAATCTGTTTTTATCATCCTCTCCATCCTTCTACCCCACCATCTGGAGATCTGAGGATAGAGTCTTACTTATAAATAGATAAAATATAATGAGAAAAGAAAAAATTTTGGCTTATATATAATCATTTATTTCAAAGTTAATTTCTGAGTATATGTTGGTTTGTTTTAAAACACCAATCAAATATTAAAAATATTTTGAACAGCAACAGTCAAAAAATTATTGACTTTTTTGTATTGATATCTTTGCAAGCAATTTACCTTTCTAGGCAGAAAACAATCAGCAGTTCTTTTTGGTGATTAGTTAATGTTTCAAACAGTAGCTCACATTTTTTTGTTCAGTCAAATGGGGATAGAAATAGCCACAATCTTGTAAAAGGAACAGAGTGTGGAAAACCCAATTAAATACTGAACAGAAAGCTCACATGATTGCAAATATTTGGGTACTATTTAGTGTGCTTTATATTGTTCATTATTAGTAATTGATACCTGCTGGCAAAGGGAAAATCATCTAAAAATAATTAGTTGAAAACACAATTGTAATTTGATATGTACTAGAATTATCTATAATCTTTACTTTTAAAAACTATTAAGGATTTGATTGCTAAGACAGTTAATTGAAAATGCCTTTTTTGTTGTTGTTGTTGTTGTTACATTGTCCCTACTAATGATAGAGAAAATGAGCTTGCTTCAGTTCATGGACATAAACATGTTTTTCTTGCTGAAATGGTTCAAATGTTAAGAGTAGTTGCTGCTCTTTCATGGTATCTGACTTTGGTTCCCTCAACCATACCAAGCAGCACCATTTATAACTACAGTTCAAGGATATTCAAGCCTCTAGACTCTGAGGGTACCTGCACATCCAGATACACACTACACACACCTACACATAATTGAAAACAATAATTAATGTTAATTAAAAATATATAAAAGTTTTCCATAGAGTTTTGTTGAAAAATAAGAATAACTTACTGTAGAATAAAGGTGGCAATTAGTATGATGGAAGGAGGGAGGGACTGTTATATATAATCTTTATTTTGTTACAAAAGGCCTTATGATTCTTTCACAGATATTAATTTTTAACATGCTTGACATAAAGTAGACTCAACAAACATTATTTGACTGACTGAATGAGTATATTTGCTTACGCATCAGTTTCCAGCACCCAAGTAAGACAGTTCACAAGCACCTGTAATTCCACATACAAATGACTTTGACACTTTTGATCTCTGTGGGTTCTAAAACATTCATATGCAACAATGCCTTTCTATTTAGCATGAGTAAAACTGAAAACAGAAACTGAAAGTATGCTCAATGTTACAGACTTTTCTTCAGCTCAAGTCATTGATAAAATTTTCAAAACATGGAGTTTATTTTTCAATGATACTGTCTACCCTTCCACCACTAGTAAAATTTCAAGTTTCCAATGTTTTGTGTAGAGGAATAGGCCTGTGTGAAAGTTAGGAAGGGTCTATATTCCAGGGGTCTATATGATAGGATCTCAAATCTTTGTGGTCTTGGATGGAATGCAGAAAGAGTGTCAAGAATGTTGGTACACACCTTTAATCTCAGTATTCAGAAGGCAGTGGAGCTACATGCATTTAATCCCAGCCCTTGTAAGACAGGAAGTAGAGCTCAGAAAGAATCAGTGTCAGACAGGAATTAACATCTGAGATGAGTCAGAGTGAAGGGCAAACAATGTGACAAATCAGAGGAAGAGTTAGCAGAGTGAGTCAGAGAAAGGATATACCCAATTCTCAGGATAGAAAGGTAGGCTGTCACACAGAGTCAGAATAAGACACAGGGCAGTACGAGGGGAACAGTTTGAAGCAGGCAGTCTGGGGACAAAAAAAAAGAGACAATGAAGCAGTCTGACTGAAGCAGTATGGGGTATAAAGAGCTCACAGAGACACAGAGAAAGGTCAACATAAAAAAAAAAATCAGTATCAGACTCAAGAGTGAGTCAGTTTGAAGATGCAAAGAGCAGTTCGATTTGAGGCAGTCGGAGAATAAGACACAGTAAGCCTGAATCAGAAGAGATCAGCCAGAAACAGTCAAATGGCTCAGAAGTTCAGTTTGATCCAGTAGTTTGTAGCAAAGTTTGAGTCAGAACAAGAGTGAGTTGAATCAGAAAAGTCAGTATAGCTTTGAGTGCAGAAGGAGCTAGTCAGAGTGGCTCAGTCAGAAGTCTCAAAGGTTGGTTAGATTGGACAGAGGCTTAAATGTTCTAGATTGTAAGGAGGCTGAAATTTCCAGGTTTAGAATGTACAGAGGCCAAAATTCTCAAGGACTCCAGGACTAATGACCAGTGGTGCCTGAACAAAATAATAAACTGTCCTCTGCCCTGAATCAATGGCTATATCTGAATTTTTAGCTACCTCTAACTCTCAATGTAGGGTACCAATCAAAGCCCTGGATTCAGGTTCAAAGTCATTATTTTTTGCCTAATTCAATCACATGTTCTAGCCTGAAGTCCTAGAGTGTTTTGGCCTATCTACTCTTAAGCCTAGAACTAGATAGCTTCAGCCTTGTCCAATCTAGAACATTTAAATTACAATTAAATCAACCTTCCAGACTTACTGCTGACTGAGCCATTCCGACTAGCTCCTTTTGAACTCTGACTCTTCTGGTTCAATTCAGTCTTTTCCTGACTGATTCAAACAGACTTTCTGAGCCAGCTTCCTGTTTCTGACCAAACTCTTTTGACTCTGGAAGATTCTGGCTGATTTTCTGACTGCATTAGACTGAACTAATCTGCTTAGCTGCAAACTGACTCACTCTTTCTGTCCGGTACTGACTTCTGCTGAGCTTCCTCTGTCTTTCCCTGAACTCTTACTACTCCTTACTTCCTCACTTAACCTCTCTGCTTCTCTGCTTTATCCTCAGTCAGATGTTTTCTGCCTTATCCTCTAACAGACCCCCTCATTGTCTTTCTTGTCCTCCATCTGCCTGCTTCAGATTGTTCACATTTTACTGCCTGCTTGTGTCTGACTGCTTGACTCTCTGAGTTGAAAGCCTACTTTTCCACCCTGAGAGCTGGGCAAGTCCTTACTCTAACTCACCCTGCTAACTCTTCCTCTGATCTGTCACTTTGTCTGTTCTTCACGCTGACTCATCTCAGAAGTTACTTCCTGTCTGACAAACTCCTTCTGAGCTCTATTTCCTGTTTCTCGTGCTGGAATTAAATGCGTGTACCACCACTGCCTACTGAATACTGATATTACACAGAAATACATTCCTGTGTAGCAGTATGCTTTTTACCTTGATTTAGGGAAAGAGAAAGGAAGGACAGAAGGAAATTCTCACCACTTTTGCAAGCTGCCTTGATATAGAATGAGAGAAAGGTAGAAATCCTCACAGCCTCTTTTAGGCTGTCCTAAGCTTGAAGAGGACTAGGCAACTGTGTGTTAGTCTAGTATCTCAGCCCATGGTTTGTAAACTAAATCTCTCCAACCTTTGTTCTTTTAAGAATTAACACACTAACCACCAAACAACACTTACCTGGGCTTTAGGGGCTTCAGAACTTTCAAACCTAAGCCAAAAGTTCCCATAAACCCATGTGTCAGACAATTCCCAAAACAAGCTACACATGTCAGAATGACTGCACCTAACCAAATTATAGCCACCTGCATCAAGCATTCCAAATCCAACTCATAAACATCTACCACACCTGGGATGCAAATGCAAACCTAATCTAAAGGCCGTTTTGCATTTTTTACAGAAACCAAAATAACAAAAACTTCTTCTAAGTGTACTACCACATTCCTGACATTCTTTCTGCATTCCATCCAGACCACAAAGGCCTGTAATTGAGATCCCTTCATATAGACCCCTAAAATATAGACCCTTCCTAGCTTTCACACAGGCCAATTCCTCGGCAGTTTGTTGTTGCTTTTATTTCCTGATCACTGTGTTATGGTTACTTAGTCAGATGTTGTTGAGGTCCTTGTTCAGATTATTTAAGGATAATATCTTTCATCTTAAACACACAGCATATTCCTTAACTATTAGGAATCTTTCTTGTATTTTATTTCTTATCTGTTAGAGAAAATATAGATTCTTCATAGTACAGACTGATTTGTTTTTTCTATGGGAGTTTATTTAGAGGCTATAATATACTAAGCTGCAATGTGAAATAACACATTAACAATTAGTATCAGTTTAGAATTTCAGTCAATGATGCAGTTCTAACTGTTCCCCAAGGTATTTTAAACACTGAGAAAATATTTGTGTCATTATAAAACCATAGCTTAAAGCTTGTGAGCATTCCACCCTACTAAGAAAAGCATTGACAACATTCCACACAAAACAGGGAAGCATAAGGGCAAATGTAACTATTCAGAGCATGGTAATAGTTTGACATTAAAAAAAAAATGTTCTTTACCCATGAATGCTAAAGTATATTTTTCTCTAATAAATACCTACCAGTAGACAGTTTTAATTAAATCCTCATGCCCTAAAAATGCCAACTCCAGAAGCTCTGATTTTTGAGACATCTAAATGCAACAATGTTGGTCATTCTATACTTATTTTCACCTTTAAAGCCAAATAATGTTTAAAATTATATTTGTATTTAAGATAACTCAGTTTAACTTCAGTAAAAGATTTAGTCCAATTTCAACAATTCCAATAGATTTTGTCTCTTCTTATTGCCATAGTTCAGCTAATGTTTTATTATTGAGCTGTTGTATTTGACATCTTGTCTCTAATATACTTATTTGAACACAATCAAATACTAGACAAAGACTTCTTTATAAAATGAAATTCTGATAAAGTCCACAAGCATTGAAAAAAAAGTGTTAAGATTTGGAAGCTCAAATTTGATAATTCTCATATATTATTTATATTTAAGATGAGTATGACTTAATTTCTCTTTATTACTAGTCTGTTTCACGCTTACCTTATCTTCATCTAAAATTCCCATATACAAGATTCTAAACCCTTAATATTATTCACATTTCATGAAATGTCCAATAAATATATAAGTGGATAATAACAAAATAGCAAAAGACCATATTAGATAATTTTCTGAGCAAATAATGAAAAGAAAACAATAAATCTCTAAACATGAAAGCTAAATGATTAAAGGCAATCTTCTGTTTATTTATTGATAAGAGCACTGATGGGAATAAAAGTTATGTAAGACACTGTCTCAATGGTTGGCAAGATTTAAGGCTCTAAAGAGTTAACTTTCAGTGATAGATCCCTGATTTAAAAATATCTATTTCTTCCATTATTTATGGGAGTCAAGCAAGGGAACCTGTATGACATTGCTAGGAACTGGCTTAACCTACTTTCCAAATATATCTCAAAATACAGATTCCTCTCTTCAGCTACTATACTAGTCTATATATATTACTTGCATAGTTGTACTGTGATGCAATTAAACAATAGAATTATCACATTTTAAAAAACACAATTTTTAGTATTTTGTGATTATCTCTTTTTATTGTCATGCTAATAGGTAAAAAGTGGAATTGACACTAAACTATAATGACTTAAATTATCGATTCTGAAAATTCTAAAAAATGACAATCATTAGTTTTAAATTGGAAATTATTCTAATGTTTCAAAATATTACTTAGTTGTATATTTTATATATCTTATGTGATAGTCAACATAGAAGTGGCTTTAAGCTTGCATCATTATATTTTTACTCTCTGTCCTCAAGCTTCGGAGATGTAGATGCTTCTCCATTATCCTCATAGAATCTTATTTGCTGACTGAATAATGATCATTTAAGCTTAGTATCATATTCTGAGAGGCTGAGATCTTTTAAAATCAATCATTTCTCAGTTAAATATTCTTTTAGTGTATTTTCTGAAGTATACCCATAGTTTCCTCATTGTTTATTTCATACAATGACAAAAATATCCACTAATATGACTACTTTTCAACAAGGAGAAAACAGAATGTGTCCACTTTAACTCTGAATGAATGCTGGACATCACTAAGCCAATCACAAAACACTTAATATGAATTGTCATCATTGACTGTAAATTTTAAAACGTACAAAAAATTCCACTTTTTACCTATTAGCATGACAATAAAAAGAGATAATATATAATATAAGCTAATGATTACTGTACTTTCAGGATTGTTGAGTATCTATTTGATTTTAGGGAACAAATACCAAGTTTTCTGGTTATGAATTGAACTTTTTCTCCAATGATGTTTAGACACCCCAGTATGTAAATAATTAAATAAAACAAGAATAGGTATTTTGAAAACATGGTAAGAAACACAACAAAGTCCAATTAATAAAGAAATGTCAAATAATGTGCAGACATAAGCAACGAGACTTATTGAATAAATTCAGACTCCATTGTGGTATGAGAAATAAGTATGCTACAATATAAAAATTTACAATAAAAATAGGAATATAATAATTGTTTGTAATTCCATCTTTATCACTTGAATTGGAAGCTACAGAGTTTTTATTAGCTAATTTTTATCAAGAATGGTTGTCTAAGTGATCTAGACCTTTATCGCCAAATATCAGACTGCTGTTTTCATATTTCAGTTCTGATTAGAGCTCTTAAAACCAGGCTTCAGTAATTTATTTTAAAAGCTGTGATTTAAATATATTTATATAGCAATTTGTAGTTCTTAATTTGGTATCTGGAACGTTTTAAATTTCTGAGATGTCCTAAGTAATTTATTATTATTATTATTATTGTTATTATTAAAGCTACACTGTCCATGAGATAATGTGAGAACTTCTGGATAATATTTTTTTTTTGGTTAATGTTTTCCAGGGAGTATATGTAATTAAAAATCTTATGAAAGACTCATAAGTGACAGATACAAGTAAGATGAAGCTACAGTAAATGTTCCTAAACTAAAATAACCTGGCATGGTGGCACACACTTTTATTTCCAGTATATGGCGATCATAGGCAGGCATTTCTCTATGAGTTCTAATCCAGCCTGATCTACATAGTGAATTCCAGTCCAGTCAATGGCTACATAGTAAGACTATCATCTAAAAACAAAAACAAAACAACAACAAAAAAGCAAAATACCTTCTACTTGTAGAAAACATTTTAATCCTTTCTTTAATCCAGCAGCACTGCTGCTCTAAAGTAAAATAATGGCAGAAATAACTTTGTGATAATTAACAGCTCTCTCTCTAATCATATAAGAATCAAACATGACTGCTATTGGAAACGGAGACATCCACCTAGGCCAAGTGAAGCCATGCATTTGTGCATTTGGGGGGAAACCTACTATAGTCACTTTATTAAACCATAATAATCCCTAACTACATTCTAAATATGCATCCTTATACCCACAGATAAATGTAGTCTTGATACCTCATCAATGAAATTTCTCTTTGCCACATAGAGAGACTATTACCAAAAACTATAATTGATCAAAATATAGGAATCAAGAATTCTTGTTGCCCAGTCCCAGGATCTATAATTCAATTCCTATACCTAAGGCTCAGGCATCAATGCAGGAAGGGTGACAGAAAAATTTCCAGATACAGAAGAGCAGGAAGTTTTCTTTGAGAGTGTGTCTCCTAGAAATGACAGAGAGGATACACACATGAAGATTCATCAACATGGATACCTAAAAATTATCTGCACAATGACAGCATGAATGGACATGCCAACATGGAACTAAGAAAGTCATGGAGCTCCAAGCTTAGGCAAAGAGCTATGAGCATCTGGGTAATGCTGAGGTAGAAATGATCTTCCACAAGGAAATGTTCCCCAAATGGTTATCCAATACCAAGTTGTCAGTCTTGAGGTGATATACATACAGGTAGCATTATGTGGATGGAGCAAGTTGTATTTATCTATGCAAAAATACACACATTTTTGTATATATACATATATGTATATGTAACAACAGTTTAAAAAAAAAGAGGCCATAAGTTTGAGGAGTCGGAGTGATGAAAGGGAAGTAGCTGATGTAATTATATTGTAAGTTCAAAAAAATAAGATAGAAATGTCATTTAAGAAAATAGCTGCAATGTCTCAATACCTTTCCAAATGTTAGGTTTCTTTGTAAACACTTTTTATTTATGTTATATTTATTTCTTCTTTGTGTTGGGGGAGATGGAGATGAGGAAGGCACAGCAGCCTGTACAGTTCAGAAGAAATCTTGGAGTTGTCTTCTTCCACCATCCAAATTCCAGAAATTCTACTAAAGCTCTCAGATTTAGTTTCAAGAATCTTTACCTACATTGTGCCAGTGCTCTTTTTTTTTCCTCCCTTAGAGGAAAATATCATTTAAATTTTCTATAAAGACTATGATATTTAATTAAAGTTGCTTTAGTCTTTAATGATTTTTTTTACAATCACTCTGTTAGTTTCCTAATATCATTTATACAGAGCTTAAATGAATTATCCATGAATACAAAGCTTAGTACATATAAAGAAAATGAGTGAGAAAGATTCAAAGATAAAAGCCAAAAGTTTTATGCTAATAATTTGTTTTGAAGCTCACATTTACAAATAGTTTTACATATGTTTAAAACTCACATATTAATATATAGTCTTTTTTCTGTAGCATTTTGTTGATTAAATTAGTCATACAGAAAGTTTTTGAAATTTAAGTACATTAGTGAAAATGAAGGTCATCGATTTCATTAAAAAGGATAATGTCATAAAGAAGAGATAATTTACTGGGTGCTATAAAAAGATGCAAAAGCAGATATTTTGATATACATAAAATATGGCTCAATGATAATTAGGCACGTATTCTTACTTTACATTGAGCCTTTTATGATTAATAACTGTGTTTCTATAGAATTTTTGATGCAATAGTTAGATTACTTTTTTGATGATATAATGCAATGCATTTTGATAGCAATCAGCCTCTCTAGTTCCCCAAGTCCTTTCAACTCGTGCTCAAATCTTTACCCCTTCCCAACTTCATCCATTCTTTTTGTTTGTTTGAAATGGGGTCTCACTTTGTAGGTCTTGCTGGCTCAAAACTCACTATTTAGAACAGAAAGGACTCAAACTCACAGAGATCCTCCTGCCTTTGCCTCTGCCTTCAAGGTGCTGATAATAAAAGCATGATCCCTTTTAAAAATTAAGCTTTAGGATCTGAGGACTTGGGTAATATCTAATGAAACAATTTATTTTTGGCATTAATAATTTTTGTAAAAGTGAGGTACCTCTCTCTCATTTAACACTATTTTATCATTGCTATTTTTTCTACAATGTTCTCCATATAGAAATAATATGAGTAAGTTTGTCATTCTGGTATAAGGAACCAATAAATCTTTAAAGCAATAGTTTTGCATTACCTTATCACTATTGGAACAATATTAAGAACAAGAAAATTTACAGCTGAACTGAGAATAAGAATAAATGTCATCCAAGGAAACAGGAGAGTAATTTACATACAATAGCAGGTCCCAGAAAACTATATCAGTTTGAGTTTAAAAAAACATTATGATTGTCTTTTCCACAGTTTGTTAAGAATTATGATCATGCTGCTTTTGTTCACTTCTTAGTGTAAAATGAGTGAGATGGTATGTACATCAGTCAGCATATTAAGACTTTGGAAATAAATATCAGTAATGCCTCCTCCTAGAATCTTGCTGAGAACCTAATCCTCAGTGAAGCTCAACAAGAGGAGGAGCTGTATTTAAGTCATCAGCCATTCCTTCTGAATTAATGCTATGATCGTACATGTGAATCTAGCAGGGAAGTTTTCCAATAACCTGTTCTTTACACTTCTTCCAAACCATTAGGAACATAGTTCTTCCCTTGCATGCTGCAAGTGGCATCTTGGAAATGGCAGCAAAGCTGCCAGAGTCCTGATTTTAGGTTTTCCACACTGTAGAAGGGTGAAAAGTAAAACAATTATGGCCTCAATGTACTATTCATCTCATGGAATGGTTGTGTGTGTGTGTGTGTGTGTGTGTGTGCGCGCGCGCACACGCACGCGCACATGTGTGCGTATGTATGTGTACAGAATAAAATGGACTAAAATACCCTGCTTTAAGGAAATGCCTCTGAAGGAAAGAAAAATATAAATCTGTTTCTCAAATTCTTTTATTCTACAATTCTGATCACAATGGTGGTTGAGTTGCTGAAAGCTTTCTTCTTTGCTTGAGGAGCAGTTGCCCTCTCACTTTGTGTTTATTGGAAAGTGTCCATTTTCCAGGTCTTTTCCAGTCCAGCAGATCCAAGTTGTGGTTCTTTTGCTCCAAGAAGAGAAGAATTCAGATAGAACACAGCAGTATTGCAAGCAGTCCAGAGTTGAATTAGAGTATGGGATTACCTAAATTAAGTTAACTAATCTTGTATTAGGAAGTTCCAACATAACTATGGCTAGTGACTTTGTATAGTTTGGGGATCTGAATTGCAGGAAACCAGACAAAGATATCTGAATGCCAACATTCATCTCTCACCACTTCCAATTGGATGTAACATGGTTAGTTGTTTCCTGCTGTAGCTACCTAGACTTCCCATCATGATGAACTGAGTTCCTTTTGTGTGACCCCTAAAACCTTCTTTACCTTGATTTTGTAAGGTATTTTATCACAGTACAGGAAAAATGAGTAACCAAACTCTTTAAATGGAATGCCAAGCTACCTGTAACAGTCTGATTCTAGCGGGTATGGTGCTGATATTTCTCCTAGCCCTGTCATCTCTTGTCCTGCAGGTTGGCACCTCTAGGAAAGGGTCACCTGCAGGTTGGGACCTCTAGGAAAGCTTTCTTAGAAGCTTATTTTATTTTACCCAGAGTTTAGTCTTTATTATTAACTGTATAAAATGTGTGTGTGTGTGTGAGAGAGAGAGAGAGATAGAGAGAGAGAGAGATTTTTGGCTCAAGTAACCCTAAAGCTCTAAACTTCACTAGGGGAAAAGCACAGAGCTCTCTGTCAATGATACCTTTGCAAATACACCCCTCTAGTTGTCTTGAACTGACCCAGGTAGAGCTGGCCATCACTACCTATTGTTTATTATTAAAGTCTTATGTTGCAGGCCCTGAGATGTTTCATCTGGACTGACCACCATGATATTTTTTTCTTTATGCCTATTTCTGGAGTGCCCATTGGTCAATCACTCAAAAGTATCTCCTAGTAGTGTTTTCTCATAGTCTTTCTTCCATACAAAGAAGGGTAAGTGTGATGAGAAAACAAGTTTTATTTCCTTTATGATAGGGGTCAACCCTCATAATCATTAAGCAACAGTTACTTCTATCTCAATTAATAAGGAAATGTATAATTAGGACTCAGTTCTTCAACCAATTGTAGGAGAAAACTGGACTTGCCACTGAGCAGTACAAGGCCTGAGACCTGCATAGATGTATCCAGAGACAGACCAGCCCGGACACACCCAGGGAGCAACAGCTGCATTCTGGCAACCAATGGGATGCTGGGCCAGAGAGAGGGTATAATAGACCCCCCCCTACCTTGTAATAAACTGAGTCTGTCTTTTGCCACCCACCTGACTCCTGGAGTCTCTGTCCTGGCTCTGTGCTAACTCTACCCCCTCGCCTGAAGGGTCCCATGGATGAGTACAGTAACATATGGCTCCCAACATGGACTTATTTGTAGGGACAATATCCCTTTCATATCCTTATCAAAAATATTCATTGATTCCTTCAGGCAGTATACTAATAATTAACTTACTATTTCATTCATAATGTACTTTTAATATGTTAATATCTTAAGCTTATGGCAGTCATAAACATTACTTATTGTTGTATCCATCACAACACAATAATTTTGACCTAAAAAAATTAATCAGAACTATGAGTAGTTCATCAATCTTTATACAACTTCACATGTTTAATATAACTGAAACTGTTGTTTAAGGAGAAATTTTTGTGAGGGTTGCAGTGGAGCATGTAATAATATAAACTGGTTTTTATGATCTAAGAAAAAAGGCTATCTTTCCATTGACTTATGCTTTATTTAATTTCTTCAAATACCATTTTGTATATTTTTGTATAGAGATATTTTCTATACTTTGGATGAATATATTTCCAATTTTTAATGCTGCTATTAATTCGTAAATTTTCTGTGCATATATTTTGTATTCTGCACCATCACTCAGTTCATGTATTATTTCAAACAGCTTTTGGTAGTCTTTAACATCATATCAGCTGAAACTCAGTGTCTTACTCATTCAGCTTCAAATTGTATTAATTTTTTTTCTTGTCTAGTTGCTCTGGCTAATATTTTCAGTGTTAAATTGAACAGAATTCATAAAAGTTCACATTTTTGTCTTATATCAGATCAAAGAGAAATCAACTTTTCACATTTCTCTGATGGTATTTTCGTAGTTAGTGTTCTATTGGTGTGAAGAGATACCATGACATACTCTTATAAAAGAAAGCATTTAAATAGGACTTGCTTAATAAGTTTCAGAGGTTTAGTCCATAAGTATCATGGTAGAGAGCATGGTAGCAAGCAGGCAGATATAGCACTGGGAAAGTATCTGCTGAGAGTTCTACATTTAAATCCATAGACATCAGCAAGAGAGAGAAAAACACTGACCCTCACTTTTGCTTTTGAAACCCTAAAGCCCACCTGCAGTAACAAATTTCAGCTAACAAAGCCTATTCCATCAAGACCACACTTCCAAATCCTTCCAAATAGTGCTACTTCATAGTGATTAAGCATTCAAATATATGAGCCTATGTGGGCCACCATTCTTATTCAAAACAACACAGGTATGATATAGTGTGGAATTACAGTATATATCTACTATTTTATTTTGCATGTTGCTTCCTTACTTAATTTGTGAGTTTTTTTTTACAGGATATTTGATTTTAACAAATACTTTTTATGTGTCTATTTAGGCATTCATGGGATTTATCCTTCTTTATGTTAATGTGATATACTATACTGTTAATATATGTTAAACCCTCCTTGAATCTCATCCTGGATTCTTATTTGGTTATAAAGTATGACTATTGCAATGTGTTCTGGATTTGGCTTGCAAGTATTTTGTTGAGGATTATTATATCTTTGTTCAATAGGGAAGTTGGCATATAATTCTTTTTTAAGTGACTTATAAGTTTTGAATTATATATTACACTTTATTTATTTGTTTATTTATTTTTGAGACAATTCATACAGCTCAGATTGATAATCAAACTCCCTAGGAAGGTGAGGATGGCATTGAGCTTCTGATCCTCCTGTATCTATTTCCAGAGTACTGAATTAAAAAAAAAAGTTGTGCCACAATGGATGGTATTTATATATATTTTGAGAGATATAATCACTACTGACATTAATGATTTAGATGTTAAAGAGAATTCATTCAGGAAGATGTTGGGAACTATACTTTTTTATTTGATGTAAATATTGTATTATTCACTCAGTCTCCTTGCCATCCATTGTCTCCTTATTAAATTTTCTTCAGTATTAAGTGAAATAAACTTTTGAAAAGTTTTTTCTTGCTTATGCATATTTTCCCTACCAGTACACAGTTCTATAAAGTTTAGCAACTGGATGTTGGCACAAAATTTCAAACAAAATCAAGACACAGAACTGTTCCATCATTGCAAGTTTACTGGATTTAACACACACACATACACCCACACATGCACACACACACACATGCACACACACAAGCACAGATGTAGGAATTCATTAATTTGGTATCAGAAGTCTAAAATGCTGTTTAGTGAGTTAAAATTGAACTGTTGGCAGGTTTGTATTTCTTTTAGATTTCTAGGAAAGAATCTTGTATCTTGCATTTTTTAGGACCTAGACGCCAACTACATTTCTTGACTCCTGTTCCCATGCCATTATTTTCTGAATCATAAAATCTTTTCTTGCTGTGGATATTATTTTGGTTCTGACTCTCCCATCCCTTAAAGAACCTTAGTGATAAGTGGGTTAATCCAGAATAATATCCTTACCTAAAAATCCTCAGTTTAACCACATCTGCACATTTACTTTTACCTTGCAGTGAAACATAGCAGATTTGTGTATTGGAAATGACTTTCCAGTGTTGTCTTAGCCAGTGTTCTTTGCTGTGAAGAGATTCCATTCTCCTAACTCTTAAAAGAGAAAGCATTTAATTGGGGCTTGCTTACAGTTTCAGAGGTTCTATTACCAGCATGGTAGGAAGCATGACAGTAGGCAGGTAGACAAGAAGTAGAAGAAGGAGCCAGGAATCTTACATCCAGATCCACAAGCATCAGGAAGAGAAATGCAGGCATAGATGTAATCATTAATTTAAATAATTATTCTCCTGGGTTCACGGCAGAGAACATTTTATTCTTTGGTAACTCAATCTCTGGTCCTATAGAGTTTCTGCCTCCATACAATCTAATCTTAAAGCCTAAACCTAGAATGTTTCAGGACTTACTGCTGACTAAACTCACTCTGACCAGCTGTCTTCTGAACTCCCAACTGTAAATTGTAAACCATCTGCTTCTGACTCTCTGCTTTCTCTCTTAGCTTATTCTAGACTGGCTCTGCTCCTCTCAGTTTCTCCTTCTGAACTATATTGTGATCTGATTGAAATCAAACTGTCTGATTGAACTAACTCTCAGTTTTTTCTAAGCTCTGTCTTGTCTGTTTCCCATCTGCTTCTACCTCGCTTCAGTCTGAGCTCTGCTTCCACACTCTGCTTCTACCTTGCTTCCTTCTTTGTAACCTGAACTCATTCGACCTCTAATCTCCACTTCTCTCTCTGAGCTCCATCTCTGTCTCCCAAATGCTGATTGAAGGTATGTACATTGGGATTATTTCTACCCTAGAGAAGTCATGATGCCAGATTAAAGGATTAGATGTTCTACAGAGGAAGACGATGGGCATGGCTTAGGTTTATGAAACCCCAAAGCTCACCTCCAGTTATACATTTCTTCCAACCATGCCACACTTATTCCAACAAGGCCATACCTCTATTTCCTCTCAAGTAATACTACCCCCTAAAGATTGGGCATTGAACTATATCAAATTATAGGGACAACTTCTATTCAAACCATCAAAAGCATGCAGTGTTATGCTTACAACAGCCAAATATATGTGTTCAAGTTTCATAAATGTATCATTGAGTGCTTCTTCATTAATATTTTTCTGGTTTGTCGTTCTGAAGAGTGGAATAGTGCTATAGACCTGCTGACTTGACACAAATTAAATGCTTTCCATATAGAGTTATTATTTATAAGACTTATATTAGAGGTTGAGTTTCAGGAATATCATTTGACTTGAGATACATTTCAATACACATAATAATAAGCAGCTATGATTCGATGCTAATATATTTATGAAATTTGTGATTGTGTTTCAAAGTCATTTCAAGGAATCATGATGGCAAAGTAGAGGTAACCTCATATCAGAATTCATATGAGCTCTATTTTAGGTATTTTAATTAATGGTGTTCAGATTTCTAATGCTAGATTTGCCTTTAAAGTTTTCCTTGTCTTGTTTAACACTATACTTTTTTTGTGTTTCTCATTTTTTCCAAGTCTGTATCAAATTCACTGAATCATAAACCTAGCCACTGTTATTTAAACAATGTCAAGTTCCATTTCCTGCACTGACAACCATGGAGTTCCATTTCTATGGTTGAGTTAAAAAAGAAATGTCTGTGATCCTGAAACAGTTTTCACCTTTGTAGCAAAAGAATTTAACAGGTTGACCTCTGTTTACATGACAAGTTCACTTATGAAAATGAATTTAGGTATTTACCTCCTTCATTTATGATTTTTAATTCAAATTGTGTTTTTGTGGAGTTTGGATCATACTGTCATTGTGATTTTTGATCTTTTCAATATGATTATTTTAGCCATTTGCCTATTTTCAGTGCTACTGAAAATGACTTAGAAAATCAATGTAAGATACTATTTTATATAATTCTTTAGGGGAACCAAAGGTTAGCATCTGCAGAAATAACAGAATATTAATTTTCCATGGAACATTTTCTTTTTTAATGGATATGGTAAATTTATTTTGTGAAGAGGAAGAAAATAAGCAATAACAACATAGTTAATCTTAGCATGAAGCTATTTCAGTCCAAATGGGATATATTTAATTTGAATCTTAATTTCCTTCTATCTGTCCCTTATATGAAGTTGGTTAAAATATGAGGTGATGTAAAGAAACATTAGTTCTGAGTAGGTCAGTTTGCTTAGCATCTCTGTGGGATACATTAAAGATGATTATTCTACATGCATTTGAATTGACTGAAAGACCTCACTGAAAACTCCTAAAACATAATCTCTAACCTAACACAGAAGAATCATTTTTACATATCACTACATATTATTTACTCTATTGTTCAGGATTTTAAACTTGATTACCATAGAGCTTAAGTTTAAACACTTCCCTCCAACCATCTGGGTTACAATAGCCAAACTTTTGTGATTGACTTTATTTCTGATATTGAAAAGATTATTCTTTAATTCAGAGAATCTCAATAGGACTCATAATATTTCATTTCATATAATAGGGCTTAAAATTGCATTAATTATGTATAATTATATGATTATAGATAATAGAAATCAATCTAAAGATAGTGACAATATGAATTGTCTCTATTTCCTCAAAATACATTACAATTGGCTATTGAGAGTACTTTATATCTACTGAAAATTCGTTTATGATTTTGATTACTCAAGTTGCTGGAATGTCTTGAAGTTTCATAATTCTTGCTTTGAGAAATTAAAATAAGATATTTTTCTTCCATGTTATTATAAAAAAATTATATGTTAAAGTAACAAATATGTTGTTAATCCCTTTGCCATGTCATAAATAGGAAGACATTTAATTAGATTATAATGACAGTAAACTTATCTCTGAGTCAGGATCATTTTCATCTGATTCTCTAGTTCCATTTTTCTGTTGCAGAATAAAATTAACCAAAATATCTCTCACTTGAAAATGACATATATTCTGGGGCAGGTTGTTATTTAAAAGTTGCTTTCATACAACATGAAGTTCAAAATAAAGTTTGAAAACAGATAATATGCCAAGTGGTAGTGATTGATGCACACCTTTAATCCCAGCACACTGGAGGCAGAAGCAAGCAGATCTCTGTGAGTTGAAGGCTACCATGCTCTACACAGTGAGTTCCAGGACAGCCAAACTTACAACAGAGAAACACTGTCTCAAAATGCCCCCTTCAAAAAAAGATAATATAATATAATATAACAAATAAAATATCTTTGATAATTATATTTTGTAAAGTTTCCATAAAAATGGCATAAAATATTAAAGTACATCAGGAGAAATTTGTCTGCCTATTGATTTATGTCTGTCATCAATCTATCATCTATCATACATACAGCATAGATTATAAACTTTAATTACAGTAATATTTCACACACATACACACACATATATATACACATACACACACACTATATGCATCTACATTTGTATCTATATAAATATATATAATTGTACAAAAGAGAAAATGGTCAAGGAGATGGCAAACAGAAAACTGCTTGCTACATAGTCATTCAGAAGATGATCTTCTGATCCTATGTAAAAAGGCTAGTCATGATGGCAGATGATGGTATTCTTAATGATGGATAAGCAGAGACAGCAGATTTCTTGGCCATGCTGGCCATCAAACCTTGTTGACTTAGTGAAATTCAGGCCTGTAAGGGACCCTGTCTCAAAATAATGTGGGTGGCACTTGAGGAACAATACCCAAGGTTGTTCTCAGGCCTCTACATAAATATGCACATATGTATATGCAACACACACACACACACACACACACACACACACAGAAAACAAAGTGCAGGTTGTTGACTGACTTGAGTCAGTTGAGACTGTCTTTGTGGAATCACAGAGTAGGTGTTCAAATCCTCCACCAGCACCAGAGCAAGAACTCCTTGTAACACACTATTCACCTCTTGTCTTTATATAGAAATACCATTTTTTTTTAAAGTTAGGACATGACATACTTATTTTTTCCCTTTGGTGTATGTTAGCCTAGATTCTCAGATCATAACCTTACAAGATATGGTACGTGGCAACTGATAAAGTTCAAAAGCAGGATCACTCTTAGTCACGCAAGTAGTATCTGATCTACCTTGCCTGACAGTACATCATAAGATTGCCATTCTATATGTGCCCATCTAGCACCTAGAGATCTAAAGGGACATGAACAAACAATGTCTAGCTGTGTTTTCAAGCATGTCATTATCTATAGAACATGCCTTCTTTTGTCCAGTCATACATATATGTGGCTCTCCAATCTTCATCCATCCTTAGCATAAAATTCAGCTTTCCGTGGGTCTTCCCATCCTCATTTTTGAAAGTTTTCAATTAGGTAGAACTTTGAGCAAAACTTGTTACTATATCATTTGTTATGGAGGTATCGGTCCAGGGCTTTGTGATAGCTGATGAAAAGATATTTTTCCCCCTTCTCATTAGCAAATGATCCAAAAATACTGGAAGTATTGATTTTTAGTTTGCCAATAAATTATAGTCAGTAATTAACAAAAGATTATACAGTATGCAGTACTATCTCCAAGTACTGAGAATCAGCTCTGAATTTTGTCTTTCTTTTTATGGGTTAATTAATTTTAGGAGGTATGAAAGCAATACACAAATAGATAGTTAAATTAATTGAGTTGGGAAAGCAATGTACACATACATAGAATCTAAGTATTCACCATAACTGCATAATGCCTTGCAAAGTTCCCTAAGAATAATTCAGATCAGATACCAGCTGCTTACCAGTTTTGTTTCTATCATTGAAAATTTAAGACAGAAGATATAAAATGTCAAATATCAGCAGTGACTATTCACCATTTCACTGGACATTTGAGGCTATATTATCCAACAGGTAAAGCACTTTGTACAGTTAGTAAAACAGTTTCTTAGGGACTCTCTAAAATAACAAAAATAGAATGTTTCCATGTGAGAATTCTGAAAGCAATTATCTGTGACTCCACAGCTTATGGTCTCTTCCCTTTACCATATAGCTCTCCAGAGAAATACTTTATGGGACTCATCATTCTTAATTAGATTTGTGTATTTAGCTAAATGTCTATTTTTCTTGGATGGAATTTCCGTGTGAAGCTAACCAAATTTGTCTTGCCCAGCATTTTATCTCTGTTCCTGGTATGGTGTCTGGCACATCATTAACATGCTATAAGTATTTGGTGATGCTACAAAATAAATAGATTAATGGTATCCTGGATATAAAGATTAGCTTCGAAAGCTGTTAGACCACTACATTAAACAGCTCTAATTTTTTAAAGTTCTGAACATTCTGCCAAAATTGCAAATGTACATTTTATAATTAATGATTACTCCAGTTTCTTTCAGGTTTGTAGGATATTTCTCTGTGCAACACAGAGTCCTCTTTTCAACCATTTCCTGCCATTACTATGCTCATTGATAACTTTCTTTATGCTACCTTCTAAGTCTACATTGTTTGCAAACCTCAGACTGAACACTGTGCCCATTCTTAAACAGCCATCTGCATGTGCCCAAGAAAAATTGCAAAGAACAGAAAAAACCCTGTCAAGCTCTTATCCTTTGCCAATTTCTTGATTCAACTCTACTGTGCACTCTGAGTGCTAATATAAAGTGAGTATTCTGATAGCTTCACTTCATCTCAATGGTGCGTCTTTAAAAGAGGCAGGAAGAACAGAGGCACGGAAAAAAAGAAAACAGCCAATGCTGTCAGGACAAAACACTGAATTGATATATATTGTTATAGGCTGCGTGCTGGTAAAGTGTGCTCAACAGAGCTTGCTTTCATGCATATATCAGCAAACACACACACACACACACATATATATATATACATATATATATATATATGTTCAACCTTAAATTTCTCTGAGATACATTAGAAATACACAGAAATATAATAAAAATGGCTGCAATATTTATAATTTAAAACCTTGAAAATTAAAAATTTAAAGGAAACATTAAATACTTATGTGAGTATTTAGTTAAACACTTCATACATTGGCAAATAGAAGTTTTGATAAATTATGGTTAAAATAATTTAATTTAGTTATATAATGCTATTTTAGCAATAAAAATATTTGGTTGCAATTGATATACATGCATGTACTTACTGGGCTATTCTAAGAACTGTGCAGGCATTTCTTCTGATTTATTTTTGTTATATTTTGAACAAAAGCATGATTTAAGGAGATGAATCTGCTTAGTAGTGGCTTTTCACTTAGGCTTGCTGTCCGTAAGTACTGAAGATGGAACATCTCAGAATTATACTCACTAATAAGTGGGATGAGCAGTATTTTTCACAAGTCCAGTGTTCTTCAGATACGTACTTTGGAGATGAGGGCTCTTCAGGAGTGCCTTAGGGAAGCTGAAAGTGGTGTGAGAGAGAGACTAAGCAGAGTGTCTGTTATCAACTTGTCATGTTGCAATTTTCAATTGCATTCTATTTAACATAGGCTGTGCAAAAGAAGACTATAAGAACTACTTAACTGTCCCAGATTTCTCAACAAAACAACAAGCATTTAGGATTTTTAAAACATGTTCTAGAATATTCTTTGTTAGGCACAAATGTATTTTTGTAGAGCACAAAATATTCTGCAGGGATTGTAAATAGGGTCCTTTATTGTTTAGTATGATCAGTGAAACCTGTAATTCATACACCACTGAATCTATTTATTCAATTCCTCTTCCTGCTGTCAGCACAGGGTCTGGCATAAACCTCAATCAATGTCTGTGGAAAGAATGAATATCTGTGAGAGACTTTCCATATAACCACTCTCCAACTGTTTATATTCTCACTATGTTTTTGTGCCTTTTGTTTTTGTTTTGTTTTTGTATTCCATAAAAGAGACGAAAGTTCTAGTTTTCTTTTTTCTTGAGGAGAGGCTAATGTGGTGCACACTGAAAGATTGTCTCATGGATGCATTTAGATTATTGAATGGCTTCTCTGCTTTCTGATTTTCATATCTATTCTTTTCAAAGTAGTTATTGTCAACTTTCTTGTCTTTCCACCTTCAGAGTGTTCTTTCCTCATTTTATTTTTTTTCCTTTAGCCAATACCTTTATTTATGCAGGCACATGATGTTAAGAAAGTGTGTTATACCATCCCCTTGTTTCTGCATCTGAGTAAATCAAAATGAGCTGAGAAGATACCGAAGCTGGTAAAGTGCTTGTCTTGTAAACACAAGGACATGAGTTCCATCCCCAGAAACTCCGTTAAAATGAAAGACAGTCCTTCTGAACACTGCTTCTGAGCTCCAAGGACCAACTCCAGCAGACAGCTCCTGCCCTGGAGCAGACAGAGCAAGTCAGGTAGGAGTCCAGCTCACTGACCTCTCCGCTACACCAGTCCAGTCCAACCTCAAAGCCCAAAACTACCTTCGTCTGTCCCTCTTCCCACCCCTTCCAGCCACTGTTTAGAGTTCCAGGGGCCAACTCAGGCAGGCAGACAAACACCACCTACCCACCCTCCCCATCCCACACAGGCAGAGCAAACCAGCCCCAGGAGATCAGGTAGGAGCCCTGCTGTCTGACCCTTCCCTCTACTCTTGTCCAGCCCAGCCACAAAGCCCAAAACTACCTCCATCCCCCACTCCCCACTTCTTCTGGACACTGCATCTGAGTTCCAATGGCCAACTCCAACTCCAACAAACAGCTCCTGCCTGGAGCAGGCAGAGCAAGCCCACTCCAGATCAGGTAGGAGTTCTGTTCACTGATCCCTCCCCCTAGACTTGCCCAGCCTACCCACAAAGTCCAAAACTACCTCTATCATCTCATCCACCACCACTGCAAGCTATTGGTTCTGAGTCCAAGAGACCAATCTAGGCAAATAGCCTCTGCCCTGGTGCAGTCAGAGAAAGGCAGCTCCAGGAGAACAGTCCAGATAACAACTTGGGCACACAGCTCTGCCTAGCACCGACCACACAACCTAGCCAGGAGACCAGGCAGGCAGACCCTGCCCTAGATCAGGCCACAGAAAACACCCAGAAAAACTCTTTCTAAGATCCAGCCCCCAACACATAAGGGGACTCTCTGCTAGACAAAAGGCCAAAGCAACCACCAGAATTCTAGCACCAATCTCTGGCAGAGACCCCCTGGTCAACAAGAAGCCACAAAACACCGAAAAACAAAGAAGATAAAGAAACCAAGTAAGGAAGTACTCATTCATTAAAGACAAACCTAGGAATTCAGCACATAAACCTTAATCATTCCAAATTAAGATGCCTAAACACCAGCATAAGAACACAACTAAGAGCAACCAGGGCTATATGTCACCCCCAGAACCTAACTACCCTACTGCAACAAGCCCTGAACACTCTGACACAGCTGAAGCACAAGAAAGACATCTTAAGACCAACTTTATGAAGATAGTAGAGGCCTTTAAAGAGGAAATGCCTCATGGAAATCAATGAAAAGGCAAATGAACAATGGGAAGAAATGAATAAACTCATCAAAAAAAACCAAGAAAACACAAAGTCAGAAGAAATGAATAAATTTCTTAAAGGAACTTGAGAACAAACAAGCATACAGTTGAAAGAAACAAACAAAATCATTCAAGACCTGAAAATTGAAATAGAAACTATAAAGAAAACACAAGCTGAGCGAATTCTGGAAATGAAAAACCTAGAAAAGCACTCAAGAACTACAGAGGCAAGCAATAGCAATAGAATACAAGAGATGGAAGAGAGAATCTCAGGAGTTGAGGATACTATGGAAGAAATACACACATCAATAAAAGAAAACATCATAAAGGAAAAAAAAAACTACTAACACAAAACATCCAGGAAATATGGGGCACTATGGAACCAAACCTAGATGAAGGAGTTGACTCCCAGCTCATAAGCCTAGAAAATATTTTCAACAAAATCATAGAAGAAAGCTTAAAGCAGGAGATCTCTATAAAGATACCTGAAGAATATAGAAGACCAAATAGAATACATCAGAAAAAAATCCCCCTGCCACATAATAATCAAATCACTAAACATACAAAATAAAGAATACTAAAAGCAGCAAGAGAAACAGCAAGTAACATACAAAGGAAACCTATTAGAATTACACCCAACTTATTAACAGACACTCTAAATGCCAGAAGGGTAGACAGAAGTATAACAGATTCTCAGGGAACACAGATGCCAGCACAGATTTCTATACCCAGCAAAACTGTCAATCAGCATAAATGAAGAAAATAAAATATTCCATAACAAATCCAAATAAAAACAACATCTATTTACATATCCAGCCCTACAGAGGATATTAGAAGAAAAACTCCAACCTGAGGAGTTTAACCACACACATGAAAACACAGGAAATATATAACCACATAGCATCAAACCAACAGAAAAGACACACACACACACACCATCCTGTGAACTTGCATATATAAGAACACACACACACACTCGATTGGATTTAAGGTTTTCAATGTGGGAAGAGTGGATGATTCTCTGGCATATTCTGCCATATGAAATATGAACAATATAATACCACATGCTAATTCTCATTTGAATATTTTTATATTTGTTGCCATTTGATAAAAATTTGAAATGGTCAAAGGGACCACTGATTTACATGCTCAGATTACAAGTAGTTGTGAATACTTGTTGCACAGTTGTTTAAGGTATGATACATGCCAGATTTTTGAAAGCACTTTCTCTGGATTAGTATTGTTGGGCTGTACCATAGCCATTTGGAGTGTACAAAACTGTTTTCTCATTTAATAGATTAGAACACAGAGGCATGAGAAGTTAAGTAACCTTCTTGAGGTAACAGAGTTAGTAAATACTATAGTGATGATGCACAGCCAGGTCCTTTAGATTCAAGCCAGATCTCTTCAACAGTGCCTGCAATGCTTTCCTAATATTATATGACATTATCCACTCACTCCCAGTTAACTAGAAGTATATTGGATTTGAAATCTGAAGATCTGAGCCCGGCCTTCACTAAATCTAGGGTGACCTTGAAGTTTTGTTGTTTTCTGTAATATTGCACTTTCCTGGATTTTGAAGGAGGTTATTGGTATAATGTTAAAGATTTAGTGCATTGGATGAGGGATATGGTTAATGCAATGAGATAGAGTTCAATTGAACTACAAACTCATTCCAAAAGTGGGCTAGTGCTTTTGAAATAGGTCTTTGCAGTAGTCTCACTAAAATTGAAAACTTCCTGTTCTTCTGAGTAAAATTATACCTTATAATTTTTCTTTGTGAACTGTTTCATTAATTAAAATCATCTTAAGATGATTGAGTATTATGAATCTTATTTTATGGAGTTTAGAAACCAGTCTCAATAATCTGGAAGAATTTTTACAAGTAAATGACTTTATTCCAGTCAACATTAGTATCAGATAAAGTATCCAACAAATAATTCAGAATATATTAATCCATTAATTTTCTGACAAAAAATATAAAACATTACTGCTTCATAGGACATTCATTCAATACATACATAATTATAATTCTTGGAATAATGAATTTATACCACCCTTATTTTCTTTAAAATAGGAAGGTATATAGTTAATGTTCTTCTGGGTGACAAAGATGTTGGATACCCGTGGATGCTCACACTATTGCACAGTGTATCAGTGGCACAGAAAGACTTCCCTGTAGCTTATCTATGCAGCAGTGTCAGCTTATTGTCCCAAATGCCTTACCACAATCCATTTCCAGCTAGCCTGATCCATGCCAGCCTAGGACCTGTGTCATTTTAGTGTCCCTGAGAATCTATTACCCAAGTCAACCTTGTAGCCCTTGGGATCTAGTACCCATGTCAGCTTACTGTCTTTTAGTATCTAGTACCCATGCCAACTTACTGTCTCTCTTGGTCTCTGGTCTAATGTCCATGTCAACCTAGCGTCTTTCAGGCCTAGTGCCTGTGTCAGTCAGCCTAGAGATCCTTAGGGTCCATTTTCCATGCAGGTCTAACATCCACATACGCCTTGTATACATGTGTGCTTCATGTCCATGAGGGCCTAGTTCACGCAGAATTATTGAGTGAGTAAGAACTCTGAAACCAAATTATAGGGTTTCTTCTACCATTTTTTATGTTAATTTAGGCAATTTGCATATCATTCTAGCCTCCATTTTTCATCTATACAAGAGGAATAGTAATTGACTTTAACTCATATATTTTTGAGTATTAAATGCTGTACAAATAATATCTGTCAGTGACTGTAAGCTGCAGCATTCATTTTTGATAAAAAGGAACTGTGGTTGAGTGGATATCAGCTGCCCAATTGCTAGATATTGCAATTAATTCATGTATGAAACATTCCGTACAGTAAATGTTCTGAGACCTTATAAGCCTTGATGTCTGACTCATTTGCTGCTGACCTTTCATCTTCATTAGAGAGGGCTTCTGTCCTGTGCTTTTACTATTAGTTCATTTTTTGATTGGAGTGAGACTACTAACCCACTAAACTCTGGCAGACTATAGAACTTTTTGCCCTATCTCACAACTATTTAAAGCTACAACAGCACCAATTCAGCACTGAGTGATTCTTGAGGAAAGAATGAGATCGTAAATGCTGTTTATAACTTCATTCATGTTTAAATTAACACTACAATTTTGATATTAATATTTATCCATTTGAAAAACATGGACATTGGATCACTAAATGTTGATATTTTTTGTATGTTTCACAACTTAACAGTTTCTGACAATAATTGAGTTCAGATCAAAATCCTGAGATAATCAGTTTAGTCTTGTGTCATAGACTCAACATTGGGACATTTTATTTCTGAGGTACATTCCATGAAAATATTTAAGTCCATACTACCTATTCAATTTTGATTGTTTACTTTCATGTAGCTTATTAAGTTCATCATCGATACCAAAATATAGAGTAGAATATTAAGAAGTAAGGTTTGTCAAAATTCTTTTGAAATGTTGAAGAACAAAACGTGGTTAACCTATATATTCATACTATAAAAATCATAGCTAATAGAAAACATAAAGCCAAGAAACATGTTGAATACCAGGATTGGAGGAAGGCTAGAAAAATAAGTACCTAGGATCAGTGAAACTGCTCAGCAGTTAAGAACATACAGTTCTTATTGAGCACTGAATTTGACTCCCATGATCAGGGAGCTGCATCTTAATAGTCTGTAACACCAACTCAAGGAGGATGTGATGTCTCAGGCTACCTAAACTCTCAATGTACATATCCACACATGGAGATCATTTTTACTCCTTCTATATTGGGAAAATTAATGCAATATTTAGATTAATGTTCTTTCTTTGATAGTACATAAAAGCTTGTAAATTGATAATTTTCTCTGCTATTGCTTCCAATTTTTTTTCTTGGCTTACTATTTTAAATTTTCTTTAAGAGAATAACTACTTGTGAGAACACTGGATCAAATGAAAATAACCAGTTCTTCTCATTTTGATTTTTTTACAGGATTTGATCTTGGTTTGTGTACATATTTTTCTGCTTCATGGTTTCTAAAATATTGTGATTGGGAAAAAAGAATGAAAAAATAATGTCATTGAATATGATTATCCTGGTACTTGATGCCAAGTATAGGATTCTATAACTATGGGATTTCATATTAGAAATATTTTATGCACACATCTAGTAAGTTGCTTTTGTTTTGCCTACACCATCCATCCAGACTACTTCAGACAGATTCCATATCCCCCAACGACCATGCCTTGGTGTTCCTTTGCTTTAAGTTGTTTTAGAGATGTGCTATGGTTCAGTGTTAACCTATTCTGGCAAATGATATTGAGTTACAGTGACTGACGGGTCACATGGCTTCACGCAGCCCACTGCTTTTAAATCTTCCCTAGTGATGGACTAGAAATCAGCAGAGACTGGGAGTTTGAGTTATAACTCCTACCTATGATTTAGTATTTTTCCTACCTATTAGTCAGCTTTGCCACTTAGTTTATTCTTCAATTTTTGATCAAAACCAAGAAGGACTATTGTAAAACACAATAGCACTATCAAAGCTGCTTAACAAATAATGAAGGTGAGAGACAAAGTTTAAAAAATAATAAATGAACTATAGAATTGATCCTTGTTTTCTTGTACTGGATTGCCTCGTCCAGCCTAGATATAAAGGTTTGTGCCTAGTCTTGTTATATCTTGTTATGCAGTGTTTGGTTGATATTCCTGGGAGACCTGCTCTTTTCTAAAGGGAAACAGATGGGTGAAGGGAGGTGAGTGGAGGACTGGGAGGAGTGGAGGGAGGGGAAACTGCTGACTGGATATTGTATGAGAGAAGAATAAAATAAACAACAAAATATTAATAAAACTAAGAGCTAGAATTTATTTAGCACTTGGTGTGTTGTTTTCTTTTGAGCATATTACATATACTAAATTATCATATTTAAAATAATAAAGTATTATTGTTTCAAATTTCCATGAATTAGAATTAGGAAAAGAATGAGATGAAAAAGAAGATGTACTAGTCATATATTACCCAGAAGCAATGGCTTATTGAGGACATACAAAGTGATGTTGTATCTTAGGAGATATGTTTAGTGAGATGCTTTCAAAGGGAAGAGAAGATGAAAAAAAGTAAATTGCATTTCACTGCAAAGGTCTACTTTTATAACTGAGAATTTATATACCCCTATATGAGGAGCTACTAGTGGGCAATAGAAGCTGAGGAAGAGAGAATCAAATGTACTCAGGACAAACTCTTTCAGAAACTGTTCAATCTTAAGTGGTAACCTGGATGGATGCACATCAAAAAAATAGTTTATACATTCAAGTGTGCAAATTTTATATGCATGTATGCATATATACATATACATATGTATGTACAAATAACAATACTAATTAAAGAAGTCATGAATTGTGAGAGTGTGGGAAATATTTGAGAGGAGAGAGAGGTGAAGGAATGATGTGGTTACAATTGTCCAATATAAAATAATATGCATATATATGAATGTGTATATATATATATATATACACATATATATGTATGTATATATGTGTGTATATATATATACACAAAACAATCTGTGTGTATATATATATACACACACGCACACATACATACATATAACTACTAAAGAAAAACAGAAATAAACAAGTTTTCAAAGAAGTTCCTGACAGTGAGACATTGTTTTGGAATTCTGAGGGAGAGGAAACTGCACTGCAGACTTCAGGCTTGTCTCTTGTGTACTAGTAGTTTTTACACTCTTAGTCTTTACATTTAAAACTAAGAATTAAAACTATTTTAAGTCCATATGGTCCTTTACAATATCTATTGCTGGTTTAAAATTTGTTGTGTGGTCTTTTTTTTTTTCTGGTGTGTGTGTGTGTGTGTGCTTGCTCATGCATATAGTCAGAAACCATTATGTTTCTCTTTATAAGGGTTTATCAGGGAACTGGGAGCAGTTCACTATCAACAGTTTGGTAGACCAACTGATCACCAGGCTTCTGGGATACTCCTGTCTCTGCCTCCCAATGCTGAGACTGCAGATATAGACTACCATGCCTGCTTTTGAGCCTCTAAACTCGGGTTCTCATGTTTGCTCAGCAAGTACTTTGGCTACTGATTTGTCTCTCCAGCATATATTTCTGAATTTTAAAGAAAAGGCTTTAGAAAGTATTAAAAAAAACATCCATCATAATTAAATATTATTTATAATTTAAAAATATTATTTTAATGGCAAAATTAATTGCTTTTAGTAAACCATATTCAATAGAATTATACATTTTTTTCAAAAGGGCCAAGAACTTAGAGATACTCTGTATATTCCATTATAAAGGGAAGAATAGCTAGCTAGACAATCAGCCCTATAAACCTGTTTATGAGGGGAAAGTAGTAAAAGACACATACCCACTTATGAATTAAGTGTCAAGTGTCTGGGTCAATTATCTAATTATCATATCTTATTTGTGTATTTCTCTTTGGTTTACTGAACTGACATCCAGCTTTAGTAGTAGGGTGCTCTGCAGACATACTCAGGAAAAGGGGCTTTCTCTCTCTGGTCTTCAATCATTCTCACATTGATGCTTCTGTAAGTGGTTTTGCAGTCATGTAAACCAGCATGACCCAGAAAGTCAGTTGCTTCCCCTGGCATATGAGTCAATTTCTTAATGCAATTACTTAATTCCAGCGATAATTATGCTATAAATGAAAAGTTTTACTCCCTTATGATTTTAATAATTCCAGTCTAGGTCCAAGTGACCCAATAGCTTTGTGCATTAAACAGGGTATCATGGAGCAAAGAACAGGTACAGGTGGAAGAGAACTCCTTACATCATCTGCCATAGGGGAAACAGTAGAGAAAGACTAGCTAAGGTCAGGGTCCTATAGTCAAATCTGAGGGCACAACTCTATGACTGAAGGACTTCTCTTTCCTTCTCCCTTACAAACATTTCTCCATCTCATGTTATTACCATCCCAGGACCACGCCTTTAACACATGGGGGACATATATCCAAACAGTAGCACCTAGCATTCTTGTCTGATGCAGAGTAAATTCTGAGGAGTGGTCTCACTGAAGGAGATTTCTAGAAATTTTGAGGTGGATTGGGTCAAGAAAATTCTAATATTATATAATTACAACTGTGCCAGGAATTTCAAGGCAATTTCTCTGTAATCTAAAAAGTCTCGACTGTGGCAAGACTTTGAGAGTCCAGCTCTGGCAATGGGGAAGTAGAGGGCTTATTTTACATTTACTGTTCTAATTCATATCAGAGTACTATTATATACATATTTTTTTAATTTACCATTAATTCCATTATTATCAGTTTATCCAATTATGTTTTGCTATAAAATCTTACTAGCTAATTTCATATAACATTAACCACTATTCTTTTGTATTATTTTAATACTAAATGAAAGAAAATGATTATTTTTCAATTCAAATCATTTTATTTTGATAAGTTGATATAGTATGCAATTGCCTTGTAACTACTACTCTTTATAAGCATAGATTAGCTCAGTATTTGTACCTATAGATTTTTACCCCTTTTTTGAGAGACTTCCTTTTGCAGTGGATAACAATAAAAACAGAAAAGAGTTACTTCTTCTTATTATACAAACAATATACAGCTCTTTGCAATCTGGGCAATTATAAAGTTCTATCTAACAACCTGGCATGATTCATTTAAGACTATTACATTTTTAATGAAATTAAGTTCAAGTTTATTTGGGGTTACAAATGCCTGTTATAATGCTATTAACTAATTTCAGTAATTAAACTAATGATGGCATGAAATAAGAGGACATGGACAATAGTAAACTTTTCTTCCAGTTTCAAAGTATAGATTATTATGGCCCAAGTTTGGCTGCTGGACATTTGTTCCTGCATTAGTGCAGTATAATTAATAAATACATATTTAAGGTATGTGATATTATGTTTTAGTATTCTAATCCATGATGATATTATCACCAAAATAAAGTTTAATAATATGTGCACCGAGCTTTGTGTGTGTGGTGAAAATCATCAATAACTATTCTCCTAGCATATTTCCAGTAAGCAAAATGGTAGTATTCAGTTAAAGACATCAGGCATACATTTGATCTTCTAAATCTATTGATCTTGCTTGATTGGAAGTTTGGAAACTATTTCTGCCACTCTTCTGAAAGTCCCCATTTGACTCTGCTCCTAAGAGCTCAGCTTTTTAAAGATTCTACATATAAGAGTAATTACAGAGTATGTATCAGTGATTTACTTTTGTATTATGTCATTATCCATTCCATAACATTAAGAAGAGATACTGTGATCAGAGGACTTAATGATCACACAGGTGATCAATTTATATTGCTATATAAGCATTTAAAGGCACATGTTTCAGATTAATTTTTACCATATGCAACTCATGTATCCTATCAAAACACTGCTCTCTTGTATGTTATTTTTTTCTGGAGTCAGAAAACATATCTATTGTACGTCTCAACAAAGTCACTGTCATTAATTTGTTGATAACAATGGAAATAAAATTCTTTCTCATTAGAATGTATTTTCAGTTACAATGTTTTTCACAAAAAAAGTGCAAAACTGAGTTTTCTTGGTATTCAGAATGTTTCAGATTATAATGTGCATATTTTAGTAGTTTTACATTTTCATTAGACATTTTCCAAAGCTCTCCTTTTACATTTTCAAATGCCAACATACATCTTTAAATTCAAGAAACATTTATTGGTGACTAAAATATGATATGTTTTATATATCTGCAGAAGTGATTAAGATATAATCGTAATCACAGCAGAAAGTACATATAAAATTTAGTATATTTTGATCATTTTCATTTTGTTCAATATTTTTCAAACATCAGTTGTCTGCATGAATTATGCTCTTAAAGTCATGAGGCACTAAAAAATTTCCAAACTCTAAGTTGGAGGCATTTAAAAAATAGATTTTCCTTTCTCTGACATAGTCATATGGCATTCTCCTCATCCAGATGGTAATATTAAAGTTATTTTTAGTGTGAATTACCATACTCTTATTTTTCAGATATGCCCTGCTTAGTTGGATTTCAAATCTACCAAAATATTCAGTAGAATACACAGGATTAGTGCATTTCTCAGCTCTTCCAAATTCCTTAGTTATTGCATGCATAGTAATAACCACCTTGAAGTGGCTCATTCAGTAGTGCCAGCTGCTAGGGTCATGTCCTAAATACAGCTTAAACAGCAGGCTCCAATCTGATGAAACCTGACCGGAAATAGTGAAGCAAACAGAAGCTCAGCAGTCTCTGGTAGTTAAGATTCAGCAGGCAAGCGAAGTCGAAAGCATCGCTTCTGCTTTGACATTATCTATAGGTCCAGTCCGCAATATGCTGATTCTATCATAATACAGAAAATTGGTTAATTCCCTCTGGAAATTAGCAATAAAATGTCTCTCCTTGAATTGCTCTTGCTTCTTCTTTTGATTGGTTGATGCTATCTTTCCTTTACCTGAGGATAAAAGAAATGTTTCAAAGCAAAGTGTGTGCATTTTTAAAACATCTGTGCATTTTTTAAAAGTATTATGGGAGGGCTCATGTGTGTAAGAAAAGTGTGACAAATGCTTCCATTGCTAATTGGAATATTTCAAAATTTATAATTTCACAACCACTCTTGAATAATTCCTTTTAGACAATTGCTTTTGTAGTTATATATGGTATTTGATGTTTTAACTTTGATACATTTTAAGTTCAGGATACTGATTTAAAAAAATAGTGTAGATGGTGATATCTTTTTAGATATTATGGTGCACCATTTTACAGTGATGTAGAAATGCACACATGCTCTAATAGAAAATGCTAGTCTATCGGAAAAATCTCAGGCAGGATAATTTGTTGTGAACATAAATTTATCTTCTCCTGAATATAGGAAAATGAGAGATCTGTGATCAAGTGATGGCTTTCATCTTGCAAAGACCATGTTGTTCTAAATTTAATTTAAAGAATTGTTAAAAGACGGTTATAGAGTATTACCTCTAGCCCTTTCTTGATTAGAATAATTCATTTGGAAGGCAGGACTCTTCATGATCTAAACACCAACCATAAAATCCAACATGTAGCACTGATGCTTTGAGGATAAAATGTAAATATATGCTGTTTTGAAATTGTAGCAGACATACAAATATAAACATGCTATACTATCACAATTTTATATGTCATGCATTAATTATGTGATATTAATATAAAGATTTTATAGCACATATTATACAAGAAGGTACAAAGAGAAATAATTTTATTCTTATAACTCTTAGGAAGTTTTGAAATGCCTACATTGTGAGTATGTCAACTCTAGTTAGTAACCTCAACCTTTGCAATTGTGCTCAAATAATATCAGCTAAAAGTGCCAAATGTATGTAATTACTGTGACCTTTCAGTCTGTGATTAAATCAACCTTGGGATGCATGTTGACAATTATTTCTATTTAAAGGAATATGGAGATATCATCCGTGTAAAATTACTTTCTAGTACGAAGATTCCTTGCATTTTCTGGTTTGTAATATTACACACGTACCTTTCTTATTAGAGCATTTAGCCTATACTATTTTGTTTATCCTTTATGTCCGGGCTTTCTTGTCTTCATAAGGAGAGCTACATTTTAAACTGCTTTGTTCACAATGCTCAACAAAGCCTCACCATCATCTAATTTAGACTTGCACTTAATGAATGCTTTTGATTAAGATAATGATACTTATCTAGTAACTATTTACAGACCATTTAGCAAGTGATCCCTATTCTGTTCTCCAGCATACCCTTTAGCTTGTATGCAAATTTAAATGAGTAAGTGTAATGATTTTTTAAAAAATAACAGTTTGATCTTACCAAATATGAATTGGCTGCTCCCTTCACTGATCCTAAGCCATTTCCCACTCTTGGATGTCACCCGAAGCTTATAGTTGATATCTTTGCACTGCTTTGGACTCAATTTAATTCTTGCTGAACAATCTTTCCTATCTCCGTTCTCACTGGTTTTCAATTAGAAACTTAAGACCATAGGGTAGAGAAAATCAACCTTTCACTGAGTGGCTTTAGCAGGAATTTTAGTTACTGCCACTATTGCCAGTGGTTTTACTTAGACCAATTCAGACAGGGTTCAGTGAGGTGAGTTTTACCTTGTTCTATTAAATATTGCCATCTGAACCAGCTCCAATGATTCAGAAACACATTAAATCTCTGCGTCCACTCATCAAATCTACCCATTTCACTCTCTTCTATCATAATTGTTGGTGGGAACCAGAGTTCAGAAAGTGATGTGTTTATTCCGGGGAGTCATTGTTCACAAGACTGAGATGAATTTCCAGAGAAATAAAACACTATTATTTCTATTTATGCTACTTATGCTGCAATTATAATCATTGCCCATTAATACTGACTCTCTGTATCTCCCTCAAGGTCACAGTTAAGGAAACAGAGATACACAAGGTTTCAAGTATGATAATATTTATTTATTATTTACTTATTTATTACTGGTGATTAAATGGGGCCTTATATATGCCAAACCTGTATTATACTATTGATCTATATCTCCAGCTATATAATTATTGATTGATTGATTTGCTTATTTCTTTTTATTTGTGTCAGTGTGATCAAATCAATACTTCTGCATGGGATGTGGAGAATACTGTACCACTGAGATCTATCACATCCCCAACCTAGTTATTAAGCCCATGTTTGAACACGGGCAAACAATGTGGTAAGTTTCATTCATTTGGTTGCTGAGTTTCAAAGAAACCTCATTATTTAACACTCTTTTAGACTGGCTGTTGCTTCAGGCTGACTGGCAGCAACTGCAAGACATGGGGAAAAAACTCTGTCCACATGATTCTTAAAGTTAAGTCAGTGAAGACTTGTCAGAAATAGTAGATCTCAACCATCCAATCTGGATATTTCAAATAATTTTAATGTAGATGTGGAACTACAGAAATAGGGTTGTTAAAAAAAAACATGGAAATTTTCAGTGTGTTTCAGAAGACATTTACCTTAATGTCTTCTTCATGCAACAGTTTCTAATTGATATGGATCCTCAAGTTTGAAAATGATAACATTACTCACGGTAGCTGAACATCTAAGTACAATCATTAAATATCAGAATCAATTCTCTACAATACCTTTGGATTCTAGTCAATATATTTTTAAACCTCCACATACAGCTCTGGCCTTGAATATTGGTAAAAATTAGTATTTATAAGCTTAAGATCTGTAGCTAAATCGTTAAATATTATATCCTTCCTCATCTACTATCTTCATTTTTCTATCCAAATAGAAAACAGTATTTTTTAGGAAAGTAAAATAATACAAAGAATCTTGAATTTTCACTCAAGAACTCCATGGCTTTCTACTCCTAGTGGACTTTTTCTGGAGAGGTAAAACATTTTCAAAGCTTTTGTCCAGTGAAAGAAGTTGTTTCCACTCTCCATATTGGTATATTTTTAGGAAGACACAGAAACTTTAAAACAAGTTTCAAGAAAATTAGATAAAAAAAAAAAGAACATAACAGTGATCATTTTTTTCAAAATAAGATAAATTTCCTGAGTAACCAAGGTCAGTGAATAAAACTTCCAAAACACAAAATATATAAAAATTGTCATTACAAATGCCATTTGATTGCCTCTCAAAAAATTAAAATATTGCATACAATCTTTCTAAATTCAATTTTAATTAGACTGCTTGCTTCTACAGCTTTTTTATTTTGCTCTACCTGTTGGCTAGTACCTTACAAAATTGATATCAATTCTCAACTATTTTATGATTCTACTTTTATAAACTCTATCCTTTTCTGATAATTTCATATTTACCTTGCTCATATAGTTGTACAAATGTGTTGCTTAGAAAAACTTTATTCGGGCATTATTTCACATACTGTTATATTTTTGTCTAATTTTTCTATTCTAACTTATATTGTGTCCCTGGCTTGAGTGAATATCACTAACCACCTCATAGAAGACATGTTACTTAGGGTTAGTTTATAAAGTTTAATTTCTTTGTTTGAGTCTTGTAAAGAGTGTCTATGACATTCAACATTGTGTTGTCCACTTTGGTTTCCATCTTGAGGATAGAGCACCCACATGGGAGGTTTGCATCCAGTAGTACCTGTTGTAATTCATATGGGACATGTGTTCATTTGTATACAAAATTATTCAGACTTCTCCACTGAAAGGAGCTTGTATGACCTGGATATTTCTTGTCCATTATTTTGATGATATTAGGAGGTTTGTTAATGGAATGCTATACTGAAATTATCAACACACATATCAGTACTTATTAAATGTTTTCCTCCAGTTGATTCTTTGGCTTTCACTTTTGTTTGAGAAATTATCTGATCATAGCTATTTGAAATTTTATTACAATCATATATTAATGATTTTATTTGCAATGTTCTCATCACCTTAAGATTGAATAAAATTCTTTCCATTCCAGTGATTATATTAGTGACCACTTTTTGCCTTTTTTATGTCTTTCATTACATTATTTCACTTGTGATGTTATGCAGTATATAATGTGAGTGAGGGGCTAACAAATGTGGTCAAATAGAAAATTGATTGAGTGTCATCTGGAACATTCTCTTTCCTATGAATTAAAGTTAACAACGAGAATCTTTCATAGAAAAATCATAATATTTAATTCTGCAGTAGACTTTAATGTAACTGACTTAAGGCTACATTTATTCAGGAGAGAAAACAATTCTCTCTGTAGCCTACCTTTGGGTATTTTCTTAGCTATTTTTAATTTTAAATTTACTTATTTTGTGCCTATGAATGCTTTGTCTGCTTGTATTTATATATACCATGTGTATCTGTGTGTGTGATGGCAAATGTCATTAAAATACATCAGATACACTGGAACTGGAGTTATGGATGTTTGTGAAACACCACCATGTCTATGCCAAGAACTGAATCTAGACCCTATGCAAGATCAAGTAGCCTTAACTGCTGAGATATCTCAATAGACCTTTCTTATCCATTCTTTTCTCAAAAAAAGACTTTTGCGAAATAAGCATCAATTATTTGAGGAAGTTTCTATGAGTAATACAGAGAAATAGGAAAAGTCTCACATTGTAATAGTGTCTGAGAAAGGCACGAACGAACAAATAGGGGCTCTCAGAGCAAAGACTATACACTTGTATACTTAGGTTTATCTGTTTTGTATGGTCTGGATCTAATACCCTCTCTGTGCTCAGTGTTTAGAAGGAAGCAGCCCAGGAAGTTCATTGAGTTTAACAGAGCAAAGAGAAGCCATTGAGTCTGCCAATTAACTGCATTCCCAACGAAGTTTCACTCTTGACGAAATAGGGGAATATGTGAATTTCTATAGCTGCTCCACTATCTTTTGTAATTTTCTTCAACTGCCATAGCAGCCTTGCACATGTGTTTCTTTGCGACTTTTTCCTTGTTCTCAAGACCTATCACCATTAATGTATAATGCCAATCTTTTGTATCTGTAGGATGTTTACTGCTTTCAGGTTGCAGCAACCATCAACACACTGTTAATTTCACATAGTTCACTTTTCTCCATAAGGATATTAATAGTCTAAGGATAAGAAGTGGTTCAAATAAGGATAAAATGACAACAGAATAAAAATAGTCTCATCTCTCAAACTTCTACTGCAAATGAGCATTACTTTTCCTATTCTAGATTCCTCTTACATCATTGGCTTTATAGAAGGTATATGCCATATGCCATCCTTTTAATTTCTTCTATTTTGTATTATTTGTTTGACTTTACTTTTTGTTGTTGTTTTTCCTATTGTTCTCTTAAATGTTGTTTTCTCAAAGTTATCTCTGATATCCACATCCTTGTCTACTTTTTCCTTGTTTAGTTTTCAATTTGTCAAATTTGATCCTTCATACATTTTAAATGTCTATTTTATATACTATTTCTTTGCATATTATTTTGCACATTTCTCTATGTGTTCATATACAATTTTTTAAATATTTAAATGTATATGTTAACACATCCTTTCTACTCTCATTGCTATTTTCCTTTTAAAAATTATTTTTAATTTAAATTGAGATTGCATGAAAACCACCAAAAGAAGACATTTGAATAAGTAGTAAAGCCATTGAGTGTACACCTTAGGTAATTTTGGGTATAAAGAACCTAAAGCTGAATAACATCCAGTAAAATGGTCCTAAAACTGGAATATTATGGATGCAAGAGCCTAGATTAGTTTGAGAAGGGAAGTGAATGATGTTCCTAACATAACAGAATATATCAGCATTTTTATGTCAGGAAGATAAAGTATATGGACTTAGCATTATTCATTTCCATTTTTAATTAGATCAATACTTCCTGATTAACCATCTGCTTCCAAAGCACTGCTGTGAAAATTAGTAAAAGACATAGCTAAGGCAAAGTCCGTAACACGAAGTTGGTTTGCACATCTCTACCCCTAGTATTGGAAATCATCCTAAATTAGTGGAGTATGTAAATAGTCCTCTAATAGATTGGCTTCTTTACCCATATCCTTTCAAAGCTCTGATAGAAAGAGCATACTGAGAAAAGTCTTTTATTCTAAAGTGTTGACATTATGCTATTCCATTTAAAAATCTGAAAATAAAGGAGTGAGAAGATTGTTCAGTGAGTAAAGTATGTATTACTTGTCCTAGTTAGTGCAATGTCAACTTGACATACCCTTGAATCATCTGGGGGGGGGGGAAGTGGTGGATAAATTGAGCAATTATCTTTATCATAATGATCTGGGAATATGGCTCTTTGAGAGATGTCTTTGAATATTAATTGATGGAGGCGTGTCTAGCCCAGTGTGGGCAGTGCAAACATTGGGCAGTTGTTCCTGGGCTATATAAGGAAGTTAGTGAGGGACTTTTAGGTTCTTGTCTGAGTGTCTTCCCTGGCTTCTCCCAATGATGTTTGAAGATTTAGAAGTCTAAGGCAAATGTCCCTTCCCTCTCTTGATGCTGCCATGTTCATAGTATTTTACCACAGCAACAGAAAGGAAAGCAGAATATTGCACAATAATTCGGTCCTGAGTTTAACTCTGCAGCACTAATGTGAAAGTCAGATGCTGTGAGTGTCCGTAGTTCCAATAATCCTAAACTGAGAATGGGCAATGGCATTATACCTGGCACTAGGGTTTTTGTTAGTTAATCTACAGATCTTACAGGGAACAGTATCACTAAAAGTGGTATAAGTTCATTTAGTACAAACACATACAGAGAGAGAGACAAACACACACACACACACACACACACACACACATACACACACACACACACACATATATATATATATATATAGAGAGAGAGAGAGAAACAGAAACAGAGAAAGAAAGAGAAAGGATTTTGTTTATAGGACCCTAGGATCCTAAATGGGGCAATGAGAAAATGAAAAAAGGACAGATGCACAGGCACATATATAGAAAAGCTGGAATTGGGCCACCAGGATCTCTGATGGAAGAGACACATGATCCTGGAAGCTATACATGTTTACTTTATACAGTTGAAGATGGAGGGAGGTTATGATATACAGCTGAACAATGAGGCAGGTTTGACTATTCTCAGGAGGAGCAGTACCTACACGGAAACAATATCATGGTGTAGAAATTCAAAAGGAGGAAGCTAAGGTAGACATTTTCTGAACACAATGTCAACAATCACACTCAGACCCAAGGAAGGCTTGGCCATCCTTCTCAGTCTCACCCCATAAAAATTAGTTTCTTTGGTGTTCTTTAATCATTTTCCGCCCTCTTCCTCTATATTGCCCTTCCTTTTTCCTCCCAGTTAATTCCTCCCCATTTTACATTTTATAGAAGCAGCTGATATTCAGTATTTTAGTGAATTCTCAAGCTGTTTCATAAAGGAGTTGTGATTTCTTTTCAAATTGGAAAATGACATTTCGAGACCCCATAAGTCTTTCCATTTTCCATAAGTTTTGATGTCTGCATTGCAGTGAAATTAACCTAGACATTCCTGCCTGCAAGCACTCTTACTATTGAGGAATATGCCAACTCCAACCTGAAAGTTTCCATATACCACCTGACTAGCTAGAATTTCCAAACTTTTCTGTACTTTTGAATCATAATGTCTGGAAAACTTATTTCTCTATTAATAGATGGCAAAGTGGATAGGGAAGGAGAATTCCTATTTGAGTACCTGATGACAACCAGATATTATTCCAATTTATCCAAGGGATGACAAAATTGAAATTTAGTTTTTGTTGTTTATCCAACTATTCACAACATATTGTTAATATGACAACCTGACACAAAATTCTTAATGTATTATCATACTTACTACACAAAACAGGAATGTAAAAGGCACTTCATATCAACTAGAAACTTTGTTTAATACAGAGGAATTTTCATTGGCTTTCATGATGTGCAATGTATATATACCATGCATTAATTTTGCTTATTCATACATGCACACATACACAAATGCAAGCACAGTCACGTGCATAGTCTCATAAACATGCATACATACATACACATAAACACACATATGCACAAACACATGTGCACATGCATACATGTATACATACATACACATAAACACATATATGCACAAACACATGTGTGCACATGCATACTCACATACATACAGAATACAAGTATAAACACTCATTCATGTGCACACACACACATACACACATGCATTCTATCCCTAAATCACTACAATTAGTGTAAAATATTTTTATTTCATTTAGTATGAAGAAATGGAGCTTTGTAAGTCTCAAATCCAGAATTGTATCTAGAATGCATTATTTCTAATATAATTTTGATCCTATTATGTACAAAGTATTCTATATATTTTATGTAGTGCTTATAAACAAGCATTGTATAATCTTGAAGATTTCTTGGTTTGTTTGTTTTGGGTTTTTTGTTTTTATATTTGTTTTTTTGTTTGTTTCTTTTTGTTGTTGTTGTTGCTTTGAGAAAGGGCTTCTCTGTTTTAACTCTTATTGTCCTAGAACTTACTCTGTAGATGATGCTGGCCTTGAACTCACAGAGATCTGCCTGCCTCTGCCTGGTGAGGGCTGGAATTAAAGGCATGAACCACTACCACCTGGCAAAGATTTCTTGTTAAATAAAAGTTTCAGCTAAATTGTCAGTCATTTTGGTGGTGCTGTTTACAGTTCAGGAGTATTCGTTCCGAAAATTCTGTATGAGTATGAGTTTTCATGACAATGTATTGATATATTCATATGTAATTGGCAATTAAGATGCTGTTATTGATCAATTAAAACAAATTGTTTTTAGTTTAATTATGTACCTAGAATTTATGACATTAATGTTTATAATTATATTTTATTCATAAATAACCATTTTCATCTTGGGAAGGGCTTGTATTGCTTTGGTGTCAATGAATTCCTATGAATATACATGCACATATAAACTTAATATTTTTAAGATAAATTGTAATATATTTAAATTATGTCATTAAGGGGTTGGAGATTTAGCTCAATGTTACAGCACTTGCCCAGCAAGCTCAAGTCCCTACGTTTAATTTTCTACTCTGAGACAAGAAAAATGATAAAATTATAAAACATACACACATATATGCAAGATATAACTAAATTTTCTTTTAAAATATTTTAAAATAGTAGAAATGACACTGCATCTTACAGTAGAAATGACATTGATCCTTGACAATTAACTTGAATTATGTGCTAGAGAATCGGCAGACTTTTCTCCAGGATTTTTTCATATTTTTCACTTTCTCCCCACTCTAACAGACAACATTGTCTACATCTTACTCCAGAGGCTGACACATGATTCATTTGCTATATTTTAACTTGAGTCTCCATGCAACAGAATTAAAATTTTTCAGAGTTTCAAGTATTTTCACATATCTCGGTCAACTAAAAACAAGGGAATAGACTCATAAGGGAAAACCAAGGATACAGGCAATGTACCTGTGGACAGGGTGGCATTTTCCAGGAAACAGGAAGTGTACTGGTCTACATCTATGTCCACTTGCTTTTCTCTCAGATGGTACCACACTATTAATTACTAAGTTTATATTAGATAAAGAAAGCTTGATAATCCTTTGCTATAACTGTTGAGTATGTTATTTCAGGACTGCAGAAATGATATTCCAGAGAGTCGTCAAAGCTACAAAATAAAACTGATACATAAAATATGAATGTAAATTTTCTTCACAGCAATTAGTTTAATAGGGTTATAACTTAAAATGCATATGAGGCGAAAGTACGAATCAACATTAATAAATATTTTATCTCACTATGCCATACAAAAAGAAATGTAAACACATCCTAAGTATAAAACTTGATGAGCTATCATCACCTAAACCACCCAATATGTCTCAGCTCTCTTCTCAGTTCACTCTGTCCTCCTTTCCAAGGCAGCAGCGTACTTCTTAAACTCTAGCTTAATTTTGCATCCCTGGCATTTTCCTTAACTATAATGGGAAAGCTGTGTTCTCTTGTGCCTACACTTTCTCCTACAATATGAAGTGCATGCAAGTCAGTAAATATGAATACATTGGAATGTATCACTTAACAAAATAAGGACATCTTCTGAGGTATGAATTGGTAGGCATTTTTCTCATTATGTGAACATTAAAGTGTTCTTCACAAATATAGAATAGGTCAATAACTGGACATAGTTTTAGAAACCATACTTTGATATGGTTGGCACAAATTTGGAACCTACCACTGGCATAATAATGAATGCAGTTCAAATATAAACTTTTGCAAAATAAATAGCTTCATACTATAAGATAAAGATTCACAAATTGCATATCTAGTACATATCCCTTATTACTAGTATGAAATATTATATTTATATTCTCTAGTCCATTTCCTGCACTATGCTTTTATACAATCAGAAACACAATAGGTTTCCTACAGCAGCATTGACATCACAAAGCAATGTGTGCTGGTCCACAGTCAAATTCTCAGGAACTAAGGCGTGGCAATTGCTGAAGCATGAGTGTCACTCTTTGGAGACCTGCCCAGGCTATATAGCTAGATTTGTTTGAAAAGCAACAAAAACCCAAAAAGATGAACCAAGAACCGCTATATCAGACATATGAGTAATGACTTGTTCTATAATATGCTGATAATCACAGCTACTAAATACTAGGCGATATTGAAATTTCAATTCCATTACAACCTTATGAAGGTATCATTGTATGACTAATCCATTACTCATCAAAGCATCATTACACAGTACCTGACTCTAATTTATTTATATTGGTTTACAGTAGACTGTTGTATAATAATGCTGTTTAATTTTGCATTTTTATGAGTGGTTAATTAGTTATTTTGAAATTTTGTTTGCTATGAAAAGCATGATATGTACACCATAAACAATTATTTGGGTATTTCTTTCAGATACATAATACCACAAAAATAAACTCAGTCATATAGCATATTTTAACCACAGAGTAACTCCAGCTTCCTAATATCTACTATCAACTTGTTCTCTCATCAGAAGAGAAAATAATTTTTCTTATTTAATTTCTTGTCTAAAACATATTTATATGTTTTTTGCATTTATGTGTGTAGAGAAATATTCATTCATTTGCTCCAGCAACATGGCTGCTCTGGGAAAGCTTCACATTGAAAGGCCTGTGTGATAGCCAGGAAGAGATCAAATCCAAGGGTCTGTATAAAAGTATTACGTTCAGAGGCCTGTGTGATGCAGATGGAATTTGGAAAGAATATTAGTCAGACTAATCCTAGCCTCTGTGCTAATGCTAGGTGAAAGGAATTTCTGTGTTTAAGGCAACATAGCACACAACTTTAATCCCCACACTAGGGTTCTAAAAGGAAGCAATCAGTTTAGAAGTAGTTCATAGTTCTCAGTTCATAGTTACAGAATGAGAATACGCGTATAATTCCAACTCTGATATGGATTTAGAATGAAGAGCCAGCAAAGTGCAGTCAGAGATTGAATTACAATGAGGATATGCCCAACTATCAAGATATAAAAGGAGGCTTTCAGTTCACAGAGAGTTCAAAGAGACCTAGAAGCAGTCTGAGGCAGAGATACCGAGGCAGTTCAGAAGAAGTCAGCATCAGATGGGAAGAGAGAGTCATTTTGAAGCTGAGCAGACTGTTCAGTCAGAGAAGTTGTGGAAGTCAGCCAGAGTAAGCCAGAGTCAGAAGAGTTCAGTCAGAAATAGTCACATGGCATAGAAGGTCAGTTTGAACCAGTCAGCTTGGAGAAGAGTTTGAGCCAGAAGAGCTAGAGAGTTGACAGAAGAGTCGGTTGAGTTCAGCTCTGAGTTCAAAAGGAGCTAGTCAGAGTGGCTCAGTCAGCAGTAAGTCTCAGGGGCTTAAATGTATGGACTTAGATTGTATGGACTGAGGTTGAAGTTAGCATCTTGAGGACTAGATTGTATGGGGCCTAAGGACTAGTGATTGAATTAGACAAAAGAATAAAAGCCTTTGCCCTGAATCTACATCTACGCCTACAATTTTGTTTTAAAGTATTTCATATGCACCCAGTTATTATTACTCTTACTGTGATCACTACTTTGTAGAATTGTGATGCTCTACATTCTCACTGTTATATGAAACTCACAAGAACTTTAATTTTTTTTTAATGTTGTGAGGTAGGGAATCAGTGTGTGTACTTAAATAATACAATGGTTTGTTGTTTATACTTTCTTCATTGCAAGTCATGCTTGGAATGCATTTTTATGATCTGTTAGTATAGACTGTCCTTGCACCAAAAGCTTCAGTCTTAATAACTAAAGCTTTAAATATATATCTTTATACTCAATAATTTATGTCTTCTGCCATTCTTCTTCACTATTGTGCTGGGAATCATTGGTCAATTTAATTTCCCTATGGATCGGTGAAGATGTTAAACAGATTATGGCACCTGTTTCCACACAAACACACATACAACTGTGTGGTTGGTGTTTTCATGGGCTCTATGAATCAGTTCTTCACTAAACTGAAGCTTTTGATTAGGTTTATATCATATTTTAATCATTTAGAGAACTTTAACTTTTTAATCATTTATCAATTTATTTTACTTTGTGTATATGTGTTTAGTTTATAAAAGCTATATTCTTTCAAAGGAATCTTTAAATTTTCAAGTGACCATAAATATTTTGGCTCTTGAATATTTAATGTTTTAGTCTTTCTTCATACTGTGTGGAAATGCAGTTGATTTCTACAAGTTGAACTTCAACAAAGTGACCTTAGGTTTATTGGTTGTCAATATAATATTGATAATTTTTGTATTATAGAATTTTATTGTCAATAAAAAGTCATTGGCAAATGCTTAAAATTTTATTTCTTCCTTTCAAATTGCTTGATTCTTTGTCTTGTATTTCACAGAATATCACATATTATATTGATTGTATGTGCTTATAAGATCTTTTTATTATTTTTCATTTAGATACCATTTTCTTCTTTATTTCAACATAAGTGAGGCTTCCATTTCTATATAACCACATTTGTATGGTTATGCTAAAATGGATGGGGGAAAGACCATTGGTCTCAACCCTACACAAAGGACTTCATTTAACTAAAGAATGCTGAGAGTGAGAAATTTTGTCTCCCCTAAAAAACAAAAGCACACTGATTGGTTATTCAATACCAATGGTCAACTCTAAAAACATACACAAAAGTGACAGTGTACTGTCTGAGAAGGTTATATTTAAGAATACATATGTATATGCATATACTTACATTCATGCAACAACAATTAATGGCAAAAGAGGTCATGAATTTGAAAGAAAACAAGAAGCGGTGTATGGGAGTGTTTGTGGGGAGGATAGGTAAAGGAGAAATGATGTAATTATAGTCTCAAAAATAAAAGATGTAAAAAATGTCTATGACAATGAAATTATCTCTATCTCTAGTTTGTCAACAGGTTTACTATAAATTTAAAGTTGAGCTTTAGTATATGCATTCTTTGTACCATGATGATTATATGAACTGTTTTATTCAATTAGGTTAGTGATACATGGTTCCTTTCTTATATTTCTTCATTTCCAAGTGAAAACAAAATATCTCAGATGGTTGTTCTAAATGGCAGTGTCTGAGGTGTTGATTAGAATGCTAAGTCTTTAATAGGGAGATGTAAGATAAAAACATCGATGTGGCTGGACAATGGGGCATAAGGCAAGCAAAAATCAAAGCACTGTGCTGTAGAGCATTGCCTAATTGGCTCCTATTTCATAACCAGTCCAGAAAAGATCCAGAATGTCAGTCAGCACACATATTTGCTAAACACATATGCTTTCTTCATTTGATAAAACAAAATATCTTGACATCAGAGGTATATATGGATTATTTTTCACTGAGGTCTGAAGCATGACTTTAGAAATATCGTAATCCTTTTGAAGTTTTCAGCTTCCCAGTTTATTATCATGCTCCACCAGTATGGACTTGGTTTCCTATTCAATAATGCATTGCAAGTTATTACTTTTAAAGTGATTGTAGCCAAATCAGCCTCATATTTGAACTGCACTATAGGCTTCTGGCTAGTTTCAGAATCATGGTGAATGTTTTCCTCTTCAGACCTTTGGAAAGTTCGTTCCAAAATCCTTTTGCACTTTCTTGCAGATGAAATTGTGTAAGTGAAAATAGTTATTTTTTTTTTCCTTATGATCTGGTTCGTCTGCAAACAATAGTGTTTACACAGGAAGATCTAGATTGTGGGTAATCATGCTCACCTCTTTTTACTTCTAGGTGATATGCCTTGTGTATTGTTGAACTCTAATTCTTTTTTCCTGTAAACAAATCTGAGGGAAGCTTTGTGCAGCTTCTTGATCTTAGACATGATATTTTTTTCTTATGGTTTTAGGTCTATAAGTAGTTAGTTATATGTGAGTGAACTGTCAATGTACTTCTCCAAGGACTACTTATGAAAAAAAAATTTCAATGGTTATTGTTATTTAACTTTTAGTATACTTTGAGAAAAGCAAGAATGTCTCCTTTTCAAGAGTCGTGTGTGTGGATGTTTGTGTTTGTGTGTGTGTGTGTTGCCTGTGTAAGGACATACATTAGATAGTAGTTGAAATACAGATTTTAAAGCAGATGCAGGATGATCGCTTTGTCAAAGTCAGATATTTGTTTTAAAAAAATCATTAATTAATTAAAAGATAAATTTGAATAAATGAAAGATACTTGAGTTCACATGTAAGTTTGTTAATAATTTGTGTCCTTGGACATGTGTTGTTTTTATGAGTAGTAAGACTCATAGCAAGTTTTTGAAGTTTCTATATTACTTATATATCAACCATTATGTCTAATCTGACATAATTTCATAGAGGCATTTGTAATTCAGAAAATGTTTTGTAACTGCACATGGAATTTAAGTTGCACAATATTAGCATGGATAGAAGACAAGTATACTGAAAATTAAAACTTGAATTTCAATAGTAATGCCAAGAGTAGATCCTGAAATGAGACCCTTATTTACAAAGTTTGGGTATTTGGAAAAAGTGGAAAAATTGGTAGCTATAATATATGAGATAAATATTCATCTACTTCTAAGAAAGCACAAAGGAAGTTCTCAGGATTTTGAAATCTCTGTTTTATTATATTATGCCCTAATGTCATTGCTCCCTTTAATCTTACACTAAAATTTCAAGAAATTTTTCTTTTGAAAAAAGAATCAAACAAACTGTGGAAAACTTAAAACCAAAGTAGTAAATATTTATCAAAATGAGGACACAAGAATTCTATCTAATTGTCAGTGTTGAAAAATGTCAAATAATGAGAAGATAAAATACATTTGTCGGGCTGATGGTTGGTAGCTTCATCACTAAAGTGCTTGATGTGAAAGCATGAGGTACTGAGCTTGAATATCCATCATCTCTTTAAAAGACAGATGTGTGATGTGTATATGGAATCTCAGTGCTGAGGAAAAGTGCAGGAAAATTTCTGACAGTTGCTGGCCAGTAAGTGTACCTGAATCAGTGAGCTCAAGGTTCACTTGGAGACTTGTCTCATAAACTATTGTGGAGAGTGTTTGAATAATGCACCTGATGCTTACTTCAGGCCTCCATATGTATTGTATACATGTACATGCCTATGTACACACATGTCTGTGCACACACAAGAATGCATATATGCATAAGCAAATATATTTGATGATCATGGCCACACCAAGACAAGCAGAAAAAATGTAGGTATAAAAATTATAATTGATGACTGGAAATTGAAAGAAAAATCTTCATGATATTTTAATTTGCTGAGGCAAACTGGAGAAGATTGACTTCAAAGAAATAATGTTTGAAAAAGTGGCAGTAGTAGAAATTGTTAATTTGGTGTGACATATATTGATAAATTTAATCTCCATTTAATATTCATATGTCAAAATTAATGTCTAGGAAAAATAGTTTCAGCTAAGATGAGAATAAAAATAATTGGTTATATTTAACCATTAACTATTTACTTACTGTGGAATTTTATTGATTTGACATCATTCTGAACATTTGTATGTTTTGGTATTGTTTCATAAATAGAAAATCTAAAGCCTGGCTCATTTGATTCTGAAGGGTAATTATGTGATGTGATAATGGTAAATCAGTATTTTAATATGGCTATAAAACTAAACAATCTTAAAATAAATAAATAAAAATATAAGCACTTTGTTAAAAGAGCTTATTTCTCTGTACCAAATATGTATGATTTGTTTGAAATTATGGCATCCTCCATAAAAATAGAAGAGTATGAAGATATCACTGAATTGTGTCATCTCTAATATTTTAGTGGTTGACTTTCCTTAGGCAGCCAAGGAGGACACGATGATTTTTTTTTTAGAAAAAATGGGTAGATGAATAGAGAAAAACAGTTCAACATAATTACAATAAAATTTATAAAATATTAAGCTTAGATTCTAATTAATTCTGGGTTTGCTGTATTGTCAGCAACAAATATTTCTACCAATTAAAATGTTGTTTAACTTGAACAATGGCTAGAAATGCCTGAGATAAAATTCAACTGTGTTCCTATACATTTTGATTGACCCAGTGTGTTGAACTGCCAGGATAACTACCTTATTCAAGTAAACAAATACTAACCTGTAAATGAAGAACCTTAATGGATTCCTCTATTTGCTGGGCTTCAGGAACAAATAATGATAAGAGCTATCCTTCTGAACCATGACAGCAGCACAAAGAAAAAAAAAGCAATTAATCAGAGTCTGAATTTGTAGAAAGAACTGGAAGCTACACAATTCTATTGGTAGTACCCAATTAACGATTATCTCCAGCAACTGCTTAATGAGAGGGAGAACTTCCAGTTTACAAGTGATACAAGTACTCATTGGATTTAATAATGCTGAAGCCCTTTCTGCATTTTGCATATAGTGCACATCAGCAGAACTTTAAAGCGTGTAAACTTATCTGTAGCATGTAAGATTTTAATGTCTTTTTCAGGAAACTTAAAAATCAAGTCCAAGCACAGTAATGGTGTGTTTTGATCCTAGAATTACAATTGAGGATGTGAGCATATATAAGAGTAGGTGCTGAACACATTAACCTATTAACATATTAACAATGAACATAATAGTAATTTCAGCTTAATTTCTTTACATTTGCCCAAATTAGAGTTTCAATAAAGTTCTGCATATCTAACTCCCTTATTCTGCCTATGCTAGTATTTTTTTTCTTTCTTACTTAACATTTGCTCTAAATTTTATTAGTTTCATAACTCTGGATGTACTGCAAGGAATGACAGATATTATTCTGCTCTGAGTTAGAAATAAAAAGTGACAGACTGTGTTTACTAATATTGCTACCAACAATGATTTGTATATCTAAACAGTCTAATATTGAGCTCCACAAGCTTTAATTCTCAATGACTTTTTTCTGCCTATACATACAAAGGATAGATGAATGGTGTTATTTGTTCATTGCCCCGAGGAGAAAATTAAATATTTATTAAAACTATGCCTTTTACCTTAATAACAAATTCAATAAACAAGTGATTTGATTAATGTATATTAGTATTTCTCATTGTAAAATATATGGATTATTTTGTAGCTTGAAGGCAATTTTAGACAATTCCTCTTTACAAGAGGAAGATTTTAAGACAATAAAAGTGAAACCACAGGATCTTGATCAAGCATTAATGTCTTTTGTTTAAGTGTCCTTGAACAAGTCATCCAACTCCTTTCAAACCTATTTCTTCATTTTAAAAATTGGGCTTAAATAACACTTAAATTGGGAATACAGCACATTGTATTGGAATGCAGGGAAATATATTCTTGTACCACAAAGAGTCATTATTATACTTAAGATATAAATAATCAGAGTTGGCTAAACAAATTTGCTTTTGAGGGCTTCCTTTATTGTCTCTCCTTTCTTCAACATTGTGTTCTGTGCACAGAACTAAACATGAATGTGTACCTTAATTTTGCATACATGTTTCACGTGGCTTTACATACGTGAATGAAAGGTCCTCTCGTGCCAATATTATTACATGAGTTTTGGAAAACCCATGGTACATTTATTTCATTATTTGTGTGTGTATGTGTGTGTGTGTGTATGTGCATGTGTGGTTCTTTTGCATTGCTTATGTTTTAGTTTTGTGAAACAGTAAGAAATATCAAGGAAATATAATTTAAGTCATTCCAATTCATTATCTCACTTATTGACAACATGACTTTGAGACAGTCAATTATCAATTCTGATCTAGGTTTACATGTTTATAAAACAAATAAGGCCAACTTTCAAGGTGGTTGTGAGGATGAGATGAGAAAATATTCACTGCTTACCTTGATCTGTGAAAACCCCAACCATGGTACAATTATTAGCAAAGAGAGGCCACATCAGGAGGTGATTAATATCGCGCATTATCAGAAAGGGACCATAGAATGTTCCCTTGGTTAATTCAAAGATTCATTGTATTATACATACTCTATAGTTTTATTTTTTACCTTCTGATAACAAATAAGAATTTGGGTAAAGACACAATTGTTGCACAAGTTTATTTCTAGTTACATTTAAAACAGTTGTTTTGTGCATTGTTGGGGGAAGAGCTGCCTAGGTCTTGGCATTTTGTATTATCTGCAGGTGTTGGCTTAGGTAAAGGTTGTTTGATTTCTCATGATCTGCACATGCTATCAGTAGAACACCGGAGAGCTTCTTGTCAATAAAAACCCCTGAGATTAGGTGATTTGGGTCACATTGTCCAATATAGTGCTTGCCATGACAGGTAATTCCTTCTCCTGAGGTCTAACAGGGTTTGCACCTATGAAAATGTCTCCTTATCATTCTTGCTGAGCTATCCAGTAGCATACTGCTACGCACATTCCTTTAAAAATGCTGTCAAAGAACCTTTTGTTCCCTTTAGTTTCATTACAGCAAAGGCTATGGAGAAAATCCATAAGATTGGAACAGCAGACAAATCAAATGCATTTCCTCCTTTTAGGAAGTAGAGAGGAATAAAGGTAGTATTTCTTATTTCTCAGTGCTTGAAAGCTTTTATGCTTACTTATTTTAAAATATGGGATTCAAATTCTTATGTTAGCTAAATATTAGGAAAGTTCAATCTGAATGTAGTTTCATGACAGAAGTACCACATACAGCTCTCTCATACAGGTTCTTTAGAAGGCCATCAGTATGTTTATTATGAGTCAAAGTTCTGTTAAATTATATAATTTGGATTTGAACAATGCAAAGTACCATAAGTAACATATAATCAATAATGGTGGCTCAACTGTGTCTAGCATCCTGGGCATTCAGTAGAGATTTTCACAGATGTAATATATTTACATTTATTTATTGTTTGCTTAAGTCCCAACTATAGTTTAACCCAAGAAATTTATTCATATAAAATTTGCTGTGACAATCTTACTAGCAGTGTTATCTCAATGTAGGATTAATTATGGAATAATAGTATAGAGTGTAAGATCTAACAAATTACATAAGACAAAATAACTTTTTTAACTTTTATAACTTTTTTCTTTTGTAACTAATAATGCCACTGCATAGTGTAATTAACTAACAAACTTTAACAATGAAAATGTCTTTTTCTTCTAGTTCTAGAAGCTGGGAAATCTAAGATCAAGGGGCTTTGTGATTCAAATCCTGGTGATGGCTGTCTTCCTTGATACCTTCCTTCTGGTGTGTCCCTATGCATAGAGAAAGAGATGTGTTGTCTCTTCCTCTTCTAAAGACACCAATCCTGTGGAATTAGGACACTATCATTATGATACTATCATGTCTTCATATAGTTAACTTTAAAAATCTAGTAATTTTGAAAGATGGAGGTAACATTTAAGTTTTATGGACCATATTAAATCCGTAACAGAGTTTTGTTTAATAGTTAATCATGGCACCTTGTTTCAAAAAATTTGTATGTACTTATATTTAATTATTTATAATATTTTGAATTTCATCAATTATTTGGTGTTGACTATATCCACACTGTACAGTATATTTGAGAGGATCAAGATATGGAAATAGGTGCTGACACAAGGAATATTGGTTGATGCATTTACAGACTGACATCTATATTATACGTTGAGCAAACAATTGGAAAGGAAAAAGTAGAGAACAGGAAGAATAAGCAGTTTTCACAGTGTTACAGAAGACAATGATAACCATTGGACAAAAAGAAAAATCAAAACTACCGTGATGTAAAAGAATTACAAAATATGTTATAGGCCTTCTATGTGAAGTTAAAAAGTTGTTGTAGATCAACTGTGGGAAATCAGTTCATTTTTAGTCTAGACAAAAGTATAACCAACCAAAATAATTATATTAATGGTCTTTTCAGCATGCATTCATGTTAGCTTTCTCATCATAATAATATAACTGGGATTTCATAGCTGAGAACAAAATTGTTAATTAACTGTCACAAATGTCTGCTGTTAATTACATAATAAAATACAGATTACAGGAAGTAGTTGCGCAATATTATTATTTGCGAGGAAAATACTAAGCTTGCCAATGTGCATTTCTACATGTATGATGTGTGTTCAGTATCACAAATTTAATGCGATGGGGAAATACATTCTCCCTTTAAAGATAAATATTTTGGTCTTAAATGAGATTCACGGATTTCCCCACTGTTTCTCAGTTAATTAATGACATTCCACTCATGTCTGTCTGTTATATATGTCTATTCACTTTCCATTACTTTGCTTTGCTTCACTTTAGAAAGAAACTTGAGTTATGTTAACCAACATCACCTAATTAATGCATAATTTCACAAACTTGTCCCCAGTGGAGAGGTCTATGTGGCACAAGAATGATAACCAGTCAAGGGATAAGAGAGTTGGTAAAAAGGGTAGTGAATGCATTGTTTAATTTTCTGCTTGGGAAGGCTGTGGGTCACTAATGGTCATAATATACATAAAAATTGAGTATACGGTACCCACACACAAAGGAAACATCTTAGACACAACTCCTACACCTAAGACTCAGAGAACATGACAGAATGCGAAAGATTTTAAGAGTCAAATAACCAAGAAATCTGCCATAGGATTTAGAATGTCAGATTTAGAAATGTCAGAAAAGTATATTCATTAAATCTCAACAATGTTGCTGTCTAAACAAGACCTGACCAATGACAATAGCAACAACAAAAGATGCCAATATGGAAGATAGAAATATCACATGATCTCACTCCTTGGCAAAGAACTATAGTCAATTAATGACTGCTGGGAGAAGGAGAACTGGCCTGACCCTGGGAAGAGACCCATAAAAAAAATAAAAATAATAAAAATAACAAAAAATAAAAAAGAGGCCCCTTAAGAAAAAGCAGTCAGCACTTAAATCATATTCACACATTCAAACTAAACAGTCTTAGCAGGATATATTTATATATTTATGAATATGTATGTTTGTGCATATATGTGTGTATAGTGAAAGTCAAAGAAAAATAGGCTATCAATTTAAGAGGAAGCGATAGTGGAACATGCAAGTGGTTAAAGGGAGTGTACGTGGCTGCAGCTGGAGGGAAGAAAAGGAAAAAGGGAATGTGTTATAATTACATTTTAACTTAAAAATGTAAAAACACTAATAGCAAAATTTAAAAAGAAACAAACAAACAAAAAACCCAACCGATTCATATGGTTCAAACAACACAATACCCCTTTCTATCTGGTTTATTTATCTCAAGTTAGTAAGAATCTCTACTAAAAGCAAAATATACACTAGAAGAGCACTATCTTATTAAAAAGAAGAAAAGAAGAAGAAGATGAAGAAAAAGGAGGAGGAAGAGATGACAATGACTGGACAGCGATGCAATTTAGAAGTGAAGAATTGGAGAGTAGAGAAAAACATGATTACATCATTCTACTTTCTCTAGATGATTGATGACTTGAGTTCAACTTCAGTCATCATAATCTTTAAATGAGTTTGCTATCTTTCAAGATGATTTGTACAGCTGATGTGCTTTCCTTTATGTATGTAAATTTACCACCAGACAATAGCACCCTCATTTCTATCTAATTTCTTAGATCAGAACTGTGGGATCTTCTCTGAGCTCTTATTTCTCATTCACCCATCATCCTACCAAATGAGTGCCTGAATCTTTGCACTATGTCTTTTGCTATAACTTATAGTAAATTGCAACAGTCTTTCACCTACAAATTTTCAACATTCACTCACTTCTTTACTTTCATATAAGTTAGTTCACAATCTTTTCAGCTGCTAAACTTCTGAGCTAAAATTATGGCTTTCCCCTCATAAGTTATCCTGTGACTTTGAATATGGACTATGTGCTACTCAGTTTTGAACCTTGAGTTACTCATCTCTCAATCTCATACAACTGGATACATTTATGTTGGACTTCTTCCCCTTCCTTCTAACACTTGTGCCTACTAGCTCTTTGCCATCAATTTTTTATCTCTCCTGCCCTACAAATAATGACTTGTTTTCTTCTATCACTCCTTAAATATGTTGTTAAATCTCAGGAGATTTTGACTGTTAACATTATACATGAATCACACTGTATCTCTTAATTCTTCTACATCCTTCATGGCATTATCACCATATAAATTTGTCCTATTTGTTTCCTCACTTATTTTCAAATATTGTTTTATTTTCATCTCCAAGAAAGTGATTAGCCTATGTCCTCCCACCCTTGCTGTCTCAAGAATCTCAGACATGCATAGTATATATAGCAGTATGACGAATATTTATTAAATGAATGAATATATGAACAAATTAAATTAAATAGATCCAAAATACCTGTTCTAAAGTACAATGTGATATCATTAGCTGCTTAAAATTCATAGTGGCTCTTATTACTGTTAGTTTATCATGCACTGTATCATTAATGTGTTATTTAGTACATTTTCCCTACCTAAAATTGTAAACAATATCAATATAAGTCCAGCTCCATATGCACTCCATATTCTTTAAAAAGAATAGAGAGGCAACTGGAATTTTATCAAGTTATTAGTGTGTAGAAGTATAAAGCACAAGGACTTGGCAAAATTCTCATCAACAGCTGACATTTCTGACTTGTTTCTATTATATTCATTGCTCCCTCTCCCAATGTTTTATTTTATTCTAGACAATTTTCATCTATTATGTCAATTAACTACATAAAAATGTTTACTTTTGTCATCAATGCCTCTTATTTATCTTAGGTACTTTCAAATAAAACCTAGGAGCAACATTGTTCTAATTAAACTCAGTTTGGTGGTCAAAAGGATTGGTGATCTATGAAACATTAATCAAAGGTAATTCATTCCTTTCTCTAGATTTCAAAGAAATATCAAAGCTAGGATTGTATTCTTGTGGGAAGCAAATTCTAAAAGTTTCTCTTGATTAAAACCTACTTTAATTGCCTTCACATTGACGGCAGATGCTTTCTGAAATTGACTGACTCTCTTTAAATTAGTTCTCATAAAACAGCAATCACACATAAGATGCTTACTCTGTATTGTGCACTGTAATACTCTAAGGCCTTTACATACATTAATTGTGAGTCCTTACAATTTTGTCTGTTAGCTTCTATAACCACGACAAAAAAGTGCAATAAGCAATTCTGACTGAGTAAATGTATATTTTGCGTTCTGTTCACAAATTTCACTCCATGGTTGTTTTCACCTATGATTTCTGAGTCTGTTGTGAAGCAGGCTATTAAGCAAAGAGCACATGGTAGCTCACAGACAAAGCACAGACAAAGAAAGTATGGAGCCAGTAATGAAATGGACCCTGAAGGGCATGCCACCAGTAAGCCACTTTTTTCAACAGGCCCTACTTTCAAAATATTTACCTCTTCTCAAAGCACCTCTGCTGGGTAATGGTTGTGTAACATGAGACTGGGAAAAGTAGTTCAGATCCAAAACTATTGCAAATTCATTATTTGATTTAACAAAGTTTTCTTGTTTTTTCATTGATTATTATTTATTGTTTATTGACTTTGTTGAGATAAAAGCAGGATAGAACAAAAATCTTATTGTTTCTGAGATTTTAAAACATCATATCACTTGATTATAAATACATCATAAAGGCAAACACTCATATGCATTCATCCTGTCATTATCTTAATTTATAATCAAACCTCAGATTCTGTGGGACAGATATAAGGACACACACTGGTATGCTTCACCCATGTAAACCATTAATTCTTCTTCACCATGTATTAAGTAGAATATTGGCAGGAGGTTCCTACTTTCAACTTTTGAAAATTATAATTTAAACAAGCCAGAAGAAACTTGTGATGACAAACATGTTTCAATTCTATTTTGGATTTCTCACTTTAAGTTAATTTATGAAGGGCTCCAGGTAAGAAAACACATGTACTGGTATTTTAAAATGTTTAGAACAACGAACTTTAGTCATATGAGAGTACTAACTTTCAGGCAACCCAGTAAAACCCATTGGAGAGGTAAAGCATTCTATGGCCTGTGCAAGATGGTTAGAAGTAGATGTAAGATAAATTAAGCCAGGTAAAGCACAGTCATGTTCAGCAATTGTTGGCATGTAAAAGTATTGAATTTTTTTAGTTTGATTGTTATTAGACACAGTGGAAATTTTTATAGCTCTTTTCTTCAGCATTTCTTTGTGTGCATATGTAAAAATCATTTTTGAAATATATTAGAATAAGAAATGTCATCTTAAAGATGAAAGTTCAGTCTTGAGTTCTTGGAGGGGAGATGGGGTGGATCTCAGAAAAGTAAAAGGGAGGAAACCTTAATCAGAATATATTGTATAAAAAATTTTTCAAAAAAATTTCTTGAAATACAAACCTCATTTAGTAGTCATAATAATCCCGTAGTTCCCCACTATATAGTTTCTAATTTCTTATTTGTAGAAATGACAATTTGTATAGGACTTTTAAAGTTGTATACAGAATGCAAAAAGAGCTTTAAAACTGATTGTAAATGCATCTGAGTATTGAAAATAATTTTAGCAAGTATATTTAAATGGTATATGTAGCAATGTAATACCTAAATAAGTAACAATTCTCAAAGAATAAATCACTAAGATACTAATGTTTACTTTCAGTTAGTAATATCCCAGGCAATATGTTGAAGTGAAATAAAATTAATGTTATGCTATAAAGTTTGGATGACATTTTGACCACCATCCTTGCTATTTACAAAGTAAGAACTTAGTGACAGCAATTGTGAACAAAAGAAATTTGGTGTGAATAAATAAATGTGTGAATCATGAATCAATAATATATGCACTATTACAAGATTATAGCCCATTCTCCTTATGAATCTGTATGGATGTATTTTAGAGTTGAAAAATATTCAAGCAATGGTTAAATTTATTTTATTATTCAATCAATACTTCTTACCATAACGATTATAACATGCTTTTATTATGCTCTATAGCAAAACCATATTGTTAAAAAAAACTGATTAAATAATGAATGTTTTAATGGGCCTATATCTTTTAAATGTTGAATATAATGTCCCATTTATTTTATCTTATATAAACAATAAGGTTTTAGTTGTGTGGGGTGGTGAACATTTAGGTCACCCCAGTCCTGGGAAGTAAAACAAAAGAAAGAGAAGTTTGAGGCTAACTTTGGCTTTACAAAACGTCCTAAGTTACAAGTTACAAGACATCTTGGGATACATAGAGAGATGCTGTTACGAAAACAGAGAGACAAGCAATACAAGTACTACAAACCTGAATGTGCTACTGAAATACTGCAGCACATGCATTGTCTTAGCTATGCTAAGAAATAAATATATATTTGACTTTTGTCCTTGGTTCTTATGCAAGAGTGCCCAAAGCTCTGAAACTTTTTGAGTGACAACTTGATAAGATATTTATCTGGCACTTAAAATTCACTATGAGCTGTCCCTAAATTCATGCTTCTGAGATGATTGTAGATAACATAAGGCTGGGGACGAGCTGCTGAAAGACCAAGGCATGAATAGAACTCTGGAATTTTCAATCTTACTCTTCCACCTTTGGGAAGGGAAAGGAATTGCAAATTGAATCATTCCTACAAAGGAATGATTCCATTAGAAAATGGAAACTGAGATTTGGAGAGCTGGCTAGCTGGTGAACGGGGCAATGTGTAGGTAGTCAGTGTACCCAGAGAGGGCATCGCGGTCTCTACATTATCTTTTCCTATATATGAATTTCTTTAGTTAGATTGGTTATAACTAAAAATATTAAAGATTGTGCTGAATTCTACAAATAAAAGTCATATCAACAAGAATGCTGGAAGACATAGTTATGAGAGTCTTTCATTTATAGCTGGTAAATTAGAATAATTTAATGCCCAAGCTTTGTTGTTGAAATCTGAATGGGGGAGAGTTATGAGACCCAATTGAATTATAGCGCTTTAGATAAACCCCATTATTTGCTGGCAAATGGAATTGTAGAATGTTTGAGTACTATTAGAGAATTGGAGCATTGCTTGATATGAGATGTCATAAATATTTATTAGTGAAAATATGCCACAATAAATCTAGGTAAACTTTGTACTTCTTTCAAGAAATACATATGCAGAGCTGGTGAGGTGATTTGTTGAGTAAAGGCTTGCTGCAAAAGCATGAAGCCCTGAGTTCAAATCCCCATCACCCAGGTAAAATTGGGGTTCAGCTCTAACCTTGTCTCTATGATCTCACTGGAGGCTAGAGAAGGGCAGATGCCTGTTTCCTGCCAACCAGCCAGTCTAGCCAAAATGGTGAATTCCAGATTGAGTCAGAGATCCTGTCTAAAAGCATAATGTGAAGAAGTGATGCAGGAAGGCACTCTGACATAAACCTCTGGCATCAATACAAATGATCATTGGTGAGTTTACCTCTCCACATGCACAAGCAAAGAGAACAGCACACGTGCACGTGCATGTGCATGAGCATGTGTGCATGCGCGCGCGCGCGCACACACACACACACACACACACACACACACATCACATTACATGTGGAGCGCTGTTTATGCTTTTGAAGATATTCCAAATGAAAGTCATAAAAGTCACATCTTTGGAAATTGTCTCAGGAATGCAATTACCCTTTCCCAGTTTATTTTTCTCCTTTACTAGGAGAAATGCCTCATATGTAAAGCTTTGTATTCTCAAATTAGCCAGGCTATTCAGTCACGATTTAGTGTTGTCACTACAAATACAGGCACAGTAATTCCAAAATAGCTAGAATCAGGGTTTCTGTCCTAATATTACATTAACAATTTGTATCTCATCCTGATCAATTCACACAAAGAATCAGAGGTTCAGGCTAAAGTTCTTTAAATCTTTCAAAAATATTTGTTGTAAATTGCAGAAACAAATTCTGGTGATGTTAACATTTTAAACTTAATTCTTACTGAATAGAAAAGAATTTGTTCATATATTCATGGGGTACACAGTAGTGCTATAATATGGAAAGAACACGGAATAATTCATTCGAGGTGCTTAACGTAACTATAGTTAACAGTTATAAAAGTTTATCTTTTCCTGTGTAAACCCAAACGTTGTAACCCTTTGGCCAGTATCTCTCCATCCTTGTTCCCCCAGCCACTACTGATGTCTGCTTTGAACTCTTCATTCTTATGTTAAATAAGTTCACATGTAAGAGAGAGCGTGCAAAGTCTCTCTGTCTGTTTTTCTCTGGTTTGATTTATGTGGCCCAATTTTCTCGTTTAGTTTCATTCTGTTGTAATAAATGATATTATCATCCATTTTTCTTAGGCTGATTTGTAGTCCATTGTGCAGATATACATTTTAATCATAAAAATATTGGACTGACAGTGTGGCTCAGGGAGAAATAGTGCTTGTCCCCATGCCTAGAATCTGAGATGGATTCTCAGAAGCCACAGGATGGAACTGATGTCCACAAGTTGTCATCTGACCTTCACATGTGTGTAAGTGGTATGCAGGTGTCCACATACATGTCCACACAAGCCTACACAATAAATAAAATGTAACCATTTAAAGAAAGAACATTAATCTTATTTAGCCTAATTCTGATGTATTGTAATTTAAGAAAGAAAATCCTTACATAAGTAAATAATTATCAATTCATTTATTTAATATTTTTTGTGTTTTCGTTTTTCATTTGAGACAAGGTCTTGTTATGTATCCTGGATTGGCGCATATCTCACAAGTTACATGAGGTTTACTTAAGCTTGTGGCAATCTTCCTGTGTCTAATTTCCTTGTGTTGGTATTATAAGCATGTGCCAACACACCCAGCTCTAAGAACATAGTTTTACAACATTATCCTATCAATGGTATTGATAGCACTATTTGATTATAACTATTTGTTTGTGTCTCGGATAGAGTTCTCCTCTAGCTCAGGCTTGCTCCCAACTCACTATTTAAACAAGGATAACTCTGAAGTCCTCTAGATCCTACAGTCTCTAATACCAAATGATAGGAGGGTGTACTGCTATGCCTGGCATCAATAGCAGTTTAATAAAATAAAATGCATGTATATAATAAATGCAATGAAGGAGAGCAGCGAAGACCTTAAACTTAAGGGGCATTTCTGGGGTTTACAATTATGACAATGTTTCAAACTCACATTAAATGATAAACCTTTAAATAAGGTGTTTGGAAAATTTATTCATTAAGAGAATGTTTGATTCTCTCTTATATAAACAAAATTATATATTAACTAATGATCTATCTTATAGAGATGCTGGTAAAAAAGAAAAAACAAGTACGAATATGTTGACATTTTTTAATATCAACTGTTTTCCTACCTAGGATCCAAAGTCAGAATTTTTGACAAACAGTCAATATACATGATTAATAAAATTAAAAATTGACTGAGATAGAGGGAACAATGCTGAAAAATGAACGTCATGAGGGAGAGATATATAAACAATAGCTATAATTAACAAAATTAAATATACACAATATAAATATCTCTTACAATGCCATGTAAAATTAGAATAGACTCAGTATGAATATGTAGAAAGATTATGTAACTGCACAATTGTAAAAGGCAAATTAAATTTCAGTAAAACAATAAAATTAAAAAAATCTCCTAAAAAATAGAATGAAAATATAAGCAATGTGTCCTAACCATCAAATATGAGAACAAAGAACAAAAGATAGATGTTGTCCTCTGCTGCCAAGAACAAACAAATTGTAGTAGTCCACCTCTGCTGTGGTGGCTCAGCCAAGAAGACAGGGAGGCACTTTCTCATAGGTACAAACCCTGCCAGACCTCAGCAGAGGGAACCACCATCATGGCCAGCACAGTATTCACAGTGAAACTCTGTGTATCTCAGCTCACGTGTTTTTATTCTTTCAGAACTCCTCAGGTATTCTATTGATAACACATGCAGACCATTAGCAATTAAACAACTCCCACAGAAATCTAACACCTGCAAACAATACAAAATGCCCTAGACAGCACCTCACCAAGCAGTGCATAAAACATTTTCAAACATAACTAAAACTATACTTCTCCAACATTTCCGTTTTGTATAAGCCAATCAAAAAAAAATTGCTTTTTATCTCTACAACACAATTTAACACTATATCAGCAAGACTATTTACAAGAGGAACAATCACAAGGGTTGTTAATGCACAGGACCAAATGAAAGAAACATCTATCAAGTTTTTACAATGTCTTTGGACAGTAGATAAACATTATCAATGTCCAATTATCTGGAATTCATTCACGATATTCTGAGCTCCTCCAAAGGCTTGGATCACTTCTCTGGCTCTGACCTCTGTAGCACATAAAATTTGTACTCCAATATTTGGCTGGCTTTACTCCACTGCTGCTGCTGTTCTTTGTGGTAATCCCACGGTACTGGCATCTTAAATCAGCACCACCTGGATTAACTCTTACAGTACCAATTTTGGCTGCCAGCATAAGATACAAACTTGGCCAGTTCTGGAAGACAGCTTCTGTGTGCTGACCCTGAGGAAACACTTTCCAGATTTGAAGATAGATTCTTGTTTGCTGTAAAAACAACTAGTCCTTGTCTCCAGGAAGAGTTCCTTCATGCAGTGGAGTTCTCATCACCATCACCATTATCTGGACCACTTGTCTTTCTCTTAGGTTTGCAGAAAAAAAAAACAAAAAACAAAAACTAGTCAGTTTAATTAAGTGGCTATTTGGCTCCAAGCTATGGCTTCTATAACAGCACAGGGTCCTGGACCAGTGGGAAGAATATATGGCAAAGTCTTGGCAGTTTGGCTTTCTTTCTCACCACCACTATGGGGAACATTACAACTCCTTCCATAGATCTCAGACACAACATTTTGAGCTTCACACACATATAATGCAGCTATCGGAAAACTCAGTTGTGAAAGAGTAAGGTACCACCCACCTGTGACAGGAGGGAGCATCTGCTCCATGATCAGGGAAAGCAGTAAGAACCTTGCATTTTCCTGCTCCCAGCTGAATTCATTATTTCTAAGAGCCTCCATTCTGTGGCTCTCTTTTGAGGCTCTTTCTAACTGAATAATCACAATTTTCTCTTCATAGAGACTTATGTCCCTTTCTTTCTGCTTTTCCTTCAGGAAATTAATTAATACCTTAATCTCTGTCCTCTAGTAGCTTCCCTGAGCATGTTTATCCCACTCTACAGAGTCTGGAGTTTCTTTCTCTTCTTCCTTGTCTCCATGTTGGATTATCTGGCGTGATGTCCTGCCCAATGTTGCAGGTGTAATTTGTTGCAGTACACCTACTGGGTGTGTCATCAGGGACAACAAGGAGGTATTTTCATGGTGCAAACTCTGCCAGACCTCAGCAGAGGGAACCACCACCATGGCAAGAGCCAACCTGGGTAGTGGAACCCAGAGCTCTGAGCTCAGGTGTTTCCATTCTTTCAGAATGCCTCAGGTATTGTATTGATAGCACACTAGCAATTAAACAACCGCCACAGAAATCCAACACCTGCAAACAATACAAAATGCCCTAGAGAGCCCCTCACCCAACAGTGCATAAAACATTTTCAAACATAATTAAAAATATACTCCCCAACAAAAAAGGATACAAAGAAGCCACACTCCTACATCATTTTATGAAATATAAGTTAAATAGACTTTTTAGGAAAATCTGTATTCTTTTTGTCTGAGTAAATTTCCTTCTAATTTTCTAATGTCATCTAATAATAAATATGTGTGTGTGTATAGGATGTACATACAATAAACTTTTGTGTAATTAATTTAATAAATTAATTAATAAATAATAAAAATTAAAAAGTCAAAACCCTAGAGATTCTATTAGAAAAGTGGCTGAAGTATTTATAGCATATTCAAACTACTGAATATCATATTGTTTGCTACAATTATTTAAACTTTTGTCGTGAATAGAAGGATATTTTATATGTGGTTTTAATTGAAAGGGGAAGGTTCCGAATCTGTGTGCATGGTTCAGCATCAAGGATTATGTGCATCACTGTACTTCTATTGCTTAAAATGGTTGAATAAATGAAGAAGATTATCATTGATGTTGGAGTACAAATAGAGACAGCATGACATCTCCAGGACAAGTAACTCATGCTAATATGTATGTTTTAATGAATAATGTTGAAAACAAGGCATCCCTGTTATGTATAACTTACAAAAGAGTGAAATTATCTTACTTTGGACATGCATTCTTTGCACACTTTTGTTATTCTTTTAATTTTTTAGTTAAATTTAATATTTGATTCTGTGTATGTATATGTGTGAGAACAACTTATAAAAGTCAATTCTCTCCTTTCACTATTTGAGACCAGAATGGTATATGGCTTGGCCACTAGCATCTCTACCCTCTGAGCTGCAGCATCCAGCCTCTGTTTTTAACTTATTTGGAGATTCTAACATTTCACCAGGAAAGTCTTCTAATTTAATTTTATAGATGATTTTCTTACCATTTCCCAAAACCTTTGTTGTTGTTTTTTCCCCCTTTCATGAATTTGGAATCATTCCTCTCCAGTTTTATTAAAGACCAAACAACAAAAACACATCCTTTAATGTGAGTGACCACAGAAGAGACAGGTGAGTGAACTGCATAAGTTGCTTATTATATTTCTGGCATTGTGAAATTCATAGCCTATGCAAATTTGTAATTTGCTTAATGCTTCCACCCAACAAATATCCTGTCATCCAACATGGGGGAAAAGTGCTGCTCTTCCAGGTTGTCGCAGCTATTTGTCATGAGCATGTTATTGTGAGCTGACATTTCCTCGCTAATATGTCAGATACCTATGTGAATGGAATAGCAAGAGGACACATGAAATAATGTCCATTTGTAGCTAATATCAGGGTTGTAAAAACGAACTGTAGCTAAGAAATCAGGTCCATGTGAAATAAATACTTTTCTGCTAGGTTATAGCGCCACCCAGTGTTAAGCAATTCTCAGTGGCACTCTTTACACAGGAGGCCATTATGTACTGCTGTTCAGAAGCAGAGAACTCTTGTGGGCTTCAGTTTGTGCTCCTTAGTGTTTGCTTAGGGACACTGCCTTTGTTAATTTATTGAAAAACACCAAATCGAGCTAAAACAGTGATAAGAACAAACTGGAATGGTTGTGCCAATCTCTGTACCATGCTAATGCTTCATTTTTTCTTATTTGCTTGAAGTAAAAGATTCAGAAAAAAATTGTGTATTTTAGGATGCTTTAAAATATTACAAAGTGATCATTTCTGAGCTTATTTTAGACACAGACATAACTTACGCTGCTTAATTTCAAAATCATACCTTGTTGAAGTTAAATTCAAGATGAAAATAATACATGTCAGAAAACAGCAATAAGAAATACATTTTTCTCTAGTGACTTCTACTGTAGGGTTTACTTCTGATAGATGCAAAAATTAAAGAATAAATATATTGTGAAAGATCTAGAAAGTAAAATGTAGTTGAACAGCTTTGATTCATTGTTCCTCCCTAAAGCAAAACTATAAAATAATAAGAAAATAAAAAATTTCTTCTCCGTGTAACTATTTAGAACATCAGCAGAATTGATAAGCATTGGATCAGAGGAAGCTTATTTTGAAGTGATATTTTGCACTAATCTGTATTTTAAAGTTTTTCACTTGTCTGAAGCAAAGTAGCAGTGCAGATTATAACAAAGAGAATTATATTTTAGGTCCTCAGGACAGACAGTGAAAAAAGAACAGTTTTGCTCACAGCTGTACCAAAGTTAATAAGAAAGGAATGGTAGCTCTCTGTGATTAATGTTGAAGGATCTCGTGTACAGGATAACAGGTACAGGAGACATGTCTGATTCCAAAAACACTCCTACTTCAATGAGGTTAGCTCTTTTTTTATATTTATTTGAAAGTAGAAAGGAGAAATTGTTATTAGAACAATTTGTCACTACTATTTCTTACATAGCTCCACTACAGTAAACTTTATACCTCATCAATTGGAAAGAGACTCATATTGAAGGGATTCTTTCCTTTTACATCTACTGCTTTGTTCAAGGTCCTTGATTGGGTAGAAATGTTTTAAAAAGATGTATTCTGCTGATATTTAAAATAAAATTTGATTTTAGATCTGAGGTAGAGGAAGGTTTGCTATACTTAGCCATGGAGGGCTTTCTGTGTGAGGTGAATTTGCTTCTAAACATGATGAAAATAAAAAGAGTGTGCTAGTACCATGAGTGATCCAGTCTGCAGGATTTGTGGCAATCAACCATGTGGTCACAGTTCAACTCCTGTAGGGTACAGGCTTAAATAGTAAGAATGAATGTCTGAAACAAAAGTTATATCATCAACAAAAATAATTCCCAGGTAGTACTGAATGGCTGTATTCAAAGAATAGGTATAAGTATGCAAAACTGTATATAAAGAGCCACATGAGACATGTTTTAAGTGGTATTCCACATTTCTGTTTACTTACTTGTAAACAAACATAATAAAATATCAACAAAATTAATTCTCTACATATTTTTTAAAAACTATTTGGTTTTAACATCATACAATATCTCCCTCTGCTTTCTTCCCTCCAAATCCACACCCAACATACTTTTCAATTCACATAAAATTATACCAACTAAAATTTTATATATATATATATATATATATATATATATATATATATATATATATATATAATGAGATTTTAATATATCCAAAACAAGTCTGATAATTCAGTTATCTAGTTGTTTAGTCAAATGCTCTTCATGCACCAGGATTTTCTATAACCTTAACTACCAATTTTAAATTAGTATTCTTAGTTATTTTCTGCAATTAAAAAATTAACTGGATTATCTGCATAATTTAAAACTGCATAACGAAAATAGGCTATCATTTCACAAAAAGAAATGCATCAAATTAAGTAGAATAAAATCACAGCTTATTTTTCTTCCATTGTAAAGAAGTTTGCAATGTGTATGGTTGGGTGATTTGAGTCTGAATATAGTGTCATCTGAAGCTATGGAAGCTTGAATTTGCCCTTCCAAGGTGGTCTTTTATTTCCATCAGGTGGTGTGTAGCTACTTGTACACATTCTACTCTTCACATAGCTTCCTGACACATCCTCTGAGCCCATGATGTCTTGTTTGGATTGGTTGTTTGTTTTTGCCTTAAAACATCATATAATACTTTTAATTTTTAACTTCCTTTTGGACATCTCTTCCTCCAGTACTATTGGTCCATTAAGAAATGTTGCTCTTTTCCCTGTGACCATAGGCACCAAGTTCCCTGGTTTTCTGTCAATATTCATTATTCAACTTTCTCTAGCCTAAATGCAATTTTCCTACTCTCCATCCAGTCTACCCTTTCAGTTTCCTGAGGCCTTCTTTGACAGTCCTATTATAGCAGTGGCCATCATCCAGTTAACACATTGCACATAAACATTTAAGAACCTAAAATTAGAATAAATTGGAAATCATTATACTTTGTAGAAATATTTGAGTAAGAGTTTCACAGAATTTATTCAGGTTTAGTTTTGATTCAGACTGTATTGGCTAAGACTTCCATGGACTAAAAATCCACCTTCGAGATAACTTTTTTCCTTAAAGGTCTGACTCACTTGATGACTCTTCTCTCTCTTTCTTCCTTCCTGTTACTCTTTCTCACACTTCTCTTTCTCTTTAGTAAAGAAAGCCTCTCATAGCTTCTCAGTGAGTGAAATTTTTCACAGAATGTTGGGATCAAGGGAACACCGACTCATAAAGCCAAGCAGTTTTCCTATAACATATAACAGAAGCTTTCAGGACTTCTGATGTCAATCTCTTTACAGGGCACAGCATCAGTTCTATTAAGTTTTTTAGTGTAGTGCAGTCTCAGGACAAGAAGGATAAAAGTGATGGAAAAGATTCTAACTACTCATAAGGAGCAGCAGTGTTATATTATTGGTCAGTCTGTTAGATAAGGAATAAAGGTATGACCTTCCTTGGAAAATATAATATGTCACAGTTAACATAGTATGACTATAATTTATATGTGATTAAATATTTAGATAATTAATTAGAAGTATCATTTTTGTAAATAATTTTTCTAAAACTTTGGGATATTTTCCAAATGTTTAATGTGACTCTTCAAATATAACTCTTAAAAGAATGTTATTATGAAGCCACATTCTAGATTATAAATTAAACCACTTATAATAGCCTCAGATGATGAAAAATAACTTTTCTATTTCCCTCTAAATTCCTTGGCTGGCCTACAAATAAAATTTACATATACTGGATTAACATAGAACATATTTAATTTTATATATAGGTACAAAAGTTACACAATATAAAACTCAGAAGCTGAGTTTATATATAACATTGTGAGCTACATTAATTAATTTGAGGCCTCTGCAGAATGGTGGTAACACTCATTCTGGGAATGAGATGGGGGAATTGTGATCCTGTTGTACACATTTTTACAAAGCTTTCAAGTAACAGAAGTTGTCATGGGCCACACTGGGAAGAATAGATGATGGTCTGTGTTAAGCTTGGGTCACTTCCTCATTCAGGTTTTCTCAGTTGATAAGATTAAGGCACCAGCAGTTTTGGTGATAAGGCTACTTTTAGAAGTTCTATCTTTAGAAAGATGGATGGACACTGGAGAAGGAGAAATTCTCTGTCCCGGACCTGCGGGGTTCTGCAACAAAAGCCCTAGGAGAGGGAGTGTGGATTGGGGGACAAGGAGGTGCGAGAAATGAAAGGCAAGTCTGATTAATATCTGATCAAGCCTTCGATTTATTGAACACATACTCCAGTATTTATACAATTTTTGAAGTGGGGAGAAAAGCGGGGGATGCATAAGCAGGTATCTGAGGTAATTCTACCTGACAGGTGAACTGGTTTGTCCAGGGAGTTAAGAAATCTTAGGTGTCAACGGCCTCAGTGCACTAAGGAAGTAATGTGAGATTTCTCTAGGGCTTCCTGTGTAAAGGGTGGAAAAGTGAAATGAGGAAGCAATAAGAGTGTTAGTTGAAGCAGGCAGTTTTGCCAGAACTGAGCAGCTTCAGGCTATCTGACCTTTTCTGTACTCTGCCCATTCAGACCAGAGAGAAAAGTGGGGTGCCTTGTGTTTCAAGCCAGCGTCCAGGGGTCCACTTATTACAATTCTCTGCCTTCACTGACCCCTATGCATTCACATTGAAACAATCACCTGCAATAAAAGTAACTGACTCCTATGCATTCACATTGAAACAATCACCTGCAATAATAAAAAGCAATAATAACAGTAATAAAATTTCAATAACATTGAATATAGACTAGAAGAATCTATATGTGATTTATAAATAAATGTAAATGAAATAGTTATGATCAAATCATCTGTTAAAACAAAAAATATTCAAATTATTAAACTAAGCTTTCTAGCTTTTGTTTTACTGCTTTTGTTTTGTTTGATTTTTTTACATTAACTAATGGTCCTCCTTGATTTGTGATCATTTTTTCATTCCATAAGAGGTTAAATTTGCTGTAAATAAAAGCAACATTTAATACATTTAACTTACTGGACATCAGAGCACAGAGGCTAGCACACTATAAAGTATCCCTTATTCTTCTTCATGATTGTGCTATTGAGCTGTGACTTGCTGCTGTGGTCTAAGAACTGCAAACAATATAAGGTATATTACCAAACAAGGGAAAGATCATAATTCAAATTTTGAAGTGAAGCTTCCAATTTTTAAACAGAATGTGTAAGTGAATGTCAATAATTTGAGTTGAACTAACAATTTTGTGTATGATACTTTGTATTTTTATTTGAAAACATTTCACCACATTTACTTTAATTACCATTAAATTAGACATTTTCATAGTTGGAAATTTTTTTGTAGATTAATGCTTATCATTTCTTCTGATGTAAATCCCACTACAGGTGTGTGTGTGTGTGTGTGTGTGTGTGTGTGTGTGTGTGTGTGTGTTTATCATATATCCCAGAATTAGAATAAATGATTCATTATTCTATATTCAGAGTTAATGTTTCTTTATATTTTAACCTTTCTATCTTTTTTAATGAATTTGACTTCCACATTATTGTTTGCTTTAACTTTCTCTTTGATCTCACTTATGATACATCACTTTATTCTGTGAAGCCACAGGATCTGATAAATATTGTAAGTATTCTTCCTGTCTGTTCATTCACTGAAATTCCTTGTTTTGAAAGTTTATTTTTAATCATTTCCCCAAGATAGTTATAAATTGTAATTCCATTAATACTTACGCAGATTAGTAAAATACATTTCACACATTACTAGAAAACTTCATGTGTATGAAATATAATCAAATAACCAAACAATCATTTAAAAATATCAGACCTTTGGGTCTGCACTCATAATGTTCTTTAGCATACAGTGAAAACAAGATAAATTCCTTTGCTTTTCTCAGCACTATGTTCCAGGTAACTCACCAAGACATTGTGGTGACTTAACTGTCTGGGTGGCACAGCAAGATCTTCTCTCAAGCCCAGACTAATATTAGTTCATAATATCTTGCTTCTGTTTCACACAAACACACGGTTGCTTCCCCTCCCCTTTGGGTACTCAGCATGATACAAAAGGCTCCCAAACAAGAAATACTGTTATTTATTATTCACAACTCTCCTAGGATCTCTTGCCTCTTGGATTTAACACACTTCCTATGAAATATTTAACTTTCAACAGTTCATTCCATGTACACCCAAATCAAACAATGCATATAAGTTAGAGAAAATATAGGATTAGAAGCTTGTAGCTTTAACAATTTAAATCCTTTGATTAAACTGTGACTGAGCACAGGCTTTGTGAATACATTTGGTGTATTTTGAAAGGATATTCAAATTTTTTCATGAAAATCTTTACAGACAACTAGTTCTGTGAAATTGGTCTGAATATTAAGTGTCCCCAAAACTCTTAATCACCAATTTGACACTATCAGTTGGTGAAAATAGTTAAAAGGTGGGAACTCATTATGAGGTCTTTAAAAAACTGGATACATGTTCATTATGGGATCCTAATCCCTTCCTGTCCCTTTTCTTCCTGGTTATGAGGTAATTGGCTTTGATCCCTCACATACTTATGACAGGTTGTGCTGCCAAACCACAGCTTTGGAAACAAAGAATTAAATACACTGAAATGAAGAAAATTGTGAGCCCTGTTAAACTTTTCCTCTGTTTAAGTATTTCCTGGGATCATGAATAGCTAAGTGACATGGACATTGTCAAGATATCTGCGACAATAAACAGATGTTGTCCCCTTTCCATGTTAGCATGTATTTTGGTTCTATTATTGTTCAGGTCTTGTTTATGCAACTATGTTGTTGATGTATAAAGGGTAGAGTTTCTCTGTCATTTCTAGGAACCACAATCCTGTAGGGGACTTCCTGATCCTCTGGTTTTTACCCCTTGAAAAATAACTACAGGCAACCCATGACTTTTGAGAGAGGCAGAATTAGTCTTTCCCAAGGATGAGCCACTGAATTTGTTATCCAAAACAAATTTGTCAGCCTTGAAATCATATACACTATACACACAAGTAACACCAAACACACAGAAGGTTATATTTATGTGTGGGTGTATGTATGTGTGTGTATGTGTGTGTGTGTGTGTGTGTGTGTGTGTGTGTAAATAATTACCAAAGAATATGAAGCTATCTATTTTAGAAAAATCAGGAGTGGGCATGGGAGAGGCTGAAAGGTGGGGCATGGAATGTTGGAAGGAGAAAAATGAAGTTTGGGAAGTAATGTAATTAGATTTTAATTTAAAAAATTAAAGTTAATGTAAAACTGTTCTTCACTTTTATTTGTTCTTTTTGTTACTATGATGGCTATTTATGGTTGTTAACTTGACTATATGTGGAATTAACTAAAACTCAAAGGACTGGACATATCTGTAATTGATTCTTAATTAAATCATTTTAAGTGGGAAGGTTCACTTCTAAACCTTCTAGTCCGGATATTTAATGTGGGAAGATAAACCTTTTGAAGTGGGAAGATCCACCTTAATCTGGCCGTACTTTTTTTCCTGCCAGAGTATATAAAGGACATGGAGAAAAAGAGTCTCTCTCTCTCTCTCTCTCTCTCTCTCTCTCTCTCTCTCTCTCTCTCTCTCTCTGTTCTGGCTCTGCGAAGTCCATCCCTTCACTGTCATTACAGCCTACTTCTTTAGGATTCTGGGATTAGAATTCCTACTTCTTTGGGATTCTGGCATATACTGAAGACCAACATTCAGCTTCTTAGACTGAACAATTACTGGATTTTAGAATTTGGATTAATAGACAGTCATTTTCAGATTAGCTAGGTCACAGCCTGTAGGCCATTCTAATTAATCTCATTATATATAGAGATTCTTTCTGTAAATTCTGTTTCTCTATAACTCTAATACAGTTAATATGTCAAGATTTTTAGTCACTTGTATCTTGATTATAAATATTAGGATGTGTTCATCTTTTAAATGTATAAAATTCTTTGAAATATATATAAATCAGCTTTCTATCCACTTAAATGCATGGATTATAAAATCAAACATTAATGAAAACACTAATCCTGAGTTTCCACAGGAGGTATGCTGAGATGATTCCATTCTTGTGAGATTGTGTGTCTGAGAGAACTGTCTTTTTCTTTCCAAAAAGTTCTTTCTCTGTTTTGGAGAGTTTCAGAAGTTGGTATCTGAATTAGATGTGGAATAAGCTCAGTGGAGGTAGTCATCTTTAAAATCAGAAAAAGCCTGAAAAACATTCATAAGACACAAAAAGCAGACTGATCATTTCAAAGTTAGCTAGAGGTAATAACACAGAGTCCTATTCTCAGAATTCAGACAGCTCATTGATAGACTGTATTCCCAACAAAGATTTAACATGGGGAAAATAACTTAAAAATTACCTTGTATTGCTTTAATAATTTATTCCCTTGTGGCTATAGAATTTATGATATCTGCTTTCTTTGAGACCAGCAGGGGAGTGAATCTTTGATCACAGGGAAGGCACTGGTTCGTCTTGTAAGGGCTTCAACCTGGTCGTTAGGCTCAACTAGGATAATTTCCTTTTGATACATTCAAAGTTGAATGATTCAGGATCATATTTATATCTGCAATTTTTTTTCACCTTTGCTTTATTCTGTTGGTTAGCATCAAGTTTGTGTTCTTACTCAAAGGGAAAGAATTGATGTGTGAAGTGTGTACTGGGATTACCTTAGAATACCCACTTTAGCAACCCAAGAAAAACTTATTTGATGAAATGGAATTCTGAAAACATATGTTCGTAAGGGCTGTATTCCTATTGGAAAACCCATGGGTTTGTTTTCAGTTTAAAAAACAAACTTGTAAGCATAAGGAAAAAACAAAACCAGGAAGGTCAGTTTGACACATATATCTTTTCATATATTTGCACATTTTAACAAATATATAAAGAATTAAGGAGTTAAATGCTTTTGACTATATTTTCACCTTACAGTTTAGATCATGGGAAATGAGCAATTCATACTTGATTATATACCACAGTGCAGTAAAAATAATATGAGGACAACAAAGCTAAAAAATACAATTCTACAGCTTTACATGTTGAACATGACAAACTTGGAACCACCTGGAAAAGTCTTCGCTTTTCTTTTTACTCTTAGTTTCCATATTGCCTTTCTCTCTCTCCCTTTCTCCCTCTCTCCCTCTCTCCCTCTCTCTCTCTCTCTCTCTCTCTCTTTCTCTCTCTATTGGGCCATTTTAATCTTTGCTGAGAATTTTGAGTCTCAAATCTAAGTAGATGCTTCATTTTTCTGGCTTATGCACCTTCCAGTATCCATCTCCTTTTCAAGTGTAAAGAATAAGACATCACTGCTTCTCTTTTGGAGATAAGACTTTTCCTATGCTGACTTCTCACAGTTTTCTTTCTGTGTGAAGAGGGTGTAATTGTTTTTTGTCTCTGTTTTTTAATTTTACCTTCATCAGAGGTAGCAGTACCTGAATGAGAGAATATACACAATGTGCTGAATAGAGTTTCAGTTACTCAGCACTCAGTGAATTCGTGTGCCTCTGCACACATGCATGTACACATTTATGTATATATTGGCTTGTAACTTTTTCTTCCATACTAAACTGTAGATATATTTTTCTGTTCTAGAGCATCTATTACATTGCTTATAAAGGTGTAAGACATTAAAATATTGTCTTTTAGTTATTAATGGAAACATAAAGTAAGATATCGCACTATAAATTAGAATATTTTTATTTTAAATCTTTTAAGAACTGTTACTTGAAAGAACACACCTTTAGTCTCAGTATACTAAATAACCATAAGAAACTGGGAAATAATGAACAAAGTGTGTGTGTGTGTGTGTGTGTGTGTGTGTGTGTGTGTGTGTGTGTTTGTATATGTAGATGTGTAAATTTAACAGTAGAGAAAGAACAATAGTACTACAGAAGTGTGTGAAACAATAAGCAAGAAGTGAAGTTAAGTAGATACTACAGTTTTCATATGATAAGTTTTTGAAGACCATTGTCTCTTTGGGCTTAACTGACAATAATACATGGGGGAATTGTAGACTTTCCAAAGATGAGACACATAATTTCAGATTGCTTCAAACTTTTTACTCTGGAAAGCAATACATATACACAACAATATTTTAAGCACATACAGATACAGAGGAAAAATCCATGAGATATATGTTGTATTTCAGATCAAAGAGTTTGCCAACTAGCCACTGAGTACTCGTTATATGAATAACCTTTGTGCTTCTAGAGCAGATAATTCTCAACCTGTGGGTTGCAACCCCATTAGGGATAAAATGACCCTTTTACAAGGGTCACCCAAGACCATCTGCATATCTGATATTTACATTTCGATTCATATCCTTAGCAATTACATTTATGAAGTAGCAATAAAAAATAATTTTATGGTTGGGGGCACCACGAAACTAAAAACTCTATCAAAGGGTTAGAGCATTACGTAGGTTGAAAACTCACTGTCTTAGAGTAAAATTTTACTTTGACTATTACATCACTCTCCTCTTTCCATATAGTTATATTAATTGTACATTTTTTAATAATACAATTAGTTTACCAGCTTGGTAATTTACATAAATTTCAAAGCCAACCCTCTCCACATTGTTTTACACAATTTTAATGCAACACTTTCTTTCAGATACCCTCCTTCCTCCACTAAGCAGTAGTTTGTAGATAATTAATTGTTTGATTGCCTCAATGTAAGAACAGAAGCTTTGAAAGTACTAGAGTACAACATAAGAGTAACAATTGGATAGACATTTAGTAGCTCATGGGAAACACTAACAAGAATTGGTGAATGAGATTGCACCACGTTAAAAAGATTCAACACAGCAAAGAAAACAGTTACCATAACAAGGGAGCTACAGTGGGAGAAAACATTTATCAGTTATTCAGAAAGATGTGTGACAAGTCTTTTCTTGAGTAGATACAACACACACATATATTCACCCCAGATAGGGAACCCACAACAGGCTAAAGCATGGATACCACAATACTCCAACTTGGTAAACCAATGGGTTTTATTAGGATTTTTTATAGGAATATGGGTAAGGAGTTAACAGGAACAGAAATGACTCAATGACAACTACATCACTAAAGCCCACCCCAGCTTGGTTGACGATTCACAAAGCTGGGAGCCTGAATCACACTGAACAGCCTGCAGGCAATTTAGCAGGTTTAAAGGTGTTCTTTCCAGGAAGGTTGAATGGTTGCTAATTCTTCCTGGCCTGGGGCTCAGAGTTTTCTTTGTAGCCTGGCTTGACTAAAAGTGGTTCTCTCAGCAGTCTTTATTGTTTACTCTTAGGAGGGAGGAGTCTATGGATTCTTATCTGTTCAAGGACTTCTTGAAGCTATTTTAAATTATTTACTTTCTATCTTAAGGAGATTCTCTGGAAGATGAAATGTCTTAATCTTTGCAGACACTGCTATACAGCAGAAGACAGAAAAATTAATGTCAGTTTTTACTTTGGTGCAGAATGTAGATTTAAGAAGTTTTTTAAATGACATAAAAGGAGAAGAGGGAGCAACAAGAAAAAGTGTGCCAGTAGGTGGACTGGGGCATATAATAATGACAAACAAGGAAGTTAATATCACCACAGTACATTATGTATATATTAAGATGTCTAGACAAAAATATATATCATTTTGAAAAATTAATTACAGTTTGTTGATTCATAAAATACATCCGTTCTTATATATCTTATTTTTATTAGACTATATTCATTACTTTTTTTTTGGAAAACATTTTTTTTCATACAATATATTGTGATCTTGCAGTTTCCCCTCCCCTAACTCCTCCCAGCTCCTCTCCACTTCTACAAACAACTGCAAGCCCTTTCAGTCTCCTTGGCTCCTTAAAAAACAAACAAAACCAACTAATCAAAGGAACAAGAACAAAAAACAAGAAACGAAAACCACACAACCTTCCCACAAAACCAAGAAAAATGAAAATGTAAGTAAACAAGGAAAAGAACTAAGACAAAAAGTATCTAAACAAAGCAGAAGGAGACAAAATACCTACAGAAATGCAACTGAGTATGTTTTGCATTGGGCAACCGCTCTTGGACACCATATGAATCACATGCCCTGATCTTCTTTCTACCTTCTCCTTTCTCTTCACTTCCTCTCTCACTGGTCCCAGCTTTCTTCTCAAATAGTCCCTGTCTGCTTTCAAGTTTCATGTTTTATGTCTGGATTATGCATATTCAAGAAAATATGCAAAGTCTGTCTTTCTGAGTCAAACATTTTGCTTAAGAGTTCCATCTGTTTTCCTGGAAGTGGTATGATTTTGTTTTATTTATTGGTTGGGCACTTCATTGTCTATATATCCCACACTAAAACAAACAAACAAACAAACAAACTATTCAGCTGTTATTGGACACCTGGACTAATTCTATGATGTAGTTTTTGTGAATACAGCTGTAACAAATATCTAAATGCAAGGTTCCCTGTTATACGCTGAGATTCCTCACGTATATATCTAGATGTGAGGGAGCTAGATTATAAAGTAATTCTATTTTAATTTTTTTTAAGAATTCTCCACAAAGATTTCTGTAGTGTATGTGTGAGGTTTGAGACCCTTGACAGTAGGGGTTTGAGACCCTTGACACTAGGCCCAAGTCGCAGGCAGAAGCTTAAAAACAACTTCTGTAAGAAAACATTTTCTAAGACAAACAAGACGACCTTGGGCTAAGGAGTTTCCCCCACCCACGTTGACTAGAACCTTGAACTTGTATTCTTTTTAGGAGCCCGCGACCTTGCTGTATGCTAACACCAATCAATCTAAAGGTTAACTGGCCCCTACCTATCAAAATGGGAAAACAATTTGGGGACCAATCAACTTGTCCCAACTTGGTTTGTGCCTAGCAACCACTTCAACTGTAAATAAAAAGGCTTGCTTTTTGCTCCTCGAGGCCGCTTCCATCCTGCATGTTAGAGTGATCCCAGTATACTGGAATAAATCCTCTTGCTATTTGCATCGATATTCTGTCTGTGAGTCTCTGTGGGGGTGCAGCGTTCCTGTTTGGGCCTTTGGGGGTCCAACATATGCACTAATTTATATTTCCCAAACAATATTTAATAGTTTCTTCTGCATGAATCTTTACTGGCAATTTTTTTTGTTGTTAGATTTCTTTTGAAGGCAACTATAACTGGCTGGGATGAATCTCTTTGCAGTTCTGTTTGCATTTCCTTGATGGCTAAGGATGTTTGGATATTTTTACTATTTATTGGTAATTTTGTATTTCTTTTAAAACAGATTTTTCAATTTTCTCATTTGCTGATTGAATTATTAGGCTTTATAATATTGCAGTTTTGAGTTATTTACATATTTTGGCTACTTACCATTAGTTAGTCATATATATATATATATATATATATATATATATATATATATATATAGAGAGAGAGAGAGAGAGAGAGAGAGAGAGGGGAATATTTAATCTTTTAATCTGTCAGCTATGCTGCTCTGGAATATAGAGGGAATGTTTGATATATACCTTTAATCCCAGTACTCAGAGGGCAGTAGTGGTACACTCCTTTAATCCCAGCACTTGGGAGACAGAGCTGAGCTCAGAAGGAGTCAGTGTCAGACAGAAAGTGATGTCTAAGATGAGTCAAAGTGAAGGGCAGACAAAAAGATGAAGATTTAACAGAGTGAGTCAGATTAAGAACACACCAAACTCTTACCATAGGAAAGAAAGTGCTTTCAGCTCAGGGAAACAGGACAAGACACAGAGATAATGAAGCAGTCTGACAGAGAATAAGGCAGAGAAGCAGAAAGCCTGATTTAGTCAGTATGGGGCAATGATTACTCACAGAGACACAGACCAAGTCTGAGGTGTCTGAGGCAGAGACACAGAGCTAGCTCAGCAGAAGAAACCAGTATCAGATGGGAAGAGTGAGTCTGTTTGAAACCTAGCAGAGCAGTTTAATCTGAGGCATCAGAGAATCAGCCAGACAGAAAGTCAAGCCAGGTAAGAAGATCAGTTTGATCCAGTCAGCTTGGAGAAGAGTTTGAGCTAGTACTTGAGTGAGTTGAAGCGGAAGAGTTCAGAATTCAAAAGGAGCTAGTCAGAGTGGCTCAGTCAGCAGTAAGTCTCAGAGGTTTAAATGTTCTAGATTGTATGGAGGTTGAAGTCTTCCAGTTCTAGACTTAAGAGTAGATTTCTGGAGGCTGAAATGCTCCAGGCTCCAGGACTAGGACCTAGCAGCACTGGGATTGAATTAGACAAAGGAATAAACCACTCTTTACCCTGAATCTTTAAAAAAAAAATACAATTTTTATATATATATATATATATATATATATATATATATATATATATATATATATATATAATATTTTTTTCTTACTCATTCTGAGGACTCTCTCATTATGTGGTTTGCTTTCTCTGCTGTGTGGAAGGATGTTTATTCATTTAATGTTGTTTATATTGCTATGTAATCTATTTTGGGCTCTTGGAGTCCTAGTCAGAAAATCGTATTTTTTTTGCCTGTATCTTTAAATGCTATCGGTTTTTTTTTCTCTATTAGGATCAATTTTCAACTATAATATATATACATGATGACAAATAGAATTCTATTTTTCCTTGCCATGGGAATTTCAAATTTCCTAGTATCATTGGAGAGACTGTTCTTTTTCCCTACTGTATATTTTTTTGGTTACTTCCCACAAAATAAGATGGACACAGTATTCTGTATTTACTTTTTAGTGGTCTGTATCATTCTACCAGTTTATATATCTGGTACAGTGCCATGTGCTGTATAGAATTTTATATATATATATAAAATACAATAACTATAATTCTATAATACAATATAAAATCAGGAAATAAAATTTTTACACTATTGATCTTCTTGTTTAAGAATTCTTCCTCTAATTGGGTCATTTGGAGTTTTCACATAGATTTTAGTATTATTTAAGAATTTTGATAAGGATTACAGTAAATATGTAGATTACTTAAGAATGAAGTTAACAAATTTCCACACAGCAGAGGAAACAACCCACACAAGAAAGAATCAGTCCTCAGAAAGAAAAGAAAAAAAAAAACTATTTATTAGCATCTTACCTAACAAGAGGTAACCATGTAATGGTTGTTTGTCAATCTGACAGATGTGGAATCACTTGAGAGATATAACTCTAGACCTTCACATTGGAGAAACATATTAAATTAATTTAAATGGAAAGGCTCACCTACTGTGGTGACATAATATCATGGATGGGATCTCCAACTGTATGAATGTAGAAAGAAAATGGAGTCCTATTAGCTACTCTGTCCAAAATCAGGAACAATTAGATTCTTTGATTACCATTAAATGACATCACCTATGTCTGTTCACATTTCAGACAGGACACTAAGCTCTCTTGGGCTTCTTCTGTAATAGTATTAATGCCATCTGTAACTATGGAGTCTTTGTGACTTAAATACTTCCCAAGATACCATGTTTTCATACATTTTTAATTAGTTTCCCCATATGAATTTGAAAGGAAGATAGCGGTGCTAATGTTTATATTATTGATGCTTTTTGCTTATTATTTTCTTTGGCTACAATCATTTTCTTTGATTAGAAAAATGTCAGAGATTTTCAATATGTCATTGGGTTCAATATTCCATTATTCCTTTCTACTATTAAGATTACAAAATCACTCTTCTGTGTTTCCCCGAACCAATTTTGTTTTTGATTGTAGAAACTAGTATTGTCTTTCAGAACCATGATTCATATTCATTTTCCCCATTCTGTGAACAGAGAGAATTCCTGTTTATAGTAGACACTTACTTTTCATTGAATAAATTGTACTTTCATGTGTATAAAATACATTCATTTATAAATTTGTTTGCTATACTTAACAGAACTTTAGAAAATGAAATGCCCAAGTGGCTATTTTATACTTCATTGTTCATAGTTATCATAGAAGCTCTAGACCAGAGGTCAGCTTCTAAGTTATTCCCTATAAAGCAAACTATGCCTGTATTCTCATTTATTTGAACTTGAGTTCTGTCAGATTTCAGAGAATAAAGAGTTTCAGAACCACCCAGTTCTGGGACTTCTATGACATATGTTTCACTAAGAAATCTGTCTAAAACTTATGTGAAGTTAATCTTTCCTCTAGGCCATAAACACCAAACTAGTTTGAAAGGGTAATGGATAAAAAGAATAGCCATCCTAAGTGAAATATTTGATGGAGTTCGAAATGTAAATATATCCAGCAATTTTAGGTATTCCTCTTCCTACATAGGCAAATTTAACTGTGCTGTCCTTCAAAATAAAGAGAAGTCATAGCTAAGATATAGCACTGTGTGGAAAGTATATAAAATAAGGTCTGTGAAATCTAAGGGGGATACATGTCTTACATCTCATAGATTATTTAGAAAAATAGATGAATATGAATTTCTGAGTTTAAGAATCTAAGAACTTTTATAACTTCATGTCTTGTTCTCAAAAACACAGTTTTTGGCATGAAAATAATTTTCTAAAATTTTATTGAACAAAAAAATACTCTGAGCAGCCATATTGATAACAAAGAATCTCCAGGTAAAAAGACATAATAATATGTTTCAAAATCTATCAATTAGTTGAGGAAAAAGTACTGCCTAGGTTAACTTTTTAATGATACTAGGAGATGAGAGGGTGAGAACAAATTCCAGTTTGGGTTATTCTATTTTCATTTTTCAGAGCTTGGCCATTCTAATATTTGCTTTTTTCTAACTGTTTAAATAAGGTGAATTTCCCTGCCTTTAATTAATATATTCTAGGCAACATTTCTAGAAAATAACATCTTTACGTGCTTTAACTCAGAAGCACATGTTGTCTAATTATTTATATTTAGGACACATTAAATATTTTGAGTTCACAGTGAACAGCAGGCACCATTCTGATTGGGATGTATCAGTGCACAAAGTAACAAAATGAATTTGATTACCTGAGGTCTATAATCTAGAAATTATAGATAATATGAATGTAATAAATAGGTAATGCATACTACATGTGAAATGGAAATAAATGCTATAAAAAAAATAGACAAAGATCAGAGGACAGATTTGTGGACACTAAGGATTGTGATATCTAGGTAAATTTGAGAATGTGGAGTCAGTACTGGGAAAATCAATTTGCTTCAATATTTGTACCATGTAAAAGAATTGGTCATACAGGTTAATGTGAGAAAAGACTGATAGGGAAAGGGTACATGCCATATGCCCACCTTGGAGTTTCTGATTTGTTTGATGGGAAAACATTTAATTACAAAGGAAAACTCTCCGGTCAATCTCTGAAATTTCAGTTCACCTTTGAGAGTTTAGTACAAAAACATTTCTTAGTGCTGTATTTTATAGTTTACAATTTAATATCTACCCTTTGAAGCCAGCATTATTTCTTTCTAATATATCACAAAATTTTCTTAAAGAATTGAAAGAAAATTTATTGAGACAAAGCTAGCTTTTGTTAAGTCAAGGGTTCTTACATATTGAAATTTGTGTATGTAGAGTAATAGCCCTACATGAAAGCTAGGGCCTATATTCCAGAGGCTACTTTCAGAGGCCTGTGTGGTCTGGATGGAGTGTAGATACACCTTTAATCCAGTACTCATAATGCAATGGTAGTTCACACTTTTAATCCCTAGACAAAACAGTGGAAGCAGACACAAGAGGCAGGAATCAGAAGGATTTAGTGTCACACAGGAAGTGACATATGAAAGGCAGTCAAAGTGACTATCAGAGGAAGAGTTAGCAGAATAAAGACATGCCCAACTCTCCTTAGAAAAAGTGGGCTCTCCGCTCAATTAAGGAGAGTTACATAGGAGAGTCAATAAGTTCAGAAGCAGACAGAAGGGTCAATAAGAAGTCAGTGAGAAGAGGCTGAACAGTAAGAGTTCAGAAGGAGCTAGTTAGAGTGGTCCAATCAGCAGTAGGTCTCAGAAAGTTAAGACTGAAACCTTCCAGGTCCAGGCTAGCAGGTTAAATGTTCTAAACTATATGAAGGCTGAAGTCTTCCAGTTCAAGGCTTGAGTGTAAATTGTAAAGAAGCCAGAACATTCTAGGGCTCCAAGGCTCCAGGACTAAGACCAGTGATCTAATTAGACAAAAGAATAAATGGTTTTGAATCTGAATCAATGACTACATCCTGTGTGTGTTTAAATTTGATCTTTTTATTATTTAACCATTTATTATAGACAAACCTCATGAGCAGAGTTTTTTTTCCTAACCACAGATTCGTTACTTACATGGAAAGTTACATGGAAAATTCAAACTCCATTCTTATTATTTTTAAATCCATTGAAAAATTAGTTATTGGAATTTCATTCATCTCATGCAGAACAATGGCAGTTCTGGCCCATCCTTTATTTATCTAAATTAAAATGTCATAACACTGAAAGTAAAGTCTCTGTGTATTTTAAGTTTTTAAACTAAAGACTATTAATATTTTTGGTCATGTTACCATTTCAATAATAAACTTGAACTTAATTACCATTTGGCTATGGTTATAGGAAAAACAAAAAGGTTCCTATTTGTGCACTGTATTAGTCATGTTTATAGCATACTGGATTCTAAATTGCTTTCTTACAGGTACTATGAAAAATGTTCCTTTCTTTTTAATTTGTTCCTTTTATAGTTTATAATAGTATGCTTTAATATATGATTATGTTCTGGTTATTTTAGGTCCTTGTATTTTAATATAATCAAAGAAATAACTCATTGGAATACAGTACAGAGTTAATGGTGTTCTTAAATTCAAAATGACTATAACTAGTGAAGAACAGAAAGCAATAATATTTCTGCATGAAAGAAATACACTTTAATACAGTAAATTGTTAGTTAATATTTTGTATAAAAGCACAAATTCTTTTAAGGTAAGCTATATCTTTGAAGATTTTGGTATAGGAAGGATGCAAATTAAATTTTATTTGCCTTGTTTTTCATGAAGAATTCAATGTCTGTTGTATCTGCCGTTTATTATTGAATTTCTCAGTAAGAATGATAGTTTGACACAGTGCTCTCTAAGGCTAAGAAAATTTCTCTAACATAAACCATTTTCTTATGTAAAAGAAAACCCACACATAGCTTCCTTCCTTGCTACCATTAGTCCTCATGAGCCTGATTCACTAAATTATATAGTAGTTGTTTGTATTGATTTGTAGTTTTTGAATACTTGCTTATGCATGTTACCAAACATGTTATTAGAAAAATAATTAAAAAGAAGGTATCCTTTCCTATTGTACCATATCTGATAGGTTAGATAGTTTGCTTAGGTGAAAATAGAGTTACAGCATGAAGGCAGCATTTTTATTTTAGAACTCAGTCTGAAATTATGTATCTTGACAATTATCTAGAGCATTGTATCCACCATTAGTTTATCACTTTTTCTCAGGTGATGGAAGTATTTCCTGTGGAAAACATGACCCAAGAAATATTGCCTATAAGAAAGAGACAGTGTTGTCACACCCAACAGGTCTGTCGAACTGACAGGAGATTGGAGAGACTTAATCAGAAGGTTAAACCTTGGACATCGGTTTGGGAATCTTATAGAGGAACAGTAATACAATCACTACTTTGCCTTCCACTGTAATTTAGCTAGTAATTTAAATTTAATAATTTACTCTCCTATAGTCACTCTGTTTTTGCTAATATAAAATGGAAATATTATTTCATTTTTGTTATAATTTTACCATTATAAGTATATAATTATACAAATGAATGAGTTTCACTGTGGTGTTTCCATGCATGCACATATCAGAAAATTGTGTGTGTATGGGTTTGTGTGTGTGTGTCTGTGTTTGTGTGTGTGTTTTAGGTTTGCTGAGTATGTCCATGTGCTCACCTGTGTGTGTGTGAGGTCAGATATTAGCTTTGTGTGTCTTCTTCTATTTCTCTTCATCTTATTTTTGAGACAAGGTTTTTTACTGGAACTGGAGCTTGCCATGTTGGCTGGACTGACTGGCAAACAGCTGAGATCTATGTGTCTTTCCTCCACAGCACTGGAGTTAAAGGTTCCAGTTTCCTTGCTCAACTTTTATGTGGGTGCTGGAATTTAAAACTCAGGGATCCATCCTTGTTCAGCTAACACTTCCCCCCCAAAAAAATATTTATTCTTATTCTAACATTTTGAAAGTACCAGGATTATTGAAGCTGTTTTTCCTTATTAGTTTTGAAAATAATAACCTTAATATCCATATAAATTATTCAGATTTAGCAATGGATGACTATATTTTAAATCAATGGAATCATTTTTACTTAGTGATAATTTTCAAGGAAAACCAAATATTTTCAGAGTAATAAAAAGCTAACTAATTATTTCTTTTTATTTAGTCTCTTTGTTTTTTTTTCTCTCTGATCCTAAATTCATAATTTACATTAAAAACAAAACAAATTTAAAAATCAATTCCTTAGTTAAAGATTATTGAATTAAAACCCACGTTGTAGCTGTGGTTTGATTTCAGATTGCTTTTAGGGAGCAAATTAACGTTGGTAGTTTCTTCTCTTATCCTTCTGATTCAATTTTCTGCAATGTCAGTGACATTAACTCCTACTAACCCTTACTGTTGAATTCTTACTAGAGACAATAGATACAATTTCCGAAAGGGTTTTGTGGTATAAGAATAGCTGGGCAATCGGGAGCCAAAGAAACACCACAAAGTCACACCATGCAAAAGAATCTCATGCAAATGATTTATTGAGGGTGGGGCTAGGGAGACACACAAAGTAACTGTCTCTGAGAAGAAATAGATGGAGGCAGCAGCAGGCTGGCCATGATAACATGTTTTAAAGGGCAGGTGGTGGTGGTAATGGAGCATGCTCATAGGAAACGTGTCCTGTAGAGGAATAGGCCTCTGTGAAAGCTAGGAAGGGTTTATATTCCAGGGGGCCTACAAGCCTACTTTCAGAGGCCTGTTTGGTCTGGATGGAATTCAGATATACCTTTAATCCCAGTATTCAGAAGACAGTGGTTGTCCATGCCTTTAATCTCTAAGAAAAACAGAATGTGGAAGCAGACACAGGAAGCAGAAATCAGGAGGAGTCTGTGTCACACAGCTGTGTGGGTCAAGAGTCTCATCTTAGAGAGGCTTGCCTGCAAATAGCTTCTGTCCTTTTGAATGCGGTAATTTTTGTAAGGACAGTTAGTACTTGACAGATTATATTGGCAAGCACTTTGAAGTCCTTCACATTTATGTATATTTTACATAAGATAAATATCATTTGCTTTTTATTGCTTTCACTGCTTAAATTATTCTGATATTGAATTTCCATGATTGTGTGTTATTGGGGCTTTATTATTAACATCAACCTATATTTCTGCAGGATACATATAGTCAAGTGTTAATTAGCTCTACAAGAACAAAGAAATCTATGTATGCATATACACATGCCAATTTATTGTGTATTATTGTTTAATTTTTTTTGGTGTAAATACTATTGAAGTGGGACTTAAGATCCAGTTATGGTGACAATAAATGTGATGCTGTGGAGAACTCTAGTATATCAGTATGTATCATTGCTTACAAAGTGTGCCACAGGCCAGTAGTGGGTATTTGGCCTGTGGTATTCTTCAACCTAAATCTAAGAATAATGGCAAAACACTTAGAAATAGTTGTTAAAAAACAAAGAGGAATAGTGATATATTTATTTCACAGATAACTTGTGACCATATGTAAAATTTTTCTTATAAATAAAGCAATATTCTGAGCTCATAAGACCAATTTGTCTTAAGTCAAGCTTTCCACATCAGACATGTGTGCTTTAAGTTGGAAGACTTTAGCACAAAACAGCCTATTCTTTTGTTTTTCCCTTAAAGTTAAGACACACTATATAAAAAGATCCCTAAGAGTAATAACAATGTTAATTGACTTTAATTAAGAATAAATAACTATAAAAGAAAGAAACATTATTTTTGTTCTATAGGATATTTAATATTTCTAAGATGTTTTTACAATAGAACAACAAAAATGACTCAAATTTAGGAGCAACTCAAGAAGAACTTTGATCTTTATTCTGACATGATTTTTTAATCTCTAATTCTCCAAAAAGATTAATAACAATTTACACATCAAATGGCAATCTAGGTCTCAAAGATATAGCAATGAATCAAACAGAGTATTGTTTCTAGTGTGTGTTGTGTTCTAGTTGGAGAATGTAGAAAATTGATTAATGGAGGCTATGGCTGATGTTCATATGAAGTTTATAGAATGATATAGACTCATGGAATGTGGGGTAGTTGATAGGAGATAACTAATGTATAGGCTCAATGATAAGGTTAAACTTGAATGATGTTCATAACTCCCTGTGAATACATGAGCAAAGAGGATACCAGGATGAAGGAACAGAAAATGCATATTGCGCATAGTATGGTCATTAATGGACATAGAGACCAATGGTGTAGGTCAATAGTAATCAGGAAGTAAAATCATGGTAAGAACTTTTGTTCCTGTTTCACCAGTCTTTCATTTTTTCTTCCTGTATCCCATTCATGTTCAGCATGCATAAAGCTATGGGACATTTTTCTGAAGGCCAGATTAACACTGCTTTAGTAATAAATTTCCAAGGGGTTCATCCATCATGAACAGAACACTTTACATGATATTCAAAGATGACTGCAATATTCCATTTGATCATTTCCCAGGCATATATCCAATCACAGGACAGGTTGTACTTAATGTTTACAAGATCTCAATTCATGTTGTGTTTTCTGGGGTTTATTATGCTTGTTTATTAGCATTTTTTTCAGATTTCTAGAATATAATTTCTTCTTTCTGAGTATAAACAATCTTGTTTATTTATTGAAATTCAGTCTAAAACCTGTTTGTATAAGGAAACCATGTATAATCAACTCCTGTTTGGGATTACTGTCCCTTCACTTTTCCCTTTCACTCAGACTGCATGTTTGTGATCCTGGGTTTATCTTCTCCACTGCGTTTGGAGTTTCTTGAGATTAGATAACAACATTTGTTTATTTATCTTCAAGATTAACCACTACAATTGACATCTATTAGATGTTCAATTTAATGGTTAAGAAATGAATATGTATGAAAAACTTAAAGTTTATCAAAGTTTCCCACTAGAACGAAATGTTACAAACATTTCTAATACTCCAGACATTCACTACTTTTTCTTTTTCAAACAAATTATCTTTCATGAACACTAGTTGGGTCGTATTCTTTCCCCTCCACCAACTCCTCTAGATCCTCCCACCTCCTGACCTACACAACTTCATGCTCTTTCTTTTTTTAAAAAAAAAAAAAAACCCTAAACAAAAGAAAACAATAACAACAACAACAAAAAACCTACGACTAAACTAAAAAGCAAAACATAAAGGTAAAAAAAAACCACACACACACAAAATAAATAAATAAAAAGTACCAAAACATACAAAAGACATGAGAAATTCATTTTGTTTTGGCCAACAACTCCTGGGCACAGACCTGTCATTGAATGCGGTTTATATACCCAGTGAAACTCCATTAGAGAGAACCGATTTTCTGTTTCCCAGCAGTTATCAATTGCAAATAGCTTCTTGTTTAGGGTGGTAGTTTGTGTCTTATAACCATTCTCAGTATTGGGAATTTGTCAGGTCTTGAGCTTGCTGTCACAGTCTTTGTGAGTTCATGTATGCATTAATCCTGTTGTCTCAGATATTATTCCTTGGGATCATCTATCACCTGTAGCTCCAATAATCTGTCTGTCTCCTCTTTTGAGTAGATCCCTGAGGGTGTTGGAAATGCCACAACAGTGAATCATTTGTCTAGAAAAGCTGTGGGCACAGAGTATATCTGATTTCCATGAGAAGCTACAGCTATCAAAGCTTGGGAAGTGGAGCTACCTAAGCCCTCTAGAGGGCTTGTTTTCATTGGAAGAGCAGCCAATGCTCTTGACTGCTGAGTCATCTCTCCACCACTGGAATATCATTTTTTGCCTCCCTGTATATCTCAAGCCAGCATTTAAATTTATTAAAAACCAAACCAAACAAAACAAAAAAAAACAAAACAAAACAAAACAACAACCAAAAAACAAGAACAAAAACCAAAAGTATAGATAATGGCTAGATCACTATCCCAAACTAAATACAGGCTGGAGAGGTGTCTCAGTGGTTAAAAGCACTTATTGCTTTGTTAGAGGACTTGGGTTTGTGTCCTGAACAAGAAGGTAGATACATTGTTGGTATAAAAAATATTATATTTTATTATGCTGTGAGTCATTACACAAAGTTTGCACTCTAAGTTCTGAACTACAGTCTAAGCCTATCTTCTCAAGGCTGCTCACCTGTTCAACATATCTTAGCTGAAGATCAGGTTCCTTCTCTAATAGAAGTTTCTGATTTGAGGGTCAGGATCTTAAGGAGACTCTCTAGCCACAGGGAAGATCAAGGTGGCATCTCTCCAGATGTGCAGAGCAGAGTATTGCTCTTGGTCTCTGCTTATATATTGTCCGGTGGGTGTCATGGGTTGTTACCCTGTGTCTGGTTATGTTGTGATGTTACTGGGTTCTGGTTATTAGGTACAGCCTTGGGGTTGTAAGGTTCCTGACTAAGCTCTTTTTACTTATCAAAAATCCCTTTTTCTTACTTTAATTTCTTACAACAATATTATCTAGCTCACAACTATCTGTAACTGCATTTCTAACTTGTTCTGGCCTCCATGGGTATTTGCCCACAAGTAGAGCACATTAACTCAAGCAAACACATACACACACACACACACACATACGCACACACACACACAGAGATGAGAAGTTAAAAACATCAACCCTCTAAATTCAAGCAGCCTGCCTTAAGATACAGAGGATAAATAGAAAAATTATGTAGATGTTATATTAAAAATTGTTTATTACATATGTGTGCTACATTTCCATTAGATAACAGAATTTGAGGATTTCAACTTTTTTATTTCTTCCTAATTTTTAATATCTTACATTCATACTTGATGATTCAGGTATGTAAAATGAATTATGTTTTGTATTAGTGAATACTAAAGATATATATGTACAGGTAGATAAACTTTATGCAATTGCCTAAAGAATTCTGAATACAAAACACTGAGCATGAAAGAAAGGTTTTGTCTTTAAATTTCTCTTACACTGTTTAGTCTCAGAATCTTCAGTTTTAAGCCCCCAAATAAACTAAGAAATATTCAAACAAAATTATATATATGTTCCTATGATGTAATATCTGACCTCAGTTATTTTTGCCTTAACATTGTTCATATTTTCTCTTTATAGTGAATATTTAACATTATACATAATACAAAAATGGTATCCTCTCTTACTTTTCTTTCTATTGCTGTGACAAAACACTATGACCATAGCAACTTATAAAATAAAGCATTTAGCTGGGTGGTGGAAGCACATGCCTTTAACCCTAGGAGCACTTGGGAGGAAAAAGCCATTGGATCTCTGTGAGTTTAAGGCCAACCTGGTCTGCAAAATGAGTTCCAGCACAGCCAAGGCTACCTAGAGAAACCCTGTCTTGAAAAGAAGAAGGAGGAAGAGGAGGAGGAGGACAAGAAGGAGAAGAAGGAGAAAAGAAGATTCATTTAATTTGAGGGCTAATGGTTACATAGGGTTCAAATCATTGACCATGGTGGTACCCTGTGGAAACGGGCCAAACCTTGCGTGGCTGTTTCAGGGCGCTAGTGCCTTCTAATCCCAGAGCAGAAGAGAAACAGTCCCTCTCCCCTGCTATCACAGACTGGGTCCACTGCCCCAGCCCTCTCAAGAGGGCCAGATGTGATTGGTAGATTTGATTGCCTATCTCAAACCTATGCATCCCACCACCCCTGTACCCCAGTGAATGGGCCTGGGTCCTTACATTAAAGACTTTACCACCCCTGCCTGGCAGTCCCGGGAAGAGTTCTTGATCCCGCTTGTTCCTAGACTGAGTTCCGGACCCAGTCACAAGATTCAAGGTCCCTCCTGCAGTTCCTTCCTGCAGTTTGCAAAATAGTCCTGCCACTCAGCCAGTGTGAGAGGGGAATGCGTTCTACAATAGACAAGCAAGGCCCACTACTGTCCAAGGGAGTGATAGTCCATCCAATTGACAGACCATGGCAGCAGGTAAGATTGACACTGATACAATAACTGAGAGCTTCCATCTCATGCATGAACATGAGGCAGAGAGAAGGAGCTCATGGCATTTGAAATTTCAAAGGCTGCTCTCAGTATAGATTTCTCAAACAAGTCAATACCATGTAATCCTTCCCAAACTGTTACACCTTCTGGGAAACAAATTGGTTCTTGTTTATTTCAGCTTATAGCTTATAGTCGATCCTGAAGGGAACTCATGACCAGAACTGAAGAGACCATGGAGGAACTCTCCTTACTGGCTTACTCGTTATCATTTCTCAGCTACGGTTCTTAGATACCCACAAGAGGCCTACCTGCCCAAGGATTGTACCTCTCCTACAATGGGCTGAGCTCTCTCTGTCTCAAACATTAATCAATAAAATGTCCCACAGACTTCCATATGGGGCAATCTGATGAAAGTATTTTCTCAACTGAAGTTCTGTCTTCTCAGATAACTTGTATCAAGTTGACAAAAAAAAAAATCATCACATACTCTTACCTCATTCATAAAAACTTGTATACTTTCAGTGTGGTACTCTATAAGCTAAATTGCCATTGCTGCATTGCTTAATATTTCTAACTTACATACTTTCAAATAAAAATACTTCTGGTGTTTGCTATAAAGAAATGCTATTCTTTTCTTTAAAAAGAGCTCAGATTTATTATTAATTAATGGCATAAAATCTAATAGAACATCATTAAAACATTAAAAGTAATGAGACATACATGTGGCTTCTTAAACTAATTTTCATTCTTTTTTATATTTGAGAATGGCTCAATAATACCTTATGGATGAACAGTGGTATTCTTGGTAGTCTTACTTAACAGCTAGCAACCTAAAAGATAAAACAAAACATTGATACCAAATGCTGGTTTACATAATTTGTCAAATTACATGAAGTAAATATTCTCAGGATAGTTGATTTCATATCACCACTATTAGAAAGTTACATAATAAGCATGTAACAATTATCTGGAATGAGTGCATATAATTTATACTCTATAAATATTACAGCAATTTTAACTATAGAAATTATGGTGAGATGTAGTGACAAAATGTCATCTTAATAGAATTTATTTAATTTTAAATTTATTAATCTCTTTTGAATAATACTATGCTTGATTTAAAATATTTCTGAAAACTGATTAAGCTGGCTTTTGAATGCCAATATGTGGCAGCTTCAGCACTTTTATGATCCATTGTTGGGGTATCATTTATAATTGTCACTATCCATGCCGTAGTTCAGAAACAAAGGGTATATGCTTATATTGAATGATATTGATCTTTTCCTGTCCAAATAACAATTTTGATAACCTAGACAAAGAAAACTCTAATGTTGAGATTACACCTTCCATTTATACTCATAGGCTTTGTTTATCAAAATGTCTGTTATTGGCCTAGGAAATAAGTCAACAGGCAATAATGCAGTCAGTTAAGAAAACAACATTTAACAAAAGATAAATTCCAATGAAGGACAAAATAGTTTTATATTTATTTATCTGCTTATTTATTTATTTATATTTTTTTTTGTTATTTTTTGAGATAGGGTTTCTCTGTTGTAACTGGCTGTCCTGAAGCAACTCATTACGTAGACCATTATGTTCTGTCCTTGAGCACTCAACAGATCTGCCTGCCTATGCTGGGATTAAAGACGTATGCAACCAGCACCTGGTCTAGTTTTATTTATTTTTTAATTTATATTTCTTTTCAGTTTTTAAGTGGGGAATGTGTGACTAATGAGCTAAGCATGTGGAGCAGAGTTTTTGGTGTCCATTCATTAGTTAGTGGACTTTCGATAAACAGACAACACTAGATTTTAATAAAGGAACATTTATTATAATCATAAAATTGTATATCAGAAAAAATTGCCTGGAGCTAGTCTTTATTTCCTTGTGTTAGCTGGAATTGTATGCCACAGCTCTGACATATAAGGTTTTCGGAGATTTTCCTTCTGTAATTATGGAATATACAACTTTTTATTTGGTTTCAAATTATGAAAGATTTACATTTTAAGTTGTGTATAATTTATGAAGAAAATAGTGACAAATCAAAATTTTAATTTATTATATCATATAAAATTGTTAATAAAGCAAACAATTTATATAAATGTAAATATATAAGGAAATATGGCTTAATATAGTTCCTGAAATAGTATTGATAGAAAGCTAAAAAACTGATATGTCGTCGTAGATTCAATAGATGTAACATCGATTTAGGGCAAAGGTAGCTTATTCCCTTGTGTAATTAATCACCACTGCTCTGGCTCAAACTCTTCTCCAAGTTGACTGGTTCAAACTGACCTTCTAGGCTGGCTGACTGTTTCTGACTGAACTCTTCTGAGTCTGGTAGATTCTGTTTGATTCTCTGACTGCCTCAGACTGAATTACTCTGCTTAGCTTCTGACTTCTTCTGTGGAGCTGCCTCTGTGTCTTTGTGTCTCTCCCTGAGCTCTCATTGCTCCAGACTGTCTCAGTAAGCCTTTATGCTCCACAGTCAGAACTCTTCATTGTCTCTGTGTCTTGCCTTCTTTCTGCCTGTTTCAGATTGCTTGCTTTGTATTGACTGCTATAACTGACTCTTCCGCAACTGACTCTGCTCTGAGCTGAAAGACTGATTTTATATCATGAGAATTAGGCATGTCCTTACTCTGGTTAACTCTAATTCTTTCTCTGATTAGATATTTTGCCTGCCTTTCACTGAATCATCTCAGAAGTCATTTCTTGTGTGCACTGACTCCTGAGTTCTGCTTCCTGTGTCTGCTCCCCCACTCTTTTTTCTGTCTTAGGGATTAAAGGCATGGACCACCACTGCCTTATTAATACTGTGATTAAAGTTTATAATTGCTTTCTGAGTGCTGGGATTAAAGGTGTGTATGAACATTCTTAACATTCTTTCTACGTTCCATCCAGACCACACAGGCCTCTGAATGTGATTCCTTCATATAGACCCCTGGAATATAGACCCTTCCTAGTTTTTATACAGGCCTATTCTTCTATACTGGTACATTATTCTTAATTACAGGTATAGTGAATAAGGAACATTTTTTGTTTGTACATTCATAAGAAAGAATTCAAAGTTATTAGTGAGCAAGATTTAATTTAAAAATATCTTTCAACTCATGACAAATGCAAGTACTTGTATTTAAAAGAATATAAATATGGGCAAATCATGAATTTTTAACTTAATATAGTGAGCAAGAAATAGTATATTTCCTTATTTATATAAAATGGAAAAAAATGCACACACACACACACACCAATTCAAGAATTCAGGGGATGAAATGAGTAAGGAGTCATGGTTCAAGTAGAACCTGAAATAAGAGGGATGTGGGGAGACAGCAATGAAGAGAGGCAGAGGGGCAAATGGTAATGAACTAGTGGAAGGCCTGAGATAGGAAACAGAGGCAGCATCTAGTGAAAAACATTTCTCGATCTGCTGAAGGAATGTAATTCATCAATCTGAGAAAGATCATGTGAAAAGTTGACTCTGATATGGACTGTATAGAGTCCTGTTGACAAGGGGAGTCACCTGTACATCAGCAAGAGTATACAAAGCATGATCATTTGTTTAATAGGATTTGCTTTTTATTTGGTAATATGTGCCTAGACAAGATTTTAACAGAAATCAAGTAGTTCTACACTTTTAGGAGAACAGAGACAGGTAATCTACACTGTGCTGTGGGTGCCAAAATAGGCAGAAAGAAATTTTACAAAGTATTTACTTAATATTTACCTAAATCATGAGACTATTTAGCTTTTATACTTTAATATGTAATTTATAATTGTAAGACTCATTTACTTTATATTGATATCTTCATGAGGAGGCTGGATTTCATTCACAATTTTATTAACTTCTTACAATATATATCCATACAGATGAGTTACCCTACAAAGAGGAAAATGGTCCTTTTAGAAGTCATCGGCTGCTAACAAAAAAATCCCAATACAAGATGCAGAATTTTCCTTTCAAGCTGTTGGTCATAGATGTCCCAGAGAACCTCAAAATAATACAGACTACTATCAGTTCTCTTGGTTGCCCACCAGAAATTAATGGCAAGATTATATGGATTAAACAATACTTTTGTCTTAGGACATGGAGGAATCAAATAGGTACTTATGAGAAAGCTTCTTTGCTGCTGGTTAGTTTTCATAATACCAGAAAGTGCTATGCAGGCTGCTGGGGAGAAAATGTCAACAATTTCATTGGTCATTGAACCCTGTGATCTACAGTATCATATTGCATGGCATGATATGTTCGTGAGTGCAATAATGACATGAATGTTATGGGGGAAACCAGTAACTTTCTAATTAAATTTAAGGCCCACTCCAAGGAGGCAGAAGTTCAAATTCACATAAGCTTGATAGTGATATTAAGTGCTGTGATGATTACTACTAATTGTTAATTTGTGGGACTCTAGAATCACCTAGGAGTAGAGTATCTGGGCGTGTCTTAAGATGATAGCTTTATTACGTTAATTGAGGTAGGAAGAGCTACTATGGCTGATGTCATTCATTGTCTTGGATTCTGGACTATATAAGTAGGGAAACAGAATGGAGCAGTAATACACATTCATAACTAGGAAAAATCCAACAATGTGATTCTTGAGCTTTTGGTACTACCTGTGAGAGGAATTAAAGTGTTGGTATATGGAACTACCATAATCTGGCTTCATCATGCCTATGCCCTAAAAATTTGAGTGAAGTTGAATTTAAAATTCAGTAATTTGGTAGGGGAATTGTGAGAGCATATTTGAATTTCACACAAGGTGAATACAGTCAACAAAGCAGTTGTACCTGTGAAAAAATTAACACCATTAAAGAGTAACTTGGATAGTAGGACAAGTGTCATCAAAGACTTCTCAAGATGCAAATGTTATGTTAGAGGAGAAACGTAGAACTGGGAATGTAATGTGGAGGTGATTTCCCTGAGTTAGTTCACAGAACCTGCTGCAGCTGTGGTTTCAGGGAAACAGGAACTCTCCTCAGCATGGTAGGGAATTTGCAGGCATGAAAAAGGTTAGATGAAATATATCACATCATTATGTTTATTAAGTTTAGAGAGCATCAGAGGCCAGAAAGTGTGGCAAAGCAAAAGTCCTTGAAAGAAAGAAATGAAAGGACTCTGTATAAAGTTGTAAAGCTACAATAGGAGATCTCACGATGTAGGGAGTTCAAGAATAGTGGGGCATTTGTGTAGGAGAGCTGTGGTTATAGAACTGGCCCATGCCCTTCCCCCCTAGAGAGACTATTTATGCTCCTCGTGTCAAATGTAGTGAGGTGTGGCTACTCAAGACCTTTGTAGGCCAGGTGCATGCATAGGGAGCATTCAGTGTTTATCCTGAGGGATTTTGGTCTGATCTTTTCTTCTGTGCCTTGGTTTTGATTTTTTTTCTTTTTTTGGTTTTTCAAGACAGGATTTCTCTGTTGTAACTCTGGTGACTCTGGCTGTCCTGGAACTCACTCTGTAGACCAGGCAGTCCTTGGACTCACAGAGATCTGTCTGCCTCTGCCTCCCTAGTGATGGTATTAAAGGTGTGTGCTACCACTGCCCAGCTTTGGTTATTTATTTTGAAAAAAAAAATTGATTCTACATTTACATGCATTTGAAGTTTTTAACCGGCACTTGATTTCTTTCTTTTTTTTCTTTTCTTTTTTTTTTTTTGAGATGCTCACAGCTTTATTAAAATGATGGCATTTTTAGAATGACTGGATTAATGAAGACTATGGGAACTTTTAAAGGTGGACTGTATGTATTTCTTATCAAAACATGATTATGAGTCTATGGAGAAAAGAGGTGCTATGATGTTACTAATTGTCAACATGATGGAATTTGGCATCGCCTTTGAGACAGGCCTCTGGTCATGCCTATGGTAGATTATCCTGATTGTGTTTATTGAGTTGGCAGATCTGAACATTATGGGAGACACTGTTGGACCTCAGAGATCCAAACTGGGACCCCCAGGGCCCAAACCGGAACGCCGCACCCCCACAGAGACTCACAGACGGGATATCGATGCAAATAGCAAGAGGATTTATTCCAGTATACTGGGGCCATTCTAACACGCAGGATAGAAGCGACCCCCAGGGGCAGAAAGCAAGCCTTTTTATTTACTGTCCAAGTGGTTGCTAGGGGGCTGTACAGTTGCTAGGCACAGACCAAGTTGGTGCAGGTGATTGGTCCCCAAATTGCTTTTCCCATTTTGATAGGTAGGGGCCAGTTAACCTTTAGACTGATTGGTGTTGGCATACAGCAAGGTTGCAGGCTCATAAAAAGAATACATGCTCAAGGTTCCGGGCAACTGGGTGGTGGGCATTCTTTAGCCCAAGGCCATGGCCCGTCTATGAGGGGGAAGGGGAGCTTTCTAGCCCAAGGCCGTCTCGTTTGTCTAAGAAAAGGTTTTTTCTTTAACTCTGGGAGCTCTCCAGGGTCACGGTGCACCTGGCTTGGGCCTATACAATTTTGGTGCTCTTAGAAGCCTGACTAAAGTTTCTTAGGCCTGGGAGAGGGTCCCGACCCCCATAACACCACTCACTGATGGGAAAATAAGTCAATAAAAATTGCTAAGAGGCAGCATGCACTCATCATTCTTTTCTGCCTTATTGTAGACATAATGTGACCAGCTGCTTCAAATTCCTGAATATGACTTCCTCTCCATGAACTATAACCCAGAATAAAACCTTTCTCTTTTATATTGAGTAGTTCTGGGTATTTTATCTCGGCAACAGGAAAAGAAACCATCATAAAGGCCAAAGGAGGAGAACAAAGAAAGAAAACATTTATTGAAATAGTTATAAATGAAAAGCTTTTCTCTAGTATTCATTATTTTCTTAATTTTTGTTTGTTTTTCCTTGATATTTTATAACAAAGTAAGAACCAAGCTGATAAGTATAACTTGCTAATTTTTAATTTTTTTATTATAGTCTTAAACCCTGTAACCGAGAAAGTAGGCTACACTATAACTAGACTAGTCTGTTTCAATGCTAACCTTCTAACTGTGCCAATCCCTAAACTTTCACTAAGTTGAAGAACTTTGGTTGAAGTTTGAGGTTTAAGAAACATCTTGGGATTGAGAAGGAAGTATATAATTCCTCTGAGTGTGGATAATAATTGAAGCCATTTGACAAAATGGCTTTAGGAAGAGCATAGGGATTACAGTGTAAAATAATCTAAATAGCATTCTAATTTTATGGAGCATGATACTTCTCACCTACCTGTGTGTGTGTGTGTGTGTGTGTGTGTGTGTGTGTGTGTGTTTGTGTGCATGGGTGTATGGTTATGTGTGTATGTATGCAGGTCTACATGCCTGTACATTCATCTATGGAGGCTACAGTTAAATAAATGTCAGGTTTCTTAATCTATTGCTCTCAACCTATTCTGCAAATTCTGCCAAAGATATCATCACACTGATCTTTGAGTTCATGGCTGGCTAGGCTGCCAGGCCAGTGAGCTCCTAAGAACTGCTTGTCCTCTATAGTCCTAGGGTTACAGGAATGGGGAACTGTGCCTAGTTTGTTACACAGGTGCTGGTGACCCAAACTCAGATCGTCATGCTTGCACACCAATCACTTTACTCAGTGAGCCAACACCCTTGTAAAGAGACGCATTTAATTTGCTTACAGTTTTAGAGGATTAGTGTATGACCATCATGGCATGAAGCAGCATAATGCTGGAGCAGTACTTGGAAACTTTATATCCTGATCTTCAGGCAGCAGGGACAGAGACGGGACTTGGTGTGAATTTTTAAATCTCAAAGTCAACCCCACTTGACACACCACTCCTAAAAAAGCCATACCTTCTAATCTTTCTCAGGCAATTCCATTCCTGGGTGACTAAACATTCAAATGTAGGCACCTATGGGGGCCATTCTCATTAAAAACCACAACATTCCAAAACCTCCTTTCACTTTTTGGTAATAAACATTTGGCCACTTTGAGATTTTGAGCTTCACTCCTTCACGAAGGAGTGGATTAACTTTGAAGGATTTAATTAATTTTAGTAAGTATTAATAAAACAAACAAACATTGTTTTCTCTTTCTAGATTCAGGCTGCAAATTGTCTTAGTTTTACATATATGAGTTACTTTAATAGTCTTTGAATAAATTCCTGATACTGTCAAATATTCTTCAAATTTGGAATTCTATCATTAAAAGAATATAATACTTAGCAATGTATTTCTAATTTTGAGTTGTACTGATACTTATACTGATAGTTCATGGCACATCAAAACAATATATAGTACTTTTAAGCCAAATTGCCTTTTCTAGAGAAAAAGAGATACCTGAGTTATACATGAATTTGTTAAGTGAAAAAATATGACATCAATAGTAAGTGATATACAGTGAGTCTGAAATCAGGTACCTTACCAGCACTATAGTGGTCATTCAGATTTGGAATTTTCCTGGCACATGCAAAGCCTTGAGTTTTATTCCAACTCCTGAAAAAAAAAACTTCATTTATGTTTTTATTAATATTAACTTATCCCTTTATTAATAATTCCTTGCATTTAAAATATCCATTAACAACAATGAATAGGAAATGGCTGTAGAGAGGGACTCTTCATTTTTAAGTTTCAATTCAAAACTAAAATAAAATATCCAGCAAACTGACACAGACTATGGAAAAATAAGGCAAATTCACAAGCCATTATCAGTAATTAAAATTATAATTGTTTTACTATTATGGGCTGATAGTTACAGAAATGCAATGTGGGGATGTAGATAATCATTAAACAAGACATAATAAGTTCAATGTCTTAGAAAATGTTTGAATAGACTTGACCAAAATAGTAGAAAATAATGCAGTTGAATAATTAAAATTTAATACATCTGCAGAAGGAAATGACAAAAGTCATAAGTTATAAATCACAGGAAACTGTTGTGTGCTGCCTCCATCCTGCAGTACGGAGAATGTGCACACTAGCAATCCACTCTTTGTTCATGACCCCTCTTTATCCGGGTAAACTGAAATATGGAAGCTTCAGAAAGAAATCTAAAGCCATTGATAAACCTCTAAAGAATTTATTTGCATCAATGTCTGTAGATAAATTCAGAAGCATTTTGCTCTGCTAACCACAATGTTATTTTATCTGACAACGCACATAAAGGAAAACATGACAAATTTTGTAGTTCCCTGGGTCTGCTTTAAGTTATATTAAACAAATCCCAGTAAACTATCAATACTGGAACTCAACAATATTATTCCTAATATGATTAGAGGATAAAGTAGGATTAATAAAACATAAAGATGCCTTGTGTGCTGAAAAAACTTGATAATATGCACTATTTTATTCAGTTATTTTTATCCTGACATTTTGAAAGTCTGATAAAGCAAACAGATTTGCCACATAATTACATTATAAAATCCACTTTAGAGTTTGGGTAGACAGAGGCACACTCCAAGAAATGTCATCTGGTATGTTGAAAAAACGTTTTGAAGGAAAGGATTTATACACATCAAGAATTTGTGAAGTGTTCTGCAACCTACTTACTAAATTACTGAAAAAAATCACAAATTCATGCAAAACTAAATCATGTGCTCATCAAGGTGTAGGAATAAAATTTTGTTATTTCCAAACTATGTAAAAAACATTTCATTATGGGTATTATGCGTCTTAGATAGTAACAGTATACAATTGTTTCAACTTGAAATTGAAACAGAAGCTATTGTTTTACTCTTATTTCTCAGTGTTATTCTAGGTCACACATACAAACATACAATCATTGAAGACAAAAATTCATACTTTTCCCATATTCTCAGTCTAATGATTTCAATTAGTTGATGGCATTGGCATGAAAATTGGAAAATGAAATCAGAAATCTAGGTTAAAGTGACTTAAATTTTTTTCTTATCTGTGAAAGCCTTCTAAGGGGGAAGCTACTCAATGAGGTATTTGTAAGGAACTTTGATTTTTGTTTACTTACCTCACCTAAATCACCTTAACCGACTGTGTTTTCAGTTGTATCTTACTCAGCAAGCTGAACCATCCATGAACATATCGGGGACAGTATTTCAAAACCTGGAATTCTGGCCATATTTTAGCATAACACTCTGTGGCTGTTTATGGCCACTAGGGATCTGAAGGCAACTTCTATTAGTACATGAGCATATGCACATTTTAACAACCTATCATGCCTTTAGGCAGTACACATTCCCATATGAGCACTTCACTCTAATAGTTTGAAGAATATTTTAAAATCACCCTGCACTGCACAGAGCAATACTTTGATGATTAAATGAATTTAAAACCTATGATGACTTTGCTCATGCTTGGGCTGGAGAGATGGGTCAGCTGATAAGAGCACTTGCTGTTTTTGCAGAAACCATGGTTTGATTCCCAGGACCTGGATGATAGCACACAAGTATCTATAACTCCAGTTCCAGAGAATCCAGTAGTCTCTTCTGACTCTGCAGGTTCTTGCATGTAGTGCACATACATACACATAAAATAAATAAATATTTAAAGATCTTATAATTTACAAGAAATACTTCATATTTTGTATAAATAAATATATATATGAACACATAGGTTTTTCTGAATCTATTTAGTGTGGCCTGGGTGTAAATGATTTCAGGATTGACCACTTGGCATTTTATAACCATCTGGGGAACTCTTCCCTGGGGAAGACTGTCCACATCTCAATATTCCTTAGTCACCTGTTGACCCGGTCTGCAGGTCCTTCAACTGGGAAACCTGGGAGACAGAGCAAGGATTTCTGGGATGGAAAGCACGAAAGGACTGGGACGAGGCAGAAATGTCAAATGAAAGCAAGTCCGTTTATTCAGGGTTTTTACATGGTAGTTAAAGGATAGGGAGCCAGGAACTAACTAGGGGAACAACAGGATGTCTAAGGCCAAAAAATAAAAATAGGATGTTTTTGCACTTTGGACAAAAACAGAATACTTTGGACAAAAACAGGATAAGGGCACGAAAACAGGATAAGGGTACAAAAACAGGATGCCCCATACCTGGAGGAAGTAAACACTAAAAGAAAAAAAACATCTTATTCAGGAAAAAACAAGTCAAGGAGAAAACTCTGGGACAAAAACAGGTCTAAGAAAAACAAGTTTTAAGAGAAAAGTCTTGTGGCCAGTGGTAGAAAACTACTTACTGCCTAAGTAGTTTTAACATCATGGCATTGAAAGAGGCTGGAAAGGCTTAGAGAGATTGGCTCTCCACAGCCTGTAGCTCTTGTCTAGGGTTGAGGCTCCATAAGATTTTCCTATCCATCCGTATTAGAAAGTCTATTGGTGTTGTCTTTCTTCAGGTCTTGTTTAGGCATTCATGTTGATGAGACTTCATAGGTATACCTTATTTGATATTTCTAGGAAGTTTTCTGTGATCACATTTTTTTTTTCGTTTCCTGTTTTTGTTTTTGTTTTTGAGACAGGGTTTCTCTGTTGTAACTCTAGCTATCCTGGAACTCACTCTGTAGACCAGGCTGGTCCCAAATTCACAGAGATCTGCCTGCCTGTGCCTCTCGTGTGCTGGGATTAAAGGTGTATACTACCACCACCTGACTTTTGATTGGATTAAAAAAAAAACTATATATACTCAGAAATATGAATGGACATTTTTACTATGTAAAGAAAAGGAAATTATTCCAGAACCCTGACATGTTTGAGAGTGTCATGACTTTTCCAAAAAGTCTGGAAAAGGTGTCTATTGACCACATATTGAGAGAGCAAAAGCATTCTAAGTCCACCTTGCAGAACAACAGAGAAGAACTGGTTATTTATGAGTGTTGTTTACTAACCAGGACATCCTCTATGTGACTAATGGACAACTACACTACTGAAAAGTTCCATGTACTGCATGAACAACTCACAAAAAGCTGTACTGTTGCAAAGTCCTTTCTGGGTGACTAATGAATAGCTACACCAAAGAGTCCTGACTCTGCAAATTATTTTATTCATATAACTTAATGGAAAGGAGGTAACTCATAAGGATCTTGAGAAGGCCTGTGAATGCCTTAAGCATAGTTCCATACAAGAGTGTTAATAGGACTGACATTATGATTCTCTGATTCAAAGTAACAATAGTAATATCTAACCTAGAGGAAGCAGCAACATAATACTTTAACCCTTTCTGTTGATTTTATATCAGCACACACCTAGCCATTCCATGTGTTCTCTTAGCCTTTGAAGTGGGTGAACAGGTAGATGATTATTGCTCCTACTTATGGTTTATCACTGTGCTTCTCGGTAACAACATCAATAAAGACAATTACAGATACATTTCATGTTCATTCAGTTATAAGTTACTTAGAATTCATTCAACATGGAAAAGAAATAAACAAGTAAAAGCTTGCTACAAGTGAATAAATCAACAGGCATAAGCCCCAATCTTAAAATGGCAATACATCACATACATTTAATAGAACAATAGCAGTAGTCTCCCTTCTGTGTTCTATGATTTCTCTAGCCACAGTTTTTACATAGACTTATAGTATCCAACATGCTGTATTAGTAATTGTTTTTCTCCTGGCTGTGACAAAATAGAGATTTCTTGAGTCACAGTTTGAAGGTATATGTATATATTCAAGCGCATGATACTCAATTTTATTTCAGCTTGGCATACATTTGAATATGAATGGTTGATACTGTAATAAATTTGAGAGAAAATATATTTTAAAACATCTTTAAAAGTTATATACATACCTTACATCTTCTTAGAAGACAGAAACATATTGTGTCTATATTATGCACATATACACTAAATGCATACATAATATACAAATGATATTCATATATTATGTGTCTATATAATATAATGTAATATAAATATATCTAAGTATAATCTTTTTTGTTGTTGTTGTTGTTTTTTGTTTTTTTTTTCTTTTTCAAGACAGTGTTCCTCTATTGTAATTCTGGCTGTCTGGGAACTTACTTTATAGACCAGGCTGAACTTGAACTCACAGAGATTTGCCTGCCTCTGTCTCCCAAGTGCTGGGATTAAAGGTTTGCACCACTACTGGTGAGCTAAATATAATCTCTTAACCCCATGGATATTATGTTCTAGCAAGAGTATATGTTTTCTATATCACAGAAGACAGTTATTTATTTACAATCTCATGTCTAATATATCTATAATTTTCTATTATATTTATTATCATGTTGTACTATTTCATAATTGATGTTTCTGGTCATAAAAAATGTTGTGTTATTTAAATTCAGTGTCTCATCCAATTTTAATATATTTCCTTTAGAACACAATTTGCAAATACTGATCATTATTTATTTGGGAAATGAGTACAATATAATTTCTGTTTCTAAAGGAATTAAAAATCATTTATAGGATAGGGAAAAACTTTCCAATTTTTCCAAGTTTATGAGGAAATAAATTTCACTCTCTCTCTTTTGTTTACTTATATTATCTTTTTGAGATATCCAAGTTAATCTCTTAAATTGAATATGTATTTCTTCTTTGCTGCTTTGTAAAAATCTGAGAAGACTGATGATTGCATGAGCTTAAAATAGACATGGCTAATGTTCTATTTTCAGTAAATGGAAAATTCACTGTAAATTTTTAAAATTAAGTTGTGCTTCCCATACTTGACATGCAGAGCCAGCTCATGAGAGCCAATTGATATATTTAGATATTCTGTTTCTGATTTTTAGCACAACATCATCTAGAATAATTACCCAGAGAAATGATTTAAATTTATATTATAAAAAGTTGCAATACTCATTGTTCATCATTAATTCTTAAATATTTTACGGAAATTTGCATTTACTTAATTTTTTATGTAAAATTGTTTAAGTATTGTCTGAGTTTTATATTATGGGACAGTACTACATATCTCTTCTTTATCTATATCCAGGTACAACTATCAGGCTTGTCTTAAATTGACAATTATTGTGGATTTTGCATCATGAAAATAGATGGTCATTAATATTTTGGGTTTTTTTCACTATTCTTTTTATTGCCTAAAATTTATAGCCTTGCATCTTGGGGCAAGCCTTGATTCCCTGAAGTAGGAAGGCCTGGGCAGGCAGGTCTCTGAATTCCAGGCCAGTCTGATCTATAGAGCAAATTTCAAGTTAGCTAGGGCTACACAGAGAAAATGTGTCTCAAAAAAGAGAAGAAGAAGGAGGAGGAGGAGGAGGAAGAGGAGTAGGGACAGGAGAAAGAGGAAGAAGAGGAGAAGAAGAAAAAAAGAAGAGAAGAAGAAGAGGAAGAGCTGGAGGAGAAAAAAATTATTAATATACATTACATTGCAATCAATGTACTTTATATCAGTAGTCACTCTACATGGATTGGCATTTTAAATAGGAACGATTCTACTCCACTTTCAAAGTCATCTCATTTATCAAAGAGTTTTCATGTCATTGACAATGAATTCAATTCTGTATGTAAGCTTGTATTATTTCCTCATTAACTGCAACCAGAAGCCTGGAGAATTCTCAGGCCTCAGCCCTGAAACAATGGCCCTTTTATCTCACAATCTCCCTGTGCTTCGCTGCCTGAGAAACTAACAACCTCTTAGCCTTAAGATAACTTAAGACAACAGTAACAGGAACTGGGAAGATACAGACCGTTGGGGATTTTCCGAGAAAAGCCATAAGATGTTCCCACCTGTGCCCTCACCCCCACCCCAGCTGCAGTTGCTCCCCTGTCCCCCGCCCTATAAAACCAGCTGTAAAACTCTCAATAAATGGAAGCCTTGACAAACCATATTGCTTGGCCTCCGTCTCTTTCTCCCCGTCCCATCTCTTTCAGGTTTGGGTGGTCCTCCTCGAGACCCACTAATTACTGGCCCTGCGGGTCGGGGCACCTCATGATTTAGCTATAGGTATAAAGAAAAGAAAACACACACACACACACACACATATATACATGATCTCCACAGATAATCATTACTGTAAATGATTTATTCCATATTCATTAATAACTACCATTATACACTGAATGTGTTTTACGACATATAGTTTATACCAAATATCATAAAATCTGAAGAGTAGATTTTAGAATTAGCCATTCGCACTGATGTTAAATGACTATTCAAAACCAAGCTAGGTTTTTTTTTTTTTGTTTTTGTTTTTTTGTTTTTTTTTTTAGTGTGTGTATTCTTGTCTTTGTGAGAGAGTAAGATCTGTGTATATGTGTATGTACAATTGTGGAGGCCAAAAGCCAGCCTTGAGTGTCATTCCTTAGGTGCTACCTGCCTTTTTTGTTTGTTGTGTTTTGTTTTCTTTTATTGAAAATAGATTTTTTCACATCTTATATTCTGATTACAATTATCTCTCCATGCCTTCCCTCCCATCAAAATCCACACCCTTTCTGTCTCTCATTAGAAAACTAACAGGCAACTAAAGACTAATAATAAAATAAGATAAAACAAAAATAATCAAATTGAAACAAGAGAAAACAGTAAACAAACAGAAGAAAAATAGTCCAAGAAAAAAAACAAGGAGCACATATAGATGCAAAGACACACAGGCTTGTGCACACAGGAATCACAAAAAAATACAAAATCAGAAGCTATATTGTATATACAATGGACTTGTAAAGTAGAAAAGAAGAAAGAAAGAAAGAAAGAAAGAAAGAAAGAAAGAAAGAAAGAAAGGAGGGAGAGAGGGAGGGAGAGAGTGAAGGAAGGAAGGACAGAAGAAAGGAAGGAAGGAAGGAAGGAAGGAAGAAAAGAAGGAAGGAAGGAAGGAAGGAAAGAAGGGAAGGGGTGAGAAAAAGGGTTAAAAACAAAAATAAAATTTAAAAGCCCTAATTAAAATATTATGAGGCAATTCCACAGATGCCATAAAGTAAATTTTGTGTGCCTGCCCTTGAGAATGGTTTGTATTCCCTGTTGAAAGAAACTAATTTTTCATTTGGAAGTGATTAACAATTGGAGATAACTTCTGAGTTATGGATGGGTATGTGTGTCTGTTTCTCCATTTCTAAATCCATCTGTATGCTTGAAATCTTCCTGGCTGTGCACTTATCTGACCTATTCACAGAAAGCTAATACTTTATGCTCCTATAACAGTATTTCTGAGTACTACTATAACTTATTTGATTTTAGCACTTTAATCTTCTATAAGAAAAATGTAAATTTCTAAACATAAATATTTCTCTTAAAATGAGTTTAATTCTTTACACTAGCAGTCTTTTAAGAATTACATATTATCATAATTTAGAAGAATTTTAGAATATTTCTATAAATTCCACTAGTATGTGTCTAGTACAGAGCCACTGAAAAGCAGTGGGAAGCTGTGTAGCATTCAGAGGTTGCTGAATATTGTTTCTACAACAGATGCACACACCGAGCTCAAGATACTTCTTGTATCTAATCCTTAAGTTGTGATTTAGAAGATTCCAACAGAGAAGGAGTTGTAAACCTTCATAAAAAGCAGGTATCTGGTTGACTATATAATACCTGTATGACAACCATTTCTGCACTAGGCTCTCTCTTTGCTTTCCCTTTGTAAACTCTGTTCAAATTGTAAATGAGACTCGAACATCCTTTTCTTTGAGGATTTTACAGGTAAGGTGAGTTAAGAAAAAAGAGACAAATCAGCAATCAAGAAGAAACTTTCATCATTGATGTGTTTGAGTTATCAATTAGGAAAAAACAAAAACAAAAAACATCTGGACAGTGTAGCACATACCTTTAATCCCAGCACTCAGGAGGCAGAAGCAGGCAGATCACTGTGAGTTCAAGGCCAGTCTGGTCTAAAAACCAAAAATAATATATATATATATATATATATATTAGGGTGGAAGGGGACTTATTAATAAGACATTAGAAAAAAATGGAGCATAAGGACTTTTCAGCAACAATTAATGGTTTGAAAAGTCCACACAGATTAGCAGATTAGGATTTGAGGGAGAATCATCCACATAGTGAAATTAAAGCTAATAACTTTAAGCAGAATTAAATTTCAATATTATGAGAAATGAAGAGATATTACTGTGCATAGCATTAGTAAGTGAGTAGTCAGAGGGGCAATCCGCAAGCCAGGAGACACAGAAGACTGGATTACAGGAGTGGAAGGAGGATTATGAGCAAGTGTTAGTACAAAGACAGAGACTGAACCACATGGGACAACAGTGGTATGACTAAATTTGGAAAAACTTTGGAAAAAAATCCTTTGTCTTTGTCTTAAATTTAGAAATGACTATTGTTTATTTTGAGTAAAAATAAATCTATAGATTATAGCATTAATTAACCTAAGATCCATTCCTCTCATTTTACCACTCAGCCAGTCCCTGAGACATAAGCTTATCTCCTCAGCTTATCTATCTCAGTTTATCTATCTCAGACCTAGTTGGTTGAACAAAAGCCAAGTATCTTTTCTTGTGTTTGGTACAGAACAGAGCATATGTCTCATATATGGTTAATAACTCACTAAGAAAAACATTATGACTCTTCTACATAACGAAAGACATTCCTTTTCTCTCAGAATTTATTATGTCTGGAACTACTCGATGCACAAGAACATTGAATAAAACTGAGCATGATATTGCAAGAGAATGTAAAGGATTTTTGTCTTTGATTACATCATTAAATCACTGAATCAACTAATTATGAATTGCTTGGTATTAGACTTCCTGTTGGATAAGTGTTTGCTTAGCTTATGGACTACTTCGTGCCATGTTATGACCCTAATGGAATGGTAAAACTATCCTATTTGACCCAGGAAGGTTGTTTAAATTAGTGATGGATGACTAAGAGAATTTGAAACTAAACTGCTTTCCTAGATAAAGTATATTTGAAAGAGAAGGGTAGAAGGATTCACTAAGATTTACATTTGGAAGCAGAACCATGTCTTCTGCACATGGGAAAAGCAACTGCAGTAAACTTTGTTATTTGGGATGAAAAAACTAGACTCATTAAGAGACCACAAGACAGATATTGAATTAGGAATGAAACACAGTTCCCAACAGAAGTGATAATATTTTTTGTATGGAAAGAAAGCTGCTTAAAGTCTCACAAATAATGAAGTTTGAATACAGAAATCGAACAAGTAACTTGAACTTGAGGCAAGAGAACAAGGTTAAGAGCAAATGAAATCTTGCACAGAAAATTCCCAGCAGATGAAAGCATGCCTTAAGGATTCTTTCCTTAAAAGTATTCAGTGAAAAGTTTGAGGAAAGTTTCCCTTTGTTCTTGTTATATTAGGAAATCTTTCCTGGTTGAATTAATATTATGTCATGTTAGGTATCATTTTTGCAGATCCTCAAATTGTTCTGAGTTCTAAAAATAACTCTGTCCAAAGTTATTTAGTGATATGGAAAACAAATGAAAGACTCAAATCTTAGGAAAAGCTTCCAAAAGGGCCATGTAGAAGGAGGAAGTGAAGAGTTTAGTAAACATCTTGCCTGTTTTAAAGTCAAAAAGTGATTTAGAGGAAACAATATTAATTAAAATATTTATAAACAGGATATTTGCTGAATGCTCATTTATTTTTAGGTCTAAAATGTAAAGAAACGGATATAAGAACGAGCTATATACAATGTTCAGTGGACTTTGCAGTATCTTTTTCAACTTTTGTAATCAATGTTAAGTAACAACTCAATATTTCTTTCAAGTGATTGTTATTCTTCTAGAAGCAATTGTAATTTCTTTTTTTCTTTTCTTTTCTATTATTTATTTATTTATTTATTTATTTATTTATTTTCATTTTTTCATTTCAGGGTTTCTCTGTTGTAACTCTGGCTGTCCTGGAACTCATTCTGTAGACCAAGTTGGCCTAGAAATCACAGAAATTCACGTGCTTCTGCCTACCTAGTACTGGGATTAAAGGCATGTGCCTCCACCACCTGACTGTAATTTCTTACAGAAGAATACTTAATGTTTACACTGTGTCTGTTTGCTTTGTGACACCAGGAAAATTATATAAGATGTTTCAGAGGTAGAAGTAAGAATATGGAAGGGGATCTTCTATAGAAGGGATTCAATATAGAACCTTGCACAGTCTGAAAAGAAGACTAAAATTCTCTTATCTCTTCAGTGTAGATGTACATTTACACCAGATGTAGCCATAGCAGGTTCAAAATCATTTATTCTTGTGTCTAATTAAACCACCAGTTCTTCCCTAGAGCTCTAGAATATTTTTTCCTCTTTACAATCTAGTCTTCTGTCTAGAACTCGAAGGCTTCAGCCTTTTTTACAATCTAGAACATTTAAACTGCTAGCCCAGACCTTGAAGACTTCAGCCTCAGCCTCCCATACCTACTGCTTACTGCCACTCTGACTAGCTCCTTCTGAACTCTGATTCTTCTAGTTCAGGTTCAAACTTTTCTTCCTGATACTGACTTCTGCTGCTGACCTCTGTTGTGTCCCTGTGTCTCTCCCTATGAGCTCTCTGTCTTCCATCCTGCCTCTGTAACTGACTCTGTAACTGACCTGACTGAGCTCATGATTCTGTAACTCTGAGCTGAGAGCTGACCTGCACTTCACTCAAACTCACTCTGCTCTTCCTCTGATTAGTCACTTCGCCTGTCATTCACTTTGAATCATCTGAGAATTCACTTCCTGTGTGACACTAACTCCTTTTGAGTTCTGCTTCCTATATCTGCTTCTACATTGTTTTTCTTAGGGATTAAAGGCATAGACCACCTTTGCTGGGATTAAAAGTGTGTCTACATTCCATCCAGACCATAGTCCTCTGAATATAGAACCATGGAATGTAAACCCTAGCTTTTATACAGGGCTATTTCTCTACACTTCAGTGAAATCTAAATTTGGTAAAGGAAAATAATGAAAAGAAAAATCACACTAAGTATCAGCAAAAATGAAAATAGTGAAAATTAAAAGAAAAATCATTATATAGAAATAGACATTATGGTTCAAAGAAGATGCAAAGGTCAAGCCAATATATTAAAGCAGTTTTAAGTTTTCTTCTATTTTGTGTAAGAAAGTTGCAAGATTCTATATTTCTAAGGATGGAGAATGAAAATTGACAAGTCAAACAAAGATAAGTTCTTTTCTATGTCTGTGATTTGAAAGTTGAAGTGAATATATAAACAATAGTCTGTTCACACCAATGATTTAGCAAGGATGTAGAAACTCAGTATATTCTGGCAAACTTTTCATTTTACAGATGAAAAACCCTGTTTTTCAAGAATTTAAAAATATTTTAACATATCAAGTTACTATAAGTTCCTTTGTCTAATGAATTCCTAGATATGACTTCTTTACTAAATTATTTGATAGACAGTTTATCTCTGTACTGTGTAAATATGGAAGACCACCCCCCCTTTCTCTCTTGATTTCTCTGTTGTAACTCTGGCTGTCCTGGAACTCACTCTGTAGACCAGGCTGGCCTCAAACTCACAGAGATTTTCCGGTCTCTGCCTTCTGATTGCTGGGATTAAAGCTGTGCCACCACTGCTCAGTGAAAGAATCTTTTTTTAACTTAAAAAATATTTTTGTTAAAACAGTTTTAATGAAAATTTCAAGTATAAAGATAGTAAAAAAGATGCTAGACTGTCTGTGGGTTGAATTGCCACATAGAGAAAGAATAAGCATGAAGATAATGCCTTATGTTCTACTCCATTGAAATATATGTTCCAATTTTCTTGTGACACTTTAATTAGTATTCCAATTTGCTAAATTTAAGGATCTGCTATTTTTATGTATCTTTGCAGTATTTGAAATTTATTTGAACTGGGATATGCTATAAAATGTATATACTAATTAAGTTTTAAACACACACCCACATACACACACATACACACACACACACACACACATACACACACACACACACACACACACATACACACACCTTACTGTTATGTTTGAATTGTGTTACACATATTTGTTTCTTCAAATGTTTGTTATTTCTTTTGACAAGAATTATGAAAATATTTTTCTAAGTCATTTGAGCTTTTACTATTTTTCCAGGTGTTTTCTCTGAAGCAGAAATACATATCAGTAGGAAGAATTAAGGAATGTTGTTATATTCCTGAAGTTGTTTTAATCAATTATCATCCAATGTGGGTGTTAAACACTAATATTTTTCTTTCATAATTTTGGGTAATGGAAAAAATCAAAATGACCACTGGGTTAATTTGTCTCATGAGTTTTTGAGGATTCTGTTCTTATCTTGCTATTAAATTTTGAAGATCAGCCAAATTCTTCACTTAACAGATACAGCCTTCAAAGTTTGATCTTTGTCTTCATCGGACATTCTGCTTTGTCCATTTTCGTGTTTTTTCCCTTTTCATCAGGGCATTAGTCATACTAAGTTATTATGCACTTTAGTGGAGCAAGCATTGATTCATCTTGTCTTGATTGGTATCATCTTGATACCAACAAAGAACTTGTTTCCTAATAAGGTCACAGTCAGAAGTATTTGGATTGAGATTTCAACATGTTAGTGCAACTACAATTTATCAGATAAAAATGGCAATATTCTGATTTCTGTCAGAGCATTTATTAATTAAGTATTAATTTCTTTATACCATTGAAGGCTTCTCACAAGATTGATATATGTTAGATTGATATGTGTTAGATCTTCTTCACTCTGGCAGGATATCTGAGATAAATAACTTAAGGGAAGAGAGATTTATTTTCCTCTAGTGCAGAAACCTTAGATCATTATTGGGTTCATTGTTTATGGGTTGAAGTAAAATGGACTCTCATGTTTGGAAGCATATATTAAAGGAGGCTACTATTCTCCTCAAGGTGATCAATAAACTGAGAGTGAAGAAGGGAAGATAAAATAGCTAGAGTGAGAAGGGGTGGGAGTCTACATACTCACAGACCTACTTCCTATATTTCTTCATTTCTCAGACTGAGACCAACCTCTTAGTAGCCAATTCAGCAAGAATTCCTCAAGGAAATAACCTGTTGATGAAGTGTGAATTCTACTATCCAATCACCTCTGGAAACAAAAATTTTAACAAATGAACTTTTTTGAGGAGGATGTATGTAGATTTAAATGCTGTGCAAACGTTATGAAAAATACACATTAAGATATAAGTAGTTTCTGCTTAAAATAATCCTGCTGAACATTTATCAGCAAAAATTATAATGATTAATTACCAAGATATATAACTCTCTTGTTAATTTTAATAGTTCATACTGGAAAAGTAATAGTAGATGTAGCCCAGGAGGCCAACAGAAATCCTAAAATGAATATAAGGCATCTGAGACTGTGGGAAGAGAATAGAGACAGAAAAGAGAAATCAAGATTAATATATGCAAAAAGACAGTCAGTAGGGAATGACCAGAGTTGGGTCCCAATTCGTCTTCATACAAGGAACAGAATTTGCTCAAGTAAAAAGCCTTTGGCATATGAAAATAGAAGAGAAGAGTATGATATAGATGACCTCCAAATTCGTGTATTCCTTGACCCTTTGCTTTTTCACTGGGTTCACTAGCCTACTCCCATTCTTAGGAGTATTTTCTCTTCTTTTCTTCCTTCCTTTCTCCTCCCCTCCCCTCTCCTCCCTTCCCCTCCCCTCCCTTCCCCTCCGCCCCCTTCCCTCCCTCCCTTCCTTCCTTCCTTCCTTCCTTCCTTCCTTCCTTTCTTCCTTCCTTCTCTTTATTGAAAATAGATTCTTCTGTCATAGAATATACCTGACCACAGTTTCCCCTCCCTCCATTCCTCTCATCTCCTCACTACCTCTCCTCTCTGTCAGATCCACTCCTCAAGTTTTTCCTTTCAGAAAAGATCAGGCTCCAAGGGACAAAAAAAAAAAAAAAAAAAAAAAAAAAAAACCCTACACAAAATAAGATACAATAAGACAAGGAAAAAGCCTCTCACATGGAGGCTGAATGTGGCAACCCAGTAGGAGGAAAAGAAACCCAAGAGAAAGAAAAAAAATCAGAGTCACATTGGCTTCCAATGTTACGAGTCCCACAAAACCACCAAACTAACAGTCATAACATAGACAGAGTACCTAATGCAGACACATGCAGGACTCAACTTGCAGCTTCAATTTCTGTAAGTCCATTTTAGCCCCATTTGTTTGCTTCAGTGGGTCATATTCTCCTTGTGTCCTTCATCTCCCTCTGGTTATTGCAATCTTTCCTCCTCCTCTTCTGCAGGATTTCCTGAGCTCCAAGGGAAGGAATATGATGGAGGTCTCCAATTTAGACTCTCTTTCCACATAATGTCTGGCTGTGGGTCTCGTTACCTGCTCCATCTGTTGCTGGAGGAAGCCTCTCTAATGACAACTGAACAAGACACTGACCTATGAATACAACAAAATATCATTAGGAATAATTTAATTGCTTTTTTTTAAAAAAAATTCTCTCTGTTTCTATTCTTAGTTATATGTCCATGGTTCAAACTTTTGCCCTGGGTCACAGAACCTTCACACTTTGGTAGGTGTCCTGGAACTCAGATCTATATGTGAAACAAACATAACTCTCAATTTAAAGATTTAAATACTGTGACTTCCTGCATTTTTGTAGGATATTCGGGAAAAACATATAATTTCACTTCCTTAACATGACAGAGTATGCCACATTTGTCCAAGCAGCTCTGTGGCAGAATGGTCAAGCAACATACTATTTGTAAAAGTAAACTTTTTTTTTTAAATGTAGTTTCAGGTATCACCTTGCAAAATTATAGGGAAGCGAAAAACTCTTGAAATGGAAGGCTGCCAAACAGAGTTGCAGAAGAAATCGTTAATTCGTTGCTATTTTGACTATTTATATATGTCAGAACCCAAGTATTTTAAAATAAGAAACATTATGCTTCAAATGTTTTTTAAGCACACACACACACACACAAACACACACACATACACACAGGCTAACTTCAAATCACAGTTTTCTTGTCCAGTTTTAGGATGTTTATTCAAGGAACTAGTTTCAAAGTCATTCTAAAGAGATTTTCATCCAAGGGAGTTGTAAAAGTATAAGAGGACTTCAGAAGGTAAAAATGATATTTAAATAGAGGAAATTAGCATCTCAGCGATGTTCTAAATCTGACATCTAGAATCTGCATTCAAATAGAGGATTAGAGTAGCCCTGCTGAGCCTATCTGCTGTAGAATGATTGGGCATCTGGATAAATAAAGTGTATTTTGAGGCATGATAATTTCTGTCCTTTCAGTTTGTCAGAGATTAATGACTACAGGCATTTGGTTAGAATCTTTTATTCTAGATTCTTTTATTGTGAACTCTTGGCTAGAATTGCTTATATTTTAATGCTAATGAAACCTGAATTTTTTTACTCTATATTATGAAAATACCATAGCTCAAGAAAAACATGGACTATTATCCATTCACATATAATTTTGGCAGTGAAAAAACATACAGTAGTAGCTGTTGAGATGAACATTTTAACTTGTGTAATGCATAAAGTATCCATATATAATGTTATATCAGTTATCATTATAGTAGAAGAACTTCAGACTGATTTTTTATGATATGCTTAATCCTACTAATCAATATAGCAATATTGACTAGCATATATTCTTGCTAATGAATTGACTTACTGTTTGCATTTTTCACCTTTTAAACATTTCCAGTTTCTTCTGTTTTTCACAACTTATCATTTTAATACCATTGTGTTTTAAGGCAAAAGCTCCAGATCTAGTAGAATCATCAGTACATTAGTTTAGACCACAATCCTCAACATATTCATTCATTAAGGAGACCTGCAATAGCCACAGGGAAAAATAGGATTTTATACAACATTGTCACATTGGGAAGTTTTTGGTTCTATGAAGTGGTCCTAAAACGTATGAGTTGTTCTATGGAAAATTGATTTTTTATGAGGTGACTGCTCCTGTTTATGGGTGATTTCTTGCAGTGTATGTGCCTGTGTGTGTGTTCCTCCATGACTCTGCTTTACCAGAAACAAAAAGTGGTTTCAGGTATAGATCAATGACTAGAGACATTCTTACACCTTCATGGGATTTGGAACAAATGACTGGAAAAAACACAGTAAATTTGTTTGACAAGCCATTCTGTAAGGTAGTAATTATGAGGATTTTATATTTTATTAGGCTCTCTGATACTCAACTTTCTGTTTCATTTTAACTCTCCCTTTTCAATTCTCATATAATATCTTTAAATATATTTATTCCATTAATTAACTATTGGATTTAGGTCTTAATCTTATCTGTCTTGTTCTATCAATTGACCTGAACTGCCACAGACATAATTTTGAATTGATCTCTCTCTCTCTCTCTCTCTCTCTCTCTCTCTCTCTCTCTCTCTCTCTCTCCTCTTTGAGCATTATAGTTATTCTCTCATCTATCTAAATTGTCAACAACTTTAGTGAACACTTCTACTTTATTTTTTATTCTGGTTCAAGTCACTAGCAATGTGTTGTTGTACTTGAATTGATACTTATTTGTAAATGTGGATGTTTTTCTCATAGGTTCATGGCAGAGGACAGTTTATTCTTTGTTAATACAATTCCTAATCCTTGAGGGTTTCAGCCTCCATATACTCTATTCTTAAATCTAGACCTGGAAGGCTTAGCCTCGGTACAGTCTAATCTTCAAGATGCTAGCTAGCTCAGACCTAGAAGGCTTCAGTCTCTGTACAATCTAATTTTCAAACTAAAACCTAGAGCATTTCAGCCTGTGAGACTTACTGCTAACTGACTCATTCTGGCTAGATCCTTCTGAACCAACAGATCCTTTGTAACTGTTCCAAACTCAGCTGACTCTTCTGGATGGCTGATTCAATTCACTTGCTGTTGTGGCTCTTCTCCAAGCTGACTGGTTCAAACTGATCTTCTAAGCTGGCTGACTGTTACTGACTGAACTCTTCTGAACTCTGGCTGATTCCAGCAACTTCTCTGACTGAACTGCTCTGGCAGGCTTCAAACTGACTCTCACTGTTAGCTGACTCTTCCTACCAAGCTCATTCTCCTTCTGCTGAACTGTCTCTGTGTCTTATCTGTCCTGTTCTCTGCCTGCCTGACTCTATGAGCTGAAAGCCTGCTTTTATATCATGAGTGTTGGGCATGTCCTCACTCTGATTCACTATGGTAACTCTTCTTCAAATTTGTCACTTTGCCTAATTCAACTCACATGTCACTCTACCATATCTTTATTCTGATTCAGATTCAGATTTTTTATTAAAGACTTGTACTCACTGAACTTCATTCTGCCTCTGACTTTCCACTTCTCAGTTGACTAGTATAATCTGACTCAATCTACTTTCATTTTCTCAATCTCTACAATTTCTCTCTTAATTGAACTTCTCTCTGAGCTGACTATAAACTGAACTAAAAACCCTGTGATATACTTCTGAACTGACTGCTTCATTTTGTATCCAAAGAGCTGGGATTAAAGTCATGTGCCACCAATGCCTTTTTTAGTTGGTTTACGTACAGGTGTGTCCTTCATTCCAGCCAGATCACACAAACCTTGAATGTGATCCTTCCAAAAGCAGCCATATTGCTGAATTAAAAGATCAAATATTCCATTAAACATATTAGTTACACGTTTTCTTTGTGGAGGTATATATTTAGCCTCCCTGCTAACTTCAGTTTTCTTCTCTGTGAATCACTTCATCGTTATATCATCTTCCATTTTCTAATCTCAGGATAACAAGACAGAATGATTATAGTACACAGAAAGAGAAAGGGTAAAGCAGTATCTTACTTAATTACAGATGATCTTTGACTTGTGGTTCAATTTAACACTTACTGTTTTGATGATGTGAAGCAATATACACTTAGAATAAAGCATAGTGAGACTTTAAAAGCTTCATCTTTTCCTCAGCAAGCAATGTACAGTTCCAAGAGTTACAGCTCCATCGGCCATGTAATCATAGGGTAAGGAAGAGATTCTGCAGTATGTTCTGTTGCTAAGCTAAGAGTTACAATAGGTTAGATGCATTTACTACACTTTGCACTGAATAATAATGTGTAGTTAATAGTAGGTTTATCAAAATACAATTCATCAGTTAAAAGGATGGGCATTTGTACTGCTTAGTAGACTCATAGGTAAAAGTTGCTTTACCCTAATTTCTTGGAAAATTTTAATGTTGGCATTTTCCATACCTGCTTCTTATTTGACTATCAATATTAATTTCAGTTTTATATTCATCATAGGTTTGAGTTGTATGTGTCTTTTGTTAGTCCTGAACACACTTCATCTTGAAAAGAGGCTCATCTTAGAAGGGCCATGAGGAATTCTAGATAAGATCCCACCTTCCTAGTCCTTGGAAGGTCTCTAACCAGGCACCAGACAATTAAGGACCAGGGTCATAAATCCTGCATCAGCTGGAGGTGAATCTTGTATCCTGCATCCGCCAGAGGTGAATCACACATCCTCCCTCCACCACTCCGTCCACTGGAGGTGAATCATGTATCCTGTATTCGTTAGATGAGGTCCCACCTAGGGCCCACGAGGGAACCAGCCCCTGGTCATCTAGTTCCCCTGCGCCAACCCTGCATTAGCTAATAATTATCAACCAATCCCGTAGCAGCAGCCTGGGTTGGAAACTTGTGAACCTTGTTGTGATTACTATAAAAAGCTTGTTTCCTAGGATGTTTGAGGCTCATGTTCTGGTTCTTACTGCATGGAAACAGCACATGGGCCCAACTCTAGACTTGAAAAAAGCCTCCTTGCTTTTGCATCAGAACTGGTGGTCTCCTGGTGGTCCTTGGACGAAAGAAGATATCGAGAACCGGGCACAACAGTTTTAATATTCTAGATTTGATATTAATATGCCTTTCTAGTAAGAAATGACTCTTCACATTTAGAGATTAATAAAGGAGAAAAACAAATGTTCTTTAATATAGTGCGTTTCTAACTCTGGCTACTGCTCACAGAGGAGCCAGCTATGGAAAGATTTTACTAACACTTTAAGCTTACACATTTTATAAACACTGTCATCCTTGAATTTCCTTCAGATTCTGGCTCCAGATTACACATTGATCAATTTAAACAGAGTTAGGAGTTTTCAAATCTGGAACTTGGACAGATGACAGATTTACACAGCAAAGATTATTACCAGAATTATTTAAGTGTACTAGTTTTGTTCCTTTGGAGAAGTTGTTACCCAATTGTCAAAATTATGCCTTCTCTGATAAGAGCACAGGGGATTTAATGGCAGACCAAGATTTAGTAGTGGGTAAGCTACCACTTTGTGTCATGTGCTTCTCTAAGGGGATAGGACTAATAGTCAAAGTTTTTTCCTCTTGTTATGGAAATGAAGACTAAAGAGAGGTCAGTCTTGGTAAACACACATTAACATCCTAGCCTCTTATATTTCACTAGTCTCTAACAGGCCTGGTTAGCAAACTACTTATCTTTGGGGTAGTTTGGAGACTGTGCTCCTTTAGCTAAATTCTAGCTAAATTTGTAAGAGTAAATGTCTCTTAAAAAATCTACTAGTAAATCCTTTACAGCATCAATTCTATTACTTTTGTTTAAATCACTACCACTGTACTATCCCTAATCCATTATTCCATTTCACCGGATTTAACTGTTTCTCTAGTTTGTTTCCTGATAACTCAGCAAATGGGCTTCTGTATTGCTTCTGCTTTGTTTATATTAACAACTTCAGAACATTTTCAGTTTTCTCAAAATTTAATGCTGATGGCTCTGGGGCTATAATCCTCTCAACAGTTCTGTGTTGAGTGCTACATCATTTCTCAGTTAGAAATTACATACTATTGCCCAATAACCTCACCTAGAAGGCTTCCTTGTACTTGTTGCATTCAAACAAATAGAACATCAGGATGTTTTAATTTCATTTAAAAAACTTTGTAGAAGTAAAGTAGTTTTGTGACATAGCTCAGTGGGTAAAAACAGGTGGAAGCTGTTGAGACAAAACCCTTATCCTCAGAAACCATAGAGTAGAGTGGAACTTACCTTCTGACTTCCACAAATGCACTGTGGCACAAATGTGCCTACACATGTGCATGCCCCCCCCACAAGCACACATACTCTAAACAAATAAATAAATATAAAAATCTATACAAACTTCAAAATGGCAAATTATCAATTGCTTTCTGAGCTGTTGTTTAAGAAACATAGTAAAAGAGGAGAGATTTCTGATTTGTTTTGTTCTTTAAATCAGGCTCATTAAATTATAGATAAGCATAAAATAACACTAGTGCAAAATATTAGCATTTTCCTATATGAGGGTTTCCTCTGAAATTAACATAAAGAAAAAGTCTAAATAATTTAACCTTTCAGATCAAGGAAATCCAAATGAAGTTCTGATCAACACTCTAGAAATGAAATATACCTTTAGCTCCAGAAGCAATGGATTGTAGAAAGTTGACAAACATTTTACATTATTTAGCAAAGAAAGACAAATATTTTTATGTAACAATTATTAATTTATAATATTTTAATGTATCTGAAGTAGGAAACATTATAAATAAATACTATAATTGGGCTGCTTACTTCTTCTCCACAGTATAGATAGACAAGATAACTTCTACAATACTTTCTCTCTCTCTCTCACTTTCTCTCTCTCTCTCTCTCTCTCTCTCTCTCTCTCTCTCTCATCTCTCTCATACTAGTGATTGAACCCAGGATCTCAGCATGTGATGTGTTGTTTCCTCCTCTGCTTTAATACCTGTTGCTTTTCTATCCAGTCCAGACTTTCTCAGTCTCCCAGAAATAATACAAAATCTCCAATATAAACTTAGCTTGCACAGATCAGCTTTCTCAACAGCTTCTCAAGTCCTGATACCAGTGATTATTATTTTGTTCATGGTAAATTCTATGTAATATTTTTCTCTTATGTCCATCGTATAACATACAATGAATATCTTTGAAATTACACTTAAATGTTGCCTAGATATATTAAAATAATAACAGCATCTCAACACACATCCCATAATTCTCAGTGAGATTCACATGAGGTAAAATTCATCAGTGCAGCACACTGGTTTAATTCTTGTGCCCTGAGAATTATTACATGGGCTTTGTTCCCTATTTTATCAGTGTAATTCCCATACTGTAGTGTCTCATATTTGCTTTTATGCAACACTTGTCAGTGAGGGCTGCCTTGATTTTCTGTTTTTCTCTACTGCACAAAATCCAGCACTAACCCCAGAAGAGAACAGATATTTTTCTTCTGCTGATAATAGGTGATGATATATAGAAAAAAATAACACTGAAATCCTTATTTTTGTTTTACATTACTTTTTCCAACTTGAATCCTGTCTACGGATGGAGAAGTCCTATGGGACTGTAACAATCTATAACACTCAGAAAAGAAAAGAGTTTATGTATTTCATAGGATGTACAATATCTACTTCTCTGTTTTTGAAGAGTGAGAGCTTACATACCCCTGGGGAGATACTGCTGTTATGCAGTAAAATGTTTTGATAGTATTTTACAGCAGTTTTAGGTTCAGCAAAATCAAGAGAAATATAGATATAAGCCATATCTACTTGTTGCCAGCACAGCTAGAGCCTCTCCCATCAGCGTTGTCACTCCCTTGCTTTATGGTACATTCAAAACCATTGATAAATGGAAGCTGATGGATCACTATCACCTGAAATCTATAGTTCATATTGTTTGTTGTTTGAAGAGTATTTGATGGGTTTTGGGAAATATGAAATGCCATGAACTGACCACTGAAGCATATGAAAATATTTTCATTTCCTTAAAATTCTCCTTTGCTCATCACAGATGTCCTTTTCTACCTTAACTGCCACAACCTCTGTCAACCCCCGTTTTCTTGTTGTTTTCGTTTCTACCATCTCCATCTTTTCTTTTGTTCCCCTCAAGCACTATCTAATTCAATCAAACAGTTCAGTCACCTTTCAAATAGGCTTCTTTCACTTTTAAGTATCTAATTCCCTACATGTCATTTCCTGGTTTGACAACATATTTCTCTGCAGCCTTGAATAATACTGTAGATGTACTCAGTACTGTCCATTCATCTGCACAGAGTATCTTGGTTGATTCCACATTTTGAAATTGCAATAACAATGCAAATATTCGTGAATTGTTAGAATTGTTACATGTTGCTTCATTTGAGTGTTTGGCTCCTCCTTATTCTGCAATAGTTTATTATATGCTCCGTGTTGATGAGCTTACTAGTGTCAAAGCTGTCTTAAGAGCTGAATGAGCCATCTGTAAGGAAGATCACAGTCATCTTCAAGTATGTAAATACATTTTTTTTTACTATTTACTTCTGGTTCTTTCCAAGGAAAGCTTATATGACCTTTTTCTCGAGAGTATTGAAGGAACTAAATAGTTTTAAAGAACTGTGTCCAGATAATCTAAGGGTATTAATGATTCTCTCCTTTGGTGTAATGGCAAATCAAAATAGACTCACAAATCACAAATTTTTTTCTGTGATTTTCTTCCTCTATCCCATCTTTCATTGTTGTTTTGCTACCTTAACAACTCATAGTCTCAACTAAAATCTTAGCTAAAAATAGCTCCTGCATCTCAACAGTTTTTTTTTTTTTTTCACAGAAATTTGCTTCATCTCATTGCATTACCTAAAAGCTGGCTATCTGCTAGAAATGATACAACTTCCCCATACCCTCTATAACACCTACATTAGTGCTGACAGACAGCGAGCGATCATGTTGAATTCCCTCTCTAATGCAGTTTCAGGATCATTGCTGTCCCAGCCTCGTGTTAAAAGCATCTGTTCCTTTGGAAATTGAACCATCTGGCTGTACCTTTCCTTCAACTACTCAATTTTAGTCACTATTATTTTATCAAGTTTATTATAACTCCCTCACACTTACTGAAGAGTTCAGTGCATGGAATAAATGGGTCATTTCCGCTCTGAGTTCTGTCATTATTCTGGTTGACTACCACTTTCTAGTGACTCTGTCTAGCACTGTAGAGCACATATTTGGCTTTCTAGTATTAAACATACCATCACTGCTGTCTTAAAAATGGTCTGTTTTCACAATCTTCCTTTTTGTACAAAAATTACTGTAAAACTTTATCCTTCTTCTCATCAGTGTAGTCAGTCCCTGTTTAATTATTTAAAAAAATACACTGATTTTATCTGATTTACTTTAAGGAAGCAATATAAATAGTGGAATGGAATGTTTTAATTTCCAAATACAGTAAGGAAGTAAATTTTCTTGTCTTTTTCTTCTGTATAATAATATGCCAACATTCCTTTCTCATCTTATTCTTAATGTTGGTCCATTTCATTATCCTGCTTCCTTCATATATGTTTCTATAATCTCTGCCTCTACATGTCACCTTGTGTTTAAGAATATTTGACTATGTGAAATAGGCAAATAAAAGGAGAAAATATTGAAAAATTAGATCTCAAATGCATGAAGTACTCTACTTTTACTTTACTCATTCATCTCCTTCCATACTAAACTTTCTTTATGACCCAAATCCAATGAGCTTCTCAAAAGAGATTTACAATAGATTACTTTCTTAAAAGAATATAGATTTTTAAGTTTTATTCTCTAAAATTTTGTTTTGTCTTAGCCACTTTAGCACTATGTAGATTTAGTGAAGGAAAACCAAAACCTCAAGTTTCATGATTTACAATGTATTTTTCATATTATGTAGGGGGAAAACCTTGCTGTTTATCTGTCATCCAATGCAAGTGTTTTTCTCATGTGTTCACTGTTCTACCTATAGCAGTCTTCTCTGGAGGAATGAATGTTTTTTAAAGGGGAAATTTTCATTCCCTTTTTGACTATGAGATTATTGAAAGAATGAACACCAAGAAATTAGAATTTCCCCATGATTTTCTTTCTGGAAGAAGAATTTGTTGGAGATATGAGGGGCAACATTTACCTTGTGATGTTCAATTCATCAAACCATTAACAACTGACATTTCTTCCTGAGACTTGGAATGAGAAGCAGCTTTAGTTGAAACATTGTTATGCCCAAGGGGAAAAGCAACCTGGGGAAGCAGACCAAGAAGTCATTTTAAAGTTTTTGCTCAGACATGACACATGTCAAGTGTGCTCATACTCATATGACTATTCAAATGCTAGGTCTGCCCTCTTTAGAGCAGATCTCTTAGACCAAATTGGGCCTTCATGCCAGTCTCTCTGGATCAGAGTTAAGAAGCAGTCTGTGCTTTGACTTGATATTTCTTAGCTCATGATACCTGTGGCTCTTTCATGTTGCTCATCAGATATTGTATGCTGAGCTAAATCTCATGATAAATTACTGTTATCTTTAAAAAGTACATAAAAAGCAGGATTTTTCCTGTGTTTTTAGAATTGTTCTAAAGATACTTCTTATGGGAGATATAAGAACTAATGATATGAATAAATAATAAAATATTTAAAAGTTTTATTCACAAGTGTCAGTTTTCTATAGGTGACAGTAAACATGATGCCAGCATGCATCTTTGTTCTTTCTTTACTATTATGTATATAGGAATTTTATTAGAGTGCTCTACCACTTCACTTGAGTTCACTTGTATAAATGTATCCCATATCCAACTTGTTATTTTATTTTTAACTCTGTTCCAGCCCAGAAACAATGTTAAGTTTTGTCTAAAATCCAAATATAAAAATTTTCACTCTCATCTCAATGCTACAAAGCCTTATGTTTTTAGCAATCAAAGACCAGGCTGAACTGAGATATTTCTCTTCTTTCGTCTTTTTTATTTTCTATCTAGGAAAATAAGAACTCACCATCAAACTGAAACATCATAAGCTAGTGTGGAGATCTTCAGGGAAAATGAAATGGGAATGGGATGTCATCTTTTAAACTGTATCACTATATTGTTTGAGATTAGAGCCTTGTACCACAAACCCCTCTCATCTGTTGTCATATTTAGTAATTTTTTGCATGCATTTAAAACCAGAAATGGAAGAAGTTAATTCACAGCCTATGTAAAGACTAATATTATTGTCATCAGAAAATACATACAAACATAATTATTTTGAGATCAAAAGATACATTTTGAAGAAATATTGTTAATTAAATACTATAAAGATTATGTAATATGTTCTAGATTACATATATGGGTAAAGCAAAAACTAGAATGTCTACAGATTTTTTAAATACAAAGTCATAGAAATGAAAACAAATTTCAAACAGGAATAGGACAATATCCTCTTCTATAGAGGTGAACTAAATTAGATCTGACTAATGCCAACTGTTGGATATATTACCAATAGCACTTAACATCAAACTGGAGAAGCTAAACATCAAATTTTCGGTTAATTATTAGCTTTTAATTTTCCAAAGTTGAAAGAGAGGAAATGATGTAGCATAAATTGCACCAAATCAAGGAATTCTAATACCAGCACAATATAATGGGATATTAATTTTGATGTATCTGATTTTATTTATACTAGATTCTGTCATTTGTGAAAGTGTCAGAGATACTTATCATATAATTATACTCTCTCAGAAAATAATATAGTTTTAAAATGAATACTATTCTTAAAAGATCCAGTAGACAAAGAAAATATTCAGAGGCATTAACATTCTGTGATCAAAGAATTGAATTTTTTTTACCCCCTAATATTTTTCCATGGGATTTGGTTTATTAGGTTCCGCTGCCTATCTTATCAAAATGGTTAACATAAGACATTATATTAGCCTTATTCTTATTTTAATTTTATTTATAGCTTACATTATTCAAGTTTATTGCTTATTAAATATATTTTATTCAACTAACTATAAAGTTCAGACAGAAATGGCTGCTTCTTTAAAAAAAAGAAATGTTAGTTAAAAGTAGACATAGTCTTCCTTATTAAATAGTAGTTAATCTCCTTTATAGATTATAAATATTTCTCAATCAGTAGGAATCAATTTCAACAAAAGTGACTTAGGTATATTGAGTTGGTAGGATGTATGTGACAGACTTATCAAGTCTGTGAACACCAAAGGTTCAGAATACTGTCCATTCAAATATGTTAGGCAAAACAAAAACAAAAGCAAACACAAAAGACACTTTTACTAAGTTAGTTCTTTGACTATTTTTGAAATGTGTAGTACACTTTTGGGGTTACTCTCCCTTTCCCCTTCTTCTCTTCTTATGTCTAATGATCTTATGTCTAATGATACCGTTTGCCATATTCATGACTTTTTTTTTTTAGTTTTTGGCTAACAATAATCATAGTTATTCTGAACTGAAAGCCAAACCTAGTAGTGTTTTTGAATATCAAAGAAATATTAATGTTTAGCCGGTGGAAACGGATCCAATAAAATATAACGTGGTTAGATTCACTTTGAAGAGCACAACTAACACTTTTAAAACTTGAAATTACTGACTGTGATAGATAGCTGCAGCTTCAGTGCTATAGGCCATATATTAATTCTTTTTCAACAATTCTGGTAAATTGCTAGTTAGCCTCTTGCCAGAATCATTAACAAATGTAAATGAATTTGTTCGATTACTTACACTACAGCCCACACTTGTAGTTCCTCTTTTGAGAAAAATGCTTGATTGTGAATTACCATCTGCAATTTGGGGCATCTATCTTTGTAAGTTTCATTTAGAAATTCTACATTAAACTCCTGTGTGTGTTATTCATACCCAGCATGTAATCATCCATACGTATGCCTGACCTGCTCAACAGCCAAATATTCATGGAGACATTCATCATTTCTACCTGCCCTTGAGAGAGACTGAGAAGAACTCTGAGACTCTCCACAGGTTTTCCAAGGCAGGTAGCCAGGAAACTACAAAGCCTGTATGTTAAGTAACTCTTCCAATATAACTACAAATTGGGGTAAAATCTGTTCTGCCATACGGGCACTTTAAAGCAAAAAAAAAAAAAAAAAAAAAAAAAAAAAAAAAAACAGAAAAAAAATAAAAACCTTCAACTTAAACATTGTTGGACAGTAAAAATGTCTCAAAGACTTCTTAACCTATATTGTTGCCACTTTCCTTTTTGTATATTAAATTATGGTAGTTTAATGATAATTTATTAATATAACTAAACTTTACCATGATAAAATCATTGGCTTTCTATTTCCCAATTAAAATAATTTAATAATAATAAAGACTTAATTTGTTAATCATGCTTTCCTTAATGTATTATTTATTGTCATACAAACTAGGAGTACACTATCAACTTATGCCCCCATATATATTTTACATTAGATAATTTTAAAATGTTATTAATTTGATGTATTTGTTTATGTTTTAACTTGAAAATCACTTACTGCGTTTTATTGAATACACCAAAAATATTTACAAATCTCAGTCTTTTAGCAAACAAACGTCACCAACAAATATGATTCAAATTGCTTATATTTTATACAGATCGTAGATGTCTTTCCATTGCATGATTTGTGTGAGCTTTGATCTTTTTATGTTCAAATAGGAATATAGGTTTTATTTTGACAAATTTTCCATATAAATATCAATAACGTCATTGTTCTAACTGCATTTCACTAAGTAGAGGTTTCTAAAGTGATTTGGGGGAATCTGCTAAATTTGCATGTTCACTGATATGGTGGTTAAGCCTAGGAGGCTGTTAGATAGTAGAAATAGCTCTTGAGAGGATTACGATGAGAACCTACCAGGAAGTTCTGCAATTATTCAATGTAGATTACAACAGATTCCCAGGAGTAACATTTGTTAACATTTCTCTCTCTCTCTCTCTCTCTCTAAGAATTGTGTGTGTGTGTGTGTGTGTTTGTTACAGAGGAGGTGGCACATCTCTGCCTTTGTGTAAGATGTACTCCTTCTCATGTAACAATTTGTAAGAGGACAAATTGCAGGGGTTGATTCTCCTTCCACTATGTAGTTTCTGAGGAAAAACTTAGATCCTCAGGCTTAGCAACAGCAGTTTTATCTTAGTTTAGCCATCTGGCCAACCAAGTTCTTTTGCTGAAATTTTATGAAAGTTCTGTTCTGGTCCTTTCAAACCTGTCAGCACACAAGGGAGGGAAAGTCTCAGAGTAAGCAAAGTAAAACCCAAAATGATCCATCTGTTGTGATCTTGGAAACAATATAAACCCTCAATTATATATACTTATTAACAAAGGCATGAACAAATTCATGATATGATCATAATATATTCTTTTGAAGAGACCAAGACATACCAGATTTTCCCATAATTGAGCATTTGTATATCATGTTAAGCTGCATACAGTGTCATGCTTCCTTGCTTTTAGAAAATTTTCCTAATACAATAAGGACAATGTTATTTATGAGAGGCTTTTGTCACCATACAGTAAGATGAAAAAGGGGCAAAGAAGTTGGTGGACTTCAGACTCCTAGCTAAGGGAAAAACCAGGATCCTTGTCAAGCTGGTTACGTCCACAGCCTGGGTATCATTGGCCTCCAACATGTATGTATGTGTGTTCAGAGCTGTTACAATTTGAGAAATGAGGAAACGTGGGAGAAATAGGAGTGCTGAGATACTGAAAGACTGTCCGCCAAACTTACTTATTCCAGTTTCCTTTCATTCATACTTCTTCCACTTGATGATGGACAGCTACTGTGTCCACCTAAATTTCTGGATTGAAAGTTTAGATAGTAGCATACCTCGTGAGGGGCAGCTCATAGTAACCTCTGGCCCATATCCCACGGTTAGACATTGTTGGGTCTAGGAGAAGTTCTTAACATTATTTCTTAGGAAAAAAAAAATTAAGTGTTTTAGAAAATGAGCAGAATTTTGTACTTAAATTCTGAAAGTTTCATTGAGCTTCAATTTTCAATACTGACACATTATTCAGCACTGGCAAATCATTTCAGTTATTTGACCCAAGTCAAAGGATATCCTATTTGTTTAAAATGTCTTTTCCAGTGGATTCCATATAAAATGGAGAGATTTTCAATCTACCTCTTCCATGGACAAAAGTAGCAATCACAGTCAGGAGTGGACAGGTGTATGTTTTGTGAACACATATTTTGAAATACAGTAGACACAGTGCTAGCAATTTCATTGAGATATAAGGATTTTGAAATTTGATGTAGCTTGCTGTATCCTAGCATATAAATGCCAAAGTAAGACATCAAGGACAGTTGCTACATCTTACTATGAAGTTGCGGTGAAGATGGCATAATAAATACAGTGGTGTATTCAAAGCAATCAAGAGGTGACCAAAAATGATTGGTTAGTTAGCAGAGATTTGAAGTAAGATCCCAGAATTCTGTATTTAATCTTGGTGTTATTAATTAATATACATGTAGGAAAAATATCTTGCTCAGTGGCAAAAGATGCTTTTGTGTATAATAGCAAAACAAACAAACAAGAAATAAATAAATGAACGACAACAAGAAGACAGCACTTGGAACAGAAGTTGCAGTTGAATGTTACAACTAGTTAGTTTCCATGATATTATCTATTCCAGCCTTTTGCATACTTAAATAGGCATAAAGGAAGGAAATTTGAAGAATTCGCCAGTCACGTAAATGTCAAGTTTCTTCAAGATCTTGACAGAGTTCTGTATAAGCTTTCCACATATGTTGCATGGCTTTGGTTTATTGCTATGAAAAGTAGAATCGGCCATAGTAGAATACAATTGTTGCTCCTACAATAATAGACATCAATTCAAAGAACCAGAGAATTAATTTAAGTATTGCACATTGCCAAGAATATTTATTCACTTTTGAATTCCAGAAATAAGCCCATAGTAGTTCCAACTACTACCAACTTAGTTCTATCTGAGAGGGAAGATGGCTACATCCCATTAATTATTTGACTTCCATTAAAATTTGATCAGTCACCATCACTACATTTTACGTGTCTGGAATCAAAGCCAATTTAGTACATTCTTCACTAATCATTTAATATTTAATTGTTTCCAAGTTTTATTACACTTACCCAGGGAAACGTCCTCAGATGTTTGGGGATAAAGTTAAGTATAATATTTACAACCTATATTTTTAAATTTGGGAATGTACTTCCTAAAGAGTATCTGACTATATTTAAAGGCTTCCATTTCTCTGAGTTGGCTCAATTATGAGATTTTTCAGGAAACTATGACTATTTTGATGCTTCGTTTTATATTTCTGTTCATCAGATTCAGAGCATCTGTTATTGTAATAGCCAAATAAGAATCAGTAGGAAGACCATGGATTGTGTTTGTAGGTAGAGTGTGTAAGGTTGCCAAAACTGAATGCAGCTCATTTTAGTTAGGTCCTAATGAATGTTTTTCTCTTCCATTCATTATGGTAGATGCAATAATCCAGTGTATATCAATTAAATACTGGATCTTTAACCTTGATCCTTTGAAATCTCATCATTCTCCACTGAGAATTTTCTTAAGCCATTCTTGACGTACAGAGAAGACAACACCAGACTTTAAAGACAGTGATGGAAACATAAAAGTTTGGTTCTTGAACAGTGAAAAGTTAGCAACTGGTAAAGTAAGGGGTAAATAGAGATTTAATATAGACATTTTCTACTGTAATTTATTCAAAAACAAATTTCATAATATAAAGTTTATTTTAATGCAGCAATATTATCAAGTATACATTTTGGTACAGCTATTTAATCTTTCATTGTCAAATTGCATGTGTCTAGGCAATTTATTTTATGCATATTTGAATTAGAACCCATGTTCTGAAACAATAGTGTGTATAGGACATGAAAAAGTCAGTGTGAGAGAATTTATTAGTGTCATTGATGAGAGCCAATACTATATGTCAATAACATCACCTCATCCCACAACTAACTCCTCCAATGTGCTGGCAATCACAATATTATTGGTATCAGAGATTCACAGATGTCCAGGCAAACAGAACTCATATTTACTCCTGAATTGTTCTGTAGCTGCCCTCATATTTTACTACATTACCAAAATTACCTCCTGTTTTCCTCCCATATGTGGTAGGACATGCTGTTTGTCTTTTGGATATCCCTTACATTTTTCATTATTTGTTTTCATATCTGTATTTCAAATTATTTAAAGTAGTCTCTTATGTCTCTAGGTTGTTATTTAATTTTATGTTCTAATGCTTTAAAATGGATATTCATGGTCTGATGCACTGAATAAACTACAGAAAAATTTATCTTGTGCTGACTTTGCATATTCTTATTCAACCACATTATTAGAGAGATGGTTTGAAATGTTTACCACTGTACTGAAACAAAATATAAATAATAGCTGTTAAATATCAATGTTATGTTTTTCTTCTCATGCATCATGTCTCTATGATGTATAGAATGATCATTTTAGACTTAGTCATTATGTTCCTTTTCACAACATTATGATAAATTGCAAATGACAAAAAATCCCTCGAACATCGAATTTTTCTGTGTCTCATATTCATTGGGTTCAAGTAGAAAATATTTTCTCATGGTTGCAGATTCACCAGTATGTATAACATAATTCTCTGGTTTTTAATCCATTAAGATTAGACATTTCATGAAAGCATCAAGTTGTTTTGGAGTTGTAATAGTGTTTTATTTTGTAACTATTCTTGAATATGTTCATGTAATATGAGTTAGTGTCTGGCCACTTTAGTTAAGTATCTACTTGAACCAAATGAATATGAGACACAGAAAACTTCTGATGTTAATGGATGTGATTCCAATTTTGACTCATTGGTGTAAAATCCTATTGTTGCTGTTTGCCAAGGGTCATTACTCTGTGACTCTCAGAAAGATTTCCTATGATCTAGATGCTTCATTTCATAGACATGTATAGATCATTATTACATTTCTAATTTCTTCTACAAAAGAACCTCCCTAGGTTTCATTGTTACTTTTCATATTTTCGTCAGTCATATTTTAGATGAACAAATGCACAATAACAAGCGTATCTATAGAAAAATTATGTATTGCAAACTTACTCTATCTTCTTTATGTCTTCAAATCCAGATCTACACTTCTTCAGAGCATGGATAATATGGAGAAGTTAGTGTCTCTTTCTTTTGCCCATGCTTTGAGATCTGTTAGCCATTTTCTGTCTGTTATGCATTCAGTTTACATTCACATAAATAGCTATCTACAGGTTCAATGTAATTTCCTTAAAATCAAAACACAATTTTAAAAAAGCAGGATAGCTAGAACAACTCTGAATAATAAATGAACTGCTGGAGGTATCATCAAATGACCCTTTCATGTGGGTTGCCTAAGACCATCTGCATATCAGATATTTACATACAATTTATAACAGCAGCAAAATTACAGTTATGAAGTAACAGAAAAAATAATTTTATTATTGGGGTCATTAAAATATGAGAAACTCTATTAAAGAGTCATAAAATTTGGAGAACCACTGGTATAGAGTAAAGGACTAGCCATGAGGGATGGATCTCTCTACAAAAGGGCTGGAATGGGAGGGCCAATCATAGTGGAGAGAAAAGATAGAAGCAATGGAGAGACTATGGGGAGGATCAGTTAAAACTAGTAATCACTTGGGTGATTGTATGGAAATCAAATACAGTAGAAGCTTCCAAAAATATATACATGTATAAAAGTTATCTAGATGAGGTTGCTAAATATTGGGAGATGGAGGCCAAACTTGGCATCTCATCACCAAATGAAGGTTTCATTGTCAGGAATGGGTTATATATAATCAAGTTGTTGGTCAAAGACAATTGCCAAGGCTAATGACTGCTTTCTACAAACTGATAGTTAAGCCCTATTGCTGAACACAACATCTATACAACATAATGAACATGGAGAAGTGGAGCTGGTACCCACTTCTATCCTCTATCCCTCTAGATAGTGTTTGTGATTCTGGAAGGTACTGGGAACACTACTAGAGGAGAAACATAAACATCAACCCAGCTGCAAACTCTTTGGTCCAAAATGATGACCTGATTACAAGATGTGCTGGTTCAATAGTGGCACAAAACCGGTGTGAGTAACCAGACAATATCTGATTGGATTTAAGGCCATTTCATGAGAAAGAATTTATCCTCAATAGTGCTGAGGTAACTAGGAAACTGAGACGAAATAGACCAAGACATTAGAGGAAAATGAAATACTATTGTTATGCTAAAGAAGTATAGCAGTAAAATGACTCCTAATGGCATTCTGTTTTACTCATGGATCCATTCTTGGTTCAGGCATCTTTAGAGAGGCATCAAAAGCTTCTTGCTTCAGAGATTGGAACAAATACAGAGACCTACAAAAGAACAATGAGGAAAGAGAGAGAGAGAGAGAGAGAGAGAGAGAGAGAGAGAGAGAGAGAGAGAGAGGTCTCTTGGAAAACCCAGTCATGAATGGTATGTCTCCACAAAATCCATCTCCTCAGAGCTCAGAAAGCCTTCAGAGAAGGAGGCAGAAAAAATTTAAGAGCCAGTGGGGTAGAAGCAGGACTGATGCACCTATTAACTTAGAGACTGTGGCAGCATGCACATGACCTGTACAGCTCTGTGTCAGATGGGATACCAGCATAGAGAGTAGAAGTAGTCAAAAGCCCCATTCTAACACAGAAGCTATTTCTAATTGATAACCACTCTCAAATGAAATATTAATTCTCTCCAATGCAGTTTCACCAGGGAGATACAAACCTCTCTTAAGTTCAGGCCTCATTCCCAGCAATAGATAGTCAACACAAAACAAACTCAATGGTATATTTGAAAGTTTTTGTATCATAATGTTTTGTCAGGACTATTTTTTTAATTACAGTTCCTTTGTTCATACACTATGGCTCCTTGTTTTGTATTTTTATGGCGTCCTATGTGAAAGAGTACGCATGTGTCTTGGCATCTATATGTGTTTCTCCAGCCTTTCTCTTTCTTTCTTTTCTCTCTTTTCCCCTTCCTTCCTTCCTTCTTTCCTTCCTTCCTTTCTTTCTCCCTTCCTTGTTTCCTTCCATCAGTCTTTCTTTTATCTTCCTTCCTTCCTGTCTTTCTTTTTTTCTTTCTTTCTTTTTCTTTCTTTCTTTCTTTCTTTCTTTCTTTCTTTCTTTCTTTCTTTCTTTCTTTCTTTCTTTCTGATTTAGGCCCTTTTTCTTCTGTTTCGACCTATTCCAATTTTTTTGTTTATATTAATTTATTATTATTCTTTAGCTACCTATGCATTTTTAAGAAAGCATGTGGACTCAGAAGGGAGGGAGGGAGGTAGGATCTTGGAGGAGTTTGGGGATTAGTAAGTATAATCAAAATATTATGTATGAAAAAAATCTATTTTCAAGTAAAAATTTTATATACAATTACACAGAAAAAAATAAGTCAATAGAAGTATTTAACATGAAAAGCAAATAAAAGAATATAAATTATTTATAGTGACATGAGAACAAGCATCCATCATTCTCTGCTTCGTGACTGTGGATGCTACATGATCAGTCATCTTAAGTTCCTGTGACACAAGTTTCTTTATCCTGATGGACTGCACCCTCAGACTGTGAGCCACCATAAATCTTTCTTTAAAAAATATCCATCTTATGTGAAACTACTGGGTGTATATTTGTCTTAAAGGTGTTGCCAGCACCATCATATTTCAGTTTATTATTGATTAATTAATTAATATTCTACACAGAAATGCAAAAAAGTGATACACAATTTGTAGTTGTGAAGTGTGGACTGGGATCTGAATCTGAAACTAAGCTTTTCCTCTGAAATATGTGACATTAGAAAAGAAAATGAACCTTTCTTGAAGTAACAATCTTACTATGAAACAATATAATCATACTCCATCTGTTTTCATATGCATACTATTGTCTCATACTGCATAGTTAGTGAAGTTTCTGATTCGTTGGAATGTTGTGTTTATCTTTTGAAAGTGTTTCATGGGAGGAATATGAAAGAAACTGGATATAAAGGTTAGAGAAGCCATATGGTGCTTCAAATAGAATTCAATGGTACTCAAGAAAGTGTAGAAGACCAACATATCAGAAGGGGGAATCATTAAACAGTGTTACTAGATTTTAGAGAGGAATGAAAACTGTATTGGCAACTGGAACTTATCAGTTTATGATAAATTCTTTCCAAGACTTTGTCTGCATTGTGTCCATTTCCAAAATAACTTGCATGCAGCTGAATAAATAAAAAAAAATGACAAACTTGTTTGGCAGAGGAAATATCAAAACATCATACTGTATAGGGTGAGGCAAAGTTACTGTTCACTACTCACATTTAGATTTACGCTGAAAGAGAAATCAACCTAGAGCAGAAAGAAATCAAGTATGCAGTTTGTGAAGAAAGAAATGCAAACCACGTCTAAAGTTTGGGACAAGATAGGTAAAGACAAAGTATCTGTATTGTTAAGAAGATGAACACAAATTAAGGTGAAACCTCACACTTTACCTTGGAACAATAGAAAAAGTTGGTTTGATGGAATGATGCCAATGAAGTAAAGATCCAGTTTGCCAAATCACAAATGTGTTTGAGATGACAGAAGCTGAACTGGGAATGCTTCTTAATGGAAACCCTGCATGAAACAGGTGTTTTCCCAGGTTCAGTTCTTACTGTGCATAGAGGCCATTACAGCAGTAGCAGATGGGCCTGGCAACAGAATTTGTCATCACACATATGATACTAACATCCAAGGTACAAAGCCCACAAGAGTTATGGAGTAAGGAATCTCACATCAAGGTAGCAAAAGAAACTGAGACAGGCAACATATTAATAAAGGCAGAGCTTTGAATGTATCTGATGGGTATGTGTACAGAGATTTATTTGAGGGAATAATACAAATCTTGAGTGTAGGAAGTCTTAATTGTAGAAACTATCTTTGGATGTCCTCTTGACGGTGTTTCTAGATAATTTAACAAAGGAGAAAATATACGTCTTGAATGTATATAGCACCTTCACAAAGTGCCAGACTTCCATTGATGTGATGAACAATTACCAAAAGAAATTTGGAGACAGAAGGGTTTACTTAACTTACTCTTCCATGTCACTCCTCCTCATCAAAGAACATCAGAACAAGAATTTAAACAAGGTAGCAATCTAGAGGCAAGAGCTGATGCAGAGGCCATGGAAGAGTGCTGCTTATTTGCTTGATAGCATGGCATACTCACCCTGCTTTTTATGGAACCCAGGACTCTCACCAAAAGTGTTGACCACCCACAATAGGCTTGGCCTTCCCACTTCAATCACTAATTAGGAAACTGTCATACAGGCCTGCTTAAAGCAAGATTTTGTGGAGATATTTTCTTAAAAGAAACTTCTTCCCCTCTGATGACACTAGTTTGCATCAAGTTGATATAAAACTAGCCAGCAATAGACTGAATCAATCAAAAGAGAAAAAGAGAAACCCAGTGAACACTGGCTTCCTCATTACTATCACAAATTAAGCTGTCTTGCTGGCATGCTTTCCCACTATGATGGAATACATTTATACCTGAGCTGTGAGCCAAAGTAAACTCTTCTTTTCTTAGGTTTGGTTTTATCACATATCTAATTGCAGTGAATGAGAAAAGTAAATAAACAAGTAACATCTCCCCACTTTCTAAATCTGTCTCTCTCACATACAAACATACCCCATAAAAACATTATAATTTGTATATAATATTTCTACAAATTAATGGTTTTTATTATGACATTTTTGCTCATGCATAGATTGTTTGTCTTTACCCTCATTTGTATATTGTCTCACCTCTCTTCACTCCTCACCTTTCTTAGCAAATTCCCTAGACCTAAGTCATCTTTATTAAGGCCATATTTTTAGATCTCCTAATTCTTTTTACATAATTATTATCACTTATCATCTCTCTTTTGTCTTCCTTCTGATACTGGGGATCAAACTCAGAGGCTTGTACATGCTAGGTTAGCACAAGACTATTGTACTGGATATTTTTATGTCAATTTGTCAAAAGCTAGAGTTATCTGAAAGGAGGGAAACTTAATTGAAAAAAAAAATCCCCCTTAAAATCTGTCTGTAGGACATTTTATTCATTAGGAATTGATCAGAGATGGCCTAGTTCATTGTGGGTAGTGCCATCCCTGGGCTGGTTTTCCTGTGTTCCATAAGAAAGCAGACTGAGCAAGCTATAAGGAGTCATTTAGTAAGCAGCCCCCTTCCATGCCTTTTGTATCAGCTCCTCCTTCCAGGTTCCAGCCCTGTTTGAGTTACTGCCCTGATTTTCCTCAGGGATGGACAGTTACCTGAAAGCAGAAGCTGAAATAAACCCTTTCTTCTACACAAGTTGCTATGGTCATGATGTTTCATTACAGTACTAGAAACCCTAAGACAAGTTGGTACCAGGATAGTGGTGTATTGCTTGACAAACCTGATCATATTTTGGGGAAATATTGTGAAAATTCTTTGTAACTTTGGGTAAGAAGAGCCATTGATAATTTAGTGCTCCTTAGGCTGTTATGTTAGAGCTTTGAAGGTAAGAACGTTGAATTCAATTCAGATAATGGAGGCCTGGCTTGTAAAGTTTCATAGGGAAGAAGCATAGACTCTATGGGGCTATTTGTGTGAATGATTTGTAGTGTTTGGTCAGCTGGGGCTGAAGAATCAGCTGCCATTAACAAGAGACTGGCACCATTAAAGTGAAATCATCTGGGAAGTATTTCCAGAGAGTCAACATACAGAATATGTGTATTACACATGGACAAGGTTGTATGCATGCTGGTAGCCACACTTGAAAGTGTAAGATTGTCCCAGATAGTACTGGTTTTGAAAGCATGAAAAGATCATGAAAAACAGCTGACATACAGGCTTGTAACTCTGTTTCATCAGAGCAATAGAAACCTTAACTAGATCACTAATGAATCATGCTTGAGTTAAGCATGTGTCAATTCTTTGATTTCTAGTCTACTATGAAAGTTCATTATACTTCATATCCCAATGGTACTAAGATTATAATAAACTATAGACAGATGGTTGTTTCATAGATATTAAATGTGTTCATGGTGAATGAAATTTAATTGAAAAAATATATAAGCCTTATTTTAAAAATTTAAAAGTATATACCATTTTAAAATATGTCATATTTTATCCTTTATTACATACTTAAAGTTATGTTATATCATCCTTTAAAAATATGCATACATGGGTGTAATTCATATATCCTGTGCATTTTTTCTACATACTTTTATAGTCATAGAAATGTACATTTATCTGTAACAGAAAATCATATTTGCTTTAATCTAAATAACAATTAATTCTATATTCTTATGGTTTGCCATATAATTAATAAATTTCATATTTTTCAAAAACATTTATTATTAAACATTGTTTATTATTTTGTGTGTGTGTGTGTGTGTGTATGGGTGTGAGGCATGTGGCACTCATGCTATGGTGCACTCGTGGAAATCAAATGTCAACTTATAGAAGTCAATTCTCTCTTTCAACCATTTACCTTGCAGTGATGTAGCCCAAGTCATCAAGCCTGGTAGTAAACACCATTATTCACTAATACTTTTTGATGTCCCTATTCTCAATATCTCTTATATATGGAAAACTATTTTATTCTACTTTTATAGGAAAATCGGTTCTGAGAACAGATATTTTAAAACACGACCTTAGGATATATAAAGTCAAAGCCAAAATGTCAAGTTCCCATCTTAATAAAAAGAAAGGTAATATAAGAATAAGATGCAGTAAGTAAATGCATAAAAGAGAAGGCAAGACTTCAAAGGCCAATAAATAATGTTTACAGGAAAGCAAGCAGTACTGAGACAAAGGGCTAGATGGGATGTAGAGAAAACTAAATCATGTGAATTTCAAAATTTCATTTGAAGGATGTTTAAATTATGGTAGACAGAATACTGTTAGAAGGACATACATAGTATGAGAACAAAAGAGGAGGCTGACATTCTTATTAACTTTCAGATGCTCTGGGTAATCTGGCTTGAGTCTGTGTTATTATTTCTAACATCAACTGTGGTATGTAGCACATATTCTCATTGCCAAATCTTAATTACTTAATGTGTTTCTCCAGGCTTATAATAGTCATGATGTTATTAATAAAACAGGTGCATTGCATCTTCTATATTTCTTAGGTAAGAGAGAAAACAATTTTGGAAAGACTGAATCTTGTGAAGAAATTTATCTACAAAGATTTAATTACCTCCTTGATGGAGCTCTCCAACTGAGCTAGATGAATCACGCTAGACTTGGAAGCCAACAAACTAGTAACATAAAACAATGACAGGCTCTCATGTACTGAACCAGTTAATTGGAGGGAAGTAGACCTGAAGTTTCCAGTGTTTTCTAAAAGAAATTTATGAAATATGTGTCTTCCTAATTGCCAAACAACAGATAAAAGACCCAACTTTTAAGGAAGTTAAGTGACGCATAGCCAAGAATCAACAGAGATAATATAAAATTACAACTCTTACCAGCCCAAATCCAGATTTGAATTAATTATACTATCTTTCTTCACTTTAATACTAATGTGGAGATATGGCAGGTGAGATTTATTTGAAGATAACTGTAAAGTTTTAGATACTAATATTTTTAACCTATCTCTTACAGTAGCTTTATTGAGAACTATAAATCTGAAACACATAGGTTAAGTAACTAATTTTGTATCTGTATAAAACATTCACAGATTTAGGATTCTAAAGTAATTACAGTGATTTACCCAATTTTAAATATGTTATCACAGACAGAGAGGATTTGGAGATCAAGGGCCAAATTATATATCATGATTAATTCCTCATTAATTTCATCATCAAATCACAAATCCTAGGCATAATTTATTTGTCCTTAACACAGGGAAAATGTAAATCTTCTTGGAAGTACCATACACAGTTATAAAGAAACAAAAAGGGGAGAGCATTTACAATAATTGTTTACTTTGCAAATATAGGGATTAAAATCCATTTTAAGAAGACCATATTCAAAACAACTACTTAATTAAAAAGGCACCTTAATTAACAGATGTTTAACCTATGATCATTAACCTGATCTTGTGCTAGGAATGATAGAACACTTTATATGACATCATCCCACAAACGTGTTAATTCTAAGTGTACTTCTGATGCTTCATATAAACCTTCAACTTAAAGTGCCCTCATGGAGTCATTACAATCATATTTCTTACCTTATATTTGTCTTGGTTACTCAGTATGATTTTATTGATAATGCCTTGGCAAGATAGAGACGTTATTTAACCTTCCTTGTTATTTAGTAGAGGAAAATGCATAACTGGAGTATATTATAGACCGTGAAACAATAAAGGAGAAAACTAATAATCATTACTTTATATTCATTGAAAAACCTTAACCTTTAGGAATCATTAGTTTCCAGGATAGTCTATAAAGTTAAACCGACCAGCACAAGGGCAGATGGGGACAATCAGGGAGGAGAGAAGATCATAAACACATTTCCATTTAACATTTGTTGAATGGTGTTCTTCTAATCTCTAGACTCAACCCAGGCAACAAAATATTTTCAGAGTTGACTCTCTTCAAATAATCTAGCTGAAGGTGGGGTAAATAGATTTTGATTTTTAATGCAATACAAAATAAAAATGCTCCTGGAGAATGTCTTTTACAGTTGAGTAAATATGAAAGTCTTACTACTGCTTACTACACACTGCAGATTATTGTGGTTAAATAGAAACTAACTACTCAAACACCTTAATATTGCCATGTTTATTGGAGATAAAGAGTCTTTTCAAATCTTTTTATGTGTATGAGGTGTGTGAGGTGTGTGTGTGTGTGTGTGTGTGTGTGTTTGTGTGTGTGAATCCTTTTGGAATACTAAAATGAATTTCACAAAACATGTGATAGATAAATCACAGACATTTACTTCCCATGTTTCTGGAAAAGAACAATATCAATACCATGTCGGTGAGGGATTAATAGATTAATTTAATTGAGATGAGAAAACACATATAAATATTGATGGTACCATTTGTTGGGTGACATTATTTCTTCTGAGTTTATGTGAATAAACATTTTTATCCCAGATAGAAAACCTGATCATAGACGAAGGTAATGACACAATCATGTCCAAATTAGTGAACCAATCAGTTTATAAGGGTTACTAAAGGAGTATGGAGTAGGGATTACTTGCAGTTACATAGATAACTGGAGAGCAGCTTGGATCTCCAAAGCTCACCAAACATGAGAGACACCTTAGAAACTTGAGCTCTCTGTGCTGACTTGCAGGCATCTTAACAGGTAGTAGTATCTCCCTTTCTCAGGCAATGTGAAAGGATCTCAGTATTCTTATTGCTTAAATAGTGGTGGAAAGGATTTGGCCTTGCACATCTGATCAATTTCAGGGACTTTGTGAAACTTATGAGTTTGTTTTTCTTTTGTTTGTTGTTGTTCATTTAGTTATTTTTTTTAAGACTCTGAGTCTTAGCATGTCTTCGTGATTCTTAAAGTGTGTCTATTTGAGATAGAATGTTTCACATAAAGGAAATTACTATACAATACCACTCTCTTGCCTGGGGTCCTGAAATGAATAAAAAGGAGAAAGTGAGCTATTCCTAAGCATTGATCACTATTTCTGACTGTGCCAACAATGTGGTCAGATGCTCCCATACCATATGTTTACTACCACGATGAAATGTATTTCTTGGGATTATGCACCAAAATAATTGCTTCTTTGTGTAATTTGCTTTTGTCATGTTTTTTTTTTCACAGTAAACAGAAAACTAATTCAATATGTGATTCCATAATTCATCAAATAACCCACTCTAAAATTCATTATCTTAAAAGAGCAATTTGTCATAACTGTATAGGAAGACAGGCTAGTACTGTCAGGTTGGCTTAGGTGTGTCCAGATCCAGTTGTCTTCACGTTCTGTTTACGTATTCTCACTATATTCAAATTTCATCTTATGTCAATGGTAGGATTGCAATGTGAGAAGATGGGACAGAGGAAAGAGATACATATGTTTTCATGACTACATCAGCATGCGTTAACGTTTCAATTCTCAAAGCACTTTGTGCCCATCATTTAACAATAGCCTCACAGAAGTGTCAGTTTGTACACATCAATTAGAGTAAAGAGTATAAATTAAATTGTCATCACCCAGTTAATAATGGAGTATTAAAGTGTAGATATTGATTTATTCTTTCCATAAATAAACCTGACAAAGTCTTAGAGTTATTAATAAATGATATTGTTCCTATGTATAGAGAAAGAAAAATGAATGTTTTTCAGAAAAAGTATCTTTGATAATTAGAGCATCATTCCAGAATAAGAGAACATAGACTAGGTATTGTGGTACATACCTTGAAGCCCAGTACTTGGAGGTAGATGTAGGTGTGTCTCTCTAAGTTGGAGGCAAATAACATGTACATGTACATATGGATATCCTGACCAGCCAAGACTATATACTATGATCATATCTAACAAAATCTTTGATAGTTGGAGAGATGACTCAGTCATTAAGAGTACCTGCTGCTCTTGCAGAGGGCCTGGGTTTTGTTGCTATTACCCATATGATGCTTACAACCACCTGTAACTCCAATTATGGGGTATCTGACACCTTCTTCTGGTCTCCAATGGTACCAGGCATTCATGTGGTCATATATATCCGTGCAGCCAAAAACATATGCATATAAAATAAAAATAATTCTTCGTATTTCGAAGGAGCATACGTACACCTTTAGTAAGACACGTTCTTTATGTAGAATGTGTGTATGAATTATTTGCTACCAGAATAGATACAGAACCATTGCAAGAACAGACCTTTGCCTTCTGGCTCTAGTTTGCAGCTTGAGTTCAAGTGGTAATGGATCATGGATAGTTGTTGCTGCAGTGTGAGTGCATTACTGTGATAGACCGACTCTCCTCGTCATACTTGCTGTATACCATGGTTGGGAATGCATTTGTTTCTAGCTCATATTGGTTGTGGCTCATGATCTCAAATTAATTATAGATTACTTTATTATTTTATCTACAGCATGATCAAAACACAGACTCCAAAGTTTACTATCTTTTCTAAGATATCTTTTCTAATATTTGTTTTCTTCTTGAACATTACTCACTAATTTTAAAACCACATTAAGCACACATGAGCTTATCATGTCTAACATATCATTTTCTTTAACTTAAGACTACAGTTTCCTTAATCATTTTTCTGATATTAATCAGGTTAACCTCCTATTTTCCTAGGAAGAAAGTTTTATTTTATATTGTTATTCATGAGCATACTTTTATTTTTGAGGATATTAAGGTTAAGAAACATGATGTGGTTATTAAACTATGTCCGAGGCTGAGTTAAAAAGATATAAATAAAATGCCTACTGTGGTAAAATAATCAGCAATTATCATTTACTCAAGTAAGAGATAATGATAAATTTTAAAGTAACAGATGAAAATAAAATATACTTTTAATAGAACTGTTCTTGAATGTGTACGCTCATTATAAACACATAATTTACTACAAAGAAAACAATCTTGTTAACATGTGTAACTATATTTTAACATAGAATGACATATATAGGATAAAAAACATCTACACTTTTTTGGGACAACCTTTTAACTTTTCACTTCACAAAATAATATTATTGAGACTAGAGAGTAAAGAGAAAAACCCACGCAACTCAAAAAACTTTGTTGCCTTATCTTTAGTGAGCTCAGTTGTCTACTTAGAGGAGCTCCACTTTTGATGTGTGATCCATAACTTGCTGTTTTCTCTATTGCAGGGCACAGTTCAAGATATTTTAAATGCATTTTGTCTTAGTTACTGTTCTACTGCTATGATAAACATCATGAATTAGCAATTTATAGAATGAAGCATTTACCAGGGGCTTACTTGCAGTTTCAGAATATTAGTGCATGATCATCAAGGCAGAGAGCCTGGTGGCAGACAGGCAGACTTAGAGTATTAGCTGAGAATTTACATCCTGATCCACAGGCAGGAGGTAGCGAAAGAATAAGACTTCTGGCATGGGTTTTTAAAACCTCAAAGCATACCCCAAGTCCACAACTCCTCCAACAATGCATCTCTTCCTCATTCTTCTTAAACTATGAACAAACCAGGAAGCAAAAATTCAAAACATATAAAATATTGGAAGTCATAGACCACTTATCTTGTTAGATCTAGATAAAGAGATACTTTCTTGATTCCTTTGAGCAAATTATACTTTTTGAAAAAAATGTAACCTTTCTTTTAAAGACTACCTTTCCATTTCCCAGCTATGAAAAGTAATTTTGGATTCTGTGATTTACTGCAGGAGCATCTCTCTACTGTACATAAAGAAGGTAAGCACAGGGGTGAAATAGCAGAATGGCAAATACATGAGAAGTATTCAGGAAAAGGTATGGAAAGCGAGTGGAAATGTGTAAAGCTTTCTTAAATGGATTGTGTTATGTAAGCAAAGAAAAAAAATGGGGGAAATTTTTTCTCCTAGTGAGTTTCTAATTGGTGTCTTTATTTTTCTATGCTTACATTTTCATTCTTTCTCCTTCAATATAGTTCATACCATCAGAAAGACAGTAGTAGAAGCTTCATCTTTCCATAAAAACACCAAGTGGACAGATCTACCTGCTGTTAATCTATCTTTCAAAAATCTGTGGTACTGGATTTTGCACATGCTATTAGCAACTATATTCAAGGACTGGACTGTTCAACTGTACTTGGTTGAACAGAAATTCTGATTTGGAAGCCAAATCCTGATATCTGGTACTATTTGTAGATATACAGTTATTTACTTACCTTTATAAATTCCTAAAGGGACATTATTTTATTGGAATAAAGCTAACCTAATTAACCTTAGGCAGAAGGAAATTGCCAAGCAAATTTTTAACAATATTGTCTGCTCAATGTTCCCTGATTTTTTTTGATTTTTCACACAGGATAAACAGTAATAGAATCTAAAATGTCTTTAATAATGGTATTTTTAAACAATTGATTTTTGAAAATACTTTTATGTACTATCATACAAAACAATAGTAGTCTTTATTATTTGGGAAAATCTTGATTTTTAAAATGGAATATCAGTGTTACATTTTCTTTTTCATAAACAATATTAAAATTTTTGGAACTCTTTTCCTAGAATATCAAATAATAAAGATTATGAAAAATGTCAGATCACAAACTAAAAGACAAATCACATATAGCATTAAACTTGTCATAAAGAATGTTAAAAATATTGTTCTGAGAGGAAAAGAGAATCTTTGGGATGCCTTGTCAAGGAGATGCCTTTCTAATTGATCTCATTAAAGAAATTGACATAGGCAAAACATGTTATGGGATGACATCATATGGTACGGTGGTTACGGACAGTGACCTTGACCTCAGTCTGTGACATGAAAATAAGGGCAAGAGGGAGTTAAGAAGAAAAATAAGGAAGACCAGAAGTTGAAATGCATGTAGAAAAGAGATAAAAGTTGCTACAAAGACAAAGGAAAAAGACACATAGAATAGAAATAATATCAATAAATGACACATGAATAGTTAAAAAGGGATATTTAATATTGTAATGACAAGACTCCCTTTAAATTGATAATTTTCATAGTTTTGTGATATTTTAAAATATGTATACACATGGAATCATTAAATCAAGCTGAATAAAATAAACTTCACTTTGTGTATTTAGTATGTATCCATGGGGGTATACTTGAAATCTAATCTTATAAAAAATTTCAACCATGTAATATGTTATGAATTATAGTCATCATATACAGTAGGTCTCTCAGTCTTTCCTTACTATTGAATGTGACATTCTTTTATTAATTCCTGAGGGTTGTTAGGGTCTCTCTCTAATGTTAGTTAAATTTTTGTAGTGTAAGTAAAAAAGAGGTACAATGCTTTAATGTAATAAAACACTAAGGAATAAAGTATTTTCCATAAGGATATTTTTATAACAATAGCTTGTATATACTGGGTCTCCTGCTTTTAATTAATAATGAATGTGGAAATATTTTTATTACTTATGAATCTGCATGCTATTTTTTGGAACTGTATTTGTTTTCTAGTTGACAATGTAATAACAGTTTATTTAGTTATTCTTGTATCAAACTATAACCATTTTGCCTTCATTCACATATTGATTCATTGTATTCATTCAATATGTTCTTGAATTATATGATTTTTATTTTAAAACACTTAAGATTCTAAATTATACTAATCATATATATATATGAGGCATATCATGTGTATATTTTTGTATTTCTATTTTTGTATTATTCTAAACCGATGAGCATTTTGGCTAGTTAGTATTATAAAGCAACTCTTTCATGCTAATAATATTTACTTTTCATTTTTACTCCAAGTAAGTAATTTATGTGAAGGAAATTGATAACCTATTTTCTGATGACTTATTTTTACTTTATTGTCTTTTAATTAAATAATATAGTAAATTTATATTTACTATAACTTGTATATGAATTTTTGGGTATCAATTTGTTCTGTTTTAGGTTCCATGCCCAGACACTTGATACAAGACAACTACAAAATAATTACACGTGTTTTTATTAAAAAGCAGTAAATGTGTTATAACTTGGGATTATTTATTACATAGCAATAGATAACAAAATATTAAGAAAAACATGTTTGAATTTTACTTTGGTCTTGGGTTTCCAACCTGCTTTCCTCATTCTGTAGACTTAACTCATTAAATTTTCTTTCTTAATGTGAAGATATGCATAGTTATCTCCCTTTCTATAAAAAGTGATTCCTCTATCTATTAAACAAACTTCTCTAATAAGATCAATTGCTTTAAGTGCTTCTTGTAGGATGTGGTTACCTCATGTGGTTCCTTGGCCTGTGCTAAATTCTGCAGTGGGGAAGTCTGGCTCTTAAGCATCCAATAACTTTGATTTATCTTGGAGTTATTCTCTAGTTACCTTGTGGCCCCCTGCTCAGAAATGACTATATGGGCTTCCATGGGAGCTTTTTGAAAACTTCTGTGCTTAGTTCACTTGACTCAGAGATCTGTGTGAGAGGTCACAGAATGGATAGAAATGGGGATCAAGACATCCATTCCTCTGTTGTCTTACCTATGCTAGTCTATTGCCTTAACTGCCCAGAGGTATAGATTTTCAGGTTTTCTTAAGATAACATGCTGTCTCTCTCACACACATGGACATGTTTTCTTCTCTGGTGTTTCTAGTTGTAATATAATACATGATTCACAGTGACTGTCTTAGTCTTACAAGTAATAGGGAGAGTGGCACAGCTCTTCCTTTATCCTGAACTGGTGTTCCATCCCTTTGAGACTCGTGTAAATCAAAACTAGGATTCTTGGATTTCTACAGAAGAGAATTTCAAGATGAGCTAGTGTGAAGCTGAGTTGGAATGTAGATTTTAAGCACAAGAGATATTACAAAGATAGACAGAGGTGAGGGGAAATAAAAGCATCCTGATAGTTAAAACTGGATTCCTTTAGATAGGGGAGAACAACAATTAGGTTTCTTTAAAATGGGTGTATGTAGGATTTGGTTGCTCTCAAATTGCCTTGACCATAGCTAAGCAATTCTTTTCCTCTAACTTTGTACAAATAGAGCAGCTTATAGCAAAGTTTAAGTGTAATAAGTTTTTACTTCTGTAGACAAACTTAAGGTGAGTTCATGAGTGTTAGTATTGAGGTTTACATAAAGAAGAAAGTACTAGAAACTAAGACTATATATACATCATTTTGGCCCCAAATAGGCACGGTTCAATTAATATGCTGAATAAGATGTCTTGAACAACACATATTGTCATGTCAGGTGTGGTGGCTCATGCCTTTGACCCCAGCTCTCAAGAAGTAGACACAAGCAGGATATCTATATTTCAGCACCACCCTGTTCTACATAGTGAGTTCTAGCCAGTGTGGCTACATAACAAGACCCCATATTGAGACAAACAAACAAAAAAGAAAAAAGAAAGGAAAATGAAAAAAAACACATATTATCTACAAGGAAAAGGGGGCTTAATCAGTGATATCTGAAGTTCTCTGACTCTGAAATCAGGATAGGCAATCCAGTACTTTGATCTTTTCTGCCCATGTCCCCATTCCTTTCCCTGTCTCTCATCTTGTTTCATCATAACCACATTTAAGAAATATCAGTTTTATTTAAACTCTCACCTTGACCATTCATTTTGAGTAGAGTTTCTGTTTCATGTGACTCTAATTAATATATCAAAATTCAGAAGCTGAGTAAGGGAAGTTCACCCTGATAGAAAATAAATCTTCTTAGTGAGAAAAGAAAGGAAATAAATCATAACTACTAAGTACTCACTATGTTACATCCCAAGAGCAACCTGGCCAATAGTGTAACACAGGGTGGAGTTATCAAGATGGTGTAAGTTTGAAGCAGTTGGTTCCACAACACACATATTCAAAAACAAAGTATGATGAATGCAAGCTTTCTAGTGTTCAGATTGTACTAACAATGTTATGTATTCCAGGACACCCTTTCCAGAGATGATTCAACCAACAATTAAGATGGGTCTTCCCATATTGATTATTATATTCAACATAATTAAAATGTCCAGAGGCCCATCTCTTACATGGCTGCATATTCTTGCAAATGTCAATAAATACTAACCATCCCAACATCAAAGCAATGAAAAAATGAAAAAGAAATAACATACTAGGCTTCTTATTCCACATACAATTCTGTTTATTTACTGTTATCTTCACTTGAAGAAAGAGCACTGGCCTTCAACAGAAAGCAACTGTATGGAGCTTGCATATATTCTCTTATTATGCTACATATATTCAATAATGCTTCAATAGTCTATTCATGTCTAGAGAATACCATCTAGGTGTCCTGATCTTCTGGCTTTTATAGTTGTTCTGTCCTCTTTGATTTCTCTTGAGCCTGAGACATTCGGTTTGAATTGCAGATGTGTCAACTTGAATGGGAAAATACATTCACAAAATTTCAAAAATATGGTTTCTTGAACAAGACTGACATAATAACACTTCCAATCTGGATAGAAAAAATTTCTAGGCCTAGATGAGGAACTACAGGTAGTTAATGAGAGTTTGAGATGGGGAAATTCAGTGTCGCCAGGAATAAGCAACAACATATATTTTCTAAGTCAAAACAGCCACGTACAGAGTGGCATGAACTCAGTACGTTGTATATCTATTTGTGTGTGTGTGTGTGTGTGTGTGTGTGTGTGTTTAAAACAATGATAATTAGAGAAAAGATCTCAAATTTGGGGCAGGGCATGGTACGATTTTGGGTGGGAGGGGCAGAAGTTTTGTAGATACAGTGCTCATGTGTTGAGTTCCCAAAGTAAAAGAAAATAAAATCCTATTAACCTATTTTCAGCTTTATACCTGAATTCCTTATACTGTCTTAAATCTCTGTTAAAAACACAAATTGAGACAAAGGTTTCATTATCGATATTTTTTGTGGTAAGTTATCTTAGTAAATGCTTGTTGACAACAGACCTTAGTAAAGCAACCTAACTAACATTGTGTATAGCTGAGGAAAATGGGGGAAATGCCTTGGGCATATTCCACTTTAGCATAAAAGGGTTAACTACTTATACAACAACTCCCATGGGCAATAATTAGACAACTTATAACCTCAGAATAAACCCAAAAGTACTCCAATTCATCTCCTTTGTCCAGTGTAGAATGGACAAGCCAATTATTTCATAATTTCTTACAGTATGAATAGCAAAGAAAAACCAAAACATGCTTTCTCAGCTTTTGGATAGTGCTGAGAACTTGAAGTTGTTATATGAACTGTGTTATATGAAATGTTTGAATTTTAAACTGTTTTTATACAACCCTTGCTCTGTAGCTTAAAGTGTCTAGATGCTTGGTGTTGTCAAGTGAAGAAAGTATACTGAAAGAATAATTCCTGCCAGAAAATAATGCTCATGAAACTTCTGCTATTCAAAATTAAAATGGACATGATAACTATGATGTGATATTCCTGATATTTTCTTTCCTCAGGTACCAGACTAATGAAAACTAATTCATCATATTACTAAAAATTTTAGCCAGTAACTACTGAATGAGAACAGGTTTTATCATCTACTAACACCAACAATAAAACATATTTATATTCCTGATTCAATGCAATCTCACAGTTCAATATTTAGCTAAATGAGATTTAGACATTTTATGTTCTAGTAAGTAATTTCTCAATTACTTTTATGTTTGACCATGTTATAATGTATATAATGAAGTTACTTTTCAATACTTTGTGATAAATTGCTTTACAGCATACAATAAAATATTTAGTACATGAGCACAAATAAAGTTGACTTATTTCACCTATTTTCCATACTACCACATATATTAGATATGTTACATTTTAAAATAAGCATACTAAAATTAAAAGGGTCTGTTTCCAATATCTCTTAATTTTCTCTTAATTCTTGCTCAGGTTCGGTCTCATTTAAAGAGTACCCTTTGTTCTGGCAGCTGTTTGTAAATATTTTATTATATTTATAATTAAATGTTTGGTGGGGTTGATATGTGCATGTGAGTAAATGGTCTCCAAGGTCAGAGGATGCCATCAGACGTCTGCAGCCGGTACTGAAAGTGCATGTGAGATGCCCAAAATAAGTACTGGGAGCCAAACAGGTCTCTGGAAGAACAGTATGTGCTGCTCTTTACTCCTGAGCCACCTCTCCAGCTCCAAATTGGCATTTATCACAATACTATTTTCTTGGAGGGAACATTACTTTCAGAAAGAAAAAGTGGATTCCATGCTTGTATTCATAAACAGGTATAATTTTTCATAAACACGATTTGGGGATATCAGCTACTTTTCTTAATTCTTAGTATGATTAGAAAAGATAGTAATGATAACTGTTAATCAAATTAAACTAAAATGCACTATCGCAATTTCTTCATTCTTGACGACAAAACTAGGATTATTCGGCAACAATAGGATCTTACCTTCAGTAGATTAGAGTAACTGATAGCACTGACAATAATCTGTAGTTATGAAGGGTCTATGGAATCAAAAAGATGTAACCCACTTCTGGTACAGAGGGTTTATATTAATTGCTTATGATCTCTAGTTGGGGGCATTTTCTCTACCATTATATGTTAGTTCCACTTAATTTGCTTTTATATATGGTTAATTTAGGAAGCTTCCCGAGTAGAAGTTTTACGTATCGCTTTTCAAAAGGTCTTTAGCTATTCCTTACCATATTCTCTCCTCTATCTTCTTCTCCTATCACCCTTCCCATTTAATCCTTCTATTCTAGTTCCCCATTTATTCCAATATTGCATGGTACTCTGTTTCTCCTTCCTGAAAGACTATTTCACCTGTAAGTAGGAACATATTGTATTGCATGATGCAGTGGCATGAATCTTGATTTTTTACTGAGTAAATATTATAGCCAGTATTAAAAAGACAAATAAAATGTAATTGTGATTAAACAAAGTGTCCCAAAATAGTCAAGTTCATAAAGTCAGAGTCAAAGTCAAAGTCAAAGTCTCTATGCTGTGGAATAGTTGGCCAACACAAGGCAAATTCCATGATTTTTTTTTTCTTTGACTGTTGTTTGTCATGTTTTGGTTGGGCAATTTATGTCTTATTAGTCTTTTACTTGCTTACTTTGATTTTTGGTTTTGTGTTTTATTTGTGTATATTTTATTTTCATGGGTGTGAGAAAGGTGAGGGTGACCTGGAAGGAGTATATTTGTAAAAAAGTAATTTTATGTAAAATAAATAAAACTAATTCTATTATGTTGATATTAGAATGAGGTATTACAGAATTAATAGCTCTTGCTTTTGAACTTTAAACTCTTTTTCTGTTCAGTTTTTTTCAGTACATATGAACATTAAAAGTTTGCATATTCATTGACTGTAGTAATGTTCTGAGGATTTATTGAGAGTAGTTTATATTTTCCATACTATTAGAAATTCAAAATAGGTTATTAGAATAAACAATAATGAAATAGTGTAATAGAGTGACTGGAATAGCACATACATTTGAGTTTAAAATACAATTATTCTTATACTTGATCACTCAGCAGGTTCTTTCTCACCTAATTAAACACTTTCCTTCTTTTTATAAGATCTGAGTTTTACTTAGTGTCTAATGTTAAATAATTGATGTGATTGTTAGAGAATACCTTTTAAATAAAGTTACAGGCAAAATGCTGGAAACAGATAGCTGCACAGAGTTTCTACTTATGAATATCAATCTTTAAATAACTTGAATGAAATGTAGCTGGGACAATTGATTGCTTACCTAAATGGGTTCCAAATTTTTGCACATTGGGAACTTTGATTATGTAGGTCATGTAGCATTCATTAACCTGCCAATTAAGTACATTTTACTCAGTCATAATTTAACTGCTCTCAGAATTGAATAAAAATATTGGATAATTATTTCCATTGAATAGGGAAGTGGAAAACATATGAATTAAACAGTATATAGAAGATGAATCAGGAAATAATCAATACACACTTGAAAACTAATTTCAACTCAGTTTTTAAGTAAGTCTTGAAATTCTTTGTACCTATCATCTAGTTCTTGACAAATAAGTGAAAGTAATTGAGAAAATAATCTAGTTTCATTGGTGCTTTCACCATAATAATTATGTTTTTCACAGTAACTTTTTCCATTAAAATTCACCCATTTGTATGAGTTCAAAATGGAAAGAAAGATAAAATGTGTTAACAAGCTAAATGAATGCTTTGTGCAATTACAACTAACTAGGTTACTACATTTGAATTTTAGTATTATTACTTGAAAGTTTTTAAAAGTATCATTTACTAATATCCTGTATATTTTGTTCTTTTTAGTGCATATATACCTTTTGTTATTTTACCAAGACTATTGAATCCAAAAATATCTTGTATCCTTTCCTTTTTTAAAATATTTTTTTATAAAATTGATATATTTATTTTGTTTTTACGGGTGCCTTATCTGTACACACACGTGTATACCAGAATAGGGAATTTGGTCCTATTATAGATGGTTGAGAGCCACCATGCGGTAGCTGGAGGTTGAACTTATGACATCTGGAAGAGCAGTCAGTGCTCCTAACCTCTGAAATGTCTCTGTAACTTCACATCTTTTCATGCTAACCAATACTCATGCACAATCTCTAGGGCTTTCTTTTCCTCCAATTCAAGTTATAAATTCTGACCTTTACCACATCTTATGTGGTAGAGAATGGGAACATCTCCTTCACCCTTTTCCCCTGTTTTCCCTACTCTTGTTTTCTTTGTGGGTGTCTGAACTCTGTTAATGATAGTAGAGTGCCAAATAATCTTCCACGTCCAGGCTTCACCCATCAGAAAATCCTCCCTCTGGTTCTTCTCCTAAGTTTCCATCTGTCTTGTGGTTCACACTTTTTGCATGATTTTTGTATTTTGGCTTCAAGGTTTTCTATTGCAATTAAGGAAATTAGAGTCTAGAAAAAATATTAACCTCATGATGCATAGACAAATACTTGTTCAAGGTAATAAGTAATTTCCTATGTGTTGGCTATGAAGTACTCACTTTAGTATTTTATGTGAAATGCCTCACTTAAGTTTAACAACTGTATGACTGCTAACTAATTTAGAAGTCATTTTCCACACAGAAATATTGAGGCTCAAAGAAACAGTATTTTTTTTTGAATCAGGTAGGTTATAAACCCAGGAGTGAACCTGAGACTTATGTCTTTGCCAAGTAAATACTTATATATTATTTCATGGCATTTCTGATAATGACTTTTTTATTGATGTAGAAATAAACTTATGTGTATTTCTTCTACTTTATGATATAATATCATGTGTCTACTAGTTTCTAATTATTTGACATTTTTAGAAATGAAAAATTGGCAAATGCAAAAAAGGAAAAAGAGGAGGGTAAATCTACACCCAAATTACATACCTTATTGAAAATACCTGATTCTGAGTTGTTACTCACCTGGGCTACTTCTACTAAGTATAGGATACACTTATTTGTATTTGGATACAAGAATTTAGGTATTAGATTGCTTTATTCACTGTCTTTCTGTTTTTACATAAAATTACGGTGTCTTTTTAGATATATTGTTCATTAGTAAAAATCTCTAAAATATCCTATCCTCATTGTTTTCAAACTATTTTTTTCTAGGCACTTCAACGAATAGTCCAAGCATCCAGCCATTTGTTCCAGATGCCTCTCTGTAGTATTTTAGACCATTTTGTTAGTATTTCCTTGTTGTGATAGTAATTAGAATTTAGGTCAGGATGAGCATATATTTTATTTACTCAAATAATATATGCAATTAATAAATACAAACAACACACACATTTTCATGGGCACGTGTGTTCTTCAATATTTACAGGGAGTTTGTTCTAAGATTCATTTGTCTATCAAAAGCTGAGGATAGTCAAGACCTCTTTGCTAAATGCCATCTTGTTTGACTATAAGTTACACACATATCCATTGTTTTGTAATAGTTTCCTAGGAGGATTATAACATGCTCTCCTGCAGGAAGTTCCTTGAGAAGGAAAGTAAATAAGTCAAAGTAGCTTCCGAAAATCGCTGAAACTGATCATATTCACTAGGCCATCCTGCCGCTGTAAGCAACAAAATCTGGTATGCTCTCTCATGAAATGAAGCTGAGCTGCAATGAAGACTCTCAGATGAGAGAAGCTGCAAAGAAGAGTCTGACACAAAAACACGCTGCTTAGAAGTAGCAGAAAACAGTAGTGCAGCTTGGGACATGTTTAGAGCAACTGAAGCACCTGGAAAAGAAACTCTCCAATCTGTTGATCTACCTGTAGACTTTGCAGTGTGCTACAGGTTTCTAGAGTTGTTTTTGTGCTCTTTGGGCTTTGGTGATGTACCTGTCTTCAAGTCATTTCTGCTCCTGTAAGTAACCCCTAACCCATATTTCTATAACTAATCACAAAAAATTCATTAGTGCACCAACTTGGACTTTGGTAGTTGCCCACACTTTGGCCTGTCATGGGTTCCCTATCTGGGGTTGGTATAAATGTGTGTTGTTTCTCCCAGGAAACATTTTGTCTCACAACAGCCATGTATAAAATAATCATCATCAAATTATTTAAAATAATTAATTCATTGTAGATACTATTTAAATAATTATTATCACACACACACATATATATATTTCTCTCTATACTCTCTCTATATATTCTCTATATTCTATAGAGAATAATGATATGAATATGGGATGAATCATGGAAACATGAAAGGAAAATAGATGTCTGAATATATTCAACACAGTCATTTAATTTTAAAAATTATTTTCAGTATGTACCTAGTTAAATCCACGAATGAGAAAACAACAGATATGGAGGCCTTGATTTATACAAGTAACATCATACTTATATTATCTGTCTAAAGTCTAGATATGAGCTTAATTAGCAATAGTCCCTTACAGTATCTACTCAGCTCTTCAGAATATTTCTCTGAAGCTTGACAATAAACTATGGCTATGACTAAGGGAAATATAAGTAAAACATTTATTTCAACATTATTCTATATGAATGTTAAATGTTATCCATTATATTTTATTGTTTTATGCATTCAATCATTTTAAAATAACAACATGATGCCACAAGCATGTGCTCAATAATACTGCTATGAATACTTATTTACTTATGTGCTTGCTTTTACAATTTACATACAAAGTAATATCTAGTATCACATCAAATACTGGAGACATGTACATAAACAGGAAGAACGTTGAAATCTTCACTTATATAATATACTTGAGGTGATGGGCAAGCAGGTAGACTATAAATATTCAGGCCCTCTTTCTATTCATATTTTCGAACTATCACCCCCAAGCTTCTTGTCAAATCATAAATTCAGTTCGAGAGACTATTGACTTAGATATTTCAAAGTATTGACACTGCTCATAATGAAATTCAGAGTCCTAAAGGACAGGAAGACAGTGCTGCACTAATTTTGGAACTCTAGCTGTTCTGTATGGAAAGGGAAAGTCATCAAAGTAAAGACTAACTGAATTAATTATTAAAGGTTTTGGGGAAAAACACACATTTGCAAATTTTTATAAACCAAAACACCTGCATTTTGATTCATTTTAAAACACATTATTTCGCAGTCTCTGTCAACACAAATGTTAGCGTCTTTTATAATTAAAACATTGATTTGTGTTCATATTGTGAAATAATGTTGTGGTGTTTCTGTGCCTCTCATTTTGTTTATATATCCAACAAAGTTGCTCACAAGTAGAGATAATTACACATCATAAGAATGGGAGAATCATCTTCATAAATTATTTGGGTCGTTATTCTATGCATGGGTTTTCTTATCTTAAAGCTGAAGTGTTAATGGGCTATATTGAGAAACAGATCCTGGAAACCACATGTTATCTCTGAATAGTAGTGCTGAGACAAGGACTAGCTTGTGATTTTTTTTCCCCCAGCATCCAATCTACTTTCTAAATCTTACATACAAATGTAATTTAGTATATTGTTGGAGTATTAGTGACTGATTTTAGTTCTATCCCTCATCGATTTTTCTAAATATCTAAAACAAAGAAGACTAAACACACCAATCATTTTTCACTTACTTAGTAAAAATATTTCCTAGACTATTCTATGGTATTATTCATTTACCTTACAAATTTAATTGATTAGTATCTACAATTTTACTAAGTAAGAAAGAGAGCAAATTAAAAAAAAAATAACGGATTTTTTTGTTCAGATAAACACAAACAACATAAATCATTCAAGTTACTTTCTGGAAACATAATCACTACAGACATCTTCAGTAGTAGCATTTTGTAGAACTGTGAAAAACGTTCTTTAACTGCACTGTTCTAGTGAGAAACAGTCAAATCTGGTTACTGAACATATGAACACACAAATCTAGCAGGAACATGGTTACCTTTCTATGTCAACTTAGCTGGTTCATAAGCTGAATAGTTGGATGAGTATTATTTCTTAATATGCCCATAGGATATTTCAGAAGATTAAAATTTGAATTGTTATACTAATTAAAGAAATTTGGCATGCCCAAAATTAAGGGACATCATCAAAATTCCTGAGGGTGTGGAAATAACCAGTTACTAATAATTGCATACTCAGACACATCCCAGTTATTTGTTCTACTTTTCACAGAGCCTTAATTTTGGATATTTTAAAATAAAAGTTGTTTCTATGAAATTCAATTTTATTATTTATTTATTTATTTTTAGAAATTAAGTTTTAAGAGACAATTATTAATTTCATGGTTTTCTATCTGATTATGTCTAAATATGGCTTTATTTCTAGTTTCAAAGAAACACTTATAGTCCAAAGAATGATTATCAAGATAGGTTTATAAAGTAACAAACAAAATGACTTTTCATATCCATCACTTATACAATACAATTCAATACAATGCAATTAAATTAAATTAAATTAAGATAATTAAATTTAATGCAATTAAAAGAGTAACTAGATTAATAATTAATTCAAAGATTTCCAGAAAACTAACAAATTCATGAGTGTGGCTGATTGCTCCTAATGTTACTGATCCAAACAGGGACACAAAAGTATCACCTCAGAAACCCCAATTCTCATTTGCCGCATCCCATCAATGACTTAGGAGTGTTTATGAGTATCCTGAAAGAAATCCACTTCTCCTGGAACAACCTTTGAGACTGCTAAAGTAAAATACAGACTCCCATGCAGCAGCTATCTGAACTAAAGTGGGAGTCAGAGCATTACAAGGCATGCTTTCTGCAATGGGAAGATTAAGAAAGAGATCCTGTAAATTGGGATGGACATGAGTGGGAAGATGCTAATAAATTAAGGCCAATGAACCTTTATTTTTAATATGCCTTTTTGACCAATGGAAGAGCCTAGATTACACAAGTAGCAGACATAAGACATTTGTTTATTTTATTTATTTTTATTCAGGAACAATTTAAATATTGTCACATTTTGAGGTGGCTACTCTTGATTACAGGTCTGGACAAGTAGGACATCATTTATAGTGATAAACATTTACATCTTCATCCAGTTGATCAGTGTGTTGAGATAGGAACTTCCTTTTACAGTTTTGCGTCTCATAATAATCTTGAAACTGTTCATTCCCATCTAGTTGCTGGAGGAGATATTGATATCAAAGCTGATTCTCCTCACTTTACATTAATTCAGGATCAAAGCATGGAGTCAGAGGCCTTTTGTGCAGTGGATTTTTCTTTTCTATATCTGAACACAACTACAGATTCAGTGGGCAGTGAATAAAAATGAACTTGTAAATACTGAAAACAATACCTGAATCAAAACCAACAGATCGTTTGGGGATAATGTTTCTTGTTTTTGTAGTAATGAATACTAATCTTCCATTATTTGTTATATATGCCCCGCGCTTTAACCTAAGAATTCTCATATGTTTAGTTGATGGGAAATCTCTTTCATGACGAGTATACTTTTACTTCTTGTATCTTCTGCTCTTCTTTAGATCACTTCTAAATTCTTTTGGTACATTCAGGGACTTAGGGGTCCCTCTCCCCTCTTTGTGGGCTTCCATTATTGCTGTAGACTTATCCCTGTCATTTTCTCTTTTTTTTTTCTTTCAAAAGCTTGATGTTTGCATATCTAATTGTTTCCAGCTTCATTCAATCAAGATAGAAACTACTCTGTGATCAGGTGATAGAACTAGTTCATTTTTTAAAAGCATTAGCTCTTTTAGTTATTTTCTGGTTTCCAGAAAACTAAATATTCATTGTAACACTAATATTTATTTAGATTAAATTATAATATCACGAGTAACTTGCTGGAATAATGACAAAGAGACTTCATATTCAAAGATGAAATCTGAACGGTTTCTAGTTCATTTCACAAAAGAGCAAAAATGTATGAAATTACATCAGAGCAGCAAGCAGTGTTTAGTGGGTTTGTTTCTCTTTTGACCAGGAGTTTTCTTTGTTGTAAAGAAAGTGAAAGGCACATCAAGAGGAATGTCTTTTAGTTAATAAGTCAGCATGATTTTCAGAGAGCGGAAACATTATTGTGTTGTTCTAGTTCATGTTTCCAGTATGCTGTCTAGTAAGGATATTGAGGATTGCTTTTTCATGTGGTGCAACTCATAGCCTCTTTGTCATATACTCCTAAGTTAAAAGTCCTTCATCTCTAAGGATCTACATCTACATTTACTCCATTCAAATTTAGTACATAGCACATTCCCAAACATAAATAATAGACAGGGATTTTAAAGCTCATTTTCGAGAAATTTTAACGTTACACTGAAAGTGATCTTCAGGAATTGTAATTTTACAGGTTGAGATGTTTTTCCATTAATGGCTATGAGACCATCAGAATGAATATTATTTCTATGTTCATAGAATATATAGATTATTTCAGGATGAAGAATGGGTTTGAACTGATAGAGTAACTGATGTCACTTAGAATATACAATGAGAGAGGGAAGGGAGATGAATTTGTTCTATTTCTACAGATTTGACTGCAGTAATCCAGAGGGAGAGGCAGATAAATCAGAAGTTCGAGGCCATCTCTGCTATCAGTCGTATGTCAACTTGACACATAGTAGCATCATCTAAAGTCAGGAACCTCAACTGAGGAAATGTCTCCACAAAATCTGGCTCCAAGGCATTTTCTTAATTAGTGATTGTTAGGAGAGGGCCCAGTCCATTGTGGGTGGTGCCATCCCTGGGCTTGTGGTCCCAGGTTCTATTAGAGAGCAATCTGAGGAAGCCATGATGAGCAAATCTGTAAGCAGCACCCTTCCAAGGCTTCTGGATCAGCTCCTGTCTCCAAGTTCCAGGCCTGCTTGAGTTCCTACCCTGACTTCCTTCAGTGATGGAACAAGTTGTGAAAGTGCAAATCAAATAAACTCCTTCCTTTAAACATGCTTTTGGTCAAAGCGTTTCATCCAAGAAATAGTAACATAACTAGAACACCATCCTTGGGTACATAGTGAGGTGAATTTGAGGCTCTTCTTTGCTATATAAGAGCCAGTGCAAAAAGAAAGAATAATAAATAAATAAATAAATAAATAAATAAATAAATAGAATAAAGAAAAAAGATGACTCCTTACTTTTCAGAATATGTATATATTAAAGCTTAGGTCCAGAATTAGTTTAATAAAACAATTTATATGAAGTATCACAATGGTATAAGTATTTTTAAGTTTTACATTCATTGCAGTATATGGTAATGACTTTTACTTTTGGTACAAACTAAATAACATTATAGCTTGTCAACATATTTAGGAAATGTTTAAGGAATATTTGTAGGAGGAAACTACTCTATATTCGTGCTATTTTATTTTAATGTTGTTCTCAGTAATTTTTTTATGTAGTCTGCTAACAACAAACAAATTGTGGCCGCTTAAGCATTATGGATTATTGATAGTCTTTTGCAGTTCCCTGATCTGAGGTAATTTACTTAAGATAAATGTACTTTGATATTTTAAAAGGTTTCTGTGAACGTTATCAAAAAAAATCAAAAGGAAGAAAAAACTCCAAGCTGGTGTGAATAACACACCATCAGTGAACCTCAGATTTCCTATCCATGACTGCCAAAGGTGTAAATGAGCATCTGAGGCCACTGCTAATTACAGCAGTCTGCAGACAGAAACTGCTGTTTTCATGTAGGAAGCAAAGTGAGATGCGGCAGCGATTCCCACAGCATGTAATTTTAGAAGTCTTCTCAGTGACACTGTGTATTTGATCTTACCAACTACTGCTAACAGTTATATCACTCATCTGGAGCATTTTATTTGAAACTTTTTTAAAGTACATGTTTGTGACTAATAGCAACACGAAGATTTTTAACTAGCAGAACTCTTTTGTGTAGTATCCAAATCTTATGATCCTAGTTAACTGGATATTTATTTTAAAAAGTTACTGATGCCTTGCAAAAGTCTTATTCTTCATAAAAGCCATAAAACGTAACTGTTTGGTTTATGATGAGTTAACCAAGTAAGTTAAAACAGCACATTGATTATTTCACATAAAACTAAATTATTTTTCATATTTAATATCTTACACTTAGTATCCCAAAGTGTTTTTCATTGATTTAAACTCAAGATGTTAGAAGGGTTAGACCCTAGTAATTTCTGATGGATAAATAATATTTATCAGGATTAATTTTCTTTAACACTTTATTTATTTTCAAAAATTAGAACACATTATCCCATTACACTCTCTCTACACTGTCATTCTTCCCATCCAACCTTGAGATTAATTTTTTTTCTCTCCTCATTAAGTTCAGTTTTTATTGCCTGCTATTCTTGGGAGTAGGGCCTGGCCTGAAATGTGGTCAACCTACAAGGGGCCATTTCATTAAAGAAAACTGATTTTCCCAGCAGCTATTAGATAAATTAGCTTCGGTTGGTAGTTGAAGTTTATGCCCATCTCACTTTTATGCTGGAATTTCGTGTAGCTGAAGCTTGTGCATGCCTTGTATGTGCTGTTACAATCATTGTGAGTTTATATGTGCATCTGCCCTGTTTGCTTGAAAGCAGTTTCCTTTTATAGCTTTTCAAATTATTTTGTTTTTCCCCACTCCTAGCTGATTCTATAGGCTGTTGCCAAACTGATAAAGTTTTAGCTGTCTATTACTCTAGGGAAGACAGAATATCACGTATTACATGTCTATCTCCTTAGAGTTCACTAGCCAGAAAGGTATTCAAGGATTATTGGATTTCTGTGATTTTTCACAGCAGTATTTACCCAATTTCTATTCTTACTTGTTGCATAATGAAGAAACTCAAAGATTGAAAAGTTTCCTGAACAAGGGAGACTTCTGAGTAATTCTTTACCTTTATAAATCAAAGCCATGTTTTCTTGATTAAGTTGGTTTTATACAAATCTATCTCAGTATACTACTTAGATATAGTCAATATCAAGTATCTGATCATCAACAACACATAAAATGGGATATAAGTGGCCCATCCATAACTGAATACAAACAAAGCATTTCCAATACTAAAAGAAGCTAGGTCATACTTAAATATGTTAGACAATATTTTCAACCTAATAGCTCCTGAGCTCTGCATCTTGATCTTGATTGACATTTACCTTGTTTACTAAATAATATTCTTCATGAATATTCACATTTGCTAGAGAGATTTCCACAAGAAGTGATAGTTATGCTTTTTTAACTAAATAACAGTGCCGAGATTGTTCAGAGCCCTGTACAAGATAGGCCATGTGGTCTGTCATTTAGATACTTCCCCCACTTCAATAATGATTACTTTCATTGTATTCAATTCAGTTTTAGTCCCCCTTTTCCTTCCTCTTTCAAATCTCCATAGTTCCAGCCATAGTAATCAGTGTAGATCAGTGTTGTCACAGTGTTGTCTTTAATTTTTAGGACAAGAGTTGTATAGCCAGCAAATTTCACTTTCCCCATATTCCGTATCAATTGCAAAGATTGCTGACATGCTAAAATCAGTTATTCTCTTCTGACATTTATTTCTGACCAGATAGAACAGATAGCTGGACATTCCTTTCCGTGCTATGTCAGCTTTGCATTTTAGGGAACATAATATTTCTCTCTGAAGTCACCATCAGGGGTTTTCTAGGAGTTTTGAAGTCACTATTCTTCATGCTGAGAAAAGATATCAGAACATTTCAGGAAAATGGGTGCTCTTTTTGTTTAATTCAAGTTGAACTTGTTCGCTGCTGTCACAGACGGGAAGGCTTCGCCTTAAGAAAGGTCAAGTCACTTGTGGGCTTGAAGCTGAATATCTTTGGCTAAATGGTATAGCACTATTTTACAGTTTGTTTCTTCTTATTCTAAATGTAATCTTTGAATTCCTAATTAATTCCAACAATTTCTGATGAACTTTATATTCTGTTCTTTAAACTTCACAGCATATGTTTAGTGTAATTTGAATGTCTTGAGCCTAAATGAAAATTGTAGATAAAAATCATCACTAATTGAAAGACATGATTACTTTTGTGTCAGAATTATATCCACATGTTGATGACATTTCTGTCCATTTCTTTTAAAAAACTAATATTTCTCTGAAAATTTTGTCAATATTTGTTGTGCATTCATGTGCAGAACAAAGTTTGAAAGAAATAGAAACTAGTGATGGCCCCTTAGCCTTGTTCTGTGGTAATCATCACAGCATCTTTCTATTGATGTCACAGCTTAATATTACTGGGGGGAGTAGATGATCAGAACAGTATGTGTTCAAGTGTGAGTGTGTGTGTGTGTGTGTGTGTGTGTGTGTGTGTTATTTACTTAAATGGTAATTGTTCCTGGAGAGAGTCGTCTCATCATTGTTCTTACAGAGATATGTACAAAAATACTATTTTAGATCAAAAAAAGGTCCTTCCCATAGATTTGTAAAATCATGAAAGTGAAACTGGTTTTCCCCCTACTTCTGAGTTTTAATAGTTTTAGTACACTAGAGTTACTTCTTAATTTTTTGCCAGTAAATGGAATACAGTACCCCATAACGTGGATTTTTAGTCAATTTGTGTCTTAGGATAATACCATAGAACTGCATAGAATTTATAAGCTATTAGAATAATATCTAGTTATACCTTTTCTTATAAAACATGTCAGAATAAACACAAAAGAAACAAGGTGCATAAAAAAGTGGTTTAAAAGCCACAAAATTGTAAATTATAGTTCTATTTTATCCTTCACTCAGCTAAGAAATTTATCAAAAGGCTACTATTTATGAACCCTTTTTCTAAGGCAAGAAAAATAAATAGAAAGACAAAATTGGGAACTATATCTCAGCTGCTTGAAATTACAACATGCTAGTACTGATAAAAAGCGTAACAAAACTGGCAAAGGGAGAAAACATGCAGGGGCAGACTAAAAAGGAGGTCCCATAAATAGAGCTCTGACAGTAATTGCTAAAGGAGCTCAAACAAGGATAAGGCCCATAACTGTCACACATGTATTCAGAGTTGTTCTTTTCCTATTCCAAGCCCTTAATTAGAATGCTCTTTTATAATTTACCCTCTTTTGCTTAACACAATAAAAAGAGCTCTTTACCAGGACTTATTCAGGGCTTCTGAGTGTCAAAAATCCCTGTAAGTGAAGTTTCTCCTCTGCTGGGGGCTTCCTTCTTTTAGAGTTTATTGTTGTTGCCTGAATCTGTTTCTCAAGTTATTCCCAATTTAATTAAAAGTAACCTTTTTAATTGTCTACATTTGAATTCTTCCTATTGGTTTTTTTCTCTACTTACGGAAAACTTCCTTATAATTATTCCATTCATTATACATAATTTTTGTTTATTTTCCAGATGAGACATGAATACAACTGGTGCAAGTATTCTCTCATTGGCATCAAACATTTCCTTTAGCTTCTTTTACTGTAAGAATCAAACGTGTACTTATTATTCTTCAGGATGTTTTATAAGTTCTATTGATTTTAATAAGATCATTTTTGCTTTGAACTAACACCACCTTTATAACATTTTACAAGAAAATATAAATAGAAAACTGGGAAGTTGTGTCTGGAATGGCCAGATAAATTAGTGCCTGTTTTAACTTATACACTGAACTATCTATGCTAATAAATCCTATTAGGAAATTATAATCACAATATACTAATCTACAAATATGCTAATTTTTATTTAAATGAGAATTGAATTGGCACAGAATTATCTTTGGATGTAACTAACATTTATTGGTATTAGAAACTAAGCAGTGTGTGAGATGGACTGTTTGGCTGCATAGAATTTATGTAGAAACTGACTAGAATAATTTAACAAACATTTCAAGGGGTAACTGGGATACAGAGAGATATATATTGCCCACTATACTCTTGGAACCTGGTGTGTATTGTAATAGTCTGTATACAGTAATATTGTTTTATTTGTATTTATTAACCTTTATTTAAACTAAATTAAATTTCATTGCTCATAACAACAGTATCAAATTATGGTTTTTCTAAAATTTAATCAGATTGTCTAGCCATGGTTCTCATCCTGCGGGTTGAAACCCATTTGGGAGTTGAATGCCCCTTTGACAAGGGTTACATAAGACCATCTTCATATATTTATACTACAATTTGTGAAGTAATAACAAAAAATAATTTTATGGTTGAGGGTCAGCACAACTTGAGGAACTGTTAAAGTGTCACAGCATTAAGAACATTGAGATCCATCGGTTTAAGATGACCTCTACCACTTTCTAGCGTTTACAGTTTGGTTTTATTTGAAATTTGTTAAAAGATTGTTGCTGTACCTTGAAGAATCTCCACATGAAAAATGGAAAGAAAGAATCCTTGAGTTTTATTTTTAGGGGAAAGAAATTTTCCTTAAACTGTTCTGTAGACATGTCCTAACATTGGATAGTATGCCTCCATACAGTCTGATAGCAGAGGTATTATAAATGGATGAGAGAAATTAGGAAAGATCCACAAGGCTAGAATAAAATAACACTTCTTGAGGAATAAATATCATATATATATATATGATATATATATATTGAAATCTGTTTTATACAGTTAACATATGCAAATAAATAAATAAACATACACTTCTTTTTCTTGGAGAGGGGAGATATATTAAATAACATTGGACTTTCATCAACCCAGAAGTGTTTGCAAACAAAGCAGATAGCTACAGATATGTGCTGTCATAACTTAAAGTACTTTAAACAGCTTCCTCCAATCTCCCTGAAATGTAGATCTTGAGAAGTCTGATTGTCCGCAGCTGGAAACTTGTTGGGTCAGGATCAGAAATTTCATTCCATTCCATAGCCTGTGTTCTTTTCTGCAAACCATGTAGTTTAATGCTGAATCCAGGGTCATCTAAAAGCATGTTCAAAAGTTTCATTTTTCTCTAGTATAATGATGATAAAAAAAATCACTTTGGAACTATTTCAAGGTAAAGAATGAAAGACTATGAACTTTTTCGTCTCCTTTTCCCCCGTTTTTCCTACATTTAGCCATTAATCAAATCCTATTTAATTGAGGAGTATTTTATGTCAAAGTAAAGCACTCTAATGATTACATACTTGTGGTTTAGGTTTTATTTAGAATACCTACAGGAGAAATAAATCAGGTGCCTTTTAATATTTTTTCAACAAAATAATCAAAGGCTGTTGGAAGCAAGAGTTTGTATCTCCTTACTGATAACTTAAGAAAACTGCAGGGAAGTGAGGATTAACGACACATCGTAGTCAAAATAATTAAACTGGGGAGAAAAACTAGGCTTGCTGAGTTTTTCAAAGTTGAAAAAGACATGACTAGGGATCTTTTTACTTAGGAGTTTAAAAAATGTTGGATGTCTTTGCAAGAAAAACAAGATATAGACTGAAGATGAAAGCAGTTAAGATATACTTTCTTCTGAAAACTTTAACTCCCAGGGCTGTAAATAAAAATGTATGTGTAAATCTTGCCTAAGTCATTAAATCAGAAATATGACCAAGGATTGTGTTCCACATGAAACAACCTGAGATGTAAGCTTTCATCCTTATTTTATTTTCCCCTTTAACCGAAAATATATTTCCCCTCCTTCTATACTTCCCAGTTCTTCCCTATCTCTCCTCCCCTCCCAATCTACCCACTGTCTGTCTCTCATTAGAAAACAAATAGGCTTCAACAAATACTAATATAATATAATATAATATAATATAATATAATATAATAAGCTAGAGCAATAGGACAAAAGAAACAAACAGTAAGAAAATAGCCCCCTCAAATGTCAACAAATACAGACACAGAGACTCACTTTTCTATACATTCAAGAATCCCATAAAAACACTAAACTTGAACCCATAAAGGGCCTGTAGCATAAAGAAAGAGAAAAAACTATAAATAGTTAATAGTAGATGAAATTATTATTTTAAATAAACAGGAAATGGGTGTGCATGGAATATGTGTGTAAGACAGAGTAAACAATTTCAGTATGCTAACTCTTATTGATCATGCTGTACTTTCAAACTCAGCCTCCATTGCCTGTAATCTTTGTCCTACATAGAAAAATCAGAAAGGAAGGAAAATAACTGTATTTGAATTCTTCAGGTTAGACTTTCAAGTTTAGATAAGGGAGATGGATAGGTGTTTAAACCCTGTGAAGCCTTGCAACAGGGCCTGCACAAGTTCAAGCCAGACTGGGTCGCAACTCTGAAAGGAGAAAGGAGCCATGAACTCTTATCCTTAACCAAAAACATATACCCAGCTGATACCTGCTTTCAAAGGTATTAAAATTAATTTTCTCTGGTGGAATCTCACTGGTTATATTAATCACACATAACAGCATGCCCAATGCCCAGCAGTAGATGGCCATCACAAAATGAATTCAGTAGTATATTTATAGGCCTTCTGTCTCAGACTGCTCTTTTGGTCTTTCTCTGGTATATTATGGTTTCCTTTTTTGTGTTGTTATATATTTTACTTTGTGTGTGTTTCTCTGTTTGTATGTTTGTGTGTGTGATTTATATGTGTGTGTGTTTGTGTGTATAATGTGTGTGTATGTGCGTGTGCACGCACATGCATGCTTCTTGTGCTTTTTTCTTTGTTTTTTCCTTTAAAATAATCCTGTTTTATTTGTTGTTTTGTTTACCATTTTGTTTTCTAAAGAGAGGAAGAGAAAGAAAGGGATGGAGTAGAGTGGGTTGGAAGATCGGGGGATCTGGGAGAAATTGGAGGTGTGTAATCAGAATATATTTTATGAAAGAAAATTATTTTCAATATTATATATTGTATTAGAAAAAAGTATATTAATTATATAAAGAGAAAATAAATGATATTCAATTTTGTAAGAGTGACAATGAGAATAGAACAATGAAAAGCTACTATTATAGGAAAGAACAAGTTATGTCACATCACACTACTCTATCTAAACCTCTCAAAAAAGTTCATATAAGCAGGTTTCACCTTCAGTGAAATAAGCTCATTAAATAACAGAAAGAAATTCTTAAAGTCAAAGCATGGCTTTGGTATAAATTACCAAGTTCAAAGTTATTTGTTTTATTCATATCTACCTGAAAACTTGTCAAATAAAATTTATTATCAAATAAAATTCAGTATTAGAGATAGTTTACACGAAGATAAATGAGAAATCAAAACTTACTGTTAAGTTCTAGGAATTTAATTTTTGTTTACCATTTTCTTCCTTCCTATGGCTTTTCTTTTATTGAGGAAAAGTAGAAGTTTTGATTTCCCATGTTTACAAACCTAATTTCTTATATTTCTGTTCAAAGACACTGTAACATTGCCACTTGATGCTTCTTAATCATAGCATGTGAAAGGTTGAACAGACCAATTCAATCATTCACAAAGCAATTCAGAATTTTAACTTAACTTCCTCAAACTTTTACCACATCTAACTCCACATCACATTTCAAGGGAAAGTTTTCATCATAGATTTATACAGACGAATAAATTTGGCCTCTTAGAATTCCTGGCTTTTCTGATTGTATTCTTCAAATGTGATTTTGAATTCTTGAATGGTGGTCTTACAAAATCAGCTAGAAATATCCTCTTTACTTTTATTTCATAAAAACGATTATTAAGAAAACAAAACAGTAGGTTTTTTTCTTTAAATATTTGCAAATGTGAACAGTAGACCCATCAGAATCAGACATATTCTGTTAACAAGGCTATTAAGTAGTATGTCAAGTTTTAAAAACAGATTTAGGCATGTACATATTATCTATATTTTCTTGTGTGAACTTTGTCAGATATAGAATTGATAAAGATGTGAACATAGTATGGTTATTACCCTTTTAGTGATCATAATATATGAAATGTTAAACTTTCTTTTTTAAAAATAATATTTGACACTTGCGACTTCTTTTGTTCCTGGCATCCCTAGAATCCTATTGGTTGCACATACTTTTGATTTGTGAAATATTTTTATTATATTTCTGTTTTTAAGTCCATTGATTGTTAATCTATTATTATTTTCACATGCATTGTTTGAAATTCAGAATAATTCTTGAAAGTTTTATATATTCATTTATTTACATATTAATTACATAATTACAAAAAATTTACATATTAATTAACTAGGTCCTACTACATAACACACATTAAACTCAACTTTATGCCTCAGGCTTGCAATGCACAAGCATGTCTGCCTTTGTCTCATGCCTTCTTTCTATCTCCCTAAATTGGAAGGTAAAAATTCAATTTAGTGTGTACATACTTTTATTTATTGACAACACATTATTTTATTTTATTTATTATTTATTTATTTATTTATTTATTGATGGAGGTGAAGATATTTTCACTGGCTTCTGGGGAAATTTTATATATTTACTTTTTAAAAGCAACAACATTAATTTCATGTTTCCTATTAAGGTATGATGTAGTTTTTAGCTCATTTGATCAGTTTATCAAAGTTATGTAATTAACCTTACATAATAACTTTGTTCTTCAATAGTTTTTCATGTAGGACATGGGGATTTAAAGAATTAAATATCATATACCAAAACAGATTTTAATATAAGCATTCTAACTTTTGTGAGCATCAATCTTTCTAATGATTTCTTATACTTATTTTAAACTTAAAATAGCTACACATTGATAAACATATTCTGAGCACCCCTTTAGACATTGCAGATTAGATTTTGAATTAAAATGTAAAGGTACATTACATTCTCAGGGGCTATATTTTAGATGGCAAATCATAGTATTTAATTTGAACTTAAGGAATGTAGCTCCATTTAAAAATATATCAATACAATGAAAGTTGAGAGTTGGCAATAGTAGATCAATAGACTGAACAGCGTGTGGATTGAAATAAAATCTCAAGTTTAATGGTACTTCATTGCTTCATTGTTGGTTCTGGATGTGATTAGTTATGGAGGGGTTAGCATTTCTTTTCTTTTTTTTTTTTTTTTTTTTTTTTAAATCAAGCCAGATACCCTCTCTGGTGGTTTGTGAGAATGGTGTCCATAGGGTTATATATTTGAATGCTTGGTACCAGTTTGCGGGTCTGCTTGGAAATGATTAGAAGACTGAGCATTGTTGGAGGAGGTGTATCACCAAGAGTGGGCTTTGAGGTTTAAAAAGCACACATTATTCCCAGTTTTCTTCAGTTCTGCTTCCAGCTTGAGGATCAAGGTGTAAGCTCTTATCTACTGCCTCAGAGTCTTGCCAGCCTATCTGCTGTATAATGGCTACCATGTTGCTCATGGAGCTCTACTACCCTCTAGAATTGTGAACACAAAATTAAGTGCTTTCTTTTATATGTTTTCTTGGTTTCTTTACACAGCAAGAGTAAAAGTAAACAAGAAAACTCCCTTGTCTCCTTACCATCTGAAGATGTACATATGAGAAGACTGTTTTCCAGACTATGAATGGGACCCTCCCTCCTCAGGCAGAGAATTGACAGGTACCATTGGTGATGGGTTTTTCACCAAACAGTTTGTGTTGTTAATCAACATTAATATGTTCTGTGTATCTTTTATATACTAAAGGTGACATGGAAGTTTTTTTTAATGTTTATCATTAAAAGAAAAATACAAACACAAGAAGAGAAATATTCATATTTTTTTTCCTTTTCCGATCCAAGGGTTTTTTAATTTATAATTTTTTCTTTCCCTAATAACACATAATTTACTTGGGAAAAGTATTTTTTCGTAACAGTTTTATTAATTACTTGAGTTCCATACAATGTTTCTTGATAACTCTCTCTTCCCATTCAACCTTGGTCCATCCTTCCACCTCTGTGCCTTCAAGAAGAAAAAATTAATAATGATGAAATTAGTTCCAGACTATGTGGTGGGAGTGTGAATCACGGGCATCAACATGGTTTTTGGAGTCAGAAGGTTTCTCTAATCATGGAAATTGACCTGGTCCACATCAGCCTGAGATCAAGCATGACCACGTTTAACCTGAAGTTGGGCCCTATCACCCAAACACTCAGGCACCCGGTTTTCACACAGGCATCTGAAGACATCGTATAGGTATCTGGACATTCTGTGGGCACCTGGATATCCCACCGGCACCAGGGATCTCTTTGGGAAAACTTGAACTCAAATATTTTATATTTAAAACACTCTATTTTAGCTGTGTGTGCTTGTATGTGCATGTACATGTGCGTGTGCGTGTGTGTGTGTGTACTTGTACCTGTGACTTTCTGGAAAGGTATTTTGTGTTATTTACTCCTACCCCACTGCTGTATCCCTTTCTCTAACATCCCCACATCTCTACCTTAATTTATCCTTTTTTGTTCAATCATTCCCTTTTAATCTTTTATATTACTTTTCTCTGTCTCCCCTCCCTTAAAACCTTTTTTCTATCATCCCAGTAGTTTATTGAGTTGTAATGGTACTCTAATTCAAACACACATACCTATAATTCAAAGCTAACATTTAGGAACGTGATAAAACGTTCAGAATTTTTATCTTTCAATGTTTGAGTTACTTTCTTTCCTGTATCAGGGAAGCTGCAATGAACATGGATGAGCAGGAATTTATACAGTAGGATATGAAGTTATTTGGATATATGACCAAAATGCTTGTATTAGTTACTTTTCTGTTGCTTTGATAAAATACTATTACCCAGGACACTTAAGGAAGAGGGAGTTGATTTTGTCTTTATGTTACATAAGACTACCGGTGCTTCTGGCAGAGGGGCATATCAGCAAGCAGCAGGGACTATGATAAGAACAGGAAGCAAGGAGCTTACACCTTTTACTATAAGCATCAAGTAGAGAGAACAACCAGAGAGTTAGGCAAGACTATATATATTCAACCTGCCACCAGTTATGTACGTTCTTATTCAAGATGACACCTTCAAACCTCCCTAGTAGCACCTGCTGGAATCAAGTGTTCACTTAACATTTCTCATTCAAGCTGGTATAGCTGGATCACGTCATAGATTGATTTCTAGCTTCTTGCGAATCATCAACAGTGATTTCCATAGTGGCTGCAACAGTTTTCACTCCCAGCTGCAGTTAATACGTGTTGCTCTTTCCCCACAGTTACACCAGCATTTGTCAGGACTTGTGAGCCACTCTCCTAGATTTTTACTAACGTGTTTGTCATCTTTCTATACATAGTTACAGTGTTTCTCTAGTGCATTCTTTTGTATATGATTCATTAAATATCACAATACTCTATTTCTAAAAACTCAAATAGGTATTTCATTTGAGAAGGCATTCTCTTGGAGTTTCTGTTTCTCTATATTCTGTGTCCAAAAACCTATACTATAAACAGATAATTACAGTTCTCATCACTATAAAGTTTAATGTCACCTAACACTATTACTTAGTACAACATCCCTAATAAACATTGTTGATTTATTCCTTAAATGACATTTATAGCTTTCTTTGCTTACCCTGCTCCATATTAACATCTACTTAATGATTACGTATTATATTTAATAATTGCATGTCTGGTTTCCTTAAAAATTACAACACTGCTCTTTCCTTTTTAGTTAGTTAAGTTTTCCTACTAGTTGAATGCAGTCATAGAAAAAAAATCCCTCAATTGGAGCTGTCTGGTACTTTCATTATTCACATTATTACATTATAGTAAGATAATTTTTATATATCAATGGACTTTAGAGAATCTTAATCTTGTTTATGATGATTGAGTACATGGGAATTTTATATGCTTGCAAGAAAGTGTCTGTCTCGATTGTTGGGTACAATTCCATTTTTTTTGTTAATATTCAATTTTGTTCTTGATGCTATCAGAACAGTTTCTAACTTTAGTTATACTGAAAGGTTATTGAGTTTATGACTCTATGTTTTATAGCATCTTCATTGGTGAGGTAGTTTGCCTCTTCAATGTCCTGTACTGGACCATAAGTTAAAAGCTTGATCACAAGTCCCTGACTTTATTAAAAGGGTGTGGAACATTTTGTACGTGGTATCTAGTAGGAGAATAAATCATTAAGGTTGTTATGTTTACTGAGGTATTAAAAGCCTGCCCCTTTTTCTTAACTCATAAAGCTAGTACTTTTCTTTAAACTGCATTTTTACTTAAATTTTATTTAATGGTGACTTGGCCTTAGATGGAAACATCTGAATCCTTGAGTTAAAACAAATATGTACTCCATATAAGTTGAATAACTCAGACACTGTCCAATGTGATGGAAAGATGACATGCAGAATTGGTGATATTGCTGCTGAGATGACTTTTCCTATGATTATTATGCACATTGTATTTTCCTAAAAACATGAGAATATCTTTACTGGAGTTAGAATTTTACCTCAAATAGAAGATTAATTATCCAACCCATGAGATATGTTCTAGAAATAAGGAAGTCAAATAATAGTATTAAATACTGTGTCCAAAGATACATTGTTAAAATAAATAAAACAATTTGAACACAATACTTTAGAAGGACTTTCATTATATATTTAAGATTTGCTAAATTTGAAACAAAATGAAAGTCATTGTCAAAATTGATGGATAAACATTGTCAAGAGATTTTTGTCAGTGGAGAGGGCTTTACAGTAGGCAGTGGCTGACATTTGCTTTACCACAGCTGTAGAATCAAGTCTGAGAGTGCACACAGGGTAGATGAAGTGATGATTTAAGATATAACATTAATACCATATCTTATAATCATATGCAAGTTAGGTAATTTTAATTTTAATATATTTAAAATGCTCCAAAAGCATCCTTTAGAATCAATGAGCCAATAAATTGGTATTGATTTAAAAGAAAGTACTAGTTGGGTGGTTCTGGTACACGAATTCCAGCACTCTAGAGGCAGAGGCAGGTGGAACTTTGTGAGTTCAAGGCCAGCCTGGTCTACAGAGTGAGTTCCAGTCCAGCCAGAGTAATAACAGAGAAACCCTGTGTCCAAAACTCCAAAAACGAAAGCACTATTTTGAATTTTAAAATGCATCTTTTGTTGATTTGATTATATTTTGTTTTACTTGAACTTGGAAATAGTAAGTCAATTTGCTTCATTTCTTTTTAAATATTTAAAAACATACTCTTAATAATATTTATGTGTTTTCAACTTAATTACATTATGTAATCACATTATGTTTATATATATGATATAAATGTGTGTGTGTATACATATATATATATGTATTTTGATAAAAACTTTTTAATCATATTATCAATTTGACTTACATTTGAAATCAGTCGGATTTTTTTTTCTATTTTGTATTTGATGGTTTAACTCTTTATATTTGAATAATAATACTCCACTGAACAAGAGTGATATTGTCAATTGTATTTTTCAGATATCTCTTCTCTCATGTAACAACCACATACTTATCTATTGCTTATACCACAGATATGCTTATGCTTTAATGATCAGATAATAGTAGCAAAAATATGTAGAAATTTGATATGAATGGTAGAATATCAGCGTGTTTACCACCACACCTGTCTCTAGTAGGTGATACTCTGAGTTTGTTTAGTGAGTTATACAAGCCACTCAGGCCTTCCAGAACCTTCACTGGTTTAATTTCACTTTTTTTTATAACATGATTTAAGTTTGGAAAAGAAGAAGCATCAAGATCTTTCTATGACTGGGTGAATACTTTAGTGTTCAGAAAGATCCTGACTCATCACATAAACTGAGATTTATCCATAATTTCATTTAGTGTCATTACCATGTCTGTGAAATTTCAGTTTGTTTTATACTAGCAATGGACCTCAGGACAACATTGTCTCTCTATCTACTGGCTTTGCCTCAGGTCAAAGTGACTTTAAAAGCTTTCATGGCAATCTGAAGGAGCATGGCTTCATGTTTTCTTTGATCATGTGTGAGAAACCCAATTGTTATGCTTTCACGGTCATATACAATGATTGTGACCTTACCTCTAACCTAAACTGCAATATCTATTCACATATGCTTCATGCCTTTATTCTTCTTCATATCAAACTTTTCCAGAAAAAAAAAATTTTTTTCCTTGTGAAATTTCTGTGAGATTATTTTATATATACTAACAACAAATTTTGTACTTCCAGGAAGGTTATACATACATACATACATACATATATGTGATATATATATCACCAGTAGGAGCTCATATCAGGATTATGTAACCACATTTAAGTGCCAAAGAATATATCTTAGTGTACTTATGTATAATATCCTTAGTAAGGATAAATAAAAAGCAAATATTGTATGTTCTACTCTTTGAAAAATACAGCTTATAAAACAGCCTGTCAGAATTTCTAAAATTAAACTCTCTTTAATGAGTTAATAATCTGAAATTACAAAACACACAGGACAAAGGCTGTTGAAACAAAGACAAAATTTACAGCTGCAGCTTCATTTATTGTGCTTTATTGCCCAATGATTATTTAGACCATTTTCACAAAAATGTCAGTTATTTCTCTCTAATTTTGAATGAAATAACATTGGATTCCCTTTGGGTGTGTTTATTTGCTTTGTTGGCTTTATGTTACTTAGTTGAAGAGGCACAAACATTCCAAGGCAAGTTCTAAACATCTGAAAGATTTTCCATATTATCCAGAACTTGGGCATTTCCTTAGTTTTCTCTCACTCTATTCATCTTTTGTTTAGTGAATATGATATTAGTCCCAAGTAAAGGTCTCTAAGAGCAGTGCCAAAATAATGGGAAGGTATAGATTCTCTGTCCCCTTCCCCTCCCCTTTTGTGTGTGTGTGTGTGTGTGTTTGCGTGTATGTAGATTTTTAGAATCTGGATCACTTTATTTTAATAGCAACATGAAATTGTCTGTGATTTCTGGAGTATTCTAAATTAATGAAACTCAACAGCTAATATGTATGTGTGTATGTATGTATTATGTATGTATCTATCATCTATCTATTATCTATCTATATGCATATATAGATATTTTTTCTTCTTTCAGTAGTAATTTGGTTCAGTGTTGTTCTAAAATCTTTACAGATAAGAATTCATTGGTTCCCTGATAGTGCTACAAGAGTTCATATTCCCAGTTTTTATCTTCTGAGGTTAGGTAGATTCTAAGATTGAATAGGTAGAACTAGCAACTGATCCCTTGAAGGTTTACTCCACAGTATATGTCTTTGCACAATCCTCACTCCTCACTCACACACTAAAAGAAGAAACAAAATATCATCTTGTGACTACCTATATCAAATATCCATCCTACCCTCCAATAGCACATATAAATTCTCCTCTACATAAAATTATGACAGCCAGAGCAAATTGATGTGATCAGTGATAATATATGTTCAGTTTCTGAACTATATTGTTCAAGAGAGTGGGTGCATACCCTTTATCTTTCTCCTTGATGGGATTCTATTCAGGGCTGGGTCATTTTAATGAAGATATTTACAACATATTGTTTGATTGGAAACAATATTCATTGAACTATCTGATGTTCCTCTTGCCACATCCTTGCACTGTGTATTAAACAAGCTTTATATTTTTAAAATTATTCTTTCCAGTTAAAACAGTAAAAAGTGGCAGAATTTAATGCACCTAGGAACAGAACAAAACTATGTGGAAACCACATATCCTTTCAAAGACACTAGTATGTCTTATCAAAAATCATTCTAAGTGATGTGTTCAAAAGGTGGCATGGAGTTCTCACTCTGACCCAGTGTGATTTCCTCTTGTTGTTTGCTATGCCTCCATCCTGATCCAATATTATCTCCAACACAACTTATTTAGTTAGAATGAAAAGTGAACAAATTGGCTTTAGTGTTTCCGATTTTGTGATTTAATCACCATTTTTTACTAATAATTCCTCTGAAGATCTAGATGTCATCATGATGTATTTTTTTCATTTGTAAAATTGGCACAGTCATTTGCCCTTTGTCCCATACATAATGGCTTTCTAACAATTTCAGTTGAGGTCTCTGATAACCATGTAATCATAGTCAAGGTAAAAGTGTGTTAGATTCCATATAAGTTACAGAAAGGAAAGATGTTTGGATCCAGTAATTGCAGTTTCTAGTAACCTGGCATTTTGTGCTTTATATGGACTTAGTATCTCTGCACAGATAAATGTATATATCTATAGTATTAACATATACAAAGTTACATGAAAATAAGCACTTGTGTTCAATTAGTAAGAAAAAGTGCTTGAATTTTCAAGTTTGTAATTTATGGCTTTAAAATTACCAGTTTTTAATGTCATTTTAATGGCAATAATTATCCTTATTGACTTCAATGTAATGTCAAACAGAATTATCTTCTAATTATAAATTAGATGATCTCTGCCTAAATGTTCTGTCCAAAGTTCTATAATTACAATCAGGCTGCTCTGTATGACAATTGAGAAACCTTTGACTAGCTTTTAAAAAAAAAAAGTTATAAAATCTGCTCCACAGGAAGCATCATTCCATAAAGAAATTGACATCAACAGAGCATGTTCTGGCATCGTTGTATTCACACTCAGCAACAGGTTTCAAATGTAAAATGCTTACCTGCTTTTTGTTTTTGTTGTTGTTGTTTGTTTGTTTGTTCCAAGTGCCACACACAGCAGGCTTTGACTGGCAAGTGAATATGTTTGTGTTAATTTAGTTCTACACACCATATATTCTTATTAATGATTAAATATCTTACTGAATGATGAGACCAGCAGTACAGCTCATAATTCTTCACTAGGTATAAGGCTTATCAGATAAATATTCTCATCTCTTTTTAATCCACACAAGGAAGTGATTCCATTTACTATTCACTGACTTTCCTGCAATTCTAATAAGTAGTAATAGAAAAATTAAATTGTATGAAAAATTTCTTGTAAACTGTTCTATTTCTTGAGATATTTGATATTCCTTCTAAATTTATTGACTTATAGCCAGAAATTATTTGATACTGAGCAACATGCTTTAACTAGCTTGAAATTCACATTTGCAGTGCTATAATATATGTGAAGAAAAGAAAGTTCTCAGTTCCCCCCCAAAAAAATTTAGTTAACTGTCTTACTACATTTAAATATTCTTGATATAAATCTTTGAAAATTTATATTTTGGCCAGTTAGTTATCTCTTGATTATGTAAATAAAGCTATCTGTGTATATATATAAGCATACACACACACACACACACACACACACACACACACACACACACACGACTTACTTTGCTGTATTGGTTCAGATTTCAGCATAATCAAAAGATTCCATCAGGAGTAAATTATGCAGTATTGTGCTGCCACTTAAGTAAACTGTGAAAGTTTCTCATGATTTTCTATGTGCACCTTGTGATGTTTTATTTTTTGTCAACTTGACTCAAGTTAGAGTTATCTGAGGAAAGCAAACATTAATTCAGAAAATGTTTCTGTCATATTGGCTGTAGGCAAGTCTACAGGGCATTTCTGTTTTCTTTTTACAATTTTTCATTTTATGTGTATGGACGTTTTGGCTGCATGCATGTGTGTGGACTGTGCATCCAAATAATATCTGTGAATGCCAGAAGAAGGAATCAGACCCCTTGAAACTAGACTTACAGACGGTCCTTTAATTAGTTACTCTGCTATGGCTCTGACAAAATACCATGACCAAGATAACTCATAGAAGGAAAGCATATGGCTCCAGAGAGAGAGGAGTCCATCACCATCACAGCATGAAAGCAAGGCAGTAAGCACCAGCTACGGCTGCAGGGACATCTGAAAGCTCGAATCTCACAATGCATATAGGTAAAAGAGCATAAACCTGCCATGAGTATGTGTTTTGAAATCTCAAATCAATTCCCCCTAGTCCCATGACATACCACTTTCAGCAAGGCCACACCTCATAAACCTACCCAAATACAGTCATCAATTAGGTATAAAGTATTCAAATACCCCCAAATATGAAAGAAATCTCATACAAATAACCAGCCATGCATGAACTTCCCTGTGGGGTGGGTGCTGGAATTGAATTCAGGTCAAATGAAAGCAGCCAATTGTCTTAACTGTTGAGCAATCATCTAGTCAGGCATTTTCTTGGTTACTGATTCATGTGTGAGGGCCCAGCTCCTTATAAGTGCTGCCAAACCTGTGGACAGTGCTTGGCTATATAAGAAAGCAGACAGAGCTTATATTTATATATTTATTTTATTTTTCTAAATTATTATAGAGCAAGCCTGTAAAGGCCTTTGGCTGAGTTCCTGCCTCCAGGCTCTGGCCTTGAGTTCCTACCATGACTACCTTGAATGTTGGATCATGAATTATGTGATACAACAAAACATTTCTCTCCTCTCCAAATTATGGTGATTACAAAAACAATAGAAATCAAAATGGATATACATAAAATGTAGAAAATTGTTTATTATATTCTTAGTCTCATAGGTGTTAGTGATGGGAAGCCAAAAGAGAGTAGTCTGGAATTGTATATATTTGAGTATCAATAAGTTTTATTTAAACTTCTAAAATATCATGTTATATTTGTCAATTTTTAATAGATTCTTATTTATTTGTATATGTGTGTTTGTATGCTATGTATGTGCAGATGCCAGCAAAGGTCAGAAAAGAGAGCTAAACTTATAGAAATTGGGGTTACAGAAGACATGAGTTACCTGTAATGGGTGTTGGAAACCCAATTCTTGTCCTTTTGAAGAACAGGAAGTTCTCTTTAGCATTGAGCTATCTTTTTGGCCCAAATTTTGGATTTTTATAAAAATAACATAGGACACACAATGTGTGATTAAATGTCCAGAAGAATATGAAAATATTGTATAATAAACAATAAATTTTATACAATTTCTTATAATGACTTCCTAATATTTGTTTATGTCCTTTATAAATAGTTGATTAACTAAAAGCTTTGAGACTGTTTTTTCATGTTAAATAATAATGTATATACTGAAGTTCACTTAGGGGAATGTAATGAATAGACAATATTTTAAATTTATGAAATTCTCAATATACATGCTTTCTGGAAATTGTTTAAGGAGACTGTCTATGAAACCATCTATGAGTCTGTGTGAAAAAATACATGAATAAAATGTGTATTATTCAGAGCTCTGTAGGAAAAATATATAGGCAGGGATAGATAGGTAGACAGATACATAGATGCTTGATAGATGAAAGATAGATACAGACATAGATAGATGATAGATAGATAGATAGATAGATAGATAGATAGATAGATAGATAGAGACAGAGAGACACAGACACAGAGGTGGGAAGAGAGAGGAAGAAAGAAGATGAGGTGGAAGAAGAGAGAAGAGGAGAGATGAGAAGAGAAAAGAGAGGAGGTAGTTTGGGCAGTCCAACAATAGGAGTGGGCTTGCCAGATAGGCTGAAATGCTGGAAGCTATTAAATTCACAGAAGCTACATGCCTTGGCAGTCTCAGTCTGAAGTTGAAACCCTAGAAGATTCAATTGCTGTCATTCAGTCCATGTTGGAAGGCTAAAAACATGGAATCTGATGCCAGTAAGGACAGCAGCAGCTAGAGTATCAGCTGTAGGAGGGGTAGACACAATACTCTGCAAGAAGTGAAGAAGGAAGAAACACAACTGCCTTTGTCTATGTTTGGACTACCAGTGAGAAGGCACCTATTGATCTGAATAAGAGACTTCAACACTTAGTTAATTCTTTTCAGAATGCTCCTACAGATACACTTAGAGTTAGGTTTCTTAGTTGAGTGCAGAACCTGTCAAGTTGATAATTAATACTACCCATCTGCATGTGAACATAGAAACACTGTTAATCCTATGCAGCAGATACTATTGGTATACGTACAAGATTTGGAATCTGGTGTTTATTTAAATGCTTGGCTTGGAATTGCACAAAAATCACATTCAAGTCCCCCAATACACCGAATTCAAATGGACCAATGTGCATGATTCTATATCCAACAGCATCGCCTAACCAGTGAAATTTATCTTTCAACTACACTATTGTATAAAACTATATAGATGTGAAAATTTAGTCTTAGGAAGTGTTTGGAAAATCACTGAATAATTCATTTTAAAAATGAGTTCATACTTCAAACTGTCCTGCTGCGTCAAAGAAAAAACAAAAAACAAAAAACTTTCCCTGTAATAAGCCACTACCCCTGACTCTGTACTGTCTTGTAAAATAATCGCTAATTTCTGAGCCTTGGGAGGTCTGAGTGTGGTATAGTGTTCTATTTTGTACTGAACCTCCAGAGTTTTTTATTCTGCATACCTTGACCAGTTCTGGGTCTCTGTGTTAATCACTTGAAGGATGAAGCTTCTCTGATGAATAATAAAAGATGCACTAATCAATGGCTAGATTTTTTTTTAATCAGAGAATATAATTAGAAATTTAAACTGTCTTCTAGTTCTTAATCAATACCCTGAATAAATTATGTAAGAGATAACCATGCTAATTAATGAAAGTTTTTTTTTCAGCTTACAAATAACTATTATTAAATAAAAGTACATCATGAAATAATCCCTTAAAATTATGGGAATGTCAGAAGCTACGTTTACAATCTATACTTTTAAAAGTGGTTTGTGGTAGTTCTTTTACTTTTTTGCATGACGGATGTTGGATTGTCTTGCAGCTAAGAGTAGGTAGAGGGCACTTATGAGCCCAAGCTGTCATTCTGAAGAGCTGGCAGGAATCTGATCCCTCCCCCTTCACAGCCACAAACCACAAGATACTGCCCCATCCAAGTGTGTGCTATCTGGCAGAATTGTTTATATGGAGTTAAAACTAAACTCTTCCATATAAAGTCTATACTTCTAGTCCTTGGAAAAATACCTAAGTCTCCAATATGCAAGAGGGACTGCCTGTCCTAACCAATGAGCTTCCAATGACATTCCTGGGATAGAGGAACCATTCCTCTGACTATAAAAATGTAAGCCCTTCACCCAGTAAACTAGTTCAAGCCCTCTGCTCTTGGCTTCCGAAAATCCTGTTCCTTTTCCTCGACTCACAGATCTCTCTCATCTAAGATTGGATGGGTGCACCAGAGAACCACGCCACCTGGAGGCTTCCCATCTCCACCCAGTAGTCTGCCCCTGGCTAGCTGCAGCTACCTTGCAGGACCGGGAAGCACTTTCAGATTTATTATTTAATTTCTAACAGCTGGGGACATGGCCTGTGGTTTGAGTGCTGTCACCCAAGTCTTAGAACCAGACTTCAGGCCTCAGGAATACACATGCTGGTTGATAATTCAAGAACTCATGAAGCAGAGACAGGCAATCATCAGAGCAAGTTAGTAACATAAAGTGGCCATATTAGCAAATTCTCAATTCAGTTTAGATATCCTGCCGCAATGAATAAGATAGAATAGAATAGGCAAACTCATCGATGCCAAACTTGGGCATACACATACAAATACATATAAACTTGCATACCTACATACATGTATGCCATGTATACACACACATGAGGACATTTTTAAAAGAGGTTGAAACCATGGTTGTAACATGGCTATTACACACATGAACTCACAGCAAATATGATTACTTGATAAAGATCCATACACTTTCAAGCCAGTCAAAATTCTGCTACTGACAGTAGATAGCTACCAAAAGAATAAGAATCATTCATTTTTGAGAGTGTTCCCAATAGTAGGTTTCTTGTTCCCTTTGTTCCAATGGAAGGGCGTCTATCCATATATATGTGCTCAGCATTAACTAGACTAACTGGGATATCAATCACTTAAACAAACAACATCGAATGACATGGAGTTAGAACCATAAGTTGGAACAATTATTGGGGAAGTTGGAGGATAGAAATAGGGAGCAGACATAATCATTTTTCATTGTATGTATGTATGAACCTCAAATACAAAGTATAATTAAAAATAAAAATGGAATATTTAAATAATAGAATTTATTCTACTGTTATTAGGCAAACAATTTGTGCAGTCTCCAAACAAATAGAATTTGATTATTTCATTGATGAGCATATATTTTCTCAAGTAAATTTTGTATTCAAATTAGTTTGAACAACTACTAGTTAGTAACAGGGGTTCCTTAACATATGGAACAAAAACTAGAGTTTCTCTCTGTATTGAAAACACACCTATGCTCAGTGAAAATTGACAAGGTTTTCTAATTATATTCTGTAAAAAAAAGAAAAAATGAAGTCATCAATTAGTGCATCTTTCAATATTCATCAGCAAAGCTTCATCCTCCAGTAGTTAGTGGTTAATACAAAAACCCAGAACTGGTCAAGGCACAGAGAATAAGAGACTCTGGAAATTGAGACCTAAATAGAGTATCTACATCACCCTCAGTTCCCCCAAGTTTCAGCAATTATTTCAAAAAGCAAGATAGAAAGTTAATAAGAGTCAGAGGCAGTGGGTGATGCCAAGGAAACTGTATTTTAGAAATAACAGGACAATTTGAAGCATGAACTCACATTGGTTGAAAAAATATGTAGTAGACTTGTGAAAGTTCAAGCCAGAGATAATCCAATATGTTGTAGAGAGGTGGACACAAAATCCGACCCATAGCTGAAAAGTTATTAGCAATCGATAGCTTTTGGGAAAGGAATAGTCAGCTTCCTTTAATTGTGTGGCCCTCAGTAAACTGACATTGCCCCAATGGAAGGCCACTTATCCAAGAGTATATTGACATCACAAATTGGTCTTGTTAGATTTAAATAATAAATTGGAGAGAACACAAGTTGGTGGGTAGGGAAGGAGAGTGAATCTTAGAAGAGTTGGGGGAGGGGCTGAATATGATAAAGAGGCATATAATTCTTAAAAAATTAATCATAATAAAGATAACACATCAAAAAAAATTAAATTAGAATTTTAAAATTATCTGTACAATGTGTTATTTCACAATAGTTTTATACACATTAACTTATTTTTTTCTAATTCTGTATTATTACTTAATAATGGTTTATTTTTTAGATCCCATTCTGAAGTTGACAATTACTACTTGAATGCAACGATGTTCATTAATTTACAATACTGTAAATTAATATACATTAAGACTCATATAGAGTTCTATCAGGATATTGATCTTTACTCTGTTATCATAATATATACCCCCCACAGGTCTCTGGGACATCCCCAAGCATGTATTTCAGCTTCTAATACATCTTTTTCTTTGATGTGTTCTGAGACTCTCAGTGCTTTTACCTATACTGCCATTTTAAGAGACCTTTGATGAAACATGGTGTAAATGATAGAATACAGACTGCAATATAACTCTGAGAATCTTTCAAGAGTGTTCATTTGCAATGAGTGCCAACTCTCACTAACAAGTGTGCATATATATTCCTGGACTTCTCAAATGTGAGCAAGTATAAAGGTCACAATAATAAATGTATATTACATACAATTCCTTGGTAACTATTTAAGAGATAACTACTACTTTTATAAACCTGAACTAACTGAGTTAAATGAAATGATTTTTGGATTTTCAAGGCAGAGCTAATCACTTATAAGAATGGTATCTTGTTTAATACACTTATCCCCAGAGAAGTAGTGAATGGAGACAGTCTCTTGAGTATTGAATGGCTATATCTATACACTTGTAGGAAGCAGATAATTCATCAGTGTCTACTTATGAATAGAAGCTTGTAGTACTGCAAAGGACTGTGCAAAACAATGCTAAAATTACTTGCATTTCCCTCAGATACCAGTATAAAAGGCTACATCAGAGATACCATACTTCCTGCTGAACTACAAGCATATCAGGTTTCCCTCATCCTCACCTAACCATTTTTAACATAACTTCATCAGGTCTAACAGATAGTCATATTTCCCACTGTGTTTTTAACTTTGAATATAACTGCTTCAAAATCTATTAGCACACAAGACTGAACTTCTGTAGTTATAATAAGCCTGAAGGTTTTTTTTAAAGTAATAAATGAAATATATTCTACTTACAGACTGTCAGTTTTCTTTCCTTTAAAACAAAGCTCACTGAGAACCTATATATTATGCCAAGGATACTGCGGTTTTCTTACTTCACAAAGTTAGTCATAGTTTGTTTATGTTTTCCAATCATCCACAGGTTTCTCAGCTCACATTGGTCTGTAATAAATAGTGCATAAAGTAGAACATCCAGTTTTGCTGCACTCCTTGATTTTTTCCCCTATTGTTCTTCACATTCTCTCACATTTTTGTGTCATCATTGCCTTTTATTATTTTATTTTAATTTTGGAACTCTACCATCATGAAAACTTCAACGTGTTTAACTATCAGCAAAATTTGACATGCTGGGTCACTTGTTGCTGTTATATAAACTGTGCTACATCCCCAACTCATCTTCATTTATCCACAGTTGCTTCTCCCAACTCTTCCCAATAATTACCCACTCTGATCATTCAGGTTCTCAGGGGCTTAGGGCTCAGGCTTCTTTCATTTTTTTTTTTTTTTTAGTGTTTACTTCCTTCTGGAAATAATGAAAGATTTTTAATTAAATATTATTTACTAGTGGCATGGAGGCCAGAGAAGAGCTTTCAAATAGTAGTTCCTTACTTCTTCAAAATGAGTTACAAGTCCTCAAGTTTGGCAGAAGTGTATCTTAAGCTGCTGAGCTGTCTCATCAGGCCTGCCTTTAAAATATATGTAAGATGTATTTACTTATTATCAACAATACATTTGTTAACATGCCTGGAAGAATACTAAAACAACATGGCAAAATTGACAGCTTAACACTTTATAATTTTTGGGTGTTGTCTTGCCTCTTATTTTTACTTTGTAGGATCACACATCCTACAAGAGGACAAACACCTACGATGTGACCTTAATTTAGGCCTTAGAAAATGTCTTCAGATTTAAGACAGAAATTCTTTGATTGTCTAATTGCATTCAACATTCTTTTGACTCAGTAATCTGAGAGCTGCTTTTTAATATTAGTTATGTCATCACCATTACACCCTGTGTTTTTGGCAATTAATTGCTAAAACTTTCTGATTTGGGAGGAACCCAATTTCCAGTAAAGATATATAGAAAAGTCTCTCATTCCCTGTGTTCATTTTTCCCACATAGAACAGTTTCCAGCAGCATATTTCAATGAGACCAGTGTTACAAGGCAGTGCAATTTTGATGGCAGTGATTGAAGTGTTCTCTGAACCATTTTAACAAATGGAGCTGAGTGAGTACTGGCTGATTGAGGAAAGTAATGTAAATTTGTGGTTAATGCTTTCCACTACTTACATTATATTTAGCAGTACTTTGTCTCTTGTCTCAAATCACCAGGTTGCAATTAAATGCATACTTCAATTAGATGGCTAACATAAAAGGGAGGTGTATTCTTTGTTGAATGAGCTTTCATTTCATTACTATATAAATGAGCTATTTAAATTTATTGAATATGAATCAAAATTATGTTTATTCCTCTTAGGCCCAATATACCATGTGTGTCAATTTCTGTATAAGAGTCTATATTTATAATACAGCAAATAAAATATAATTTTCATTTAAAACTTTTTATTAATTCTTATGAATTTTATATAATGTATTTTAACCATATTTTCTCAACTTCTTATCTTACTCTACCCAGATCCATCTCCACCTCTCTATGTCCTCAACTTTGTGTCTCTTTCCTTTTGGTTTTATTTAGTTCAAGAAGCCATGAACTCCAGTTTTTTACTGTCCATAGACATCTGGATACGAGCATCAACACTGGAGCATGTTGACATACTGGGATTTATGCTCTTATTTCTCTCTATTCAAAGCAATCAACTTTACACAGCTCTTCAGTTAGAGGTGGAGACCCATAAACACCTTCCCATTCCATTCTAGAATCTTGATTGGCTTGATTTTGTGCAGCTCTTGTGCTTGCAGCCTCAGTGGCTGTGAATTCAGTAGTCCTGTCATTTCTTGAAGACACTCTTTTGCTCAAGTCCATACAGATTCTATCTCTTAAAATTTTTCATTTACCTGTTGTGTCATAGTCCCTGAGCCTTCTGGAGGGAGTGTGATAATGAAATTCAAAAGTATAATAAGACAATAAAGAATTTATTGAATTTTATGTAGACTTAACATTATGGTTTTAATTAACTGAAACACATTATATAACAATATTGTTTTAAATGTATTAAAGATCCATGCAAAAGCTCTGTCTTGCAAGCTTTTTGTAAAATTTTGCTAGCTGTGTCAAGGTAAAGACAATAAGCTTTAAAATCTTACATTTTAGATCATGTTTTTCAAGATAAAGTATGTTAAAAGAACTAAATATTCAGAAATATATTATAGAAATTTATGACTTTACTTGATATTGCTGTGATTTTTTTGCCAATATAACTTCTTAAATTTTAAAATATTCTTTAATTTTTTAATTAACTTAATTAATTTAATTTAATTAATTTAGTTAATACTAATTTTTATTCTGGCCTTAAAAATCTTTGCCTTGTCCCAGTCCTTTCGTGCTTTTGTCCCAGAAATCCTCACTCCCTCTCCCAGGTTTTCCAGTTGATTGACCTGCGGGCCGGGTCAGCCTACAGTTGCAAGAAGGAGTAGAACCCCTAGAGCTGGAGTAAGAGCCTCACTTGGGTCCTGGGAAATAAGCAGGTTACACTCTGTACCTGAAGCCACTTTGCTAGCACTTTATGTCCAAACTTTTCAAGCAGAGATGTATGCTCCAGTGGAAGGAAGTCTTCAGTTATGAGCTAACCCACTGTGGAGACTATTAGTTATTAAATACTAAATTATATTTAGTATTTAGTATACAATTATTTATATTAGTATTTAGTATGTAATTAATAATATTAGTACATATAATTTAGTATACATAAAGAAGAAAATACTGTCTCCTTTTTTAACTTTTAAAAATAAAAAATATTAATTTGTATTTTTATTCCATTTATCAATTTGCACTTAAGAACATTGCAATTTGATGTTCTTTTCATAGTAGTTTAACAATCTCTATATACTACTTTCCTATAAATCTTAATATAGAATAGAGTTTCCAGGATCTTTATCTTAATGTATGCTATGGTATTCATACATGCAATGTTTACACCCTTAATACTATCATAAAATAATATACCACATAATAATAATAATACTATAGTAATAATATTTTCTAACTTTGATTATTCTTAATTTAATAAATGCAATTTAGCCAATATTATCTCTCAATAAGTCTAGTACATATTTTTCTTCAGCATTTGAGTAGCCATATGCCTGTGAATTAATCAATAATGATCAGTTAGCTTAACCAAGAACCAAAACATTTACATATGTACATTTATATCAAAAATTATGTCCTCAAATCACATTCTGTCTTAGATGCTTACATAATGGAACGTAAGGAACTGAGTTTCATAAGCAGTAGTAAAGTTACACCTCAGATTTCAACCTCTGGGAAAAAGACTTGATAAAAATGTGACTCAAATACTCAAAATCTATTACTTTTACAGGTTTTTCTTTTCATTAAATGCATAAATTAGTCTTTTTTGTCCTTCAAAGGATCTATATTTTATTCTAGAAATTGAAAATCTGTAATAAAGAGAATTTAAATCTCTGAAATGCTCTAAATCCTATAACTTTCAAGTACTGACATGATGTTTGCTACAAGTGGAAAATGTTAAAGATGAAACATTTTCCATGCCAAAATTATTGAAAATGTCATTTTAAATTATCAATCAGATTATGTAGATGTGTTACATTTGGAACAAAAATGAGTTTTAATGTTTAAAATAAGTTGTCATCTTTAAAATATCTTCTTATGATTATAAAAATAACCCATTTTTAAAAAATCTTAAGACTTGCACTGTTGGATATAGCCTCCATACATTTACTATGACATTTTCACAGTTCAAACTGCAAACCACGTGAACAGAGCTCAATACAATATGTAATATAGTTTTATTCTTTATGCAAAAAGGTGTAAATAAAATTGAGGTTATAGTAACTTGTGGAAAATAAAACCTTACAAAATACAACATTAAATGAAAACTTTTTTGAAAACTCCATGTGCTTTCCAAAGGAGAGAATTGAAGAATATATGATAATATTTTCTATCAATAAAATTTTAACATTTTTTTGAAACTTAAAAAACATAAGGTTCATACAGAGACATACTCACTTTTAAAAAGATTTTGTTATATTATATAAGCCAAGTCTTTTAATTATTCCTCATCTATCTATCTATTTAATCTATACATCTATAGATGCATGTCTATAGATGTATAGATATTTGTAATTTAAGCAGGCATACAGCAGACAAATTCATCTGTATCTTATTTAGGTAAATTTGGTGTTCATTACAACTTTCAGAAATATTGCAAAATATTCATCTCATGTGAATAGAAAATATATGAAACATATGAATATTTGAAAATACCCTCTTGGCAGCATGATGGCCATCAGAAAGTATACAGCTTCAATCCAAAAAAGGAAAAATACGCAAAGTCTAGCACCAGTGCCTGGGGTCAGGGCTTCCCTTAAGGAGCTAGCTGAGCAATCGTTGCACTAGATTTTTCCATCTTCCTTCTAGGCATCCTCACAGATGTTTGCATACATGTCCCATAAACAATAGGAAATGGGTATGTTCAGAATGTATAGCACTGAAGGAGCCCAACAAGTCAGAATTTTAGGATTAGATAAGTGCTATTTTAATCCTAATGTTGTTTTTAAAACATATGTTCTTAAGTCTCATGAGTCCTATTTGATGGTTATTTCTCCAGATGCTCAATAATAATTGGAAAAGACTTTAGTAGCAAAGTGTACTTGACAGCTGGAGCAGCAGTTACTTTTTAAGAGTTTTGCCATTTTTCTCATCAACTCTGCAAACAGGAATGATTCGCAACAACTAGGAGAATTCTGAAGACTGGTACGGCAATCAAAGGCCAAGAAGCAATATTCCTCTTTTCCATACCTCTTTTACTTTTCTGATTTATTTTGAGCAAAAAATGGTTTGGAGAAAAATAATCTTAAATTACAACTTTAATTAGATAGCATATCAAAATACAGTTTCACTCAAAATATAGCTTCTATAATGAAGAACATTGAAATTACTTTTAGAAACAGGTTTACAATCAAATTCTTTTCTGCCCCTTTTAGTGCTCTGTCCCCAGACAACACAGAAGCAGGTCTGATGTTAACACTTTTTCCAGTTAGCAAGCACAGACTAGAAAATTTATTTTTCCTCTTTTATAACTTTTAAATTTTTGAGATTATAATATAATTACATTTCTCCCTCCCCTTTTCACCTTATACACACCTTCTTGCTCTTTTTTCAAATTCATGACCCCAATTTTTTATTAATTAGTACTTCATATACATATGTACACGTACATACATATATATTCCTAAATATAACCTGAGTAGTCCATATAGTATGTGTTTGTATGTTTTCAGGAATGACCATTAGGTCATTGATTGATTTTAAAAATTCATAATCAATTTTTTTTTCCTGAGGAAGACTATTTCACCCTGACCTCCACCCACAGTATTCCTAAATTGCCCTGCAGTTGCTTATGTGGAGTTAAGGCATCATGGACATTTCTCTTGTTTACATTAGGATGTTTATTTGTGTTGCCCTTGTTCAGCTGACATTTGTGCAGTCATATTGGTGAGACTTCTATATGTATCTCTGACATTAGTAGAAAATAAAATCTCACAACAAACTCCCTGATCCTTTGGCTCTCACAATCTTTCTATCTCCTCTTTTGCTATATTTTCTGGAACTTATGTGTAAGGGTGTTTTGTGATGTATCCACTGGGACTAGGCTTCATATCTCCAGATTTTTGATTGGTTGTGGTTTTCTGTAGTGGTTTCTGTCTGTTGAGAGATGTTTCCTTGATGTGTGGTGAATACTTCACTATCTGTGGGTATAAGGACTAATGTTTGGATTTTTGTTAGGAGTTATGATGATTTAGTAAAGCAGTAGATGTAGATTATCCTTCAATAACATGACTTCACTAGAACTGAGTAGTTAGCTAGGTTTCCAGTACCAAGTATGGTCTCTTTCTTGATGAATTGATCTTAAGTCCAATTAGAGAGCTATGGGTTACCACCAAGGTATGTGTGCCACTAATTTATATTCTTATCTGTTTATACGTACTCTTTATATGCACTAGTTCAAACACAAAGATGTTGATTCTCTTCCAAATGAAAACCTCACTCAGATGAATGAAAATGAGGACACCCTGTTGACAGGATATAAAGACCTGGGAGATACAAGTACCACTGATAGCCAAGAGTATGTACAATGCCAAAGGCATTTAATGTCAATTAAATCTTAAACTCAAAGACATTTAGAGACTAGTGTATATTTTACTTAGCAATGTTACATCCACAACCCCACAACCACAAGAGAATAGTACAGTGTTTGTTAGGCTGCATGGAGAGCAGCATCTGCTATATTTGTATGTTGTTTTCAATATTTATTAATAGACTCTGTGAAAGAAAATCCATAATTAAATTTGACAGCTGAGATTTTTTTTTAAATCTTTTGTCCTTGCAAGATAGTCTCATTTTATTTCTGGTTCCCTGAATTAAATTACCAATGACACTTAAAGGTAAAAGCCTCAACTTCAAATGTGTACTAAGAATCAGAAATTCTCTATGTTCCTGAATCTGGGGTCCATAATGTGCAGTAATTACTTTGGTTAGACCTTTCATTTTTGTTTGTGTCTTTCTTTTTGTTTTGTTGTTTACTTATTTTTAGGTCGCTGTCTAATGCTTTATTCAGGAAAGTTTGGCTTCAAATATGTCAGCTCTAATATTAAAGGAAAAGTAAATATTTGTACTCAGATTTTATAATTCTCTATGGATTCTGAGTATTCTATTTCCTTACCTTCCCATTCCAACAGGGCATAATAACAGAAACTTAGAATCCACTTATATAGTCCCTTTGCAACTAAATAGATTTGTTAGTGTAAATGAAAGGAAAAATTGGATGTAATTATTGGGAAATGAAAATAAAAGGCAAGGTGTGCCTGGAGGGTTACCGCCATAAGTCCTGACATTTACTATCTGCAAGAAACTGTTGGGTTTTTTTGTTTTGTTTTGTTTTAAATAAATAAAACAAATCACTTTCAACAGGTTGTCACAGGCAGGAGACACTTATAGACAGTTTAAAAGTAGGTAATTTTTTAAAAAGACTAAGGGTTTATATAGAATAAAATAAGCAATTAAGTTTAATAGAATTCTAATCATTTATAGCTACAAACTATGACTCAAATAGCCTGGTTTGTACTACTTTCACTTTCTCATACCCATGCCAACTCATACCCATTCTCCCTAGCATAGAACATTTTCAAATGGTCTCCTTTTCAACAGAAACAATTCAGCTCCATGTAATCTGATATGGAATCCGGGAAGCTGCCTTTGAAATAGCAAATCAGGTAACAGTACTTTTCATCTCTGTCCGGATTTTAATTAGGTCTGAATCTAAACTCCTTAGCTTACAGGGCTCGAGTGAACTTACTTCTGATTCATCCCCATATCTCATCTCCTGAATTGCCTTAGCCAGCTTAAATGTTTATGATATTTTAGTCTCTCTTATCTTCTCCTATTAGTTCTAAACTACATCAAACTCTCTTCAGCCGCAGGCATTTGTGCTTTCTGTTCCCTTGATGTAGACCGCTCCTGCTGTTTTCTCATGTAGACTGCTTAGCATGCTGCAGGACTGATGAGGCTACACTCTCTAGAGAAGCTCTTCTTGACTGGAGCGTGTAAAACAGGCCCAGCATCTGGACATAGACTGTACATCAGGCCAACTATCAGGAAAGAAAACTTCCACCAAACCCAGAATATTTCTTTACTAAGCTGACAGTAGCCTACCTGGTAAGGGAACTTACTATAGTCTAAGGCTGTGATTGGAAAATTTATCTATTTAGTAGTTACTTTATCCTTTACACTAACTATGGGAAGCATATACTCCATTTATTACTGAGATCCAAATGGTAATAGTTAATCTATAATAGTTAATCTGCTAAATCATTTTTATTGGTTTAAGAGTGAAAATGTGAGTATGTAACAGGTAACCTGTTAAAAATAACTGTGGAAACCATGAGCTGCACATATGTTCCCAATAATTAAACATCTCTCAGTTCAATAGAGAAAAAAATACAAGATTGTAGTTAATATAATAATTTAGTGGAATGAACACTATCCTAAAGAAGGAATAGTTGCATAAAACTGACCTTAACAGAGTAAATTCTTTTCATATGCAAAGTAATCTTTACCATCTATCTTTCATCAAAGTGAATTTTCCTAAATTTAGATCATAAAAACTTTAAGGGGCATTTAAATACTAAACTCTGATAGCTAATGGCAACATATTTGTTCCTTATAAATGTAAAAATAGTTTAGATGCAGTGCAATGTAAAAGAATAAACATTCTTTCTGCACACACACATATACACATGCACATACACACACATACACATTGCTAGTGGTATTTCAGAAATAAATAATAAAATATCCTCAGAGCCATCTGATATTCATGAAAATGGATGAAGCACAGCACCCTTCAGGAGACATTTACAAGTATTTGCATGCATATTTTAACACAATAAAAGTTCTTTAGAATGAGAATCTTTCTAGAAGTTCATACATTACATTGCATTTCCTGTGCATATAAATGCAGTAACATCAGCAAAGATGCATGATTTTATTTTTGTCATCTGTATTCTGAAATTGCAGTAAGCATAATAAATATTTAAATATTGTCAGTTGTCTTTAAAGAAAGTAGGAATATGTTTTCATGAGTAAGTAGAGATTCATCAAAAATGTAATTTAACATAACTTAAATAATTTATTTTTAAATATTCAATCAACTTGTACAAAGACTACTTACATATTCATTACATGTGTCAGGAAGGTACAAACCCAGTTCAAATATTGGAAATAATTAACAGTTAAAGAATGTCAAGTTGTCAAAAGATTTTACAAATTGATGCCAAGTATTTAATAAAATAATAAAATACAGTTTAAAATCAACTCAAAAAGGTGGAATATGTTGAACACATAATTTTATGTTTTAGGGGTTTTATTGCTGTGACAAAACACCACGAGCATAAACAACTTGGGAAAGTAAGGGTTTGTTTCCTTTTACAAATCTCTTGTCACAATCCATCACCAATAGAAGCCAGGACAGGAACCTAGGGTTGGAACTTGGATGCAGGAACTGGAGTCGTGACCATCGAGGAATGCCTCTTACTCACTGTCACTTGTGGCTTGTTCAGTTTACCTTCTTATACAATGCATAGCCACATTCCTGGCATGGCATAGCACCACCCACACAGGGTTTAAACTTCAAACATCAATCAATCAAGACAATGCCTGGCAGAGTTGCCTAGGTCAGTCTTCTGGAGATGTTTTCTCAATTGAGAATCTCTCTTCACAAATGACTCTAGCTTGTGTCATTTTTTAGTAACAATATCACTATAAAAAATATATCACTATATATATATGAAAAATTCATGTCAAGGAATCTAATAATTAAAATCAAAATTAACAAATTTGCATATGCTTTAAGAATTATATTGATTTCATTCTTATCACTATGTAAAAATATCTGATAAGAAGCAACTAAGACAAGGAGGAAATGTTGACCTCATAGTTTCATGGCAGGGGTGCAAGGTGACTTGGGATGCAGCTTTAATGACTGGTTGTGTTTTTGTGGTAGATTGAAAGTTGAAAGAATCTTCAACTTAAGCTGATGTTAGGGTAATTAATAAGTCCACTCTTAGGGACCTACTTCTAACACTCTCACCTCTTAAGGATTCCACAACTACCCGAAACAATGTTATTACAAATTGGGAACAAGTGTTCAAATACATGAGTCTATAGGGAATATTTTATACTCAAACCATAGCATTTCATCCCTCACTTTTGCCTATAGGTTCATGCCTATATCAGAATGCAAGAAATGTTGTGCTTCTTTGAATGAGAAATGATCTTGGTATTCTCTGCCACTTAAAAACTTTGTCTACAGTTGTTGCTACTATTTGGAAGAGTTTTAGGAGAAACAACAAAACAAATAAACAATACCAACACAAAAGCAAACACACAAAAAAACCTTCTCCACTGTCTGGGATAGTGGAGAATAGCAGTCAGCTGCAAAAGGAAAAAAAAATATTAGCTTTTATATGGGTAAATGGTAGGTTGCTTGAGAGTTAGAGCAGTCATGTGGTTAATTTAGGGATGCTGTAGGCAAATGTGCAGACAGTTTCAGTTAACAGCATTCAGCGAGCTGGTATTGGCTTCTGAGCAATGCTTCAGGTTTCTGTTTCCTACAAAAAACTGGCTCAGGTGAGGGTCAACTTAGTGAAACCTAGCTCACATGGAGGTTGAGTCATAGTCATTAACACAGCCAATTTGGAGATCTTCTTTGTAACCTGACAACTAGAAGGTTAAAGTTTTGAGGTTTTTTTTGTTTTTGTTTTTTTAACATTCTTTTGAGATCAAATTTGCCTTTCTTGCATCCTGTTTTCTCTTTCTGCTTTCGGCTTGTGGTGCAAGATTAGCTCTCATTTTTGCTGGATGCCAAGTCTGCTTTCTACTACCCTTTGGCAGCATAAACTCAAATAAATTCACCCTTCGGTGAGTTGCTTTGGTGAGGCTGTTTTGTCTTTGCTGCTGCATCTATTTTCCCCAGACAGAAAACTAGTAGAGACCAAACCATGAACCCCACCAGGTCTACTTGGTAAACCACTGGCATTTATTGGAGCTACTTAAAGAAATCTGAGTGAGGAGTTACTTATAGGAGCAGAAATGTTTCAGACAGCAGAAACATACAGTGGGAAAAACTCAGCACAAATGACAAGTTGGGAGAGATGGAAGCCAAGCACAGCACAGCCTGCTGTTTAAAGTTTCCAAGTACCTTAGCTGCTCTGAACATCTTCCACTAAGTAGAGCGGTATTATGCTTTTTCTAGCCATTCAGCTTGTATGAGGTGACTCTCAACAAACTTTTCCTGTTTATATATTTTCAGAGAAGGAAGAACCAAGCAAATCTGTTTAAGTTTCAGGCACTTCCTGAATCAATCAAGTTGTTTACTTCATAAATTTAACCAGGTTTCCTGTGGGATGCATTGATTTATGTCTCCTTAAACATTCTATTTTTTCATGTCTTCCTTTAACATCCTGTATTTTAACACATTTCTTTCCAAGAAGAAAGTTGTATTCTCAAAAGACACTTCTACACTACCCTTGTATAACAGTTCTGCTTTCTGATAATCAAACATTTAAACATGGGTGCTTGTGGTGACATTTCTCATATTTAAACTACAATGAGAATTAAGAAAATTAATATATTTAAAGCAAAGTTATAAATGGTGCAGAATGATGTCCTCTATGATTCTCAATTTCAGAAGGATGACTTTTTGATGCTTAAAATATCATAACTTTTGAAAAAAATGTCATCAAGACATACATTAGCCAAAATATATGTGAAAATAGTTTAATTTCTTAATCAACTTATAAATGCTGATTAAGACTACAAATAGCTATCATCTTGCATCTACAACATTGGCTACTTTTGGAAGATAACATATAGAAGTTTCAAACATATAATTAATTCATAATTTTCTTTTTTTATTTAAGAATTCAGTACTAAGTCAGGTGGTGGTGGTGCAAACCTTTAATCCCAGTACTGGGGAGGCAGAGGCAGGTGGGATGTCTGTGAATTCAAGGTCAGCCTGGTCTGCAGTGTGAGTTCAGGACAGTTAATGTTACAACAGAGAAAGCCTGTCCTCCCCACCAAAAAAAAAAAAGGAAAAAAACCAAACAATTTAGTATTAAATATGTCTTAACCATATCATGTGATGTTTCTAAAGCAATCAAAACAAATCAGAAATCTTTAATTAGTGGACTATGATAACTGTCTTTGTTGGCTAATGTTGAAGAGTGGTCTGGAATAGTATCATTAGTGGTTACTTTTATACTAAATATGAAATTTCTGCTACATGATGTAAATTACATAATTATAAAATGGAGAATGCTAACATTCAAGATTCACTTGCATTCCTCATTTTTCTGAAACCATTTTGCCACATTAGGTCAGTTCTTCAGTCTGTAGGACACTCAACATAAAATGGCTACCTTAATAAGTTACAAAATGATGTTGAAAAGTAGGATACATTTATGTACTTTGTTTTAATTTTGTAGTAAATATGAAACATCTAAAACATTTAGTCAAATTAAACTGTTTTTTTTTTCCTATTATGCTACATTTTCTTAAAAACTACTTAATTGTCTCTACTCCAAAGCAACCAAATGACCTTGACTTCCTGGCTATGACTTAAAACTGATCCTGTGAGGAATAACTGAATTAAATAAAACCAGTTAATTGTTTTACATTTTTAATCTATAAGTTAGTTATATTCTTTTACTGTAAAAAGTATTGAATATCCTATTATTTACTAATAAGCTACAGTAAAATTAAATATAAACTACTTGCTATATGTATAATTTAGAACTTTCAAATACTAATATCTTTTAATCTGGTTGCATTTTCAGAATTATAAACCTGTATCAAATATAGCAAATTGTTCATGTGCATGAATTATGGATATAGACTGAATAGGATTTCCTGTCCTTTGTTTGCATCATTTGGAAATATTTGGAAAGTTATTTACTTTCCAAAAAAACCTAACAAAGTAAACATCTATTTAACAATAAAGGAGAAATATGTGAACAAGGGGTACTATAATATATATTTGAAGCTATAGTATAGTCATGTATTAATATTATTAGATCTCTTTCAAGATGAAGAAAGTGAATGCTTTATACATCAAATAAGAAACTTTTATAAACATATTTAAAGTGTATAAACAATTAGTGACAAGTCCTAAATTAAATCCATATTTTGTATTCCACAAAGTTGATAATGGCTTATAGAATAGAAGTAAGCTATCCATGGTAGATCAAAAGCTAAGTGCATTCTACGAGATATTGTTGGTAATAGATTTTTCAGTACAATCCCCCAATTTTTATTTGGGTTAAAACTGTAGAAGATCTCTTCTTTTTTTCCTGGATACTATAAATATAGCTTTCAGTGTTACAATTTGTATAACAATCATCCAACTCAACATTTTTGTTCTTTGTACTGGAAAATCTAGGACAGGAAGTTGTACATTAGTCTCCTTGTTGCTCATAAGAAAACCAGAGTTCAGGAAGGAAATAGGAAGTAAAAATAGAAATAAAGAAACATTATAACTAATCATCTTAACAAATCAACTTGATAATTTTATTTTAGTTAGCTGTGTATGATGTAGTTTTCATACATACATAAAATGCAAAAGACATATCTAAAGAAAGGTTTTACACATATTTATAAATGTTTAGAATAATCTGTTGAGTATTTTCCAAAAGTCCTTTTATGATTCATCTTAATATTTCTGGTATGTTTAAGAAATCTCTCTAAATTCATATTAATGCTATCTATAAATTTTTAGTACAGAGAAAAGAGAACACTTACAAACTAGAAGAATAAACCTATTGCTCAAGTTTAGCCTGTTGGTGATACAAAGTGTGAGCTCATTATTATACATCAAGAGAAAAATCTGAATATCTGAACTTCAGGTTTTCATATAAATCATTGAAAATGAGATGCAAGAAACTGTAATGTGCATTTTGAAAACATGAACTGAATTACAAAGATACTTTCTTATGCTGTCACAGGAAGAAAGGAAAATATGTAGAGCAGAGGCCCTTCCTATCCTTAACAGCCTTGTGAAGATCATGTAAATCTACAGAGAGTCAGAACAAGCCTGTAAAATGGATTGCTGAAACTGAAGAGCAAGCTAGACTTGACTGAAATTACTCATTGTGAACTGAAGCAGAAAGAGGGACAGTTACAGGGTTGGGGAGTCCTGCTTGATTGCTCTGTGATGAACAAATGATCCAGTCATCATCTCAGGTATCTCCATTGAAGAAATCATATTCGATTTAAAGTTTACTTCCCTGGGATTGGAAAAATGGCCATTGAGGAAAAACAGAAAAGAATGTGATTCTGAGATAGTATTACATGGATCATTTTGATCTAAAACGAGGTAGGAGAAAAATGAAGATTCAGAGATATTGGCTCAGATTCAGCTAAGATTGTTAACGATCAATGAGAGGAAAATGAAACATGGTCTGTCTCTAACAGTAAGATGTGTTGTTGAGAGAAGAAAGAATTTACTAGGAGACAAAATGCCAGATGTTATGTTTCTTGAAATATACTAACAGGGTATGTCCAGTGGTATCATTTGAGCAAGTTGCACTTATATCCTGTCTACCATGCTATACGCTAGTCACAAGCAGAGTGTGTTAAAGTTAAACTTTGTAAAAATGAACATCAGGTGACTTTTTCCCATTGTAAAACTAGCATTCTAAGGAACAGCTGCTTTTGAAGTTCATATAGAAAAGCAGAATTTCTTCCCTTGTACAGAGTTGCTTGCTCTATTGCCAGTGTACATGTGGGGAATCCATGTTGTTTTTGAAAACCCCAGTTGGCACATTCTAGCCTAGCCCACAGTTATTTTCTTTTTCTTTTTCTTTTTTTTTATTTGACTAGAATCTTGGGAACAAAACAGGGAGTCTCAGGAGACAGCTTTATATACAACTTTTCTTGGGCATCATACATAGAAAAGTGGACGACTGCATCTATCAACATGTTACTGTTGACTGACAACAGATACTATATTATGATAATGTATTATAATAACACACAAACTTGGTATCAACCATAACTCTTCATCTGTATGCCTTACAGCTTGGCTGATTGTGCCTCAAATGTTTCACATGTTAGAGTCTGGCTTGCCAACATGATGCTACCAGGCTTTGTTAGCACCTCTGGTAGGTGGGTGAGTGAGTCAATATAGTCAAATCCATAGAGCATCCTGGAAGTTCAGTAACTTTATTTGCCTTTGTGATACCTAGATATGCTTTTTCTTTGCTCTGAGCTCCTGTTGGATGTTCAGTGTTTGTCATTCTCCAAAGTATGGCATTTCCACTCACAGCTGGATTGAATTTCTTAGTAGAGCTTTCAACCTGGCTCCTTTGACATGGTCATCATGGGATGGGTCTTTCTTAGTTGTGTCTGATTTTATGTTGAACCCTGTATATTTTTAGTGGTTTGGGGACCCCCCCAAAGCATTCTCTACTATTGATTTGTCCCTTACAGGATATGAAGACTCAATAATACTCTCAATTTCACTCCTTTAATTTTATACTAAAGTACAATTTTTTCATGGCACACATCTTAATTATTTTCATAGTGTTGAAACATGTATTCTATACATAGAAGGAAATAATTTTGTCAACACTAAGCAGCAATATGTATTGTATAAAATTGTCATGGAAAATTTATTTTAAATAAACGGATATAAAATTTTCAATTAGTTACGAGAAGGTAGATTGTCTTTCTTCAATTATTTGAAAGGGCATAATTCACTGAAAGTAAGCCAGGTCACTATTTCTGACAGAAATAAAGTTATATAATTATATTTTAAAATCAAATATGAGTCATTAATATATTGCTTTAACGTCAGGTTTCAAGAAGACAGGTAATAAATCATTCACCATTGAACTTATATGTAATTTATTGGAAATTTTTCCCTTATGGCATATGAGCTTTTATACTGGGTTAACACAATTGATGAAGACTTCTCTTCAGCTAATATTCCACATCTTTAGTTCTAGGGTATGGATAGAAAAATGAAACAAAATATGAAAGAACATTTGTTGTGAATTTTACATAATAATTAATTTTCAGTACATACCCATCAATTTTTGTTTCTAAATCATTGATTTTTACAGTTGAAATCAAGGAATCTAAGACTAATAAAGCTGCATTCTTGCTAGTAATAGACTAAAAGTTCTCAAAGTTAGTTATGCTAACAAAGTATAAACTGGGACATAATGTACGAGTTCAATTTTATTTAAGAGTAAGTTACTATCTATTATAATCTTTCAATGAAATCTTCCCAATGTATTCAACAAACAAAATAATAATTTTAATTTGTATTCATCAAATGGCCTCATATAGAATACATTTTGAAGAAGTGGTTTAATGGATTTAAATAATCCCCACTGTGTTTTTAATTGCAACTGAGCAGACAGAAAAATATCAAGGTCACTTTTCATATAAAAAAGGAAGTGTAATTTGCAATGCAAACAAAAGAGACTAAGTATTGAAGAGACAAGAACTATAAAAAATTATGAGTTTAGTAAACCACAAGGAATAGAATCCCCAGTGCTAATAAAGATTAGGATTTCTTGTAGAGATTAACTCCAGATAGATCTTATTAAAAATGAAGCTTTTAGGAGTGTTCAACATCTTTTAGAGAAATATATCAATCATCTCAATGTTACCTAGGAGATAACCTTAGCTATACAAATGAAAAGGTCTTACAGATGCTCATAAGAATCTATATTTACTCTCATTTCAACTGTGCTCCACTTGCTAGAACATGAAAAATTGGAAGCATCAAATTAAAGATATAGAGAAGCAGGCTTATATCAATAAAATTGTCATTTGAAAGTAAGGCAGAAGATATAAACAATATAAAATGTAATTCCATTAAATCAGCTCAACATTAATGTCTGGAGCAAGATAAAGTCAGAAAATTACAACTTTAGACTAAAAGTTTTTTCAGAATTCCTCCTTAATCTTCAAGGAGTTGGGCCATTGTAAAATAAAGATCCTAAATTGGCTATCTTTTTAGGTACAGTAATTTTGAAGGATCCATAATGTTTTCAAATGATCTGGATGACCTTTTTTTCATTATGTATTAAAGCATTTTATTTATTTTATTTTTGAATTCATATAATTTATATACTTCATATCAATGGTTTGATATGTCTAGTTTATGTATTTTGCAGTCTGTGTGCAAAATTCCTAAAATTACTCTTATTTGAGATGCTGTATAGGTTGATTTTATGTCAACTTGTTACAAGCTAGAGGCATCAGAAAGGAGGGAGCTTCAACTGAGAAACTGCCTCCAAAAGATTCAGCTGTAAGACATTTTCTTAACTAGTGCTTGATGGGGGAGGGCCCATCCCATTATTGGTGGTGCCATACATAGGCTGGTGGTCCTGGATTCTATAAAATGAAAGCAGGCTGAGCAAACCATGAGAAGCAAGTTAGTTAAGCAGCACTTCTTCATGGCCTGTGCATCAGCTTCTGCCTTCAAGTTCCTGCCCTGCTTGAATTCCTGTCCTGATTTTCTTTGGTAATAACAGCAATGTGTATATGTAAACCAAATAAACCCTTTCCTCCCCAAGTTGCTTTTTGGTCATGGTCGTTTGTTGCAGCAATAGTAACTCCAACGAAGACAAATTGATACCAGGATTGTATGATATTGCCGTGATAGCCCTGACCATGTTTTGGGGATGATTGTGCAGGGACTTTGAAACTCTGGGTTGGAAAAAGCTCTAGACTATTGAGAACTCAGTGAGATCTGGATTACTGAGGATTTTTAAGATTAGAAAGTCAAGAGCCATGTATAAAATACACTGGTTTGTGAAGTTTCAGAGGAAAATTGAAAGTCTCTATCCAGGATGATTTCTATTTTTAATTAAGATTCTTTCATTCTCATCAGTGGGGGCAGAAGAGTCAGACATGATGTAGAAGAGACCAGCACCATTGAAGTGAAACATTTGCCACTGAGACAATTGATACTGATTAGCTGAACCTAAGAAAGTAGAAGTGATAGGATAAACATCACTGAGATGAAATCTTTTGGAAAGTGATTCCTGAGGGCACAGAGAAGTTGTATTGCAGAGGCTGCCAAGGTTGTAGCTCATGTTGGAGCTAGAATTGATAATGTGTAAAAGTCACCATGATGGTACTGTTTTTGAAGCTATGAAGGGGTCATGAAAATCAGCTGAGACTTGGCAAATTGAGAGATCAGGGAGACCACTGATGAAAGTGCAGCCTCAGTGGCAACTGAAGGCCCAGGATTGACAGAGAAGTTGAGGCTTGACACCATGAAGAGTCTATGAAAATCTATTAGTGAAAGTGCAGCCCAGTTGCAGCAAGGAGGCCCAGTATTTTGAAGATACCAATATCCCTGGATGACCACCAAGAACAGCAGCAGCAGTGGAGTTGAGTCAGAAGGATCCTAGAAGACAAGTTGTGTGCTGAAGAGGGTGGAGCAGGAGAAGTGACTCAAGAATGTTGGAGGAGTGCTGAAGATCTTGAATGGATCCCAGACATTAGGCAGTTTTAATTTGGTTTTGCTTTGATTTGATTGTAACTGTGTCCTAATTTTTCCCTTTTGAAGTAAGAAGACTTTTGATTTATTTTTTATTTTACTGGGGCCCACAGTTGAGAGACTCTGAATTATAAAAGACTTTGGATTTTAAAAGACATTGGCTATTTTAAAGAGAATGAAATTTCAATATGTTTGCATTTTAAAGAATGTGGAATTTTTAAAGTTATTTATGTTTTCATGTAAGTATTTGGGGATGAATAAGAAAGGAAGGGTTGTGACTTAATAGTGATGTGTTGTAAGTCATGTCAACAAGGGGGCAGTTGTACCAACTGGTTTTCAGTCAACTTGACACAAGCCAGAGTCATCAGAGTGGAAGGAGCCTTAACTGAGAAAATGCCTCCACAGGGTCCAGCTGTAACGCATTTTCTTAGTGATTGTGGTGGTTTTAATGAAAATTGCCACCATAAGATCATAGAGAGTGGCACTATTAGGAGGCGTGCCCTTATTGGAGGAAGTGTACCACTGGGGGAGTGTTTTGAGGTTTCAAATGCTCAAGACAGTTCTAGTGTGATACTCTCTATCGCCTGCTGATACAGATGTTAAACTCTGGAGTCTACCTTCCTGCCCACAGTGCTTCCTGCCGTGCTGACAATGGACTAAACCTCTGAAGCATAAGCTAGCCCCAGTTAAATGTTTTCCTTTAGAAGAGTTGCCATGAGCATGATGTCTCTTTACAGCAGTAAAATCCTACCTATGTCAGTTATCAATGGGGGAGGGCTCAGCCCATTGTGGGTAGTGCAATATCTGAGCTGTGGTCCTGAGTTCCATAAGACTGCACGCTGAGCAAGCCATGTGAATCAAGCCAGTAAGCAGCATTTCTCCATTGCCTCTGCATCAGCTCCTGACTCTAGGTTTCTGCCCTGTTTGAGTTCCTGCCCTAACTTCCTTCCATGATAACAGCAATGTGGACAGTGGACTTATAAGTCCAATAAAGCCTTTCCTCCTCAGTTTGCTTTTTGGTCACTGTGTTTCATTGCAGCAATAGAAACTCTATCTAAGACAGATGCATTTCCCAAGAAATGAGAGACTATATTAATTAGTTTGCAAATTAATTAATTAGCAATGCTAATTAATTTAAAAATAATAATCAGACCACATTAATTAATATGCTATTAGGTAAAGAACATATAAGTTTTGTTTGGAGTGTTAGAATAATTTCTCTACTTTATCATAATGTCCAGCTCAAATATCAAAGGTTTTTAGTTCACATAGATATGTATGTGTGGACCTGACTGCGTTTATTTGCATATTATGTGCACCAGTGTTTCTGGAGGACAGAAGATGGTATTGGATTTTTTCAGTACCTCATTTATAGGAGGTTGTAATGATGAGTGCTGGGAAATAAATGAACAGGAGATGAACATGGGCCCTCTAGAAGAGAAGTAAGCACTTATTTTTTATTGCGGGGGGGGGGAGAATGGGTTTATTTGCTTCACAGTACTAGGTTACATTCAGTCAATGCAAGGAAGTCAAGGTAGGAACTTGAAGCGACTTCTCACATCACACCCACAGTGAAAAGCAAAAAGCAATGCATGAATACTTACAGACTTAGTTTGCCTTCTCTATTCTTATAGTTTAGGATCATCTGTCTAGGGAATGGGCTACCCATAGTGGCTGGGTCTTCCTACCTCAATTACCATAGCTAACATAATCACCCGCAAGACACACTCAGAGCAATATGATCTACACAATTTCTCACTGAGACTCTCTTTCCAGGTCATTCTACATTATCATGTCAACACTAACTGCACAACACTAACTGCTCAGGTGTAGTAAAGATGGTCATTTGGTAGTTCTAGTTTACTTTTTTAAAGAACATCTATATTGACTTCCATAGAAAGTGAACTAATTTACATTCCCATTATCAGTGTACAAACATCAGCATTCTTTATTCATTTCTGATGGGAATACTAATGTATTCCAGTCCAAATAAAATAGATTAATAGCATAACAATGATTATTTCTGAGTATCAGCACTAGCAGTGGTTTGTCCTTCATTGTTTATATATCTGATTGAATACAACAAACACGTGTTTTAAATACGTGCCCATATGATAACTGAAAAATTGCTCTGATCATCCTGACATGGTGCTACATACCTGCCTATACTCATGAACCCTTACCCACCTGAATACTCTGTAATGGGGTGTACACACACACACACACACACACACACACACACACACACACACATCTGTAATGAAACAGGAGGCACAAATTACCAACAGTCTTCAATAAAAGCAAGGAAAACTCTTTTTCTCTTTTGAAAATCTTTATTAAATCAAACAAAGCCAGGTCCACAGTTGTGATTTATTGTACTGGGAAACTCTGGAACAACCAAACAGCAGATTTTCTTTCACTCCTGGTGAGTAATTAGCCTCTGTACTGCTAAGAGGTCTGTCAGGAGCTCTGTCAAGAATAAAAGAAAATCCAGCTATTCAGAAGTACTGGGTGCTCTGCATTACTCATTGTCTCCTCAGTGCTTGAAGCATTGTTCTTTCCTTCTGCTCTAGTGTTTCCTTCTAAGGAGGCAGGATAGAGGGATGAAAGGCAGCAGAAAGGTCATCACCACAAGTAAGCCTGGAACTGATGTGTTAAGAGAAGAGAAGAAAGGGCACCCCTACCCAGATCCAAGCACTACAGAATAATCATAGATGCACTGAATTTCAGTCATGCTGAAAGATTAGCTCCAGTTTACAAGGGTATAGAAAGATAAATGTACAGAGATTGGATAATTCGTCCAAGCCAGACAGGCACTGGTGCCAGAATTGAACCAGCTCTGCCAGCGATCCCTGGTCCCTCAAATGCCATCACAGAGTAAGCACTCTTAACCATCTCTCCCAGCACTCTTACAGTCCCCTTAGATCGCACTCCATACATTTAAAGACTGAGATTTTCTCCTCACACTAATTGTTGATTTAATTTCATAAGTTTAAATATTAATTGTATAAAATATTAACTATTTTAATAAATTTACATTGATTTAATAACACTATTTTTCATACAGAAAATGTTGAGCATCTTACAAGGTCGTGAATAGGATTCCATGTCTTTATTGAAATAATACTGTCTGAGATTTAAACTCTGAAATTTATTGATGTTCAAAATAATCTAACTGTATGTAAATAAGATTTGAATTACACTATGTACAGTCAGGTTTTCAGATGCATCATGGTCAAAATATTTACAAATACCACAGTGATTAAGAACACAGGACCAAATTCCCATGGCTTGGCATAGAATCTCTGCTCTTCTGCTCTTGCGATGCATGCTTTTCTAGTAAATAACACCTGTGTTCTATCATTTACTCACCAATAAAATTAAAATAATCTGCGTATCTTTCAGAGGCTTATTTTAAAGGTAACTTTTTTATGTAGGTAGAGCTTTCAGAAGGATTGTTTTCTTCTGTTGAGTAGTGAGCTCTTGCCATAAATATTCAATTTAACATCCTTGACATATTCACTTGTTTGTTAGTGATAAGTGATTTGGATAATAAGATTTGGAACACACTATTTGTATACTTTTGAGGTACTGATTTAGACTACTCATGTAGGCATGTTTTTATTAATGAGATTTATAAAACACCCTCAAGTAATACTATTATTACTTGAGAAAATTGAACTCTTTCTACAGTGATTTTTAATGGTATGCTTTGGATCATACGCTAATTTTCAGTCTTTTATTTAAAATAGCCATGGAGGTGAAAATAAGGTGAAAGAAAACATAATCTGTTTGAGGATTTGTTTGCTAGACTCAGTGCTAAATGTTTAGTAAGTCTTTAATCCTTAAAACAAACAGTTATTAAGATGAATTATTGAGAGACAGCAGAGCTATGTTAATGTTGCAAGGTTAGTAAACTGCCAGTCCAAGTTCAGTAGTTACAGAAAATGGTGAGAGGCAACTAATCGACTCAGCTCCACAACTCTTCTTGTAGAGAGCCAGGAAAGTTGGTAAGGAGACAAGGATGATGGTTTACCTTTAGAAGCTAAGCCTCTGGTAACCACATCTTAAGAACTGACTCAGAAAAGTTCTAGATGTTTTTCCAGAGATATAATGATACAATTAGATATACTGATGAATTTACACGGGAGGATATTTTGTTTGAATCATTTGCTTTCCATTTAGCAGCTAGAAGCATTTGTTTCAAAAGGAATATTTTGATTTTGACTCAAAACAATATTGTAATTTGTCCAATAAAAAGCTGTTTTGGGACCTGGAACAGTGACTTAGTGAGTAAAGTCTCTTAATGCACAAGCCAGGAATCTGAGTTTGATCCCTGGATACCATATGAAGGTGGAAGGAGAGAATTGAGCCTGAAAGTTGTCTTATGAGTTCTACATGTGTACCATGACATGAATTTTCACATATGCACATTATGCACACACATACGTAAAAATAATGTGTAGACTTAAATTCAGTGCAAAAGTCAATTTATTCTTGGCTAATTCAATCCTTAATTCTTAGAGGGTTTCAACTTCAATGCAATATAATCTTAAGCCTAGACTGGAAGGCTTTAGCCTCCTTACAATCTAATTTTAAGCTTTTTTCTGCGAAATGTTCACTCTGATTCACTCTCAGACTTGGGATTAAAAAGTGTGTACTCAATCCGTACTTCACCCTGCCTCTGACTTTCCATTTCTCAATTGACTAGCATGCTCTGACTCAATCTCCTTCCATTCTTTCAATCTCTACTGCTTCTCCCTGAACTCTGAACCGACTGTGAACTCTGAATTGAGAACCATGAACTGAGAGCCATGGACTGAGAACAGTGACCTACTTTTGACCTGATTGCTTCCTTTTACACCCTGAGAGCTGGGATTAAAGGCTTGTGCCACATTCCAGCCAGATCACACAGGCCTAGAATATGATCCTTTCCCAGAGCAGCTATGCTGAGAGATATCCCTCTACAATAATGAATAAAATTACAAATTAAAATTGGAGCTTTGTAAAGTTTTATTTTAGTTTATTTATTTATTTATTTATTTATTTAGTGTGTGTGTGTGTGTGTGTGTGTGTGTGTGTGTGAGTGTTTGCATGCACATGTGTGCAGGTGCCCACAGAGTTCATATGATTTTGGATCCTTTCTAGCTGGTGTTACAAGTGGTTTGGAGCCACTTAATATGTGTTCTGTGAAGTGAACTTGGGTCCTCTATTTTGAGCTATCTTGTCATACTCAAAAGAAGCTGTTTTGTACAAAAAAAACCCAACTTGTACACCATACATTATGTACAAAGTATTACAAAAATGATTATCAACAATAATTATTAGCTATTATTTTATTACTATGTTAGTGGTAATTGTTTTTATTTTGTGTAATACTATGTGAATCATAATTATAGAAAGTATTTAAGTTGTGATCAAAAAGGAAGTGAAAATAAAACATATCTACATATAATTGATGTACTTGGTTATGAAACAAAAAGAGTTTGTTTGAAGTTTCTAGAAAAGGAGCAAAGCTACTCACATACCCTTGATCTAAGACAGGTTAGTCATCCTTCATTTAGTGAAAACAGTCCTCCTCCACCAAGTGCACAGGGAATTTGCTAAGCAACAGTTGGTGAGTAACCTATGCATCCATAGTCTAAAATGATTTTTATAAACATGCTATTTTAAAGTCAGTGACAAATGATAAAATCGTGTCAGCATCAAGAGGTCAGTTTATAACATCTGTATTTCTTGGCTTTGTATAGTGGTATTTCCAATAGTTTGGATTTTGAATGCTCCACATTTCATAGAGAAAATTATAAATTCTACATAAACTTACCTTTCTTTGTAGAGTGTAAACCCTACAATGCTATAAGCTAGCCCAAATCAGTGAATCTACCAAGAAATTCCCTTAAAATTTATTTAAGGCTCATATTTCATGTTTTTTTTCTGCATTTAACACAAATCTCTGCAGTTGGAAGCCAGAAAGTGTTGTCTACTGCTATTCTTCCCAACACTGTTGTGAAACCCTGATAACAGGATATCACTGAAAACATACTTTTATTGTCTTTCTTGTTCACATCACTGTGCCTTATCACCCTACGCATGCAGGGATTCACCAGGGGATTATTTTCTTTCCGTGAGTGTTCCCTTTTCTCTTGCACATTGGCTACTTTGTTTTGGCAGATCTGTGCAGTCATCTCACACTGTGATGTTTTCTTAAATTATATAGTATTTTAGGATGCAAGAAACCATTTGATTAGTTTTTTTTTTTTTTTTTGGTCATTCAGTCTATGCCAAACTTCTCAAATTGTCTGGAGAACTTAACTTTCTATACCTAATCTACTTTATAGTGTCTAATAACATTTCACATTAGAATTATTACTCTCATAACACAAATGCAAACTTTGAATACACAGCAGTTTAGATAAATTTTCAACAGTAGCTCAGGTAGAGTTGGGAGCAGTTATTTCCCTAATCTTCATTCAATTCACTTTACAGAAATGTCTCTTAAATCTTACTAAAACCAATGAAAGGAATTTGATGACTCAATACAATAGTAGTTAAATTTATGATGTTAATTAGCATTATCTTCCTTACACATTAATACTTTCTGTACTCTGACAGCATTTAGGAGATAAAGAGTCTCTTAATTTTACACATTTAGGTTATGTATTAAAATTATGGCTCCAACACTAGCAGCAAAGAATTATTTTTTACAATCATAAGACTTTAGTTCATATTTAGCAAATGTATTTGAAGCAAAACAATTTTAAAATAGAGGACTTTAAAAGAAGTTTATACAATGCCACAGTTTTGAGGTAGCCTAAGTCAACCTAAGCACTCATGAAATTCTTATAATAATGCCCATCCTAACCGATGATCAGTGCAGTGCTGTACCATCCCTCATCATCTCACTACAGGGTAATTTGTCTTATGTTGAGCAGTAAATAGATCTTTTGTATTTCTTTCTATTGATTCTATTCCTGAATCTAGAGAGGATATTTTGATGAATATATTAGAGAGATGCTTTATATTGTGAGAACCATAAATGCAAGCAAAGTCTATTAAAAGGTTAACATAAGCTATGAAAAAGTAGAGTGGTAATTTTAGCCGGAACAAACAAGGGAGAGCCAGTGAAAGAGGACTAATGCTGTGATGTCAGAGGTCAAGAATGCAAAGCAGTGAGCAAACCATCGGTTCTACACATGATTTCACAAAGGATGAAAGAAAAAGCAAGAATAGGCTTTGTGAAATAGAGTGCAAGAATAATTGATAGTTACGTTTTATACCTTAATATAGTTTTGAAAATATTCCATGAATATGTTTAAATGCTAACAAGAATACTAATGTGAATACATCAAGTAATTCTGATAAGTCTAGCATTTATCAGACACTGAGATTGTTTTGAACAAACTAATACTGTTAAATCAGATTTCAGAAAATGTGAGATAATTAGCTTAAAATTGATATTTCAATATACTAATATTTATTTCAGTCAAATATTTATACCTTATTTAGGTTAGTTAATTAGGTTGGTTAATTCCCAAAATCAAGCAAGGCAATACTACCAGTTTCTATGGCTCTCTGATATCATTGGATTTAGAAATCTTGGTCTTTCTTGATTATTAACTATGGATAAAGCTGAAATCTCAACTTCTCCATCTGGTTCCCATTCTTTTAGACACCATCTACTCCCATCTGGCTAGAACCTCAGATCCCATCTTCTGTGTCTTTCACCATATACAAGATTATAACATTTTATGTCTTCTCTGTTAACTTCATGGAACATCTCTGTTAAATACTCTGTTTAAGATGGTTTGATAATTTTTTCATCCCATTGAGAGGACTTACAGAGCTAGGTTCTGGAATCGACTGGGCTTGGGGACTACTACATCAGTAAATTTATGCCATTTATTATACTAAGAAAATAATCATGAAAATTTATTGTAAAGGTAAGGCCACTTCCTCTACCCATGGGGGTGGGAGGGTGGACAGTGTGGGTTGAATCACTAAGTACATGAATTTAAAAGTTTTACCTTCTTTCTAATTCCATTTAAGAGAAATCTTGACAATTAACTTCATTTAAATTTATTCATTTTGTTTCTATATATACTAAAAAAAAAAAAAAACTATTTAGAATTTAGGATTTTTCTCCAGAAAGAGTATGTTTTATATACTATGTAAACAATGGAAGTCCTGAGTATGTTCCTAGATTTTGCTATAGCTCATTACTTTCATGTTTAGAGGACACTAATTTAAACCACTATTATTTGGACATTTTTACGCAGGAGGTTAAAATCTACAATATAAAGTAACTGCAAATATTAAATACCCAAATAAAACTGGCAGCCCAATAAACAGGCTAATGATTTGAACAATTTGTTCTCAAAAGAAGAAATGCAAATGAGGAATACATTGGACCATGGTCTGTAGTGAAACTACAGGAAAGAAGTGAAACTCAGGGATCATTTAAATGAAAACTGAACTTGACATTGTTTTGTCCTTTCTCTCATATTCTCGTGAACAGAAGGGTTTTTTTTAAATATTTATTTAACAGTACATTAATACACGGTGTAGAGAAATGAATGCAGAAATTGGTTTTATACAATCTTTTTACAGAATTTTTTAATGAAAAGTTTACCTTACTGAGTTCCATTGATCCAGAAAAGAGCTCAAAATCATAAGCAGATATTGTTCACACATTGCTTCCAACATTTATGGTGAGCAATTCAGGGAATGATACTATAGTTAGCCACAATATCTACACATGCATGCACACACATGCACTAGTGCCTGCACATGTGTGTGTGAGTGCATTCCTTCCACATACTATATGAGTCAGGGCCTTGGAAGGGTCACAAAGTTGAGGAAAGGAATATGGTCTGAGATTAAAGCTAAACATACAGTTTAGCTTCCAAAAATAGATTACCTGGGAAGCACAAGCCCCTTCCACCCACCTCTACTAAAGATGGAGGAAATGACCTTGCCTTTACAATAATTGTTCTTGATGTTTTCCTTTGTATATTAGTGACATGTCACACATACATTCTGATGTAACAGTTCCCAATCCCAATAGATTCCAGAACCTAGGTCATTCTATTTCTATGTCACTTTATCCAGAAATGCAACACACAACACTACATAGTTAAATTTTAGAAGGTAATGTGTCCAGTAGGAAAACTGAACATGTAATTTTAAATTGTCTTGAGAAATAATATTTACTTGGTTGACAGGTTTGGACAAGAGTTTTCTGTCTGAAAGCAAGATGTGTTTTCATAAAAAGATATTCTCGCAAAGTTAAAATATCCTTAGCCAAAATGGAAATGAAAATTAAAACTGCTTAGATATAATAAAAAAATGATAAGTAATGCTGATATGAATGTAGATAGAAGTGAATCTTTACTCTCTGCAGTTGGAAATGTAAATTTGTGAAGTTATGGTTGAACTGGATCTATAGTTATGAGATACCAAGTGGATTTCTAAAAAAAAAATTAAGGATAGAAATACCATATCATTCAGCTATATACCATTTCTAGGAATATACCCAAAGGAATCTGTATCCTGCTACAGAGACATTCTACAATCATGGTCATTGCTGTTCTATTCACAATAGCAAGGAAATGTAATTAGACTAGATGTATATTAGCAGATGAATGGATAATGAAAGTATGCATCATATACACAATGGGATTTTATTCAGCCATAAAGAAAATTAGAACATTTGCAGGAAATCGAATGTATCTAGAGATTATTATATTAAGTGAGGAATTATAGACTCAGAAAGATTAATTCATATGTTCTTTATAATGAGTGGATTATAGCTTCTAATTATATATATTTGTATTTTTATTAATTCTTTGAAATTTTCATATATATATTCAATATATTTTGATCATATTAACAACCACTTTCCTCTGCAACAACTCTCAGATACCCTGTGATGGTTAATATTAGTTGCAAAATTGAGTGGATTCAAAATCAATTATTAGATAAGCCAGTGGCAACTCTAGTGATTGATTTTCTTTTTTATATTATTTGAGTTGGGAAGACCCATCCTAAACATGTCCAGTACCTTTTGGTGGCAACTCAGACTAAAAGGAAATGAAAGAAAGAAGTTTTGTTTTGTCTATACTGTTGGTTCCACTGTTGAATCTTTTGCTGTTAGAAGAACCAGCTCCATTGTTCTCCCAACAAAGAATAAAGATTGATAGCATGGGAAGCACAGAAAACCGATACCATGAGCAATTTAAGGAATTTACTAATAAGTTTATTGGAAACTCCTGATTCCCTTCTTGTGAGGAGCAAGGTACTTAGAAAACTGTACATAAACTCACTGAACACTTGTGGAAAAATAAGTAAAATAATAAAGCTAGGTGGTGTGTCTTGCATTTCTGGATAAAGTGGCACAAAAAAAAGGATGAGCTCATTAATGAAATTGACAGGGTCTAGATGCACAGAACAGTCTAAGGGTTTTTAAGTGTATGCCCTGGGAAAGAAACTTCTCTCCAGAATCCACAGAGTTTAAGCTGCCAATATTCATGCCCAAACCCTCATTGTTAGAGCAGTAATCTGCAGCAAAAATAAAGTCCTGACTGTACAGAGTGTTCACTTAAAGTAAGGGTGATGCTTGTAAAAAAACAAAAAAAAAAAAACAAAAAAAAAAAAAAAAAACAAAGTGGTCCTTTAACTTGTAATGGAGGTGCATGGGGTGGAGCGGGGGAGGCACTCTGTTAAGATTGAAATCATAGATTCCTAAGACTGAAAGTGTTTATTTTATCCAAGAAAGTTGTCTCCTCACCCTTAGTACGTTACACATTGCCATGACCATCTACAATATTGCCCTCTAAGCCTTTGTCTGCAGGAATTAATTTTACATTTTCTTCAGAACCAGCAGTGACATTTTCTGAAGGAAATGCCAGAGGAGACAATGCTAATGCCTTTCATTTTCCAACCATCATTTCCTCAACATGTATAATTAGATTCAAGGCTGTGCATGCCTATAGAGGTGAGTTAGACAGTGTGGCCCATGAGGTCATCATTACAACACCCAAGCAGTTAATAAGTTCTCTAATATATTCAAACAGAAGTTTAAGCTACATATTGGAAATATATTTTAGGGGCATGAGATAATGATTCAAAGAAGATAAAACTGAATTTTGTTGGTTTTATGAATATAGAATTATTAAACAGATATTCTATGTTTCCTTTTGAAGCTTGCGCAGTGAAAAAATGGAAATGGTACCACTATCACCCCAGTGATGTGCTAGGAAAAATAACACAGAAACTTGTCTATTACTTGAGAGGAATTCACTCTTTCCACTTCTATTTCTTGTTGTCATTATTTATTTATGTTTGCTTACTGTATAAAAATGGGTTACATTTTGTCATTTTAATACAGTATTTACCATAGCAATCAAATTCACTCATTCTAAGCCAACTAATGCTCTTGTCCATCACATTTCCCTGCCCACATTTGTCCCCTTCTTTTTCCTGAGTGTTACTTTATACCTTCATGCTATATATACATATATATCTGTGGATATTTAAATCTACATTCTATATATGACAACATATGTGATATTTTGACATCCCTAAATGTAATCCCTGTTGTATCATGAAGAATATTTTGCTGTATGTAACTCATGTAAGGAATACAGTATTTTCATATGGTCATAAAAGAAGGACCATTAAGACTTTGATATCTGAGGGAGACAAATTACATTGAATGGTGGAATGCAGAGACTGTTAAGCTACCTTTCCACAATAGGGAGGGGATACTGTATAGACTTCCAAGTTACCACCAAGGCTGAATACACCTTGTAAAAATTTATAATACACTTAGTTATCTGTGCTCTATTTTATTAATTTCTTAAAATAAAGAATTTCAAAAAATTTTGAAGTCACATTATAATAACATACATTTAAATGAAGTATTTGAATGTTTGAGTAAATAATGGTTTCAATTTGCTAAACAAATCCAAAGCTATTTATTTATCTAATTTAAAAAGAATCCAAGAATAGAAAGCTGTATGCATCAATATTTGTAACTCTTATTCACATTACACTGAAATTTAAATCATTGCTTCTGTACTCACATAATTATTCTGATCTATCACAAGACAATCCAAGCTATTTTAAAATAATTTCTCAAATTTTGAGATTTAGGATTATTTGTGCTTTTTAGTAGCATTTGGCTTAAATGACTTCTATTTTCTTTTCTCTCTTTCTTTCTTTCTATATTCAAGAGAGTTTTACTCTATTAGCAAGGTTGGCTTGGAACTAGTAGTAAGCTTCCTGCCTCAGCCCCTCACTGTGTCCAGCAACTACTTTCTTGATGAGCACGGCTTTTATATTTTATAATCCCCTTGTCAGTTAATATGAGTCATTTTATATTCATATTGATATCTTTATTTATGGAATGATCAGAGTTGTGAATCATACTGTTGTGGGAACAGAAGGAGACTATACTCCACTATAGAATCTTGTAAACTTTCATGGTCTTTGGTCCCTTATCTGTCTTCCTATTGGACTCAGGATGCCCTGCTTGCTCTCCTTTGGAGAGCTTCCTTAATTCTGTGGTGTAACTCCTACCTTTGACAATTGTCTTTGTCCTGGAATTCCCTAACTAAAGATACTATCTTATGCATAAATTGTACTTCATAGCTTCTCTTTCTATCTGGCAACACCAAAGTGTTCTTTCAGTGGGGCTTTGGGAATCCCTCAGTCCTTTCCTAAGGTTCATAAAGGGGGAAACTGGAAGCACTGTTGCAATCTCATCTATCCTTCCAATTTACTTCACTACTTTGAAGTAGTTATCTAGCTGATTGGTTTATGGAGAGCTATCCATACAGCTTGACATATCCATGGAACACATACAATGACTAAGAGCTTCATTTTTTTTCTACTACGTTTCAAGCAAAATCTGCAGTGAGTTGGACAAGGCAGTGTGATCTGAATATTCCAAAGCTGGTTACTTTTCTTATAATTATCCACATCATAAAATGTAAATTTTTCCTTTTCTTATGTATTATTCTCCTGTATTATTATTCTCATGTATTATCCCTTCCATATATTTAAATATAATTAATTACCACACCCTATCTTACATCATCATAGCTAGTGGTATGAAGCAAGATGATAGGAACATTGGTCTTTGAGTGTCTTAAATTCCAGGTCCATCAAACATTAGCCTGTAAATTTACTCAAATTACTTAACCAAGTCTTAAATTTCTTTTTTACAAAATAGGTATTCACAATACCTATTTTGAAGATGAGGTTGTTTGCTGGAGTATAAGAATGGTGCCAATATCCACAAACAATAAAAAAATATTGTTGAAGATGAAATGAGTCTATATAAATAAGGATGTGAAGAATATGAATGAAGACAGTGCCTAATACAAATAAAGATACTGTATTTTAAAAATCATGAATATTTTATGTATGTGTAAGCTGATATTAAAGAACATTTATGTCTTTCTTCTTTAAAGAAGTCTTTGTCCTGTACTGCTCAAATTGTAGTAGAAATTAAATTTTTAACAATATTAATGACATTTTATTTATTACTGAAAATTTCTAAAGTATAGGCATAATTTTCTTTATATTTGTGTAAATTTGGTGGGAAGAATTTTGTTATTTAACCTTTTGTGTTTTTTTGCTAAGAAAATCTCATATAATTCAGATTTTTGTCTTTATCGTTTTTATTTAGCTGGAAAACTTGTTATAATGAGCTTCTTATCTAGAGACAACAATTAAAATGTTGATCAATGGTACAATGGGAGGAATGAGCTTAGTATTTAATTATGATGACTTTTTTATATGTTATAATATATATTCATATATATATATATATTTAATTAAAAAATCCAGTAGGCATTTATATACTTATCACCACATTGTATTCCATAACATATATAATAATTAATTATTAATTTAAATTATACAATAAAAGGATACCTGTTTAAAGCAATGAAGAATGAATTGGTCTAATATAAAGGTAATTCAAATAAATATGTTGAAACAAGCTCATATTGAAGAGATTACAAAAGGATATATTTTGGTCTCTTCTTTCTTTTGATTATCTTATATAATTATCCTTATTTCCATTATCTTATACACTCTTTCTTTCTATCCCACTATTTTTCTCTTTAGTTTGTGGGTATTATTACCTACTTATATTCACATCAAATTTGAAATGTATAGAAATAAGGTATACTTTACAGAACAGAATAGATGGCTTATTCAAGGTTATAAGAAAGTTTATATTTCATTCTGATATATTACACATATGATTTACAATGACCAAAATTTAGTTATCTTTACTCTTATAAGTGACATAAATATGATTTTATAAACAAAATCCAATTCAGTGAATCATCAGTGTCTCCAAAAATAAATAACTAGTTATAATGAATTCATTATGTAGAGCAAAGTGACTGACACTCCCCTAAGCCCCTGAATTTCTATGCATTGAAATTACTGTTCTCGATGTAGAAGGGAAAGGAAGAAAGAAATTAATCATTTTTATTAATATACTATTCAAAATGTGCACTTTCTTCTCATTTTTGAAACTAACATATCATGTCTGACACATTTATTTTTGTCCTTCACAGTGAATTACGTTTCATCTTTTTGGTTATTGGCAGGAGGAAACAGAGATAGTCTTGCAGAAGTCCGTTAATAGTTCCATATATCACTTTAGCAGTGACTTGGTATCTCTCCTGGAAAGTTCAAGTTCTGACTCTTCCATATTATTCATACATTTGTAGCATAATTCAAAGAAGTCATTGCCTATTCTCCCACCACAGATGATGGCATGGAAAGATCATTTCTCTTATGAACTGATATCAGTATTATCTGGCATTTTCTAAGAATGTTAAGTATTTAAGTCTTAAGTAGGAAGTCTAATAAAACAACAGTGGTGTTTGCTACATCATGATCTCTGTGAATGCGCCTTACATTTATATATAACTACAGTGTCAACAAATGACTGTTAATATGGACTAGAATATATTTGTATTAGAAATACTCATTTGTAAGATGTCACAATATCATAAACTTAAATTAAAAAAAAAGAAGAATCTGATTTTGCCAACAAATTGCCACTTAATGATAAGTCAGTAAGCAGAAAAATGAATAGCTTGCACTTTTTTGTCTCTATATGTCTCTTTCTGTTGGAATTGTCACTGCAACTTATGTTTGAAAGCTGAAGTATGATGAAAACCCTTTATAAAAGAAGACATACACAGGATTCAGGAAAAGTTTCTCTCAGGAGCTTGAGGCAGGAAGAGAATGAGTTGATGCCTATATGAGCTAAATAATACGTTTCAAGTCGTAGGCTGACCTGAACAAAACAAAAAGAAAGCAATGAACAAAAAGAGAGAAATAATCACTTATATTACAAGTGGTAGATGTTATAGGGGAAATATGGTTCTCTTTGACTGTTCTTGATCATGCAAACTATGTACTTTGTCTATTCTGATGACTTTCTTAACCATTTGTCTTTCAAGTTTATAAGTCAAAAACTAGTTTATAAAAGGGTAGAATTTATAAGAAAAAACAAAATACACACTTTTCCAACTTCTTTAGTCAAATAAAATTGCATAGAATTTTTGAAATAGGAAATAGTCTTCATTACATTTCACTAAAAGTGTACCTACTCACTTAGATGATTCAATTTTCTAAAACTTAAAAATAAATTTGAAATACCAAATATAAATGAGATAACTACCATATATTTTAAACACTATGATTTAATCATATTTCCATTACTGCATAAAATATCATGACAAAAAAATTAGGGGAGGAAAGGGTTTATTTTATCTTGCAAGTCTCAAATTACACTCTATTGCTGAGGGAAGTTGGGGCAGAAACTCAAGGTAGGAATGTGGAGGCAGGAAATGAAGCAGAAACCATAGAGGAATTCTGTTCACTAGCTTGCTCCTCATGGCTTAAATCAGCCTGCTTTTTTTATACAAATCAGGGCCTCCTGCCAGGGATGGAGCCACCTTCCTGTCGGTCATTAATCAAGGAAATGATCTACATGAAATCCAATAGAAACACTTTCTTGGTTGATGATTGTCTTTCATATAACTCTAGCTTGTGTCTATTTGACAAAAAAAAAACCAAAAAACAAAAACCAACAACAACAACAACAAAATCCAGGATAACCTGCTATAAAAAGTTAGCATAAATATAAACTAAAATTTGTTCTTTTACAGATTCAATATCTAAAAGACTAAAATTGTGGTATTAGCAGTATTTTAATTTCTTCTAGAAGTTTTATTTTAAAATCTGTTGTATACCTACTTCTTAGTTACTTAGTGTTGTCTGTCCTGTGTACACATCACTTAAACCACTGCCTTTGTCTCTATCTGACTTTTGTCTTTGAATATGCCTGCTATTTTTTGTCTCTTGTTATATTTTATTTTTCTCTAAAATCCTGTGTGAGCTAAAATCATGGTTTAAGTTTTAATTACTGTGCCTAAGAGATATATAAAACAAAAATATCTCTAACCTGTGAACTCACTTGCCAAGAACTGATACTTCAAGAAATGTTGGAGGCTAGTGTTCAAGTAAGATAACAAGTCACATGTTTTTGATTTTTAAACACGCTAGTGGTTCCAATTGCATTGAATATGTTTGATCACACATAAGTGGGAGATGTGTGAGCAAGAAGTATGTCAGAATGTATGCTTGCTCCTAATTGGACAAAGATGAAAAGTATGTAGCCTTATGGGTTTGGGCTTTACAAATCTCTGCCAAATATGACTTAGAACCATTTTTTGTGTGGTAGTTGACTTATTCTCAAATGGTGAGATTAACACTTACCCCAAATATAGGATAAATTTCTTCTAAAGATCCTTTTCATTAAATGATTTCCTTTAATTTTGTGAATTTCATAAAGCATACAATGAAATATGAAAATATCAACTCCCATTTGCTCCTTCATACTCTTCTCATATTCTCTTCAACATGGCTTCTTCCCAGTTATTATTGTTGACATGTACACAAGTACGGAATCCTCCACTAGAGCATGAGAAAACTACCAAGTAGCCATATGTTCAATAAAGAATGAATCTGACTCCACAGAAAGTACCCACAGGCAACAGAATGTAGGTGTATGTGGAGGGACATTTTTCTTTTAATCCGGCAGCATAACTGCTCTAGTGTAGAAAGAATGTTAGGACACACCTTTAATCCCAAGGTAGCATGCACCTTTAAACCCAATTCAGAAGGCAATGATAGCAAATGGATTTAATTCCAGCTCAGTAGAGGGAAGTAGATACAGGAAGCAGAGCTTGGAAGGATGCAGAAGCAGACAAGAAGCAGTGAGAGCTCAGAGATTAGAGGCAAAGTGTGGAAGCAGAGATGAAGCAAGGCAAAGCTCAAAGAGAAAACAAGAAGAAAGCTTATGAGAAACAGACAAGTGGTAGAGCTAAGAGAGAATTAGAGAATTAGTTCAGTCTGGAATGAGTGCAGTCAGCACTGCCTTTTACATCAACATCTACAGGTGTAAATGTAAGCTTTGATTTTATTATTGTTGTTCTCATGAGTGATAGAAATGGCACAACACCACACAACTGGGTGGGGTGAGACAGGAAGTATTCACTTCTAGGTGGGGGGAAGGAGAGAGAGAGAGACAGAGAGGGAGAGAGAGGGGAGAGGATAGGACAGCAGGGTGAGAGGCATGGGGGAGAGGGGGAGGGGACCTGAAGTCCATGGGGATTATTTGGCAATTGGCATCATCTCCCTGCTGTTGACACAGGACAGGTGGCTGGGAGTGGGTACAGAGGCAGTATCATTCTGAAACCTGGCTACAGAAGGTGGAAATGTCCCTAGAGCTGGTTGTGGGGGTTGGGAGGGTTCCAGGGATGGTCTTGGCTAAAGGAGTTTCTGGAATGTGGCCATGCAGTTTTGGGTAATTCATAACAATGAATTCATAGCAAAAGAAAGTTTATTCTTTGCTAATTCAATCCCTGGTCCTAGAGGACTTCAGCCTCCATACAATCTAATCTGCAAACCCACACTTAGAATGTTTCAGCCTCTGAGACTTACTGCTGACTGGGCTCATCACCCTGATCTGTATTATGAACTCTGAACTGTAAAGAGTAAACTATCTGCTTCTTACTTTCTGATTTCTTTCTGCTTACTCTAGACTTCCTTTATTCATCTTGGCTTCTACTTCTGTATGCTTAACTGTAGTAATTCTTCTCTCTCCAACTCTTCATCTTAACTGAACTGTCTGTAAGCTGAAAGCCTTTTTTATATCCTGAGAGGTCGGCATGTCCCCACTTTGACTCAGTCACAGACTTCATTCTGATTCAATCACAGAGTTTGGAATTAAAGGCATCACTACCATTACCTTCAGAGTCTTTCATCTGGGTCAAACAGGCTTCTAAATACAATTGCTTCATAACAGACCTTTGGATGTGATCCCTTCCTAGCTATCATACAGGTCTTTCAATGTGATCTTTTGCTAAAGTAGCCATGCTGCTGGATTAAAAGATTAAATGTTCGTCTATAGTCCTCAGAAATGAGTGGGGCATGAGGTCACCTACTCCATATTTTTGAGATTTTTGTTTGGCTTGATCTTGTGTAGGTCTTGTGCAGGCCACTGCCCCTGCTATAAATTTATGATTATAATATCCATGGCATGTCCAACAGACACCATCCGCCCCCCACAACTCTTACCCAAATACCACTTTCTTCCTTATTTTACATGTCGTTTCATCAGCCTTATCACATCACATGATATATCAGCCTGTCTTAAAGACTTAAGAACATTTAGATTATAAAGATTTATGAACATTTTTATAATTATTTTAACATTAATCTAAAACCAAGAATATTTTACAGAACTTAAATATTGCATCAATAAAACTAAGTTTTGCATTTCTTTTTTATTTTCTAATTTTTGAGTTAGTCCTGCTATCTGTCAGGTTCTTCCTGATAATGATTATTCAAAACAATTCATATACATTAAAGGAACAATTCACCAACAGCATATTACAATCTTGAATAAATGTGCACAAAATACAGGGCATCAAATTTTCTAAAGTAGACACTATTAAGTTTAATACCACTGTTTGACTCCAGCCCAGTGATAGAGGGAAATTTCAATGTTCCATTCTTACAAATGATACGTTATCTGAAAACAAAACAAAACAACAACAACAACAAAATAAACTAAACTAAGAAGTAAGCAGATAAATAGTACAAATTTATGTAACATAAGTCAAATGTCTTGTAAGGACAAGAACAAAGCAGCCAAACTTTAGTCAGGCTTCTAAGAGCACCAAAACTCTGTAGGCCCAAGCCAGGGGCAAGGTAACTCAGAACAGTTTCAGGAACTAAGATAAAAAAGGACAGTTTCTGGGATGAACAAGATATGGTACGCGGACTGATGGCCTTGGGCTAGGAGTTTCCCCCACCCGCATTGACTAAAATCCTGAGCTTGCATTTTCTAGGAGCCCACAACCTTGCTGTATGCCAGCACCAATCAGTTTGAGGGTTCGTACCCGCATGACTGTGTAGCAAATAGAATGGGCCTGGTACTTTGTTGCTGAGCTCTGCTTTTGAAAAACATATATAAAGCATGCTCAGAGTGTGCTGATTGTCACTCCCACCTGCCTCACTTGAGGAATCTGTGGGAGCAGACCCCAACGCATTGGAAATAAACCTGCTGCTTTTGCATCTATCGTGAGTCCTGGTGATTTCTCGGGGGTCTCTTTCCATCTGCCCTTAACACAACAACAATAACAAAATAAACTAAACTAAGAAGTAAACAGATAAGTAGTACAGTTTATGTAACATAAATCAAATGGACCTAATGATATTTATAAGACATTCTGAACAAACGCTGTAGAATACAATTATTTTTATCAACTGATAGAATTTCTCTAAGATTGACCAAATATTAGGACATAAAGTAAATCTCAACAAATATATTGAAACTGATCATGTACTAAAGTCAGTGTGGTCACACTGAAATAAAGCTTCATATCAACAGTAATTGAATCTACAGAAATTACCCAAATGTTTTGGAAGCTAAACAATAGATTTCTGAATAATAACTGGTGAAGAAGAACTCAGAAGAAAACTTAAAACATCCTGCAATGACTGTAAATGAAAACACAATATACCAAAGTCTATGGGACACAGTGAAGTGACCTTATCTTGAGCTGGGTGGATTTATGACTTGAGCTGACCAGGACAATGAAGAAATGTAAAAGTAACAGACAGCCTGACTCATATACAGGAAGCTGTGGTCACAGACACTGTGTTCTCCTATGGGGACACACCAACAGCCTGGAAACATAACATATTTGCTACATACCACTGAGTCAGGAAGAAACTTTAATATTTACAGTTGAATGAGGAGGATGAAGGTTAGCTAATATTGGTAGAAGGTTTCTCTAAGGGAGGAATTTCATGCTTCAGTTATCTCAGGTAATGAAGCTGTGGTTGTTAGTTTCTGCATACGCAGTCCTAAGACAGAAGGTTATAATACTACCTACAAGCACACATAGCTTTTTCCTGCATGTAAGATAGTTGACCTCAGTAGATACTCTGAATGCCAATCTATGACTTTAATCTACATTCCCAGAGAATCTGATCTATATATAAACTAATGTTCCACAAAAAGCTTCAGATGTTTATTCTCATTTTGTAGTATTTACATGCTTGCATCCTGAGTTCATTGAAATTTTATAATTCTCTTCAACCTAGTTTAAGTTCTTGCTTTTAGACACAACAGTTTAATCTTTCTCAACATTTTCCCCTAGTCACACATATGATGACTTAGTATCACAGCTCAGGTATTCTTTGCACAAAGCCACAATTCAAGTCCAGCAATAGATGTTAGTGTTATCCTACCCCAAGCTAAATACACTCAAGTGAGTATTTAATTGAATTAATTAGAAACTTATCACTTAGTTTAAGTAATGTAATTGTTCTCAGCATTGGCAAGAAACCTGAAATTTAAGTAAAGACTGGTTTAAATGTATTTTACTAAGTGTAGGGCAACATAAATTCTATACACAAAGCAAAAGTTTCCAACAGAAAAGTATGATGTTTATCTCTTTTTTTATTAGCTTTTAGAAAGCATTATTTATTTACATTGAAATTTATCTGTAGGAATAGATATTTTGCATTCTACACATATATTATGCTGGTACACTATAATTAGCAGTCTTTGTAATAAATTACCAATTTGTTATAGGAAAAAAATACAGTAAAAAAATACTACTACCCTAAAATTGCCCTGGAAAATTTTACTAAATATTCTACTATTACTTGTAAATTTTATTTTTTCATTTTAAATAGATACGATTTAATACTAAATATTGATTTAGTTAAGTTATTATTTTAGTTAATGTTTGCTACTCATACCATTGTGGATAAAATAAAAATAAAGAAATTCTTAATTTTGCTTGTTTTGTATACAGCAATTATTAAATACACCAGAAGTATAAGCTAATATATACAGAATAATAATAAGATAATATATAGTAGAATCCTGAACGGAGAGTAAATAGTATAGTCTTTAAAATATCACCAGCATTTCTTATCATTCCAATTGTTTTATAAAAGTCTCTATGGAAAATCCTTAACATTCAACTATTTTTACAGAAACACACACACACACACACATACACACAGATCCACATGATATAGAGATATCAGGTGTGTGTGTACATAGGTGCATGTATTTATATATATATATTGCTTAGAGATTACTTACATATAATGAGTAACTCATTACAGGAAATATATTTGTTCATGTTTTGAACTTTATTATAATTCTTTATACTACATCTCATGAAGTAATCATTAAAATTTAATTTTACATATTTGTATTTTCAGTGGCAAAATATGTAATTAGTATTCCTTGTTCTTATGAGATTTCTAATTCACTTTGTTATGAATAATGAGCTGATTGATAAGAATTTCCTTTCTAATTGTTTACTTTAGGGGAAAATTAGAGCTCCATTCTATACTTAACATTGCAAAGACTTCATAAACATTCACATGTGTTGAATTAATTGACAGTTATATATTTATCCTTCAGATTGTTTGTCAAATGCCATTCGCCAGTATTTATTGAGTTGATATATTTTGAAAAGGCAGGAGTTACTACAGTGCTTTGAGGTGACGAAAGTTTTCAAAAGACTATCTTGACCAAACTTACTACTGATGGTTATCCATATTCCATGGTCTCTCTCCCAAATGTCCACAAACATTCCAAGAAAACATGCTTTCAATCTTATCTTAGATAAACTTTCCATTTTTTTGCCTGTCCACTAAATATCATTTTAGTTAAAATGAAAATAATATTTTCAAGGCCAGTTTTAAAACTGATGAAGAAGGAAGTTTCATGCCTGCTGGAAGGGAGGTTATTTCAATAGATAAAATAAACAACAAAGCAGTAGTTAGGCTAATTGATCTTGCTATTGAGTTCTGTGGAAGGAAACTTTGATTATGAAATGTCTCAACAGTTAAATTATTCTAGAACACATGCCAAGTACATGATGAAGTTTGGCAATATGGTTCTGTCAGGTGCATAAATGGAACACTCAAAAATTTAAAACTAAAACAAAAAGCAATAAAGAAAAATGAAGTTTTTCTTAAATTCCTTAAGACAACTTGTTTTTGTTTTTTCTTTCAATGAGAAAATTTTGAGAATGATTTATATGTTGCTGGATTTATGTAGATAAGTTTGTCAGAAACAGCTTTGAAAACTGCACAAAAAGATAATGGTTAACCATTACAATCTTGATGGATGATGACAAATAATTTTAATTATTATTACCTAGATTGGTTTTTGTTACGGTGTATCTATTCCCTTTAATTTTTTTTCCTTTCTTTTTTTCTAACATTTACAATGAAGATATTTGTTTCTCATTGTGTCAGTTGTTACACTTAGATAAATTGTAGATTCTAAGAAAAGAGTACAAATGTCTTAAAAAAGTACCTCCATGGTCTTGACTACTACAATCTGAAAAATTTACATCCATTCATAAAACTTATAATACAAAGTGACCATGAAGAATAATCACTGGTAATGTTTAACAATAAACTATACTACAGAATAAAAATCTGACAAAAGTCAATTTGGTAAATAATTCTATGCCAACTTTTGTAATTTTATGGCATTGATATTATTTATAATAATTAGTTGCTGGTTGTATTTAGTAACATACCATAACTGGTTTTTATTTAAATGAGGTTTATACAGTAATCTGTATTAACATAAGTTTGGCTTGAATGATTAACACATTTTTAGTAAAAATTTATTTTAGTGAGTATATAATTGCAAAGAATAAATTTCGTCCTATATGTGTTTTATCTTTATATCCAATTCCTCACTTAACAGTCATATTTGAGGATGATGCATTTACATATTTAGTTTCTGTAGTTTTTCATATGATGGAAAGTGCATCTAAGACAAAATATATTTTTTATCAGGATAAATATTTTAGACCTTTCAAATAGATTATCTCAGGAAAAAAATGCCATCTCTTCATAATTAATAAATGTGTTTAACATATATGACAGGGAGACTGTGTGTGCTATATTATATTTGGGTAAGTGAGAGGAAAACATTAGGAGTTAGTTCTCTTCTACTTTGGGTCTTCAAATTGAAGACATGTCAGGTTTATTGGCAAACATTCTTATTCACTGAACTATTTTTCTGTCCATAAACCCATTAATTTTGACTTATACATTTTTATCTAAGTTTAAATTGTGATTGAAGGTTTTTCCTTAGTTGATAGATCATTTAGGACCAAAAGCTTCTATATTTAGGACATAGAATTAATCTTCCCAAAGGTGCTACAAAGATGCTTGCACACCATAAGTTTCTCAAATTCATTTGTAAATATGAAACCAAATGCAAATAACATTATAGGTTATTCCCAAGTTCATTAAAATTTTATATATATTACCAAAAATATATTCTTCAATTGGCTAAAAAATGTGATAAAATCAATAGTCTTACATGTTCCTGTGTAGCAGCAGAAAATTAAACTCATACTACAAACAATCAAGTATTGGTCAACAATAAACAACATTTCATATCATAGAATAACTTCCCTAAACTAGGAAAAGGAACATTCATACAAATACAAGAAGGATACAAAATACCAAATACATTGCATCAGAAAAGAAAATTTCTATAGAATTGCATATTTTAAATTAAGTACACAAAACAAAGAAAATGTATTGGATCTCATGAAAGAAAAGAAAAAATTTACATAAAAAAGAACACCCATCAGAATAACAGAATTTTTATGAACCCTTGAAAGCTAGAATACTCTGGAATAATCTATTCCATGTGCTGAAAGCTCATAAATGCCAACTGAAACTAACTCACTCAGCAAAAATATTACTTACCATAGTTGATTGAGAAGAATAAACTTTCCATAATATAATTAGTTTATACAAATTATTTTCAAAAATAAACCTAAAGAAAATATAGGTGGTGGTATTTTGGATTGAAGAAAATAATGAGCATAGCCAAATTCTGTAGGAAAAATACAAAGCTATAATTACTAAAATACTAAATACCACTAAGAATGCAAATACCATCAAAAATCACCAATCCAGTGACTGCAATTGACAACTTTCAATAATAACTGTAAATATTGATGTCCTAATTATCTCTAGACATTGGTTCAGATTCAAAGATAGTTTATTCTTTGGTGATTCAGTCCCCAGTCCTTAGTCCTGGAGCCCTAGAGAGTTTTGGCCTTCATACAATCTAAAATTAAGCCTAGGACTGAAAACTGAATGGCTTCAGCATCCATACAACCTAGAATGTTGAGGCCTCCCAGACTTACTCCTGACTGAGCCACTCTGATTAGCTCCTTTTTATCTGAGCTCTATACTGAACTCAACTGACTTTTCTGGGTTAACTCATTCACTGTTCTGGCTCAAACTCCTCTCCAAGCTGACTAGTTCAAACTTATATTCTCAGCCAGCTATTTCTGACTAAACACTTTTTGACTCTGACAGACTCTGACTGACTCCTGCAATGTCTCTTACTGAACTGAAAACTGACTCACTCTTCCCATCTGATAGTGACTTTTGCCGAACTGCCTCTATGTCTCGTCCCAGACTCCACAATCTACTGGTCTCATACTGCCTCTGTGTATTATCCTTTTATTGCCTGCTTCATACTACCTCATATCTCTCTGTCAGACTGCCTTTGTTAATGATTGCTTCTATGTCTTATCCCCTTCTTCAGACTTCCTGTGTCTGCTTCAGTGTCTTATCCTCTATCTGCCTCTCTGAGCTGAGAGCCTGCTTTTCTATCACCAGTATTGGGCATGTCCTCACTCTGATTCACTCTGTTAATTCTTCCTCTGATTCATCATTTTGATGCCCTCTACTCTGACTCATCTGAGATATAACTTCCTGTTTGCTATTGACTCTGAGTTCTGCTTCTTGAAAATTAAAGGTTTGTGCTAACACTGCCTTCTTAATACTAGTATTAAAGGTTTTTTTTTTTTTTTAAAAAGGAATTTCCACATTCCATCCAAACCACACAGGCCTCTGAATGTGATCCCTTCAATAGATGCCTGGTTGTGGTCCCTTCCTAGCTATCACACAGGTCTTTCAATGTGATCCTTTGTTAGAGCAGCCATGTTGCTGGATTAAATTCCTCTACAATTATCAAATCAAGAGTTTGCATTAGGATATCAAAAAACAAAATCAACATGTTGTCTACAAGAAACACATCTTAGCCTTAAACATAGGAATTAACTTATAGAAAAAGGACAGACACAAGTATCCCAATCAAACCAGACCCTGAAGTAATCAATCATTGTTATATTTGTTATTGATAAAAATAGTTCAAATTAAAACTTATCAAAGAAGTAAAGAAAAGATACTTAATTTCAAGAGAACAGTAAACCAAGACGTTACTGTCCTAAATACACATAACCAAACATTGGGACACCAAATTTCATAAGCAAATGTACAATTGGCAAAAAGACATAGATTAAAATAAATCCAATAATTGAACATGATTTCAATTCTCCACTTTCTCCCAAAAACAATTAATCTCAACAACAGCAAAAAAGAAAGAAAGAAAAAATAAACAGAGAAACATCAGAGTGAAATGACTCCACATATCAACTGAATTTAAGAAGTATCAACAGAATATTTACTACTTAACCAAAGAAAATAATTATATTTCGGAGCATACAGAAATTACCCTAAAATAAGCAGTATTCTGAGACACAGAGTCTCTTATAAATTGAGAAAAATGAGAATAACTCTGTGTATCCAATCTGACCACAATCCAGTGAAACTTAAAATCAAAGGCAAGCAAGTTCCTAGTAAACACAAAAACATTTGGAGACTAAACAACTCATTACAGAATGAAAAATGGGTGAAAGCAAGAATCAATAAAGAAGTAAAAATCTCCTGGAACTAAATAAAAATGAAAACAAAACACAAGAGAACCTCTAGGGTAGATTAAAAACATTCCTATATGGGATATTTATAGCTCTTAATTCCTACATTGTAATACATATATATTAGAAAGAGCACAACTAAATGACTCCAGGATTTTAGTAAAAACAAGACAAAACAAAACAAAACAAAAACAAGAAAAACAAGAACAAACCAAATCAAAACTCAGTTGCCATCAGGAAATAATAAAAATCAAAGTATAAATCAATTAATTAGAGACAATGGGAATAATATAAAGAATCAATGAATCTATGAGCCACTTCTTTGAGATGACAAACAAGATTGAAAGTCTTTAGCTCAAACAACAAAAAAAGAGCATGCAAACTAACAAAAAAAAAAATGAACAAGGAAGTAGTACAACAGACATGGAAGAAATACAGAATATTATAAGAGAATATTTTAGAAACCTGTATTCCATTAAATTTGAATACTTAAAAGAATGGAAGAATTTCTAGATTCATAGAAGCCTGCAAAGTTGAACTGAGAAGTCGAGATCCTACATAAACACATAACAAATGAGATTGAAAGAGTAATAAAATACCTTGCAGCAAAAAGAAGCAGTCCATGTCCAGAAGGATTCACAACAGAATTCAAACAGACATTCAGAGATCTACATGTGATCCTTCAAAATAATTAAGCAACAATAATAATAGTAATAATAATAATAATAATGACATAAAGAGACTTTCAAAAAATCTGTGATTAAACAATTATTACTCTAATGTAGAAACTAGGTAAAGACACAATAATAGCAAGAAACCCTACAAGCCTATGTCCCTGAAAATATATTTAAAACTGTTCCATATTATGCAAACAAACTACAGTTATACATCAAAAAGATCAGTCACCTTGAACAAGTGGCTTCATTTTTTAAAAGCAGTGATCATTAATTTTATGCGAGTCAATAAATATAATAATACATATAAGTGGACTGAAAGATAAAAATCCATGATCATCCTAATAGATGCGTACAAAGTCTTTGCCAAAATCTAACATGACTTTATGATAAAAATTTAAGAGAAATGTATCACTAGAGGGAACATACTTTATCATAATAAATTCTCCATGCAAGAAACCCATGGAAAACAGAATTTTCACATGTCATAGACTAAAACTAGACCTGTATCTTTCAGCTTACACAAAATCTAACTCCAAATGGTTCAAAGACCTAAACATGAAATCTGAAGCAATGAAACTGCTAGAAGCAAACATAGGCAGTACTCTTCATGAAGATACTGATGTCAGAAGGACTTTCTGAGCAGGACTCCATTTGCCTAGGAATAAAGGCAAACAAAAGGCACATACAGGCTCATAAAACTAAAATGCTTCTGTACAGCTAGTGAAAAAGAAGCCACATGATGGTATAGAATCTTTTGTTAGCTACACATTTGATGGAGGGTTAATGTCCAGAATATATAATGAACTAAAAAAAAAGAACCAGAAACAAAATAAACAAACAACAACAACAAAGAAAATTTCAAAAGTGAGTTTGGCAACTACTTGAAGCTAATGAAGTTAGGGTTTTAGAATAGAACCTACAACTGACAATTTACTAAACTAACATAATCACTAAAATCTAAATATCTGTGTTTCTGTCCAAAGATAAGTGTAATCTTCATACATCACTAAAGAAGTTTCTATTTGAAATCGATGGACACTAGAAAAAAATATAACCAATCAAAATACAGAGTGTTTGATTCCAGTCCCAATGCATGCATCTACAATGAGGCCTGAACCTAAGACTCAGGTATGATTGCAGAAGAAGAAAGATTGTAGGTGGAAAGGTGGAAAGATTGTAAATTCCAGAAAAGGAAGTTTTCTGTGAGATTGTATCTCCTAGAATGTTTGACACATTCTGAAAATATGTTTTGAACATACTGGAAAGTTTTATGATGTTATTAAAAATGTTTTTATTTTTTGAATGAAGAACAAATTTGTGAATGAATTGCCTGTCAGTCATGTCCATATACCAAATAATTTTGCTCTTTAAAAATACTAAAAACTAATTAAGTTCTTAGCCTATCTACTGCTTTTAGACCTCTCAGTTGTATCTAAAGAAAGCTGACTATTTAAATTCCAGTAAAAATATTATAAGAAGAAAGTGGTGTGTGTTTGTGTTTAAATTATACTGTGTTGAAGGTAAAATCTAGTTATATTGCTGTATTTATCATACAATACTATAATGTCAATAGGTGTTATGAAGACAAGAGGTCTATGACACTCCAGTACTAATGCAAACATCAATGAAAAAGTCAATGAATCTGAATTTATGCTAAACTGTTAGACATATGTTGTCGGTAAAATATTCACACTAACTTCGTGAATTATGTATCATCAATTGACAGACCTGGAGACCAGAGAACTCAAATGATACAAGACCTAGATGATACATCACTACAATTTACAACGAACATGTAATAGTTAAAATCTAGGTCTTCTAAATTCAAGTGTTTTGATGTCTCTTACAAGATATTCCTAAATATTTTGAATCAGATATACAATTATTTTATAGATGCATTATTTGTTACTGGTTTGAATTAATTGGTAGAATGAGAAAGAAAATGATAAGATAGGATCTAAAAATGAAAGCCCAGTTACATAAAAGTGTGGATAGGAAATAAATACAGAAAGGAAGCAAGGTTTAGGCTGCATTCCAGTGATATAGGCAATGTCAATATTAAGCAGTAATGGATGTTACTTCTTTATTTTTTTAAAAGAGTTTAACAATAAAATGTAAATTAGTACACTTTGTTTTTTATTACCACATATTATATGTGTCTGCCTGCCATTTGCATTACTTGCTTTGGACCTTGGTGATTAAAGCCCAATAATTGTCAGAAACACATAAAAGTAGGGAGAATTATTAAGCATGCTAAAAAAATTTGGCTAAGTCAACTTTATTCACTTACTTTCTATGATGCATCTATAGTGGGAAATAAAATATTTAGAGATAATTCCATTCTGATGCAAGATCTATGTTGGCCAAAATACACCATTTGTGACAAAACAGAAAAAAATCTATGATTCTTAAGAAAATATTAACATGTATACTTTGAAATATTTTAAGAAGCTTAACTATTACTAATTTAGTGTAATGTATTCAATGGATCAGATTTTTTAGGCTATGGATATAATTCATTTTCTTTATAATATAAGAATACTATTCTGAACAGATTATTTTCTGAGGAAATGTAGAAAATTTCACACTCACATTGCAGATTTTGTGTACCTTTTTAAAAGAAAGAAGCATATTATTAGACGGATGCAGTCATTTTTTTGAGAAATTAATAAAAGTGAACAGATACACTGAGAGAAATCATTGAATTATTGAAGTTTGTGATTTTCCTCCACGAGCCTTTGGAAATTATATTTATATCATTTTCCCTATGAATTGTGTATCAGAACTGTCATCTGAAGTGGAAAAAAAGAAAAGAAATGTACTATTCAAATATGTAGACATATTCAAGAATGAATTGATAGTTTTCTCAATCTAGACTTCTGGGAATAAAGAAGAAACACATTATCTTATAATGTCCTTTCTTTGAGTCCCGCCTGGGTAGCTCAGGAATATGCTATTCCCTCCTCATTTTTCCCTGGTGAGGTAGTTTGTCTATGGTTTAGATGTATATGTGTACGGTCTCTAGCATTTTACTTCTGTTCCAAAGTTCTAAATTTCCTTTTTAAAATGATTACACTTATATTTTCCAAAGCATAAACAAATAAAATAAAGGCATTCAGCACCTTGTGGTTGTGGCTAAAGTGTTTTTGAAATTGATAAGTAAAATATCTTCAGAATGTTAATCAATGGAAACATAGAAGTAGAACTATCAACAATACAACTTTTTGGTTTGTTTGTTGTTTTATGTTTACCATGGTGCTATCCTAATTTAGATATTGGTAACCTATTTTTGTAGGGAGTCCACTGTAAAACTTACTTTGAATTTCAAAGGAGACCTGAACTTGAATGTTTGAAAAATTTTGGAACAATTGAGTTAGGGAGTTATTGAAAGAAACACGGGTCTTCTTACTGTGTGGTGGGAATAAACCTATATGGTCAGGGACAAACTTGTGTAGTTGAATGTCCATCCAAGTTTCTTGCATTAAAGGCTTGGGCCACAGGGTAGTGCTACTGTATATTACTGAATCTTTTGGAGTTTGAGTCTAGCAGAAGGACTTTAAGACTTTGAGTTATTTCCTCAAAGAGAATGTAGAGCTCTAGTCCATTTCTCTCTTGTCATTTGTTCTCTGATTTGAGATTAGTAGTTTACTTGGCAACAACTCCTACAATGATATATGAACCTTGCCACAGGTACAAACAGTTGGGGCCTTGAATCTTCAGTTGGAACCTCTAAATCTGTGAGAAGAAAATAAAGAGAGTCTTTTGTGAACTTAATTGCTTCTTGGAGGTTAGAAAGTAATGCGAATATGATTGATATATAATATAAACTGTTTTGATGTTGATTTGTTTCAACATCAGTGTATATGCTTGACTTCATTCTTGGTTTGAGAAAACTACCATAGAGGATTCCATATCAGCTTAATTCCACTGAGGCTTATGTTGGAAGTGTGTCATCTTCAGCAATAGAGTCATATCTTCAAGACCTGGGACAGAAACAAGGACAATAGCAATAGGATTTATTGTTTGTAGAGTTTCTCGGATTCCTTCTGACCATAAATTTAAAGTGAGGTTTCCCATTTCCAGAACTGGGATTTTTTTGTTGTTGTTCTTGTTGTTGTTGTTACATAGTCAATGGCTCTTGAGGGAGCATTATCATTCCATATAGTATAAGTCCCATCAAACTACAGACACACACACAAACACACAAACACACACAAATACAAAATAATATGCTCTTTTATTTAGAAAATATTGCCCACACAAACTAAATACGGTAGAAAGTTGTGTGACACCTGAATCTCCATGACAGACACCCTGAAACCACAATGAAGAACCTTCAAAAGATTTTCTGACTTCATGGAATGTCAAAATGTACTTTTCCAAGGTCCCAGAGTTCTCTTTACAGTTCAGGAATTTCAACATCCTTCCTCTGGCTTCAGAATCATATACTTGGCAGCTGAAAAGAAGGATCAGATACTTTTCTAATTTCAAAATTTTGGTCAGTCAGTACTATTTGTTGTTCATTAGAGAGCACACACAGCATTTTCACCCCCTTTCACTGCTTATAAGTGAACTGAAATTACAGGTAACTGTTGGAATCATAAGGCTTTCCTTGTATTTAAAAGAGTATTTGTTGAAGACAGTAAGATAGGATACATAGTGTTAATATCATATGTATATGTCACTATTATTGAATCTCAATAATTTTTCCACTAGTAGCAGTGAATGAGATTTAAAATGTTTAAATAACTGTTGCCACTCAAAATGTTTCTGGATTGGAAACCCAGAAACAAATAGCATAATCATCTCTATAAAAATTGCAATTTGGTACCCTGCAAAATTTTGTACTAACTTAAAAAATGAGCTTCTTGATATCTCAAATGACACACTGAGTGATTAAAAAAATTGCATATACCCTATTTTTAATATGTTCTTCCAAATAAAATAATCAACTCACATGAGACTTAACAAAACTCAAAAACATTTAAATTAACATTCTTACTTAAGACAGAAAATAGAATGGTATATCAACAAAAGTGAAATATACAATTATGAGATTTTGGAGGTCAAACAAAAAAATTCCCTATCTGAATGACAAATGGAATACACAAAATTTACTTTTTAATATATCTTTGAAATGAGTAGGGTTTATATATATTGATGTTTGAACTTTAACCATTAAGTACATAAGCTCTCTATGGTCACCCTATTTTTTTTTAACACTTTGGGAACTTCTTTAACTATTGTGAATTTAGTTTTTCTTTGAAAAATGGTTATTCATTCATAAGTAGATGATATCTGGTACCCTGATAACAGTAAATTCCCATTTATTTCCAAATTAATCTTACAATGATATTTAGATATACTTATATATTTCTCTCTTAAAATACTAAATTGTTGCAGAGATGGAAAAGCCATTGAATGTCCCCTGCTCTTGTAGAACACTGAAGTGGAGCACCCACATGGAGTAACTCACAATTACTTATAATTCTAGCTGTAGGGACATCTGATGCTTTGACCTCAGCAGGTACCTTCATGAACATGTATGTAACCACACAAATGCACACTTAAATAAATAAGAGACATCTAATAAAAGAATTGCAGCAACGTTTTCTGATTGTTGTTTGTGTTGTTTTCTTTTATTCCTATAAGACATTAATTGTAGAAGTTCCAGTATCTTGAATGATAAATCTACGTTTTATGTCATTAAATTTCAATAGTCTTCATAAGTAATTTAGAAAACTATACACATGAATATCTTCAATAGGAAAAACAACTTTGTTTCCAATAAATCTTTTATGTTAGCAAAACATGAAATGAACTAACTAAACCTAGAGAAGTATTAGGAAGAACACCATCAAATGATAAGGAATATTTTTAATCATGTCTTTTGAAATAATTTATATTATTTTAGATGCCCAAATCTGTGACCTAGCAATGCCTTTATTTAATGGATTTAGCCATCCTGAAATTCAATATTCATTCAAGTTTAACTGTCCTAAGGATTAATATTTTTAGTTTCATTTTATATATCTAAGACCTATATATAATTTAATATATATATATTTCTTTGACATCTTTCATATTTTGACATACAGTGTCTAACTGGGCATGTGATTATATGTGTTTGAGGGCATTTCCTGAAACAAATACTTTAAAAATTTATACCAATTTTACCGTGGTCTTTAAATAAGATTGTGTTCATACATAATTTTTTCCTGTGACTCAAAATTTCATCCATTCAGGCAATTGGACTCATATGGGGAGTTGATTAAAATCTTTTACATGCTTTTACAGTTGTGAAGTATTATATTCTCAAACAACTTCTCTTTTTCCCTTTCCTACCTCTCCCCTAAAATCTATTGTGCACAAGCCTTACTTCTCAAATTCTGGAATCACAGAACTGTGCTTTTTCAAACATCATATTTTGTTTTCAAGAGCATTTTTTAAAAATATATTGTGTTGCCTGAATTTCCACACAAATGTCTTTTATAAACTATGATAATGTTATGTGGGATTTTGATATAAATGTACATAATCTGCAGTCACTTTAATGTGATGAAGTTATTTATTTATTCATTTATTTGTTTATTTATGTATTAATGTTCTGTCAGCATGTACACCTGCATGCCACAAGAGGGCATTAGATCCAATTATACATAGTTGTGAGCCACCATATGTCTGCTGGGATTTGAACTCAGGACCTCTGGATGAGCAGACAATGCTCTTAATCACTGAACAATCTCTCCAGCCCAATAAGATAAAGTTATAATAATATTATTTAGTTTGAGAGGAAAGGCTATTTTATATGCAAGATTCTGGCTATGATATGTGTGGTACTATTTTCTCTGAACCTATTCTGTTTCTACAAAGATTTTGAAGAGATTGAAGAGGAAAAGCAGATTACTATTGAATATGTTGTGATATAGGAATACATCAATCATGGAGAACAAACCCAGCTTCCTGGTCTGCTGCTCCTCAACAAAAATGTTAGACATTACATTTTGATCTGAAAGCAGACAAGTGCTCTGGGTGCCTGTTCAATAGTTGCTTACGGAGAATTTAGGGTACTGTCTTTTTTTGAGAACTGATCTCTGTCTCTTGATTTACATCTAGATGGACAATGAACAGCAACAAACCAAAGTGACCTTTGGTTATCTTTCCAAAGAATGTAAGAAAAATAGTATTAGTTCATTTGACAACATGCACTAGTTTCTTAAAACAAATAATCATGTAGTTGATGTGACCATATTAGCCTCATGGGAAGTTATTAGACAATATTTCCAACTTAATGTCTAGGCAGTATACTCTTTTATAAAAGTAATCAATGAGGAATTTTGATGAAGATATGATTTTTAATTTCATTCAGCCTCCTAGAAAGGTAGAAAAGATATGAAAACACTGAGATTTAGAAATTTTAATTAGGAATAATCAATTCCATTCCTTCAACTGTCTCAAAATTGTGTGCATATTGGACACAGAAAAAAATCTATATTTAAAAAACTTATATTTCATAATCATCTCTTAAAATATAGAATACTTTTCCTCAAAAACAGAACTTATAACATTCAACCATATATAGTCACTATAAAGCTAGTATGAGAAAATGTAGAGCCTGAATATTATGATTTTGACTAGATTGAATAATTTTAAAATCTATATACATATTAACATTAAGTAATATACTTGTAAATAATCAGAGTCAGCAATAATATTAATTAAAACTTTTCAAAATGAACATAAATTAAAAAGAGGTGATAATTATCATGTAAGATATATATTACATAAGATATGTAAATTTTGAACATATAAGGATGGAAATAAAAATATTTTAAATGTCAGATTTAATTATCGAAATTTATTCCAGATATCAGAAATGTAGACAATGAAATATGGAGTAAAATAGAATAATAGAGATAGAGAGATGGCTTACTAGTTCAGAGTGCATACTTCAATGAACTCTTCCATGACAACAAAGTTCGATTTCCAGAACCCATGGCTGGTGCTCAACAACACTTTTTCTAGTTCCAGGAAATCAGACATCTCTGTGGTCCAAAATCACAAATGCACGCACATGCGTGCACACACACACACACACACACACACACTCTCACATGCAGAGAGACAGATAGAGAGAGAGAGAGAGAGAGAGAGATGTGTGTGTGTGTGTGTTTGTGTGTGTGTGTCTTAAAGACCTATTTCCAAATTAGGCACTGTCGTTGTATTTTCAATTTAAATTCCACATATAAATCAATTCCTTAAAAACACAACAAAATTGAGTTGGTATGGAATCTGGGACATACATTTGATTTAGGAGTTGGACCGATGAGTTGAGAAATCTCTTTTTCTGGTAATAGCCTATTAACAAAGCATTTAAAGGATTTAGAGGTTTTGTTTTTGTCTGTTAGAAAACCCAGAGCTGTCTCAAAATAAGGGGATTTTATTGATTTGCTTACATTAAGCCCCTGTGGAAGAATTTGTGAGCCTTTTGGGAGAGTCTGTTTGTTTATTAACCAATTGATGTTGGCAGGTAATTGATCTTCAGTTTTGAAGTTATTACTATTAGTATTACTATTAGTATTATTAGTATTAGTATTAGTATTAGTATCAGCATTAGTATTAGCATTTAAGAGACTCAGGTAATTACATTTACTTTTAAAGCTTTTAAATTGGTATCACCAGTGAGCATCATGACTGCTTTATAGTCAAAGAAGTTGCAAAGCTGTTTTTAATCAAACTTTTTAAGAGCTGGATAGATTGACTGGGAATGTGACCTGGGTTGAGGAGCTGGCAGAGACTTCTCTGCTGCTGTTGGAACAGGCAGGTGGCAGGGCTGCCAAATTAGCTGAAGAGTACAGGCCCTGGGACAAAGAGATGCCACAGGAACCTGTGTATATGTGGTGTGTTCATAGTTTGTTGTAAGTGAAAGTTGGAATCTGTTGACACTCTTTTAAAGTTTATTTTATGACTTTCTTGTTTTGGCCCTGTTTTAGCCAGTTTTGAACATTTAAAATAATAGTTCCTGTGTGTGTTTGTGTGTGCGAGCATGTTACTTCATCTAAACTATAGCATTCATATTGGGGATGAATTGAAGGATGACAAGAAATTTTAATTTTTCCTGAAGTTTTCTAATTTTTGGAAGATGTCTTAGATTTGTCTCTAGTGACTCTACAGCAGCAGCAAAAGCACTCCAAATACTAAATAATTTGACAGGACTTGGTTCAACTTGTTCATGTTTTTGTTTTGTAGTTCTTCCTACTTTCTGTCAATTCTTAGTATCTAATGTTTTCTCTTCTGGAAACAATGGATTATACTCAATAATGCTGTCTAACCATTGATAGAAATTATCCTTATTAATTTGAACTCCCCTTAACTTCATCATATGATTAAATAAACAGACATAAAAAATGTGCTTATGAACACTTTTGGAGTTCCATATGTACCATGGTACTTACTAGTCTCCAGTCATTGTGTTCCTAAAGTTGACACACTCCTTTGTCCAAATAAAAAGAGCTTTTTGTCTTGAGTAGACAAGATTCTTTCAGGCTCAATGTTGGGTGTCAGTTGGTTGCCATTTACAGTGGACAGTGCAGCCTTGAGTGTCTTAGGACCTGGAAAGGAAGGTAGACAGAGACATAAGACTCTGAGTTCATTTAAATAATGGACAAGTGTTTTGGTTTTTTTTTTCCAACTTCTGTTTGTATATTGTTTAGCCAGTTATCTCCAAATAGAGCTTGAGCAAATAGTAAATTTGAACTCCTTATTTAAGTTCTTTCATGCCCTGTGTCCTTGATTTGCCCTGGAGGATGTTCCTCCTAGACTTTATCTAATTCCTGGAGTATTGCATGGGGCCACATCTGGATCAAGGTTTGGACCTGAGAAAGGGGCCATAGAAGATCTGGACCCCAATAATGTCAATAAAATGTTTTAAGTGAACATGGGAAGACAGAAATGGTAAATTATTAAAATACTTTCAAGGAACAAGTACAACATTCTAAACAAACATTTTACAAATAAATCCAGAGATACAAACTGATGACTTAGTGTATTTACTTTGAGAATGGATGACTAATATTTGAAAATCAGTTAATAAAATATATCTCATTAATATTTAAGTAAGGTAGATCATATGAATATAAAACATCTATGGAAACAATCTGATTCCATTTAATTCCTCCTTTTTAATAAAAATTTCAAAGTTTGTGAATAAAAGAAGATCAATTATCTAGAAAATGAACTCTTATTTATTAATCTATTTATTCTCCACTCATATAACACAACAAAACTCAGTTTTTCCTTTCTCTAATCCTCCTAGTGCCTCCCTTCGCTCTCCCACAGATCCATTTTTCTCTGTTTCCCTTCATAAAAAGCAGGTCTCCAAGGGATTTCAACAAATATGGCATAATAAGATACAATAGGGCCAGACATTAAACCCTCTCATATCAAGCTGGATGAAGCAACCCAGTAGGAAGAAAAGATCAAAGGATTCTAAGAGCTGGCAGGACCCCACACACTCCCACTGTTAGGAGTCACACAAGAACACCAAGCTAAAGAACCATAACACGTGCATATGACCTAGTGTAGATGTACACAAGCTCCGTGATTGCTGCTTTGATCTCTGTGAGCCCCCATGAGCCCTGCTTTGTTGATTCTGTGAGCCATGTTCTCCTGGTGACCTTGACCCCTCTGGCTCCTATAATCCTTTCTCTCCCTCTTCTGTGGGGTTCCATGAGCTCTGCCTAATGTTTGGCTTTGGGTCTCTGCATCTGCTCCCATCAACTGCCAGAGAAAGCCTCAGAGACGGAACTCTTAAAATTTTTTCAGTTGTTATTGTATTTAGTGTCATCAAACCTTGAGTACTGTGTATCAACACTTTTTTGAAACATTTTGTTCAATGTTCTAGACAAATAAAATGCATACATGAAGATGGATCACTTGAAGAAGTGAGTAGATAATACAGAAGCTCATTTTACAGAACAATTATGAATGACAAGTACTTCATATTTCAATGGAATAAACATTTTTAAAACATAGTTGTAATAAATGTCACATGAAAAATGAATGAATCTTGACTTACATACATACCATGCTGAATTTCAATAAGAATTTGTTAATAATTCTATGGAAAGTTGCTCAACCCAACAGCTACTATTACATGTAAATTAAACCATATTAGCACAAATCATCAATAAAAGTTCTTTAAAGGTGATTAACAACAAGATTCCCCTCTCTCTTTCCTTCTCTCCTTCTCTCCTCTCCCTCCCTCTCTCTCTCTCTCTCTCTCTCTCTCTCTTCCACCTTCTCTCATAGTGAAACTGAAATTAAATACACACATTTGGAAAGCTTCCTAGTATTTCCTTATTGAAGGTGTATGTGGGCCTTTCCTTTCACCTAGAAATTCTATTGCCATTAACAGAACAAAACAAGTGACTACAGATCTACCAACAGATTTGTTAAATGATAAAGATGATTCTATAGACTTCAAATCAGAAACTTCCCTTATGATATTTCATGGAAATTCCATCGGTGATTGGTAAGTCTGTAGAAATAGAGAAAAGATAGTATAATTGTTGCTTCTTTTGATAGTTGTTTAGGGCCTGTTTGGGGGATGGTTGAGTAGGCAGGTGATATGAGGTGCCTGTCTAAAATGGTAGAGATGGAACGGGTGTAACAGGCTAGAGAGCCCTTATATGCTTTTAGAATTGTTAATTCTGAAGAATATCACTTAGCCAAATACAAAAAAAATTATGTAACATAATTCTTAATTGTTAAGTATTATAACATGAGGGTTCTAATATATTATGCTGCTTATATTCACAAGAAGGCTAACTTTTCTGCTCGCTTAGTTATGAATGTGCTTATATCACTTGTGATAAATTATCAAGCACACTGCACAGCTGGCCATATTCTCTTATTTTTTATGGATAGCCTCATTAGAAGTCACCAACTTAACTTTAAATTCTTTGAACATGTGGGGCAAATCCAGATTTATACAGTTATGTATTAGCTCCAGACAGTCTGCCTCATTGATCTTCCTGTATGATAGATGTATTTTTGAAATGGGCTGTGGAGACTGATCATTTTTACTTATTGCCATTTAAATATTTTATGTTTTAACTATGCCTCTTTTTTAGAGGAAGCAGTCAGTAGGACACTTCTTTAAAATCTTTTCATAACGTTGCTAGGTTCAGATCAGATCCACTTGTGCAATTCAAGGAACACTTTCTTCATTTTAAAAATTAAAAAGAACATATTAACTATTGACAGTTTATAACTACTTATTCTGCTTGCTTGGTTATTGATTCTCGTGAACTGTCCTATTTGAGTGAACTGAACTTAGTTTTTCTGAAGGATATTATGTTATGTTAAACAATGAACCAACATTTCAGCCTGGAAGTATATCATCTTTTCTCAAAAGAAAGTTATTATACATGAAATTTTTAGAATTTAACTTACCCAGCTTTACTACATATCCAGTTTTATAGCCAATGATTTTACTAACATGAACTAGACATTTTTTCTGTTGAAATGTTTTATCCAGTTAAGCATTTGTTTCACATATTTAGATTAGCTGTCAATCAACAAAACTTATTTAAAATACACACACACACACACACACACACACACACACACACACTAAATATTTTCACAGCAACATAACCAAGCAATCAAGTTTTCCATATATTTCTTTACTTATGCTATGCATATATGTAAAAATTTAGGAACATAAGGCCGATTTCCAATATCAAGGCCTTATTTTGTTATTGAAACTGCATATTCGTATTATTAATAGAAGACTTGTGGAGTTCTATCCACAATTTTTATTCTTTAAAGAATATTCTATGTTTTGTATAAATGAAATTAACATCAGATAATTTGTTAATTGACTTGTTTATGGATCAGCTTTGTGATATTTTCCTACTTATGTCAAAATTTACATCGATTATTGAATGTAAGTGTAGGATTCTACATGGTCTCTCATTTCTAATTTTTATTGCTCTATTATGTTAAATTTCTGAAGCAATTAGCTATATTATTATAATTACCTTCAAAGTATCATATTTACATTAACAATTTTCACACTAAAACCAAGATTGCTATTATGATTTCAGATCTAACTACATTTGTCTTCATTATTTCAGTACGTTCTCATTGGTGCATTTGCAAACCAAAATATATGTCAAGGTCTCCCAGCATTATCATAGAGATGGCATTCTTTCTCCCACCATCCTGTGTTCATTGCTCTAACCTAATCAATACTCACATTCATGCCTCTTTCTATTATCCATTCAAAATAGAGAAATGACAATATTTGGAGTTCTTAAATGTCAGTGCATTCCAAACATCTCAAGCGCTCAAGTGTCCTTCCTATACCCGGCCCCTACTGTGTTTAGCTCATTTACACATGTCTTTTCTTAATTAATGTCTACTTAGAATACATATTTAAGACAATATTTCTGTTTTCCAGAATGCTGAAAGTTGATTTAAATTGCCCTTTACTGAGTTTGTACTATCTTAAAAGTTTTCTCTTGGCCTTTAAATTATCAGTTATAGTGTTTATTGGTATAATTACTTGATTAATGTCTGTATTTGTTATAAGCTACAAACAGCTTCAAAAGATCGTTTTTTTTCCTCCCCATCTAATCATCTTACTATATATACATAGTTTAGTACCCCCAGTATCACCTGTATTGTAACCTTCTGTCAATTACTGTCATAATATTGAAATCATTATACGATATAAATGTTATTTTCTCAGTGTTTAGATTCTACATTAACTTTAGTTATCCTTATTTTAAAGTAGCTATTTTATTTTAATATATACTTATTTTCATTTTATTTCAATATAACGTGTCAAATAATAATCATAATATAAAATCGGCTTGTATCTATGCTACTTAAAGATATATGATGGACAAGGATTTCAGTGGTCACAAGAACATGCAGACTGTCAAAGATAGAAATACTGAGTAGTTTTCTAATCCCTCAGCTATTTAGGCAAAATACTGAAAGCAAGGTGATCTTTAAAGGTAAATCATAAATGCAAACATAATGAGCAAACATAAATGCAATCTCAAAAGCACCATGAGAAGGATTAGAAGTTAAGGTATGAATGATCTAAGGGTACCCATTTCATGATTTTGTCCTATGTGAAAAAAAAGCTTCAAATATTATCAAAGTTTATGGATATGTCTCAATATTTCAGTCATGAACATACATTGTACAAATACATATGTGGACATAAATAAATAAATCTCATTTTAATTTTAACACATAGTCTTACTTTTATTCAACTTTAAATACTTTTAAAAGTCTATAAATCCTAAATTATATAGTGGTTGTTTTTCAAGCTTCTTTTCAGATAGAAGAGAAGAAGCATAAATAGAAAAATGGAATTTCTTCTTTTCACAATAATGATTTTTCCATATGATGAGAAAGAAAACAACATCAAAATTACAAAATGCAGATAAATAAACCAATACATAGCAACATAATTAAGTCAGAATTTTGTATTATAAATGGAAATTCGCCAAAAATAAAAGATAAGACATTGGAGACTGGCAAAAGAATACTATTGAAGGATGATGTCAATAGGTTCTTTCTCTGAAGGAATAAAACTCACAAAGGAATCACAATTTAGATAAGATAAACAAATCATCATGGACCCATCCATGTGAAGATATTTCTGAAAGGATGAAAAACCCTGTAGTCTTCCCTATCCACTTCTAATATGCTTCTCATACCAAGACATAGAAGTCAAGTTTGCAGGCATTAGTCAGCTGGAAGAGAGTCCTAGGAGGTAGGTTTTCATGATTTGTCAGACAACACACTTGAAGCCCATTCAAAATGAGTGACTGATAAGCAAATGACATGTGTGTGTAGATTTGTGTGTGTGTGTGTGTGTGTGTGCTTCTTCTGATTTTTCAATTAAAAATCCTTCTGTTTTGCAATAGCTGGTGCATGATAATTTTATTGGCAGTAATAAATGGACTAGCCAAGATAAAAGATCTGTGAAAAGGGCGAGGTAGAAATTCTGAGAAAGTGTAGACATAGATTCAGTGCAAAAAGGAGTTTAATCTCTGGCTAATTCAATCCCTGGTACTTAGAGGGGTTTAGCCCTTGTACTTTTCATTTTGTTTTGTTTTTATCAAGACAGGGTTTCTCTATTGTAACTCTGTTCTGTCCTGGAACTCACTCTATAGACCAGTCTGGCCTCAAAATCACAGAGATTCACCTGCCTCTTTATCCTGAATACTGGGATTAAAGATGTATACCACCACCATCCAGCTTCTACTATCTAATCTTAAACCTAGATCTGGAACGCTTCAGTCTCTGTGCAATTTAATCTGCTAATCTAAACCTAGAACATTTCAGTCTCTCAGACTTACTTCTTAGTGACTCACTCTGACTAGCTCTTTCTGAATTAAGAGCTGTATTGAACTCAATTGATTCTTGTGGTTGGCTGATTCAACTAACTAGCTGTTCTAGCTCAAACTCTTCTCCAAGCTGCTGGTTCAAAATGACCTTCTCAGCCAGTTGACTTCTTCTGACTGAACTCCTCTGACTCTGGATGACTCCCATTATTTTTCTGACTGAAATGCTCTGCTCAGCTCCAAACTGACTCTTTCTGCCAAACTTATTCTTTCTGTTTGATACTGACTCCTTTTGCTGAACTGCCTATGTGTCTTATCTTACTGATTCTCTGAATGTCTCTGACTGTCTGTCTCCTTGATCTGAGAGCCTGTTTTTATATCATGAGAGTTGGGCATGTCCTCACTCTGCTAACTCTTCTTCTGATTCATCACTTTGCCTGCTCTTTACTCTGATTCATGTCAGATGTCACTCCTCCTGTCTGACACTGACTCCTTCTGAGCTCTATTTCCTGTCTCTTCTTCCTCTGCTTCCTCCTCGGCTTCTACTTGCTTCTGTCTTAGGGATTAAAGGGATGCAATTCCACTGTCTTCTGAATACTTGGAATAAATGTGTGTATTAACATTCTTTGTACACTAGAGAAGCCATGCTGCAGGACTAAAGGATTAAATGTTCCTCTACAAGAAAAGAATCAGATTTACAATATATTTTGAAGATAGTTACTAAAGAATTTTCTGTTCATAAAGCAATTCAAGAATAATTTCAGAATATATAGCCTGATAAAAATAGGAAACATTTGTTAGGGATTCCTTTTTCTAAAAATAATCATTAAAAATTAAATGCAAGTAGTACTTATAAGAAAGTACAAATATACACAAAGATTTTGAAAATATAATGTTAAGAACAGCACACCATATATTCTTTTGGATAAGTTTGATTTGTATTTTCTGAATCTAGGTAATTGTTTCTTTTTTTGATAATTGCTTCTTAAATATAATATAATATTAAATATAAAGACTTTCTTCTGTCTTTCTTTTCTTCTTTGCTTCTTCTATGACATCCAATATAAACTAGTATGAACTTTAAATTATCTATGATATTCATGCAGCCTTACTCTTTTCTTTAAAGAAAAATATATACATTTAGTGAAATTGCTCTGGCATCTATTTGTATCCCCAAATTTATGTGTTAACTTCAAAGGAAATAGAAAGAGAGATAGAAAGAAAATCACAATGCTTAGCAATTGAAGGTTGAAGCTACTTATGGAAAAAACACAGAGAACATTTAGAATAGTGAATATGCTGGGGGGTATTAGGAACTGAGAGGATGCTGAGGGAACATTCAGAGCAGGAAGAAAAGCCGCATGCAAACTGAGATGCCTCTTAGTGATTTGAATTGTACCGAGGTAAAGGGGTTATGAATTTAAGGTTACCCCAGCCTACATGGTGAGTTTGAAGTGAGTCTGTGTCATGAAACATAAATAAACAAACAAACAAAAATCACTAACACTAAAATGGAACTATTTAAACTACCAGATTTTCATGACTTCCCTTCTTTCACAGCAGTTGTGGATCTAAACTTTAAAAATTAGAATTTAGAATCACAAATTTTAATGCCACCATTAGAAGTTGATATATTAAACTCAATGCTAACAATAATCTAAATGTAGATGAATATTATCCTAGATATTGATATTAATTGAGAATATCAATAAAACGTGGATATAAGGAAATGAACTCACAAACATGAGAAGACGGGAGAGTAATGGGATTCAAGGGAAAGGACGCTGAACAGAGAAAATGGGGCTGGACTTGGTTTTTTTTTAAATATCAAATTATAAATAAATAAAAAAAGAAAATTCAAAGAATAAATTACTATGTTTTCTCTCTGAAGATATTATTAACCTCATTATTTTCAATGGTTATATGTAATTTTATTATATGAAATGGACTTTTTTTATTTTGTTTTCTTTGTTTTTTGAGACAAGCTTTCTTTGTGTAGCTGCTTATTTGGATTTAAGGCTACTCCACATAAGAGAATTCCTGACTGGTACTGCATAATAAACCAAGTGCCCATGGATGGAGAGGACATAGGCCCTACAGTACCACCCAATACTTCCAATATACAAAATCAAAATATTTTCTATGTATGTTATCAATACTTTTCTCAGACCTGAAGCTGTCACCCATAAAAAGAAGAAAGAAAGAAAAAGGAAACATTTAAAAGCAGATGGTTATTACTTCAGAGATCCACAACTACTTAAATGCAAAGAACACAAGACCATGGTTTGACTTATCACATTTGATACATTTTCAATGTAATAGTTATACTTAAGTCTCAAGGAAAATTGCAGAAGCAGAATGATCATAAGAGATGGAGGACCAGGATGCCTGATGTAATGTAGTGTCCTTTACATGTGAAGGGAAACTGTACCCATGAAACACACCAAACCTGCACAATGACAATACCAGTTGACAAGTCAATGTGAATGGGGTAAATTCCAAGGTTTGTTAGTCTTAGAAGAGGATCTATAGGTAAACAATGCCTGCTGATAGGGAGAGTTAATTTTATCCAGGGATGAGACATTGAATAAGTTATCAAATCCTAAAAGAGTCAGTTTGAACACACATATATACATGCAATATTAAATTATCTCAGTTGGCTATGCACACACAAACACAATAGGAATGTCGTGGATTTGAAAATGAGTTGGGAGACCACAAGAGGAGTTGGAAAGGGAAAATATGGGATAAGTATTTTGTGAGTACAATAATCATTCGTAAAATTCTAAGAAAAAAATCAATAGAGAAATGTAAACCACATATAAACTTCTTTGCAGTTGACACTTAAAGATGAGCTAACAGGGAAGTACGGATGCAGTGGAATGCCCTGTGTTTGTAATTGGATTTCACATAAGTGCTTGTCTAAGATTCCTATTTCACAGTTGCTGTAATGAAAAGCACTACACTTTGTTGGAAATAGCTTATTTATCACAATTAAAAAGAAAAAATAATAGATAAACTCAATTTATATTCCTGTCATTGCACAACTGAAATACAATTATGATCAATTAAAATAATGATAAAAAGAAATACAGTATTAGGAAAGTTAATTATAAATGAATGAGTATAATGTATCTTTACAAATTTTATAAAATATTTCTGCTTGATTATAAATTAAATTCTATAAAATTATACACAAATGTGCTGTGTTCTTTCTTGGATGTACAATTATGAACTACTTATGCCTTATAAACATTTTGTAGTTTTCAAAACTTCACTGCTATCTAATTCTGGATATTTCCTGATGGTTTTGGAAATCAAGGTTGGTCTAATTATTTTAGTGATGATGGTTATTATTAAAATAATTCTTAAAGAATTTCATACATTTGGTTATATTAATTACACCAAACCTTCTGAAATTTACCCTCCATAATGGAAGTTGTTGACAGCCACATCATCTTACCCTTAGATAAGGAGCTATTGGTTCTTGATAGGTGCTAGGAGAGGAAATTTTAGTTTCCCCTCAGAGTGTGATTCTTTGTAAGTATAACATGCTCTAGATGATGCCCACATAAAAGAGTATTTATGTATGGTCAACTTCATTTTTTAATCCTTAGAGTCTATATATTACAATAGTGTTGCACAAATATAAATACATCCATGATAAAAAATTTTTGTTACTCTGCACTTACACAGGTCTTTTGCATGCTGTCCCCACTGCTGTAAATTTGTATGTATGTTATGTTATGAAAACCTGTTTCTCTGTAGTCAACAACCACCTATGATCTTACAGTTTTATTGTTCCTATCTTCCTCAAGAATCTCTGAGCCTTTGGGAGAAGGATTGTGATACCAATGTTCCACTTAGAGGTGAGCACTATGCAGTCTTTTAGTCTCTGTACATTGATCAGTTATGGGTCTCTCTGTTAATGGCTCTTAATAGCTAAGGAATACCTACTATGGAAAATCATATTTAGTCATATATTCTTTATAATATTTTATATAATTATTGGTATTCTTACATAGAAAATAACTAACTGGTTGAAGCACTGAATAGATAAAACTATCAAATACTATTAAGAGAAAAGTAAAGTTTGCCTCCAAATTTCTTGCATTTTTACATATTTTCTTTTTACTAGAAAATGCTGTAGTAGAAGTATATCTGACCTTTTAATCCAACAGCACGGCCTCTCTAGTGTAGAAAGAATGTTAGTACACTCCTTTAATCTCAATGTAGCATACATCTTTATCCTAATTCAGAAGGCAGTGGTGGTGCATGCCTTTAGTCCCAGCATGAATTCTGAGCAAGAGGCAGAGAATAGAGACAGAATTCAGTTTCAGAGAAGGAAGCAAGTTAGAAGCTGAGTGTGGAAGTAGAGCTCAGAAAGAGGAGAGGTAGAAGCAGATGGGAAGGAGACAAGAGACAGAGTTCAGAAAGAACTGGAGAGTTAGTTCAGTCAGACAATTTGAATCGGTCAGCTTGGAGAAGAGTTTCAGCCAGAACAATGAGTAAGTTGAATCAGCCAACCAAAAGAGTCAGCTGAGCTCATTCAGAAGGAGCTAGTCAGAGTGAGTCAGTCAGCAGTAAGTCTACAATTTAGTATTTGAAAATTCAAATAGCATTTAAATAATTCATACTTTCCATCAAAGACACAGTCATGTGGTATGTTAGCATTTCGGTGTGCTGTAATTTATCAATATTTGGTTGGTGAGGTGTTTTGAAGGGACATAATATCACTTAAATGGCTTTCTCAGTCTTCTCAAATTAAAAATAATATTTGTGAGTTCTATATATTTGTACATAGATGGTGTTCTTATATCTAACACAGTTAAAATATAGGGTGTGAAAAGAAGTGAATGATTTTAATTATAAATTTGTAAATTTTCTAAAGGAACATGAGTACCAAAACAGATGGAGAGAGGAAACAAAGATACTAATCACAAATTCAGCAGCCTGCAGGATGTGGAAGTGATTTGAGGCAAAAATGAGAGAAAAAAAATTTGTTTATCTGATTAAACTTTGCATTCATCAAAGCAATTACCCATACACAAAGTGATCATAATATTAAAGTCATATTGAAACTAAACAGTTTTTGTTTGTTTCAAATTTTTTATTAAGAAAAGGGTTTGGTGCTTGCCAAGGCTCTCCATGAAGGAAATGTGTGTCTGAAAACTTACCATCTAATTCTTAGTATTCTCCTCTAACACTTCTAGAATTCAATATGAAACCATGCTGACAGATTTCTAAATGTCTAGTACTGTGCTGTCAGCAATTAATTTATCCATAAATATCAACATGAGCACTTATTCTTTCTCTACTTACCTCATAATTTCTGTATTTTCTTAAGGGAAATGCATTATTGATACATTTTCTCAGAAATATGTTTATCATTCTTTAGTTTCTCTGTCTGATTTAGTTTGCTAAGTATGCTTACTACAGTACCACAAACTAGAAGACACACACAGGAAAATGTATTTCCTCCCATTTTGAAGGCTACACATCAATGATGAAAGTAAAATTATGATGATTCCTTGTTGAAACACGAGGACCAACATGTCTGCCTCTCCTTGTGTTTAGCAGTCTAGTTTTTCTGTCAACTTTTGCATTGCTTGGCTGACCTGTTGATGCATTGCATTTGTTTCATGTCTCTTTATTTCATGTTTTTTGAGGACATCAGTAATCTTGGATTAAGATTAATTTAATGACCTTATCTTACACAATTACTGTAGCAATGAATCTGTTCCCCAAGAGATCACACTCTGAAGTATTGCTGGTTCAGACTTCAAAATTTAAATTGGGGCATGGTCAAAATTTACTAGGTAAAAAAATCTTCGTTATTTTATTAAATTTATATCTATCCATCCACCAAGTCCAAGTCTTGACATTATCAGTTTCTATTTCTTTCCAATCATCCTCTTTTAACTCAGAATACTTTTCTTAAATTACTATCATGGCTCCCTATCTTTACATGCACAGGCTGTTGCTTTCTTCATGCTTTATTTAGTACAATTTCTAAATTATTTTCTATGATTTATATAGTACCACTGTTCTATATTATTTTTAAAAATCATTTATTTATTCTTTGAGAATTCCATACAATATAATTTGATCATATTTTTTTTCCTCCCTAAATTCTTCCCTGATTCTCTCCTACAACCTTAACTATACATTTTCATGTTCTTTATCTCTTAAAACAAAACCAAAACCAAAATAAAACAAAATAAAACAAAAGCACATCATACATACACACCACGGAACCCAATTTCTCTTGGCCTACACCTTATAATGGGGCGTACTCTGGAGTACATTTGATCTACCTAGTGTCACTCCATTTAAGAAAGCTGATTTTCCCTGTCTCAGCTACTATTATGTGGGATATGACTTTGAGACAATGTCACCTTACTGGGACTTTGTCTAGCTTGAATTTTGTATGTGCATCATCAATTGTGTTTGTAAAACACTGTTTTCTTGAAGTTGCCCTTAGCTCTGTCTTTTCCATTCTCTCTGCCTCTTCTTCCACTTAGACGCCTGAGCATTAAGAGGAGGTTATTATAAAGACATTCTGTTTAGGGCTGAGTGATCCAAACTCTTACCCTCTGCATATAGTTCAGTTGTGAATCCTTATGTTAATTACCGTCTATTACAGGAAGATGCTTCTCTGATGAAAGTTGAGCTATGAATATGATAATTCATAGCAATAATTCAGTAGGTGGCATTTTACTACTATGTTTATATAGAAGAATAATTGTAATTCATTTTCACCTAGATCGCATATACATACCTAGCCTAAAGTCCTTGGTCTCATTAAGAGTGTCAGTAATGGCTTCAATCTCATGGAATGGGCATTAAATCCAATCAAATCCCATAAATTTGTACCATTACTGCACTCAGTTGGTATATCTTGCAGGCCAATTGCTCTTATAGATTATAATGTCTATTGCTGAGTGACATTAATGATGATTACAGGTTCTGAATGCTGACCCCGTGGAAGCGCTTCCCAGAAGATTCTGCTTCAATGATTCTGATATCTTCTTATTTATAGCTGAGTCTTCAAATCTAGTTGATCAATATCAGTTATTGCAGCAGAATAGTGGTTTCATTTCAGTGGTTCTAGTCTCTTGTTAATCACAGATGATTCTTGAATTCCTGATGACCAGGTCCATGTATTCATAATGCAAAATACCACACAAATGTCTCAAATAGAGACTGTTTCCCTTTGACACTTCAAAAGCCAGGCCTCCATCATCTGCTGGACTGTCAAAATTCTTACAATCCTAGCTCATGACTTTTCAAGCCCAAGGTTCAAGTGCCATGATCAAAGGCAACTTGGAAAAGAAAGAATTTACTTTTTCTATCAGATAGTGCATCACTCATCACTAAGGGATGCCAAGGTAGGAACTCCAGGCAAGAAACTGGAGGCAAGAAATGCCTCCATGCTCTCCATGCAGAAACAATGGAGGAATGTTGCTTAAAGGCTTGGTTGTCATGATTGCTCAGTCTGTTATGTTATACAAGCCCCCTACCACCCAGGAATGCTACTACCCACAGTGATCTGAGACCCCTAATCAATCACTAATCAAGAACATACCATAAAACTTGAATACTGTACAATCTTATGGAGGCATTTTATTAAATTAAGATTACCTTTTCAATCAGGCAATGGTAGTGTGTGCTTAAATTCCAGCAATCGGGAGGCAGAGACAGGCAAATCTCTGATTTCCAGGCCAGTCTGGTCTACAGAGTGATTTCCAGGACAGCCAGAGTTACAACAGTGAAACCCTGTTGATAAAAAATACATACACTTACACATACAACAACAATAAAAGATTACCTTTTCTCAGATATTCTAGGATTGTGTCATATTGACAAAAAGCCAACTAATAAACTGCAGAAATATATATACCAAAACACACACAGAGATTTTCATACAGATAAACTCAGTATTTTCAAATTCCTAGCATGTTTCTGTTTGATTACATGAGACATTAAATCAGTATTCCCACATTTTCCTAGAGTTTACAAATTTTTTATATTTTAAATATATTTCCAACATTATCTTCTTTTGACAATTTTAATATTTAATTAAGTCATGATATATACTTTTAATTATTAAGGTGGTGAAAGTAACAATTTCATAAGTGAAAAACTGTAAAATATAAAGTTCGTTTAGAAGTATAATCAAATAATACAACAGTAGCATATATGACCACAATGTGTGTAGGTGATTTAATGAAGAAACAATATAAGTTACAGCATTTTGTGGTTTTCTTCAGATTATTAATATGCGTAAACTCAAGACATTAAAAGACTTTAACATTCAATTATATATATTTATATATATGATGAATATTAAGAATATTCTCCAAACTACTATATTAGAATTTTCTATTTTATTTTCTATTTTTGTATAACATTTCTAATCTGATAAGATACTATGGATATTTGTATTACAAAATATAGTTGTGGATTTTTAGATCTAAGATTACCATATTGTCTAAATTCAAATACATATTTATTTTAAAAACTTTTTATATTAATTATTAAGATTTGTTTTATACCTTGGTGTTAGTTTTAGGTCCAGGTATATGTGTAATAACAACAATGCAATCAATGTTGCTTTGTTAAGGAGCATTTAAATGTTGAAATTCATTGATATTAGTTAAAATGCTTCAGGAAAACTTATGTTCATTGAAGTGACTTTTTTTTCATTTAGTAAATTATATTAAGTAAACTATATGATAGGGCCAGTGAGATGACTCCACTGGAACTAGTACTTGCAAAGCAAACCTTACAGCTTGATTTCTATCCCCAGAATCCATAATGGAAGGAGAGTAAGGACTTCTGAAAGTTGTTGTAGAACTTCAACACATGTGCCATTGTACATGAACACATACTACTACTACTACTACTAAATACAACAATAACAACAACTACTACTACTATTAATGAGATGTATGTAAAAACTGCATTGGCTAGTCTCCTTTGTGAGAAATATCTAAAATCAATAAAATGAATGAAGAGTTTATTTTATTCATCATTTCAGTTCAAGTTGCCTGGTCCTGTTGCCTTTGTGTTTGTGTTTGTGCAGTATATAATAGTCAAAGTGTATTATACAAGAGGGCTTTGACCTCAAGTCAGGAGGTAATGAAAGAAAAAAAAAGGAAACATGAGTCCTTATATCCGGAAGAGAATGTCTTTAGTAGCCTAAATTTATAAAACTAAATTTTTGTTTGAAAAAGTGTGCCACCATTTCAAAATTCTCCACACCGCAAACCAAATGTTTAGCACAGTAATCAGTGGAGGTTAATTCATAATCGAAGGACAGAAATTAAAATTATTTTGCAGCATATAAACATGTATTTCTTCCCATAGCCTTAAATAAAGTGATTTAAAAGTGTTGCAAGTGACGCGTGAGATGATCTTTGTGATTCTCTGACATCTATGGGAAAAATTGACTTGTCCTACAGTGATCAAAAGTACTTTTAAAGAATAAGATTGAATTAGTATTCTGTCTTTTGGCTTTTGAGAAACCAGTGAAATAGTAAATCCTCTAAAAATGTGTGCTTTTTAATTGTTAATGTTGCTACTGTTTATGATGTTCGAGAACCAATCATGTTAGAAAGTATATAGAATTGGGTACTGACACAAGTCATGCTCTAATTCTTTGATGAAAGAGAAATTTTTACAACTTTTCTTCCAACCTAGTTTTCTCAAAAGTTGCCTATGCTTCTTATTGTATAGATAGCCAAATTATAGGTTTTCTTTGCACTGAAGTAAACACTTTTAAAAATCATACCACAGAATAACTTCTTTAAAAGTGTTACATCTTAGGAAAGTGACATTTGAATAATGCGCATAAGTATTTTCTCAATTTAAATATTTTGACTGAACTCTTTAGAATAAGGGAAGGGTATTCTTTAATTTTATGAGAACAGAAAATATTTAACTTTCAACAATGAGAAATGAGGACAATAATATATAAAGCATTTCGGTAGATCTATTCAGGATGGTTATTAACAGCTTTTGAAATTCTAGAAGGTTTTATATACTTAACATCTCATATAAAAATAAATTATACAATGAAAAAGAGAGTAGATAGGGCTACATTAAAAAAAAAAAACAAAAAAAAAACCCTCTACAAGTTTACCCTCTGCTTCAGATGTCACTGTAAACATTATTTTCATTTTAGTATTTATTCTTTAATAACATTAAAATGTACATGCATAAATGTATGTCTCAGGTTCATACCCAGTCATAACTCACACTAACCCTGCATACAACTGAGTATTTTTGCCTCAGATTAAATTCCTCTAGTTTTTTCTCTTCTGTTATAATTTTTGTCATTGACTTATAAAGGCCACATCTGCTAATCATATTTCTACCAATACGTATGGAGTGAAAAATGATAAGTTGATTTACACATTTCTCAACTTCCTCTCTGTTGGGTAGAAATGGGTTGGTCCATGTCCTCAGTAGTCCCCATTCTGTACTGCTTTAAGGATTCTAAATTAATGGTTTTAATTACTAACCTATGGGTTTATCAGATCCCTCCAAACTTTTTCATACTTAAAAAAATTATATTTTGATTATTTAATCATCAGTTTTCCAACATTTTCTGTCCTCCACAGGAAATTTTAGTTATGTAGGCTACATGGTTAATGCACATATAATGTAAACTTTATTCATACAGATTGCATGAAATATGTATACATATATATGTGTACACACAGAAATACACACACACACACACACAAACACACACACATTTTTGTATCCATCAGAAATACATCTGTATCCATTAGAAATACAGAATAAATCTCTACAAAGTAAATTATCTATCTCTTCTGTCTTAAAGTATGGAAACACATTTCATGTAAAAATATTTCCTTTTTGTTCCATGTGGGAATTTTCATGAGTGATTTCAACTAGAAAAACAGAAATCACATTTTATTCCTCCATATGGAGAAAAAAACAAACAGCTAACATCCAAACAACAGATCGAATGAAGCATGGGTAAAAAGAGAGATTTAAGCTATATTTTAAGAAAATTACATTAATGTGAGACCATATAGAAATTCCTGCTCATGAATAATTTAGATGGAGATACAGAAAGTTCTGCATTCTTTCCAAGTTTAGTGTCAAGCATTCCTTTTATACAGATTCATTTGTTTTACTTAAAAATCTATGAAAATGGAGCTAAAGAATTTCTAAGATTCCTGATCTCTGTCCACCTAGTAATACATTATATTTTACTACGCCAATAAAAATATTAACAACTTAATATAACAACAATGGAAAACTAATGAGTTACCAGAAATAAACTAAGATCAATTATGTAATATGAATAGACCTATCTCTCTAAAGAAATTAAAAAAATAATTTAAAAGCTCTCAAAAGAATGGAGTGAAATACTCCAGTGACTTTATTATAATATTATACAAAGCATTGAAAGATATGTTTTTCAAGTAAATAGACTCCTGATTATTATTATAAAACATGTACTATCCAAACACCAATATAAAAAATAGCACAAAAGAAAAAATACACATCAATAGTTGCCAAGAATTCAAATGACATTTTCTTATTGTTAAATTCAGATTCTTACAATTAATAATGAGATCCAAAATTTTTTCTATATCTACTTTGACACCTTTGAGAAAAACCTATACATAGTTTTCTCCTATTTTGGAACTGGACTATTTATTATTGCTTTCATTATTGCTGTCATATTTTTGTTGAGGTTTTAGAGTTCTTTCTGTATTATAAATATCAACATCTTGTCACTTATTGACATTGCAAAAAATTATTTTAATAGTTTCAAATGCACCTGTTGTTTTTTCTATGCAAATATTTTTAGTTTTCACTCTCTGTAGCCTGCTAACTTTTTGTGGACTTTATGTTTTAATCCTTTTTAATTTTTTTACACATGTTCTCTTATAGACTTTTGCTTCTTTAATTAAATATACTTCTAGTTTATCTAGTCTTTGTAACTATTATGTATGATATTTTTCAGATAATGTTTCTACATGGAGTTCCAATATTATCACTGTATGTTAATTTTATATCCCACAACTCTAATAAATTCATGTATATATGAATATATATGTGTATATATGAATATAATATATATACATATATGTGTGTGTATATATATATATATATATATATATATTTCTTTTTTCAGTAGTGATAGTTTGATATTTTTTTCCCAATTCTAATGGCCTGAAATATATTTTCCTGCCCAGCTCTATTTTTCTGTCTATGAGTTCTAGCTATATATTGGCAAAAAATATGAAGGAATTTGGCGTCTTTGTTTTGCTTTGTTTTGATCATGAAGAAAAAGTTTATATGTTGTCCACATTCAGTATAATGTTAGATATTAGACTATTGGTGGATTTATCATATTAAGTTATTAAGTTACTGATTTCTATAAGCTCCTCAGTGCTTTCTTCATAAATGACCTCAGGCAACTTTTTGCATTGACATATCATGTTGCTTAGTCTTTCATGATTAGAAGCAACATTTATTGCGGTGGCTATATTGAAGTGTCTTTAAATACTTGGGGTTAATTTGACTTTGTGAAGTTCAATAAATTCTTCAGTGTGATATTGGATGCCATTATCTCTAATTGGAGTCAAATCACCTTGAATCTAACCATTGAGGTGTAAATCCTTGCTACAGTTGTTACATAGATTGTTTCTTAATTTTAGACTATTTTCACCCTTTTCCTTTCTTATAGTCTTTCTTACAGTCTTCCTTACGGGTTGATAATTATTCTAGTAATATATTTTTATTCCTTACTTAACTTTTGTTTCTTATTATATATTTTGGCTTTCAGTTATCTTGAGAAATGAAAACATTTTCCTTATAAAAAGCTGTGTTGAAACAATCAACCCTCTATAATCTTAATATCTTTCATGCTCCTGATCTTTTAAAATGTTCACAACTTAACATGATGATAATAATAGGAACAGAAATATTGAATGTGCTCATAAAAGTCTTATATTGTAGTCTCCTCTCCCCACAATTTGATTTTTTAATATTCAATTTCACATTTTACATATTCCTTAAAGTTTAATCTATGTGTGCAGCTAACATTCTTTCTGGTTGTTTTGTTTGAAATATGGCAAAAGTATACTAATGATATATGATAATATACTTAATATGGTATCTGTTGTACTTACAGTTTTAACACATTTAAACACATTTAACACATTCTGCATTTAATTTTTCTTAAGAATAAGATATGTTGCATCTTTTCATTAATATCTCTTGTTGTTTGAAGAACTTTCTTTGCCTTTTCTTTTCTTTTAATAGTTTTAATAGAGATTTATTCCTCCCACTTTTTTTATTACCTTTTGTTTCTTTGTTTTTGTTTCTAAAAGACAAATTTTTCAAATATAGAGTTCTCTGTTGACATTTTTTTATTTCTTGTAATACCATGGAGATCTCATGCCACTCTCTCCTAGCCTCTAAGAATTTGTTGAGAAGTATTCTGCCAGATATACTGGGACAGCTTACAAAGAGTGTCTCTTTTCTCAAGGCCCTGAGAACTTTCTTTTTATCTTTGTGATAAAGATTGGATGAAAACTGAAATACCAGATGTCTTAGAGGATTCTAGTTAGACATCAATATGACTGGTGACCTTTCATGCCTGCATATTTGAACAGCTCCATTTGGAATTTTTAAATCCTTACACACTAGCATCCCAAATACCTGCTTTATTAATATGTTGCAAGTTTCTCATAAACTTATTCTTTCTTTTGCAACCATGTGTGCTTAACTAGACAGTACAGAGCTCACAAACTCTCTTTTGTTTCCTACATAAACTGTTGATGTAGTCTATCATTGTTAGAATTTAGCTGAGTACATTTTTCAATTAACAAATTTATTTTGTTTACTATCTTACATCTTTGTTATATTTCTCTGTTAGCATATTGGAATATTTTGGTATGTTTTCTTCAGGTTCATTAAGTTTCAAACAGACCAAATTTTTTAGGTTTGCTGAGAGTTTTTCCAAATTACCGTCTGGTCAATTTTTCTCACCTTATGCTCTGAACTGGATAAACGGTCAGGCTTCATGAAATAACTTGATAGCTGTTTGGCTTATGAGAGCATGCAGAATGTGAGGATTGAGTGCTTAAGATATCCTAATTCAACTTTTTTGTGTATGTACGTTTTCCAGAAAGTTAATGCAGGCTTCCTATTCCCTTTGATCCTGCTGTCACTTCCATTATATCGATACTGGATCATGATCCTGTTCACACGTACTTTCAGCCTCCTTCTGGTCTGTTGGAAATATTAGATCACTACTCTGCACATTTGTCATAAGTATTTGGGTGATGTATTATTAAGGGCATGCCTAAAGAGAAAGATTTGTCTTGACCATTGTCTCACTGTGGTTCCTAGTCTTATTTCTGTTGCTGTTATTAAAAAACTCTGACCAAAATAAAGCATCTTAGAGGAGAGAGAAGGTTTATTCAGCATTTCAGGTTTATAATTGGAAGTTACAGTTCAGCATTAAGGGGGAGTCATGGCAGAAACTTGAGGAAGATAGTCTTATCTCTTCATAAACAGAGAGAATGCCAATGTTCAGCTCTTTCATCTCATAGTCCAGGAACCAGACCATGAAACAATGATGCCTACATTCAAGATAGATGCAGAGTTAACTAAGGAAATCAATCACGTGCATGTCTGTAGTCCTGAACAATTCAAGTAATTCCTCATTGAGATTCCCTTCCCAGGTGATTCTATATTGTGTCAAGTTGACTATCACAGAGTGTAAGCCTGGCTCATGACTTGTAGTGATTATTTGCAGTATTCTTCACAGTCCCCATGTTCCTATAGCATAGCTACTGTCACTATAGTCACCTAGTTGTCATATTATTAACCAAATACCAAGAGCAGCACAACACTAGATGAACATCATGTTCTATAATACTATGCTTTCTTTAGGTGAAACTGTGGGCCCAAACCACTGGGACCCGCTATAGGAAATTCTAGCAGAAGTCTAATCAATTAGGACTGAATGCTTACTCCTAGTACAAAAATTGATCCAAATTCACCATTGTCCATTGATATACTTGGGGATTAATGACATCAAGATATGCCTACTGTTATATTTACAAGATGAGCACTAACTTTCAAAATGAATAGTTTTCTTGCTATAATGTCCTGCCTCCAACTAATGAGGTGTTCCTATGGACCCAAGAGAGAGTAGTATGTTTGATGATGAATACGTGTACCTGAGTTGATGTTAAAATGATTCTTGCCTCATCACCCCTAGAACTAGCATGTACATTAAGGTTCATATCCTAATCAGCCCTATTGAAAACAAAACTGACTGATGTCAGCACTGACCTAGAATTACCTTCATTGCTTGAGGTGGGGGATAGGTAATGGAGACTGATCTTTACCCACCAAAGTTAGTGATATGATGGGATATTTCTGAATTTCATAGTCATAGGGACTTGTGCATTCCTATAGAGGGATTATGTGGTAACTAGATTCACTCCAAAGTTCGAATGATGCAGCCCACATTTGCACCTGTTTTGCAGGCTACATTTTGGTCCACAGGACAAAAGACAGAGAGACACTTTGCCTAGTGTAGGCTTTTGAAATCTCAAAATCCACTCCCAGGGACATACTTTCTCAACAAGGCCACACCTAATTCAACAAGTGTCACACCATGGTGACTAAGTATTCAAGTAAATGAGCCTCTGGGCCTTGACCACATGTCAGGGCTTCTTAGAGGCTTTGTGTGTGAGCCCTCACATACATGCAGAGATTTCAGCTTTTATTCGATGCTTGATCTCTTGTCATATGTCTAGAATTGGACTCTGAGACAAAACTTTGCACTGAATTTTGTGTTCTGGCATTCAAGAAGTGGAATCTAATCCCAAACTGCTACCTGAGGATGGAGGATTGTTAGTGATCTATTTCTCTTCTTATCTAACATAGTTCCAGAAGCTCAATTCATTGATATTACCTTGGTGCTGGCTTGTGAAATTGTGTCTAGTATATGTCTGGACATGTGGCAGTCTGGTACTGAGCTTTGAGTCAAGGTTCCAGGATTAATTACTATTACCTCTGACTCAGAGGAACCCCAATGTATAATGCTACTTGGAGTAGGGAAGAAATTGATATTCACAAGCCTTTCCTTTCCGTTTTCTTCAAAGGAGACACTGTGGCTTGTTACCTGATTTCTTCAATGACCTCTCTGCTAGTAAATTGATACATATATAGCAATAAAATGGGTGTGTCTGCTGGAATTATGACAAGAGAATTTTATTCAGCTGCTACATTGCTCTAACATTCTTATAATCTTATATATAACCCACACAAAAGAATACAATTTAGACTTTTCCTGGATAGCTTTCTATTCCTACCACAAACTGACAGAATAGTTGGTAGGCATTTCTAAAGCTTTTGAACAGATAATTACTTATTCTGATATCCCAATATTATTGTTTTACACACAAATGACAGGTATTACTCTTAAGAGCTATTTCCATATAAAATTACAAAGCACATGTCTGAACTTTTGACACAGGCATTTTAAAAACTCAGTGAAATAATTATTGCCATAAAATTCACATGCTCTGGTTCCTTCCTTAGAATTTTTAAAAGCTTTGTGTGAAAATCTGTTCCTATTAGTTGGCTTTGAATTTTCATTACTATTATTTATTCAAAGGGAATGCTAGTTTATTTAGCAGAGAAGTGTTGCTAGTTATGACAAAGGTGATTGAAAACCCTAACTTGTTTCCAAGTTTGAATTAGTTTTATTTATAGTCAGATTATTTGTTTTGACCTCGGTCATCACATTTCATATTTGATTGTTATTGCTATATTTAAACATGAATAACTTACCACATGTATTAATCAAGACTTTGTGCTTACAAGTTTTACTGTAAAAAAAAAACAAACCCTTAACAGTTGAATCTATTGTATTCCTTTTTACTCTTATTTAAAAGTATTTGCAAATCAGAAAGATACTGGAAACTAGAATATAAGGAAGTTTACTGTGAGATAGTATCTTCTATTAACATCAGATGCTATTCCCATAAAGTCTCAGCAACATGATTGTTGAAATGTGACCTGGACAAAGATGACACCAATGGATATGTCAAACAGGATAAGGAAAATCCCACGAGGCTTCAAACCTATGCAAGGAAATATAGGCAACTGAGTAAAGCTTAGAGAAGAAGAGGTGGCCCTCCCCAAGGAAGACCACACTATTTGGTTGTCCGGTACTAAATGGTCACCACTGAAAACATGCATGCAGATAATATTACAAGAATTGAAAAGGTGAGTTACAACTGAATATCTTTTGTCACTAAATAAGGCTACTAGTAGTGGGACTGGGTTTCATTCAATTGAGTTGTTGGCCAAGAGGTGCCATAGAAAACACCAAACAACCCGGGCTGTTGGTAAGACAATAGGTTGGTCTCTACTAAATGACAGCAAGTCACCAGGGGAATGTTGCATTGCAAAGGGCAACAACTACATGGTTTATTTAATGGACAAGTCCATCTGGTGCCTACAGGAAGCCTTCACCCATACATTCTAGTGTCCTTGGTGAGGGAAGATATTCTCCAAGATACCAAAAGAGAAATGTAAACATCAACCCAGCTACAAATTTTGACATACAATCTATTCTCCCTGCAAGATATGCTAGAGCAATGGTGCCACAGAACTTGAGGGAGGAACCAACTAATGTTTGATTCAACTTTAGGCCCATACCACAAGATGAAACCCATATGCAACACTGCTTGGGTGATAAATAATAAGAGATTATATAGTCCAGAAACTTAGAGTAAAACCAAACACTATTAGTCTAAATAAAGTATCAATAAAATGATTCCTAATGATATTCTTCTATAAGCATAGATGAGTGCCTTACTCAGTCATCATCAGAAAAGCTTATTCCTGTAACAAATGGAAATAAATGCAGAGACCCACAGCCAGATATTCTGAGAGAGCCCTTGAAACACGTAGCTCTAAATGGGATTTTCCCATCAAATTCTTTCTTTCACTCAGAGTTCATGAAATCTTATAGAAGTAGAAGCATAAAGATTCTAAGAGTCAGAGGGGATGGAGGACACTAGGGTAACAAGGCCCTCTGAATCAAATGAACAAGGCTCATATGAACTCACAGAGACAGAAGCAATACCCAGGGTGAACCTGGGTCTCCTCCAGGTCCTCTAGGTATATGTTATAGTTTAAGCTTAGTATTTTTATGGGGCTTCTGGGTGTGTGAATACTGTGTGAATACTGTGTCTCTGATTCTTGTGCCTGCTCTTTGGGCTCTTTTCCTTTTGTTGGATTGCCAAAGTGTTTGCTTTAACTTATTATAGTTTATATTGCCATGTTGGTCTATTATCACTTAGAGTCTTATTCTTTTCTAATGTGAGACAGAAAGAGAGTTGATCTGAGGGGGTGGGGACTAGGAGGAGTAAAGGGAGGTGAAACTATATCAGAAACTATATCAGAAAATATTGTATGAGAGAAGAATCTATTTTAAAGCAAAGGATAAATAATGAAAAAATAGTAAAAGTAATAAAAATGAAAATGACTTAAAAATATTCTTAGCTTAATAATTGAATTAGTATGGAGTGTCAGCTTATTTGTGTCTTATTTTTCTTACATTAAATTTCAGACAACAGCATACCAATAGGTTGTAGGAAATAAACATTAGCTCTTCTATAAAATATGTGAAATACTAAATAATATTGTCTAGAGTGTATATTTTCAGTTAGATTAAAATACTAATGGATGTCTTTCAATTTTGTCAGTTATGATCATCTTCATGTCCCTCATGATTCCCTTGATTACAACCACTGGGAAGAGCCTCTGCCTGAACTATTCAGATTTTAGAGTAAAAACAACAAAGAAAAACAAAAAAAAAGTAGAAAATGAACATGGTCCTGAAGCTTCTACATCATAACTCACATGGCAGTGTCTTGGGTCAAAATAATTTACTATAGGGTAGCAAGCAGAAAGGATCTTCCTCCTCATTAATATCAGATGGGAATATAGCATGGGAAATAGCTATGAAAAATATTTTAACTATAATACTTCTTACTAAGTACAATCAATTAATTTTGAAGGGTTCATTGCATCTTTTCTTTAAAATAATGTGCTATATTCTTATTCTAAAATTTTTATTTCTTTAGCTACCTTTAGAGGAAAAATAGGAAATAGAAGGGTTGCAAACTTGATGATGATACATTTGGATGTCTGTCTTCCAAATTGACAATGTAGTCACATAAAATTAGTGAATAACGAATTCTGTCTTGAACTTTGTAAATGTCCTTATTGCATGAGAAATATGGATTCATAAAAACTCTAAGCTATGAAAAGCATACCTGTCAAATTCATGAATTTTAAGTGAAAATTCAGTTATAGGTCATGTCTCTAGTGTTTTGTAAAATCTACTAGTTAATATGCATGAAATAATGAGGACAAAAAATAGTCAACTGAGACACCTATGCAAGGTGTAGTTGGAATTTTAGTCATTGAGACTCTTAGGATGTTTGAAATGAATTGCTGCAAGCAGGATACTGAATACCAGTATTGTAAACAATGGCTCAAAAGGCTTAAGAATTCTGAATCCTGAGTTTTTTCTTTCTTTCTTTTTTTTTTTGCATATGCCTAAAATTAGAAGCACATGGTCTGTTGCTATCTGATGCCCCTTGAGATATCTTTTGTTGATTTCTCTTGCTATACAAGCTTATGTTGGGAAGTCCTGAAAAACTTAAGTTGTAGAAGGGATGTAGCATGCTTTGACAGATCTATATATTCAGAACTATGAATGATAATTTGTCTTCTCATACTATTGCATATATTTAGTTAATTTTGTACCTCATCAAGCTTTTGCCCTGGGCTTTTAATTTTATTTCTTTCAATTGGGTCAAAAAGTCTATCATAACTATCGTATTTTCAGTCACCTTCACAACACATCTGAATTATCACATTACAATCAGAGTAGTTCTTGTGATGAAGTTTTTAAAATGAGTTAATAACAAAATGCCATGAATTTAAATACTTGTAGATGAGAGCAAAAGAAAATATATATAGATTCTTAGTATATCTATTGTCTTATATTTTGTTCTGTTCCCTCTTTCCTTCTCCTCCCTTCCTTCTTTCCTTCCTTCCTCCCTCCCTCTTTCTCTCTCATTCTGTCTCTCTCTCTCTCTTCCTCCTCCCCTTCCTCCTTTTCCTCTGCCTTCTCCTCCAATTCTTCTTCTTGAGAGAGAGCTGCTAATGTCTACTTTATAAAACATAATTAGAATATATTTAGCTACATGTTTTCAGGATATCCAAATATTGCAAGGCTGTAAATAATGGGTAAAACATTTATAAGATATCTACAGCAACTCTATTCTTCCAAATATAAAACGGTATGCCTTTAGAAACTCAACTAAAATTAAAATGATTTGCCAGTATTTGTTAGCAAAATCTGGCATTAAACTCTTTACTTTTAATAACATGGACATTATAAACTAATTACTAGTGAGATGAATGGAATTACTTGTCCATCCATGAGGGCCAACTCAAGCAGGAACTTAAGCTGCTTTTAACTTAAGAGATAGTATGAAGTGAATAACCACAGATTTTGTAGTGAATAAATACAGAAAGTGGAATGAAATGGGGCAGAAGGACAAAATTACTCAATGTAGTGGCTGAGAATATGTCTTCTCTTTCAGTTTGAACATTTAGTCTGATTTAATTTTGAATATGTATATAGAAAAAGCAAGTTTAGTTTGAGAGTTCAGTATTAACTCCTGTATTTTGTAGTCTAAAACGCTTTTAAGTACACTTTGATAGCCTCCCATATTTTCTTTTTATGAGGGTCAGATTTTGGCTACAAGAACTTTTTGAAAGAAAAATCCATCAGCTTCTTACTGTAAGAAAAGGATGTACATTTAGGTTTAGTCATACTTCAGTCATTTATGATAATAGTATAAACTTGCATATAAAACTAGAAATAGAGTATATTCTACTTATACAAAACAATAAAGTAAACTTTTAGAAATGCAGTAGCTTTCTGTAGAGGAATGCCCCGTGTGAAAGCTAGGGTCTACATTCAGATGTCTGTGTGGTCTGGATGGAATGTAGACCCACCTTTAATCCCAGTATTCAGAAGGCAGTGGTGGTCCATGCCTTTAATCCCTAGAAAAAACAGTGAAAGCAGACACAGGGAGGAGAACTCAGAGGGAGTCATTGTCACACAGAAAATGACATCTGAGATTAGTCAGAGGGAATGGTGTACAAGGTGACTAATCAGAGGAAGAGTTAGCAGTGTAAGGACATGTCCAACTCTCATGAAAAATAGTTGGCTCTCAGCTCAGTTAAGGAGAGTTATATAGGAGTTAGTCAATTGAAGAGAGTCACCTGAAGCGTAGGTTGAAGTAGTCCATAATAGAATCAGTTGAGAAGCAGGCTGAAGAGTCATTTGAAGAGCAGCTAACAGAACAACTTGCAGAGTCAGTTACAGAGGAGTTATGGAAGCTGAGACCAGAGTGAGTTACAGAGTAGTTAGCTGAAGCAGTCAATTACAGAGGTAGAATTGATCAGTGAGAGCTCAGGAAGAGAGAGAACAGAGCTCTGCAGAAGAAGCCCAGAACAGAAGGGAGTTGAACCAGAAGAGTAAGAATTCAGAAGGAGCTAGTTAGAATGTTGCAGTCAGCAGTAGGTCTCAGAAAACTAAGGCTGAAAATTTCTAGGTCTGGGCTAGCAAGTTAAATGTTCTAGAAGGCTTCTAATTCAAAGATTAAGACTAGATTGTGAGGAGGACAAAACACTTTAGGGCCCTAGGGCTCCAGGCAAGAACCACTGATTTAACTTTTATTGGTTAAAGAATAAATGGCTTTGCCCTGAACACACATTTATAGCTTTTGTTTAAAAACACATCAGATGTTGAGCCAGAATGATGGGTTGGAACTTAAGAGCAGTTGCTGCTCTTGAAGAAGACCCAGGTTTGCTTCCAAGTACCTATAATAGAGAGCTCATAATCATAAGTAATTTTCTTCTAGTCGAACACCCTGTACTGACCATAATGGACAACAATTATGTGTTTGGTATAGATGCATAAATAAAATAAAAATTAAAAATAAATCTTAAAAAACAAATTTATTTAATTTCATTTATTTTCTCCTACAATACGTCCTGTTGTTTCCTCTCTCTCCCTTCTGCCTAGTTCCCTCCACATCCGTACTTCCCCTTTCCCCAGTTCTTCTCTCCCTCCATTTCCTTTTGGAAAGGAGCAAGTCTCCAGTGGATATCAGTCATACAGGGCACAACAGGATGTAATCAAGCTTGGAACCAGCCATCATACTAAGACTGTATACAGCTACCTAGTTGGAAGAAAAAGGTACCATGAGCAGATAAATATATCAGAGGCACACCTACTTCTCCTGTTAGGAGTCCCATAAAAACACTCAGCTATCAACTAAAGCACAGATGCAGTGGACTTAGTTTGGACCCACACAGGCTTTGTTATTGCTCCCTCAGTCTCTATGAACCACTATAAGCCCAGGTTAGTTGATTCTGGGGATCATGTTCTCCTGATGGCCTTGACCCTCTGGTTCTTATAATCTTTTCTCATCTTCATCAATGGGGTTTCCCAAGTTCTGTGGAAGGAATCCCATGGATATCTCCTGTAGGTGTAGATTCACACCAAATATAGATGTTGATTTAGGGTAAAGGATTTTATTCTTTGTGTAATGAAATCACAATTCCTTAGTACTGGAGCCCTGGAGCATTTCAGCTTCCATACAATCTACTCTTAAGCCTAGAACTAGAAAGCTTCAGCCTTCATTCAATCTAGAATGTTTAAACCTCCACTGCTGAGTTTTCCACCCAGACTAGATCATTCTGAACTCAGACTCTTCAGACTGCCTCTATGTCTCTGTGAGCTCTCACTGGCCCATTCTGCCTGCTGTAACTGAGTCTTCTGTAACTGACAAACTTTAAATCCTTTTAACCTCTGCCTCTTGCTTATGCTTGCACATTCCATTTCTGTTTTAGGGATTAAAGGCAAGGCCAACCACTGCCTTTTGAATATTGGGATTAAATGTGTATATACACTCCAACCAGACCATATAGGCCTTTGAATATAGACCCTTCCTAGCTTTTACAATCTCCACGACAGACTGTCTCTCACTTTGCTGTACAACTCTGCTTCTGCTTCCATTAGCTGCTGGTGGGAGCCTCTTTGGTGACAATTGGCCTAGGCATCATCTCTGAGTATAAGAGAATATCACTAGGAATCATTTTAATGATTTTTTACCCAGTCATGTTTGGTTCTACCCTAGGTCTCAGGGCTGTCCAGTGTCCAGTTACTGGCCATCCAGGCAGTATCACTATCTCTCACAGCATGGGTTTAAGACCAGTTATTGGTTGACCCCTCCCTCTAGTTCTGTACTGCCATTGCCCTAGCACAACTTTTGGAAAGACAGAAATGTAGATTTTAGTTTTGTGGCTGGGTTGGTGACCTAGTTCCACTGCTGGAAGCCTTGCTTGGTTAATGAAGATGGCCTGTTCAGGCTCAGAATCTTATTTATTAGGAGATCTTACTATGTTTACACTCCTAAAATTCTGAGAGTTTCCATTGCACTAGGTTTCCATCTCCAAAATGCCCCCTCCCCAGTTCCTGTTCTACCTCCTCTGTACTCCCTTTCTCCCACTATCCCTTCTGCTGATCCCTCCTGTTCCTATCCCCTTCTGCCCCAAATCTACTCACAAAATCAGTTCTCCTTTCCAGAGAGTTCTATGCATTCACCCTGGAGCACTCCCTGTTACCTAGCCTCTCTGAGTCTGTGAATTGTAGTATGATTATTCTTCACTTAAAAGTGAATGCATGCCATATTTGTCATTCTGGGTCTAGGTTACCTCACTCATGATTTTTTTTCTACTTCCATCCATTTGCCTGCAAATTTCATAATGTCATTTTTTTAAACAACTGAGTAATAGTTCACTGTGTAAAATGTACCACATTTTCTTAATCCATTCTTTGGTTGAGGGACATCTGGTTTGTTTCTGTTATTATGAATAAAGCCATTTTGAACATAGTGAGCAAGTGTCCTGGTGGTAGAATGGAGCTATTATTAAAAATGCCATGAGGGCAAATGTCTGCCTGAGGGAAATAAGGTCTGTGAGAAGAAAACTTGTGGATAAACTCTCAGAGAATCATTAGCTAACTTCTTGGAATATGATGGAAGAACTATATGTGCTTTATAACACTCTGTAACAACAAAATGATATAAATAAAATGAGGTTCCAGCCGTTCTGGCCGGCCATCTCCTGAACAGCAAGCTGGTGGTCATGTCAAACCTTCATCTCACTGACTCTATACATTTGCCCTAGGTTCTTGAACATTTGACATCATGACTTTTTTAATAATCGCAGCAGCTTTTCAGCAGGTAGAGCTTTAATATTTGATCAAGCACGTCTCTATGGTCACTGTGTCACATGCATTCAACATGTAGGTATAAGAGCTTACATGCTCTTATCTCAATCTGCTTTAGCACCCATCTTTTTGTCCTGAATACTCATAGCCAAGGTAAGGAGATTTAATCTGTTGACACAAGAGTTGGTTGACTCTTGGCCAACTCCTCTTGTTTCCTGACCAGCTGAAGTTTTGATTCCAAAACAGATTGGCTTCTTGTTCCTGAACTAATATCTTTATCTCTGTATGCATTCATTAATTTCTGGATTCACCTTTTCAAAAGATGTTTTCTAAGAGTCAGGGAATATGATATACTTTTCTGAAAATAATTATATGCCTCAGCAAGTTACCAAGTGTACAGGAACCTCCCTCAGTCCTTGCCACAAGGAAAGCCACCCATGAAGCACTAAGCTGCCATTCCTTGGAGCAGAGCCATGGTTTCAACAATATATATATTGCAGTAGTTCTCAACTTGCCTAATGCTACAGTCCTTTATCATAGTTCCTCATGTTGTGATTACCTCCAACCATAAATTATTTTTGCTGCTACTTTATAACTGTAATTTTGCTACTGTTTCCTACCAGAATGTAAATACCTGGTATGCATATTATCTTAGATGACCTTTGTGAAAAGGTCATTTAACCAAAAAAAGTCACAACTCACAAGTTGGGAATCACATATATGCATGTATACACACACACACACACACACACACACACACACACACGAAGGAGTTTAATTGTGACTACATTAGCAAAGTGATACTGTTTCCTCACAGAAGTTAAAGGTTATCAAATAAAACTCCACATGACAGGTGAAAGTGTTCCAGAGATTCCAAAAATGCAATTATTCCCTTGCTCTTATTTATCTATTAGCAATGATAATAACACCCTACTGTTGAAAAAAAACACACATTTTACATGGTATGGAGAAATCAAACTTGTACTTCCCAGGGAGCTACTTCCTTCCTTGATAATCTTCATAGTATTGAAAGGTACAATGAAGACTGCTGTGGCGGCAATGTATTTGTGAACCTACAGCTTGTTCTAGTTCTATTCATTTACATATGACTTTTGTATGCCTGCCACGTGATAACTTTTTTGGTTTTCTTAATTGACTTACTACTACTTGTAGAGCTCTATAGTTTTACCTCCAAAGTTTATACTCACTTCAATATCATTAATCAAGCTGCTTTTGAGAAGCTGTGGAATGATAGAAAATTAGCCATGGTAAGATTTTATAACTCATATACATTTATTTCACAGGTGCAATGTTATTTTAATGAATTCTAGTGTGGGGCTTTTAAACAAAAATAAATATTTAAGATCCAGATGTAGGTTTTCATGAGTATTGGGAAAAATAATAACTGTTCTTAACTCTGCCATTTAAAGGTTAATGAGCAGTGCTTATTATTTGCTTAGATTTACATTTTAAAGCAATGCTCAAAATTGAATTTATACATCTGCTTTATATGAGATGTTGGAGTGTTTATAGTACTGAATCATCAGTATTTTCATGAGTCCTTTTTACTAAAAGTCTATGCCTCCTGATTCTGTATTGTTCTAGCATACCCATAGGAATCAAATAGGATAAATAGCTTGAGAACATATAAATTAATCAGTGGAAGAAAATGTATGTAAAATCTTAGCATTCATTGGAAAACTAGGTCTAACTAGTTTATGCCATTTTCCACAGCAAATAGCATGGAATACCAGACATGTTAGGCATCTTACAGACAGTTACCTTGTAAATGCCAGAGAATTTCAATCATTACTGCACTTTTCAATTTGTAATTATTCATAAATTATTTTTTGACATATGAATTATCATATTTTCAGTTGTGAACTAGATTATAATGTCACTTTATCTTGTTAATAGCATGACTTTTTTAATCTGTGGTTCTAAAAATGTTATAAATATTTAAGCATAATATAATTACAAATTGTAATATATTATAAAGGCTATTTTTAACAAACTGATCAAAAACTGTTGAGTCAATAGGAAGACTAAGCTAATGAATAGATGAATTTTAGATTGCCGTTTATGCATATTGTTATTAGATATGGATATCAAGAAGAAATAAATCAGATTATGGAGTGCTCAGCCATAAATAGGACATATATACCAATTTTTCCAGACCTTAAGTCTCATGGAATATCACTGAAGAATGATGAGAAAGATTTTCAGAGCTAGAGGTCTGGGAATATTGTTATAAATCAAGTCTTCTGGACATTACTGGGCTGTTGCAATCATGAACTCATAACAACTCTGGTGGGCAGCGCAAGACTTTAACAAAATCAAACCACTCCATACACCAGCATGGGTGGAGATGTCATTATGATCTCCCTCCTCTACGTATAAAGTTATAGTCAGTTGATAGTTGGAAGAGAAGCATGTTTTCTAATGTGCTGTGGCTCAAGATTGGTTATCCATGTTTTAGTAGATTTTGCCACATACCCAGATGTATGTGGGTAGCAGCAATTGAATTATTGTGTAACTTTTTACATGAAGTAAAAGATAAAAAGAAAACAAAAAATGTTCATACTTAGAAAAGAGATGGGATCTAGGAGAAGTTGAAGAGTATGTGGAGATTGGATTGGTGGATAAGATCTAAATACATTGTACTCATGTTTGAAATTAAAGGAAATTTAAAAATATAGTAAGAACTTATAGTGATTGTTGCTTGTGGTTAAACCAGTTAAAATCATAGCATGTAATATTAGGCTAGTGAATTCAAAAACTACAATACAACTGCTAAAGAACATGCATAGATATTGCCAATGAGAGAAAATCTAAAATAAAATATTCAATCACTTAGAAAAATGATTTTGTAATTCAAACATTCATTTCTAGTCCTGGCTCAACTGAAAAGCATAATCTCTTGTTGACACACTTCTTTACAGGTAATTCATACTGCATTTAGAACATGGGACCTATTCATCTGAAAATCTATTACTTTAGAGAGAAGCAATTTATCTACTACTTATTCCTTAAATGAATTTTGCTTAATGCAGAAACTGCATAACATTGTAGAGGCACATTTAATCTTTTAATCTGTCAATATGGCTGTTTTATCAAAGGATCTCATTGAAAGGCTTATGTCAAAGCTAGGAAAGGATCACATCCAAAGGACTCTATGAAGGGATCACATTCAGAGGCCTGTGTTATCTGGATGGAATGCAGAAAGAATGGTAGACTAATCCTGTCCTCTGTTTGTGCTAATGCTAGGTGAAAGGGATTTCTGTGGTTAAGGACACATAGTATATCCCTTTAATCCCAGTTCAGAAGGAAATGGTAGCACAGGCCTTTAATCCAGATTCAGAAGGAAGAGTTCAAATAGGAAAAGCAAGGAGAAGAAGCAGAGTGCAGAACCAAGGTGAAAGCAGACAACAGAGCTCAGAGAGAGAGAGAGAAGCAAGGTAGAAGCAGAGGTGGAAGCATAGTCAAGTTCAGTCAGGCAGTTTGTGTGCAGTCAGCTCACAGAGACAGTGCAGTTGAGGAGAAGCCTAGAAGAGCAGAGCCAGTCCAGAATAAATAATGAGAGAAAGCAGAGAATCAGATACAGATGGTTTATAATTTACAGTTTAGAGTTGAGAAGACAGTTACTCAAGACAGAAGACAGTTACTCTAAGACAAGTCTTGGAGGCTGAAACATTCTAGGTTTAGGTTTGAATATAAGATCATACAAAGACTGAAACAGTCCAGGTCTATGTTTAAGATTAGTTTGTATGTACATTGAAACCCTCTAGGAGTAAGGATTGAGTTATCAAAGAGCAAACTATCCTCTCCCATGAACCCACATGAATAATTAATTAATTAGTGCATACATCTACGCTTACAGAACTTCATTGGTTTTAGGAAAAAATACACTAAATAAATATTACTATTTTGTTACTAATGTTATATATGAATAATAATCAAGCACAATTTTTAAACAAAATAGAAAATAGACTCAGGTTAAAGATATTATTGCAGTTGAAATGGTTTAGTTAAGGAATGTTTTTAATATAGTTCTCTACTATAATAGGTTAAAGTAAAATTAGAAGTATATCTGCTTTAAAATTTTCTAAAATCATTTATATAATTTTCTGATCAAAATAATTCTTAGCAACTGGATATGGTAATATCCTTTATTTGATAGCAGTTATCTATCATAAATAGATGTTATGATTAATGTCTAAGTATGTGTTTGTGTGTTTACATGTGTTCCCCCAATGTGCTTTACTCCTCCTATATTAAGTTATGGATGATGTCCAATACTTGAGACTGGACAGATGCTTCATTGGTTACAATGCAAAGCATTGGTTACAACACACTCTCACAGAGGACCTGGTTTCAGTTCTCAGCACTTTGATGGATGATAGCAGTACTCTGTAATTTTAGTCCAGGGGATCCCTTGTTCTCTACTAGCCTTCATACAGCACTGTATTCCTGGGCACATATGGACATGTAAGCATAACATACATTCACATAAAAAATAAAAAAAATATGTCAGGCAAGACAGCACATGTTTTTAATGTTAGCAATTCAGAGGCAGAGTCAGATGCTTCTCTATGAGTTTAATGCCAGTCTGGTCTGTGTAGTGAGTGACAGCTCAGCCAGGACTACAGATCATGTCTCTAAATCAATCAATCAATCAATAACCTAAAAAATAAATGAAACCTATTATTCTTATCATTATATACACACAATAACTCATTTAGAGTATGTAAATACCTCCTGCTCGAAACAAAACCATGATTTTAATCAAATAGTTTCCAAATTTATAAATGTGGTATTAAGACTGTTGGGGTTTGTGACTGGGCAATACCTCTCACACCCTGAATATATTTTAAAACAAGATTTATTTAGCTAAAGGAAGGAAAAGAAAAGAGACATATACTGGTGTACCAGGAGCCTGGTATATACCAGGAGCAATCACATACAAATACATAGTTGGCATGAGAGCTGGAGTCCATGAATGTCATGCAGCTTATAAAGGGAAAAACTGCAAAACTGGTGGTTTCCTAGATTAGCCAAGCTTGGGAGGCAGGAAAATGAAGCAACAACTGACCTTTAATTTTATTGGCTATTGAGGACCCAAGAATATGTTATGTTCCTTGTTATGTTGGCAGGTGAGAGGTAAAGAACAGGTTATGTTTCTTGTTTCCTTGGTCAGCAGAAACTTAAACATTGTCTCCTTAGTAGTGGGCCTGTTTCCTTGGTGTGGGAAACTTAAACTTAAGCCAACTAAGATGGAGTCTGAAGCTAAAGTTCTTGTCACAAGGCCTCAACCAGCCAACTTTTTGTTTTCTTGTTAAGTCCAGTGAAGTCTAATGTAAGATTTCTATTCAACAGTTTCAAACACTCCATTTGTTTCCATAATACCAATCTTAACTACAAAAAAATTGCTCATGTTCACAGATAAATTACAATAACAGATATCATGACACATTGAAAACATGTACATTATATGATAATTTGTAATTGTACTTTAATTATATGTATTACCTAATTTTATGTATTTGAGTGTTTTGTCTACACATGTCTGTATACTGTTTATGAACCTAGTGCCTGCAGTGGCCAGAAGAGGAAACTGGATCTTTGAGACTGGAGTCCAGGGGCTGTGAGCCACCATGTGGGTACTGGGAATCAAACCCAGTTCCTTTGAAAATATAGCCTGTTTTTCTCCCTGATTAGCACTCTCTCTAGCCTCCTTCAGCATTTGATTTTAATGAGTCTGGAAACACATTAGCATTTATTTTCTGATATCTATGTGTGTGTGTATGTGTGTGTGTGTATATATATATATATATATATCATTGTCTTCTATACATTCATTCATTGATTGCCTAAGATTCTAAGATTTCAGTGTATGATTTGTTTACCTGAAAAATTATCTATAAGTAAAATTAACTTAGCTAAGATGATCTTTGTGACATTCTAAGTGGGAAATTTTTTGTGTTCATGCAATATTTCAGCCAACGAATAATTACTAAGTTAATTTTTATCATCTGTTCTGAGTTGATGCTAATTTTTATGATGTCAAATTTTCAGAAGGCAGATAGTAATAAACTTAATAATTATGTAAGTCAGAGGAAAACTACAAGTTAGTTATCAAATAAAATTCACACATTCCTAAGAATCTATCTCTGAATAAAACTAAAAAAGGAAACATCTATGTAAATCATCATGAAATGACATGACTACTAACTGATTCAACACCTTTATCACCACCATTTGGCTAGTTTCTATGAAAAACAGAAGTACAAAAATAATTTTATAATGGGAATTTTAAAATGCCTTAAAAATTGACATTATACCACTTTTCACTTACATGTGTTATTGAACGGTTGATTTATAGTAGATATTATTGGATAAGTAAGAGATAGTTCTTTATGGGAGATGTTGTAAGGATAGACTGAGTAAGCTATAGTTTCATTCTTCATTCTGACATATGATTTATTGATTCAGCTACTAGCAATTATGAAAGACCCTGTTCTTATGTACTGTTCTTCTTCAGCATATTCTGAAAAAACAGAACACTTTTTATTTTACAAATATTTGAAGTTTAAAATTTATATTTCATAGTTTTAAGGTTATAATAGTAAAACTCATGTATTTTTGCATAGATGAAAAGGCAATGTCATCAGGTTCATGTGGCTCGTTTTAATGCTTTCTATTTCTCAATTCTGCATGTATTAGGGATAGAGTTGAAATTCATAAGCAAATTTTATGGGAATTTTTAGCTTACTCTTAACTTTCTTGTTATTATTTGTTTGTGTGTTAGATGGTATGATGTGGGCAGGGGAAATGTACACACCCTGGTATGTGCTGGAAGTTGAGAGAATAACTCTATAGAGTTGGTTTACTTTTCCAAACTTCCCATGAGAACTGGGGTTGCATTACACATTTCCAGTTTATCTCAGGCTACAAGAAAAGTAGCTGAAACATCTCAACAGCCCTTTGTAAAATTTTAATGATTTCACTAACCAAGAAACATACTGTAGAGAACAAAAACCTCTACCCATAGTTATAGTGTTATATTTTAATTTATGATGACTTTACTATTACCAGAACCTGTTAATAAGACAAAATAATATCACTGTTAACTACATTCTTACAGAATCAATTTCCACAATGAACACTGTATTTTAAATTAGGTGATGATTATATGGTTAGTAATGCATATATATGTGTACAATAATAATGAAACAAAGGAGAGCAGGGAAGGATGTGTGGGAGGATTGGGGGAGGGAAAAGAGAGAAATGTTGTAGTTATACTATAATCTTGAAAGTGAATTTCATTTTCTTTTTTTGCTGCAGTAAGAGGAATTTTAACAGATTTAATAGTCATTCAGTGGACTAGAAAGATGGCCTAGCAGTTAAGAGCACTGGCTGTTCTTTCAGATACCCCTGGTTTGATTCCCAACACCCACTGGCTGCTCATAATTATTTGTAACACCAATCTTACGTGATCTAAAGCCCTCTATTGTCTATTGTGGGCACCAAACATGATGTGGTGCATTGACACACATGCAAGCAAAACATTCATTCGTGTACAGATTTTAAAAGATAAATTCAGATAAAAATTGATAATTGCAATTTTTATAAACCATCATTTTATAATTTAAAATTCACAGAAGAGGACTCCTTCAATATTTTTACACATACAGTATAACTATATTACACACATATTTCATATGTGATATAAATATTTCTTTCAAAATTATTTATATTATTTTTGAGATTGTAATAATTACATTAATTTCCTCTTCCATTTCCTAACTTCAACGTTCTTATAGTTATGTATTTAGGAGTATGTATGCATATGTATATATATACTATACCTCTATACATTAACAGTAAATGAAAATATACCATATATATGATATATGTAACCCTGGCTTGCCTGGAACTACTTTTATAGTCATGTAGCTCAGGCTTGAACTTAGTGTAATCCCTCTGTCTCTTCTACTTAGAGGTAGAGTCACAAGCCTACAATACATTCTAATAATATTTTTCCAATAAAATATTTTTTATGTAACCAAGACAAATATTTTATACACAGAAGCAAATGTATCTACTGTGGTAATGTTATTAAAGGTTGTGACAAAGCATTGGGCATTTTCTTCAATGATGTTATGCAGTCATTGAAAAAATAATGCTAGTGTTTTTTTGTAAGCAGTGAAAATATAGTTTCCAATGAACAATGAGAAAATAATAATTTTACTTTCTAATTGAAAGGTCTACCACAGAATTAGTATTAAAACAAAGAAGAATCATCACAGTCATTAATCAAATTGGCTTAATTGGCACTATAGCAATTTAAGTGACATTCAAAGTTCATATATACTAAACACACACACACATATGTATATACACACAAACATACATATATATACATACATACACATATATATACATATATATACATATATATATACACATGTGTATATATACATATACATATATACACACACACACACACACATATATATATATATGTATATATATGGCTTTCCAGTGTAACTCTGACTGTTCTGGAATTTGCTCTGTAGACCATGATGACTTCAAACTCACAGAGATCTGCTTGCCTCTGGCTCCAGAGTGCTGAGATTAAAAGCATGTGCCACCACCACTTGGCTTAAACATATTTTTCTGTGTTTTATATAGTCATCATAGAAAGACTTTCTTCTAATTTTATCCTCACAAGTTTTACTCTTTAAAAGTTCTCTTAACATATTTACATTTGACTTGATATTATAATTGACATTTGTAATACACTTTTGGGAAAGTGATGCCTGATCCTGAAGTGAAACATACACATTTAAAACCAAATGCTTGTTCAATCCAGTGAAATAGGACTTGTACATCTTACAATATAATAAACTTCACTTTTGTTTTTAATGTCTTCAAAAAGTAAATGGGCATGGGTAAAAACACTGAGAATTTAAAGAACTTGCTTAAAGAAAAATTGAGTTAATGTTTACGTAGTATGCTTTCCATAGAAGGATGAATTTTACTTTATTTATGTCATTTCACTTGCTATATTCATTTAGGAACTTCATCAAGAAAAAAGAATGCATTCAAATACATTTACTATTATAAGATTTTTGGATCTAGAGACATAGCTCAATGAAAAAGTATGCTGTGCAGTCATGAGAGTCAGGTTTCAGATCCCCAGAACCCACATAAATTTTAGTCATAGTGGTATATATCTGTAACCTTAGAACAGTCTTGTGTATATGCAAAAGACATGGATCTCAGAACTTCGCAAACCAGCAAGTCTATCTAAAATGATAAGCACCAGGCAAAATGAGAAACCATATATTAGAAAAATATAATGTGGAAATGTCAGGGGATGGATTTACAGACAAAGCACTTGCTGTGCTAGCCTAAAGGCCAGACTTTGATAGGCAGCAGTTCAAATAAAACTGAGAGAAGGAGCATGAGTGTGGGATCCAATCCAACCTAAGAAATATGAAGGTATAGACAAGAAAAAGCATGAAAGCTTATGGTCTGACAAGCCTGGCATTTGCAGCCACAAACGAGATATTCTGTCTCAAGAAGAAAGATTTAGACAACCCAAGACATTCTTTGATCTTCACATGTATAGTGTATTTCTACTCTTATGCATTCATACAGCACACACACACACACACACACACACACACACACACACACACACACACTGCACCACACACATTTTTTGTTTTTCTAATTATTCATTTTGTTTATTGAGGTTGTAATTTCATCATTTCTGTTTTCCCTTTCTTCTTGAAAGCCCAGAAAATCTATAAATCCATCCATGTTGCCTTTAAAATTTATTATCTTTTTTCATTGATTGCTGTTTTAGATAGATAGATAGATAGATAGATAGATAGATAGATAGATAGATGATAGATAGATGATAGATAGATAGATAGATAGATAGATAGATAGATAGATATACACACACATGAATACACACACATGCACACATTCAATCTCACTCTGTATACTGTTACTTGTAGGTATGTTTTCAAGGCTGACCAGTTTCAGAATTCTTTGAGTGCTTGTAGTTCTTTGTGTAGGGTGAGACCGCCTGGGCTTCCCCTTTTCTATGTAGGCATGTCTATGGTTGTCTTGTTCACATCAAGTTTAGGCAGTCACATTAGTGAAATTTTATGGGTGTAGCTTCTGACATTCTTAGTCTTAAAGCAAACTCCCTGATTATCTATCTCTTAGAATCTTCTACCTCCTCTTCTAGATATTATCCCTGAACCTTAGGTGCAAGAGTTGTACTTCAGATGTAGCTTTTAGAACTTAGCTCTTTACCTCTCCATTTGATTGCTTATACTTTTCTGTACTTGTTTCTATTGTTCAATTTTCCTTGATAAGGAAAGTGGAAAAATATATCTGAAAATATAAGGACAAATATGTAGAGTTTGACCATGGATTGTACCAATTTAGCAAGGAGACAGTTATAGGTTCTACTCAAAAATCAATGATTTCATGAATTGGCTAAATTTTCTGTATTGGACATTATGTCTTTCTCTCTCTTTTTTGTTTTTGTTTTTGGAGACAGGGTTTCTCTGTTGTAACTGTGGCTGTCCTGTGACTCACTCTGCAGACCAGGCTGGCCTCGAACTCACAGAGATCCACCTGCTTCTGCCTCTCAAGTGCTAAGATTAAAAACATGTATCACCTGTGCCCAGTTTTTTCTCTTTTTGAACAGGCCTCAAGTCTAATTAGAGAGAACTCTTGGTGGCCACCAACGTATGGGTGCTACTACTGCATTGTTTAAGTTATCATTCATGCTAATCATTGTAGACTTTTATGGTGAAGTAATATTGGATTTTGTCAAAAGATTTTGATTAATTTATATAGATGATCACTTTATATTTTGTCTTTAAGTCCATTAATTTGACTTACTACATTTATTGGTTTTATTATGCTTTTATATCCTGATTTATTATAGGTCTGCTTGGGTGGCTAACATTGGTTTCGTTTTGATGGTTTGCCTGAATCTACAAATTTATCCATTTCTTTTAGGTTTTCCAGTTTAATGAAGTATAGTTGTTAAACTATTTCCTTATAATATTTTTGAAATTTTTGATGTCTATTGTTATATTTCCATGTTCAATTCCTGTTCTGTTAATTTGGGTCCTCCCTTCCTTTCTTCTTCCCTCCCTTCCTCCCTCCCTCCCTCCCTCCGTTTCTTCCTTCCTTCCTTTCTTCCTTCCTTCCTTCCTTTGGTTTGGCCAAGGCATCGTCAATTTTGTTTATCTTCTTAAAGAAACAACTCTTAGATTTGTATATTCTTTGGAACTGAGCAGGTTATTTTAAGGATATATATGTATATGAATTTACGTACATGCAGATGATAACAATGAGAAAAGATGAAATATTTGAAAGAGATTGGAGGGTATATTGAAGAATTTGGATGGAGGAAAAGGAAGGGATAAATTCTGTATTTATATTATAAACTCAAAGTTAAATTAAGTTAAAATAATTTAAAAAAATAAATAAACTTAAAAAATAGATTAAAATAAATTAAAGGCTAGACACATGCCTTTAATCCCAGCATTAAGGAGAGACAAAAAACAGAACAAACAAACAAACACAAATAAGCAAACAAAAAGTATAAAGTGCAGAAAATACAATTTGATTTATATCACCAGTTACTTTGTATATTTTTTAAGCTAGAAAACAACCATTGTCATTGGTGAAAACTGATGGAAAGAATTATTTAAAACAAATTAATTAACAATAATTATTGTGTGCTCATGCATCCAAGAAAGTGGGTATTAAAATGATTATTTAGAATATTGTATGTATATGGTTTTGTTACTTATAGTTTTTACATAAACTGAGCCTCCATCTATGATCACACACATATACACAAATATGTAATTCCGTTATTCATAAAACAAAATAAAATTTCAAAGTTATCCTAATTAGTTAGGAGAGAGGGGGTCTATGATTTCTCTAAGATGTTGATAAGAATCACTCAAATTAATTTTAGAAGAAAATTATTCAACTCTATGTGCTAAGAGGCTTATATTTATTGGAAGAACTGCATGAGTAAACTTTATTTCTCCCAAAGCAGCAAAGCAGTCTTCAAGGGAATAGTAGTATATTCCAATATTTCAAAGCTGAATAATCTTGCAACCTTGTCAAAATTGTTGGCTTCCAACCCACACAGCCAAAGTGTTAACCCAACAATGACATCCACAAAGCCAGTTAATAAACTCTGAGAATGCATCACAGCTGAGCTTCTGCCATTCTGAGAACACAGCAGCAGAAACCTGGCCTCCACCCCACCTATCCACATCTGTCTTCCAAATCTGTTCACAGACAACTATTTGGCAGAACCTGTATATTATGCAAGAACTGAATTATATGGAACTCTGGGAAGCCTGGTCTTATAGAACATTTCAGCTTCACAAGCAATAAGGAACGTGGCAGCATTGTGTATGCATGTATGTGTGTTTGTGTTTGTCAAAAAGCATAGATGCATGATTAGTTTATTTAAGAACTACAAGTACATTATTACTTGCTCTAAACTATACTACATAAAGTTGCAAACTGTTTCTTTCATGTTTTATATCTGAAAATTAGTCAATAGTTGCAATGAGCTTATTTTTTAGCATAAATATTCAGTCATTGTCAAAGTTTTTAATAGCCACCCAGTTTTAAGTACAATAAAGAAGACAATTAATTAACTAACTCAGTAATCCTCCTTCCACAGTTTCATCACTATAATTCATACATTTTTTTATTGGAAAGTATACTGGAAATCTTAATCATGATTTTGATTGTTCAAGTATCAAAATAACTGGGGGTCAAATAGTTATCAACTATGTAAATTTATCATTTAATGGTTAATCCTATTCTGTGTTTGCTAGAAGGAAACTTCAGTCTTTTAGTGTTTAATAATTAGCATATATATTATATTTTATCTATCAGTTGTCAAAGAGTGGAGAATTTAGTGTTTTGCTCTAGATGATTGGCTTTTCCTCAGATGAAAATGAAAAGCAGATAGGAAATTCTTCTTAACTGAAATAATCTTATATCAGGAGACTCAACATTCACTCCAGGTTCCCCTTAGCAATGATGCCCTGACTATACTGAGAAACACGCGTATTACTACTACAAACGTGGACCATATTTTCTGTTCTGAAAACCTGAAAGAATTATTCTAAGCAATTAAAATGCCATTTTTTTTTCTTGCAACAAATCTTGGATATAAATTATTAGTCCTACTTCTTTTATTGGGAAATAGATCTGCAGGAAAAATTAAACACTTTAGATAAATTACTAAATAGGCAGAGGTAGGACGTGATTTGCAGGGAGGTTTTTGGATTTCATTTTCTCACTCCTGAGAAATAGAAAACTTCATAAGCATGTGGGTTAAAAGATGACACATTTCTCACAATGGTCCAGAGGTACAGGAAAGGCTCAGCTATGACTTGTGTTTAGAATCCCCCTAGACTACATTCAATTATTAACAGGAATGCAGTTTTAACTTATAGTTCACATAAATAAATAAGTCCTCAAACTGATTTATCTGTGTTGCTCACAAAACTTATTTTCTTGTATCTGTAGCTCAGAAGGCCTTCACTATTTTTGTTTTCTAGACTGCCCTTGGAGCTTTGCCAGGTTGTTTTTAACTGCTTACCTCCCTCAGAGCATCTAATCTCACACAACTAAGAAATATGACTCTTAAACAATAAAAAACTGTTTCACAATGCTGTTAAATACACACAGACACACAGATACACATGTGGGATTGTCCTAGAGCTATGAGTGAGTTGAAGCTGGCTTGGAACCCAATATATTCTCATCCTGAGAGTGGTAGGAATTCGGCTGCTACCCACAATAGACTCTGCCAGTACCCATCTATATTGCTTGCTTCACAGAAGCAAAGGGATATGGCTTGGTTGATGCTTATCTGTGCTGTGGCTGGAAGCAGAGTCCCCACATGCAGATGAGACTACACCAGCATCCTTGTCTTAACCAATGGGTCCGATTCTTGGGATCAAGGACTAGCGCCCTGCCTGAACCCTATAAAATATACCCTAATTCCTGCATTAAAGAGAGATTACCCCTCAGATGGCCTGCTTTCCTGAGTTCCTGTACTAGTGTGACTCATGGTGTTCTGACCAAAGGCAGGGTGGAAAAGCATCAAGAACCACACCATCTAAGCTGCATTCCCACTAACCTTCCCACCTGGCCTGGGAACAGCCATCCTTAGGCAGCTATGGCTGCTCCACTGGGCAAGGATGTTGTGCTTGGGCAAGGATGGGGACTCACACTTGGGTGAGACATTTTTTACAACACAAGTATATATAAAACTTAAGTTCAAAGATTGAAATTGGTTTATCATATCTGCTATGTTATTGTTTACCTTAAAACTTTCAATGAGTCTATTCTTTACAAATGAAAGACATAAAACTATTGTCACTATTATGAAATATCCAAGTGACCAGAATATGTAGCAGCATCTAGTTGAGCTTCATAATCTCAATCAAGTTTGTATTTGAACAACACAAATTACTACAATTCCTATAGAATTTGATCTATAAAGCTGAGATGATGCCAGGTGGTGGAGCACTCTTTTAATCCTAGTACTTGAGATGCAAAAGCAGGAAGATCTTCTTGAGTTCAAGGCCAGTCTGGTCTTCAAAGTGAATCCCAGGACAGCCAGAACTACAACAGAGAAATCCTGTCTTAAAAAAAAATGCTGAAATGAGATTTCTCTGCCCACCTCTCCCATTAATGCAAACATTAAAGGGAGTACAGATACAAAAGAAGAGCTGTAATTATTCTGAATGATAAATCAAATGACCAAGGGAATTAAATTATTATTTGAAAAGTTTTCAATAATAATTATTCTCACTACCCACTACCCATAATTCATTGATACTTCTGGGTGGTGATTATATATGCCTTTAATCCCAGCACTAGGGAGGCAGGGGAAGGAGAATCTCTGTGAGTTCATGGTCAGTGTGGTCTATAAAGTGAGTTCTAGGACATCCAAGGTTACAACAGAGAAATCCTGTCTCGAAAACAAACAAACAAACAAAAACAAAAACAAAAAAATGAATCACTGATTCCACAAGTGGAAGAATTTTTAATATAATAAATAACCTTCAGATTTTCAGAATGCTGATCAGTGTAGTACTAAATTCTTCAGCTTTAAGTTCCTTAAATTTGCCTTTAATAAACAAATTTATAAACCTTGTAAATGATGAACAGTTCTTGTGCATGTACAAATGCATGCATACATAGCATATATTCATCACCCCTTATGCTTTGGAATAAGTCCAAATTATGCTCTATTTGATTAACACCACCTGGTATGTAACTAGGTCCTCATCCAGACAGAACACCAAATTATGAGTAATAAAGTAATCACACAGCCAGGAACCTATAAGAAGATGAGTGATGCATAATAAGAAATAATAAGGCTAGCTGAGCCTACAAGCAACCTAGCATGTGGTAGGACTATATATTCAGGATTAAGCAAAACCAAGCAAATAGACGAAATTTAAAATGTATGAGCAAGTGACAGGGGTTAGGATCTTACACTACTCCAACCTGCATACATTGACTTGTTTCTATTTAACATCTGAAACTGACAGAAGGCATGAATTCAAAGAGAGAGATGAAGGACTTTATTATTCATTGCACAGGCACACAAAGTTGATATTAGCGTTAATATCTCTTATCTCCACAATCCCAGGAGAGTATAGCAAAAGCAACAGATAGATTCATTGCACATCATACTATTTTCTAGCTAAAGAATTTGGAAAGGCACTACATTTAAACCCAGGTACAGTCTTGTTCAAGAATTCCTACCGTGATCATCGTGATATTTTGTTTGAAACACAAACACGAGAAATACCACAAATGAAGATCAGTCATGTTCTGGCATTCTGAATTACCCAAGGCAATATATAAAAGAGTGGGTGGTCTGTGGGAGTTGGTACCTTCCTAAATAGCTTGTTCAGGATGCCATGTTGTCTATCTAAGTATTCTCATAGTTATTCCTCAGCTGGTATAGATAATCACATGAAGTGACTAATGTGCCTTATGACTAGTTAATAGAAGAATGAAAAGATGTTTGTTTCATGCTTGAACTGGCTTGCCATTTGCATGGGGATAAGAATGGCCTCTTTCTCACAAAGGTTTAATTTGTTTTCATTCATAAACCTTAAAGCAATGAGAAAAAGCATTCCATGGACATAATTAGAAACAATACATTTAATCAAAGCTGTCATATATGAAGTAACCACATTTCCAGAAAAACATGACTATGTTGTATAAAATGAGCTCCATGTTCCCATAACTTAGCTTTCAAAGGTTTGTATTCTAGATTCTTAAGGGAACAGCACATCTAGTAAGAAGGGAGTTTTGAATCAATGACCTTTGAGGTACTGATGCTTCACAGTCATTCTATAAACCTGTGTCAAAAATTGACAATCAAGAGACAATATTTTGCTTTTGTTTCTTTTGTTTTTTTTTATTTGTTTTTGCAGGCAGTAGCAGTTAACCTTGGTTTTCAGGATGAAGTATATAATGGGACAATTTTATCTTTCTAATTTTGATAATAAAAAGATGAACAGATCCAACAAAATTATACTTATAAGGTGATAATGACTCCTGTTTGTGATATTTTGGCATTCGGCCAGTCAGATAAATATACAAACAGAAACATGTATTATGCCATGTGAAAGCAGACACAGACACTGGTTCTGTCTACACTGCTACACATTAATGGATAGAAGGAGCCACCATGATCTGGAGGAAAAAAGGGGAAGTGTTTTCCCTTGATCCTTCAGCAGGACCATGGTCTTACTAGTGCTTTGATTTCAGATTCCTGGCTCTGAAACTGTGAAAGAATATTTTCTTTCTATTTAAACCACTAAGTTTATAGAAATGATTTGCTGGAACAGGATGTATATGCAAAGATATACAGAAAGTCTCAGCAAAATGTAAAGAAACCTGTGATATGTAAGCAGCAAGATGACAGATATTATTTGACATATTAGCAACCATTATGAAAATATCTGTGAAGAATTCTATTATTTTTTCTATGGTACGCATTAATATTCTTATGTCAATTCCTTCGAGTCAATCCTGAACACAATGTAAGATAGAGAATGTACCATATGACATGAGAAAATCAGTGTTGGGGTAAATTTGCCAGATGTAGACATAGATTTGTGATCAAAGATGGTTTATTCTTTGCTAATTCAATCACTGGTTCTTAGCCTGGAGTCCTGGAGCATTTAGACTTGCATACAGCCTAATCTTCTGTCTAGATCTGGAAGGCTTCAGCCTCAGCCTTTATACAATCTAGAACTTTTAAGCTTCCATACAATCTAATTTACTTCCAAAACTTACTGCTGACTGAGGCAGTCTGGCTAGTTCCCTCTGAACTCAACTAACCCTCTGGTTCAAGTCACTCTCTGTTCTGGTTCAAACTCTTCTCCAAGCTGCTTACTGAGTTGGCTTACTCTTTCTAACCAAGCTCTTCTGACTCTGGCTTACTCTGGTTTATTATTTGACTGTCCAAAACAGAACTGGTCTGCTCAGCTTCAAATTGACTCACCCTTCCCATCTGGTACTGACTTCAGCCAAGCTGCCTCTGTGTCTCTATGTCACCTCCTGAGCTCTTATTGTTTCATACTGCCTGCTGTAACTGATTCTTCACTAACTAACTGATGGAACTCTAAACTGAGAGGCTGCCTTTCTCTTGTGAGAGCTGGCCATGTCCTTACTCAGAATCACTCTGCTAACTCTTCCTCTGATTAGTCATTTTGCCTGTCCTTCATTCTGACTCATTCTAGATGTCACTTCTATTCTGACACTGACTCCTTCCTTTGTCTGCTTCCACACTATGTTTTCCTTTGAGATTAAAGGCATAAACTACCACTGCCTTCTGAATACTGGGATTAAAGCTGCTTGCTACGATTGCTTTCTGAATATTGGGCTTAAAGGTGTGTTTATTTCTTCTACCCTAGAGCAGCCTTGCTACTCAATTAAAGGATTAAACATTACTCTAAAAGTCATGGTTCCATTCTTCACTATTCTGAATTATTCTCCTTCCTACTCAGTAGAATCCTGAATGGCCTTCCAAGGATTCTTTCACAAATTTATCTCTACCTAAACTTAGTCTTTCCAAAGTCTAGTCTAACAGAAGAGTCAAGTTTAATTTTCTGTGTATGCTTTTCATGAGTTATCACTATTTCTTTAAGATAATCCATGCAAAAAAGCTGGTACTCTGTACTGTTAATGACATTTTATACATCATTAATGATTTAGAAATTTTAATAGAATACAAAAATTAAAAAACAACATTTATACTGCAGTTATGAATGAGCATCTTTTGATGATTTTACTCTACTATCCATGGGACAATATACCAGGATGTTCTGATTTGAACCACATCATGTCAGTAATGAATCCTATAGTATTGGCCCATCAATTGCAGTTTTCTTTCTGAATACTGGGAATTGCCAACATCACAAATCCAGATAAACATTCTTAGCTCTGGGTATAATTATTAATTTTCTCTGTGAAATTAGTAATTATAAATATTTTGAAAGTGATACTTTTGCTTTGTTGAGAGAAGGGAGAAAAATCACCTGAGCTGTTTTCTTTTTTGCTTGATATCATATTTGCCACACCTTTGTAGTTTTTTCCTATGTAAATCTCAATGCCCAGGGAAATTTATACTCATGATTTCATCTGAAAGATTCTCTTCAGTGTTTTACATAAAGTCCCACACATTGCCCCATACCTCTAGTATGTTTGTATCTAAGGGGAAATTCTGTATGATTTTATATAACCAAGTGCATTGGTCATATAATTCAAAGCTGAAGCAATTGCTTATTCTTAAATTACAGTTTTAAATATGTGTGTGAATGTGTATACTGTAAATGGATATACTCTTTATATATTTATGAAATTTCATTATTAGGATATTTTATCAGAGAATTCTGTCCCTTTTTTTGTTACATTAGAGAAAAGGGTGTATGTATTCCCTAAAGAGACAACCTGAATCACTGAAGCTTTAAGGTATAGGCTAATCCTCTGAAAGAATTATTGTGTCCCTGTAGTTTCTTAGATGATTTGCAGAAAAGCACTTCATGGAAATATGTTTAAATTCCCCAAGACACAATAACAACCCTTTAACTTTTATATAAAAGATAAATTTGGAAAAATGTGTGCATTATAGCCTTCTAATAATAAACTAGAAATAAACAAATGTTCATAAGGTTATAGAACTGAAGGTCATGCTATAATTCAGAAGAGGATAAAATTAATTGCATTTTTTATAACAATGAGCAACATATGTTTCTCTGAATATTCAAATATGATGGACATCAGGATACTATTTTCTCACAGGTTTGAAAAACAAGTTATATAATGGATCCATTTTTACTAGGAACCAATACTCATCCCTTGATCAAACTCCTCCGTATTTGATAATCTATATTTTAATGGGTATATTAAAGACAATAGAATTTATGAGAAACATCACAGTTAATAACCTATGCAAAATAATGAGTGTAGGACAGGCTACAGGTATATCTGTTGAGATCACTTTTTCATTAGTCTGTAATCAAAATTTACAAAATATCTGAGGGGTAAGATAATGGAGTTGTTGAAAATCATTATGATAAGCTATGATTATAAAATTAGGCACTAATCAAAAAGAGAAAGTGAATCCAAATTATTCAAGTCATACCTATATTTTAAGATGTGCATGTACTTCACAAAAATTGGGTGAAGATGATTAAAAATGACCTCACCATCAAAAATAATGTTATAGTGATAGACTGTTAAGAACCCATAGCTAAAGAGAGAAAATATCAAATGATGAAAAATATGAACTGCATTTTTATTGAACAAAGAATGGAATCAAGGCTTTTAAAGTGACTATTGGGAAGCATGAGCATCTCATTTTCTTCCATTTATCAATGTAAGAAGTTTAGGATATCAAAGTGAATCTCTATTTTTAATCTCTTAAAATATGTAGATTCATAATGATTTGTTATATTTATAAATATTCTAGCCTACATTAAAATAGATGTTAAAAGTACACATTTTCATTAAAATTAAGTCTGTAATTATTGGTATGTGAATAAAATATCATAGTCCTTATTTTCAAGGGAACAAACATTATTTTCTTTTCCTTCCTGAACTGAGTTAGGCAAAGGAAAGGAAAACATAGTCATCCTATGAAAACATCATCTTAGCAATTTCTCTGAAGTCAGGTGGAATGAATCTGCCAAATGAAAGAATGTGAGGCACAGCTGCTACCCCAAATTGATCTATTTAGTAGAACATATCTGTTTAATCTTTCATGATGGATCATGACACCAAAAACATCTTGACATGAACTGAACTTGACATTTCCCAAATTAATTTCTCATTTTCTTTCCAGAAACAGGAAATGCTGCTAATCTGCAGCATATTCACAGCATACACCAACATTTATGTAATTACGTGACATATGGCAAATGATAAAATGTTCTGTGAAACATTGTACTCAGAATGATCATTAATTCAAAAAGGACTCAACCACTCATGTTTCATTAAGTTTTTATTTGTGATTCTATAAAAAAAAATCATGGCTTTGAATATTTGATATTTTTTATTTTTCAAACACTTTGCCATAGAGGATGCTTCTTACAAATTTATCTGAATATGCACATAAAGTTAATCTGTTTTTATTATTAACCAAACATAAAATTGAACAATAAATAATTTAAAAATTCAAAATTCCTTTATTATTTTACTTTTTATGTTTAAAAATATATTATCAAATAAAAAGTACAAAATACGAAGACATAAAATTTCAAATTATACTGTGTTTGTAGATAAATAATTATGATTGATATTGAATTAAATTGCTGCTGAATGAAAAGTAAAACAGAAGCCTTTGCATAGTCTTTAAGAAAGATAACAAATTCAATCTATAAAATGTATTTCTATGTGTTATCTGGAGGAAAGTTGAAAATATACAAATGCAGAATCATAAAAAAATGAAAAGAAAAGATAAAATTGAAAAATGGTTTACAAGATGAAGATATTGATTCAGGGTAGAGCACAGTTTAATCTATTCAAAATCAATCACCATTCTTAATCTTTGAGCCCTGTAGCATTTTGGCCTCTTTACAACCTACTCTTAAGCTTTGAACTGGAAGGCTTCAGCATCTGTATAATCTAGAACATTTAAATCTCCATACAATCTAACCTGAGTCACTCTGACTAGCTCCTTCTGAACTCTAATTCTTCTGGTTGGCTGATTCTCTGTCTCAGATTGAACTGCTCTTCTCTGCTTCAAAATGACTCATTCTTCCCATCTAATATTGACTTCTGCTGAGTTGTATATGTGTCTTGTGTCTATCCCCCAGCCTTCCTGCCTCTGTAACTCACTCTCCCATAATGTCTTAATCAGCCTCTCTCTCTGCCTTATCCTCAGTCAGACCACTTACTCTGTATCTTGTCCCCATTTGCCTGCTCATACTGCCTCTCTTATATTGCCTATGTCTGACTGCTTTATCTGACTCTGTAACTGACTCTGATCTAACCTGAAAGCCCTCTAAAAAATGTCCTGGGAGTATGGGACTATATCCCTGTAAAAGCATCATTTAGGAAGTTCATGCATGATACTGGGCAATTAAGGGCTATCGTTGGCTACATAGTAAGTTTAAGGACTACCTAGGATACATGATTAAAATCAACAAGTAAAATACAAGATGCTAATTTCCTTAATGCTATATTAGTTAAAGTATAAATTTCTTAGTGATTAACGTGGTTTAGAGACTAGTATCAGGTTGGGTTTTAATCATATTTATTTTCAGATATCCAAATTTGAATTTACATAGAAAGGATAGTAACTATGTTATTATCAATCTTAATTTTTTCTTTCTGATAGCATATAAAAAAAACTTATCATTCTAAGAGATATCAATTGGACAGTAAGTGCTCCCCCCCCCAGGGCACATAGGCTAAGGATCATTTCCTAGGCTGTGGAGTTCTTAGTACTGATGGCACCTCAACAAATGAGGCCTCTGAGAAAAAACTTAGTTCTTTGGGGACTTACCCTTAAAGCAAATATTAGAGACTGCATCTCTCTCCTCTACTCTCTTCATCACTAATAGGAAGTGAAAAGCTTTATTCCACTTCCTGATTCTGCCATTTTTGCATCTCCTTGTACAAAACCAAGAGCAACAGAGCCTGATGAGAATAGACAGCACATCACATGTTTATGTAGTAAGGTGCAATAAAGCATAATACCTTTAGGGAAACAACATAAAAATGATCTGAATTCTTAGAATAATGAGAGCCAAAAGAACCTCAAGTAGCAAAATTTTGTAAGTGTCAAACTAAATGAAAAAATCAAAATGGTATTTTATATCTAGTAAGAGTTTCATGACATTGTTTTATATAATATACTCTACTTGTGAGCAGAACCTGCTCAAATATGTCGGAGAAAGGTATGCTTGCATTGAGCACATGCCAATAGTGAACTGGGTCATGTTTTCATTTTGAAATGAGCATCTGTATCTACTTCTACTGTGACTGAATGAGTTTTTACTCACAGCAACAGTAAATATGAATTCCCTTTGAACACATTCTCACCACTATTTGTTTTCATTTATTTTCCTTTGTGTTGTTATTGTTACTTTCTTTTTTAAATATCTAGACTGTCTTTGAAAACTTCATACATAGTATTTTGATCACATTTATTCATTCACCCAACTACTCCCCAATTAACGGTCTAATCCATACCAACTCAATTTGTGTCCTGGTTATTTTTTTATATCTGTTGAGTCCAGTTTATCCTACATTTATATTCCTTGGTGTGTGGCATCTACTGGAGCTTGATCGACCTTCCAGAGTCAACACTACTAAAAAAAAACTATCTCTGTCCCTGCTCCCATCAATAACCAATCGCTTTTGAGATAGGGATTAGAATTTGTGATCACTGCCCCTCTTCATGCTGGGATATTTTCTGGCTTAAACATGCACAGATATTGAGTTTAGAGATGGGTAAGATTGATTATTTCTTTTCTCCTCTGGTAGTGTACATAGCACCTTTCAGCACCATGAAAGCAGGCTAGTGGGAAAGAAGGTTCCAGATCATTATCAACTAGATTTCTCTATATTTTAGAATTCAGTTATGTGGTATCTTTAGCAATAAAGTCATGTAGTCAAGTCTCAGAGAACCAAGAGCATTGGCAATAATCTGTAATTTTGGGGGGACCCTATAGAATTCTACTAAACAACAACTCAAAAAAACCAAAGAAAAAAATGGTAATCCCTATCTTGTAGAGGATTTTTTTTTTAATTTGGTCGCTGTGTTGTCTGGGTGAAGCATTGTATACCCCTGCTCCCCAGTGCATCCTCCTGTCTTTGTCCTATCTTCCGACCCCTATCCCATTCAACTCTTCATGTTCTATTATTTCCCGTTCTACCTTCATACTTCTGTGCTCTAGCCCTCTTCTCTTAGAATCTTCTTCATCATGGACCCTTCATAATTTTTCTGATTTCTGTGGGAACTGCACCTTTCACACATTTGTATTATTAGACATTTTTTCTTCTGCTGGTAGTTATATTCAGTTTATTGGCCTATTCTTTTTAATTGAGGTATTTGTTTTATTGTTTAGTTTTCTTAAGTTCTTTTTATATGCTAATAATTAATCCTCTGTCAGATGTATGGTTGGCAAATGTTTTTTTCAAATTCTGTAGGCTCTCTCTTCACTGTATTAACTGTTATTATTATTATTATTTTTTCAGATACAGAGCCTTTTGATGTCACCACGTCCTATTTGTCAATTGTTGAACTTTCTTCCTGAGTCACTGGAGATCTTTTTGTGAATGCTGTTTTCTCAGCACTATTTTGTTTTAAAAAGTTGTTATTTCTTCCATTTTATATTTTTGATACCTCTATCAAAGATCGGGTAGTTATAGTTTCATATCTGTCTCTTCTATTGTGGTTCATTGATCTCTCTGCCTGCAGTTGTGCCACTACCATGCTGAATTAATATTAGAACTTTTCAGTATCACTGGACATCAGATATGAAGATACTTCCATCATTATTCTTTGTCTCAGGATTGCTTTGACTATCTGAAGACTTTTGTGCTTCTGAAAGGATTCAAAACTTTTTCTAGTGTAACTTATGTGAAAAATGTCAATAGAATATTGATGGAAGTAGTATTGAATGCATAGATTACTTTGACAAAGCAACAATTTGCCCAGTGTTGGGTCTTCAAATACATGAGCTTTGACCTTTTTTTTATCTTCTAGTGTCTTCCTAAATTACTTTTTTGAGTATTTTAATTTTTTCTTTGTAGATATCTTGCAATTCCTTGGTTAGATGTTTTCAATATTTAACAATTATTTTTCTTGTGGTAATTGTGAATGGACTTGATTTTTTTACTTCTTCTGCCTGATTTTTACTAGTATATCAAGGCCACTTTAGTAGAGGTTTTAAGAAGAGTTTGAGGTTAGTCATAGTTTATTATACTTTGCATATCCAATTTTGTTCCAAATATCCTGGTCAAATGTCATTATTTTTTAATCACTCTATAATGCATATATTTACATGATTATAGAGAAATTATCATTTATCAATTAATTTCTATATTTTTTGACCTCAGAAAGAACCAAGCATGATTTTGTACACACACATACATGTAGGCAAAGCAATCATACAATTATAATCAAATAAATAAATCTAAAGAAATTACTATTTCAATGGCCAATTTTATCTGTTTATCAAATGCCCTGGTCTTCTTTGTTGATGAAATTGAGTAGAAAAATCAACATTACTTATTTCATAGAATGGTTCTTAGTCTTTAATTATGAAAATATCTTTGACAATCATTAAGTACATATTGAAAACTCCTGTTTGCTATTAGCTTATAAAATCAACAACCACAACTATTAATCATATTCTTTTTTCTGGAGAAGTGCTGTCAAGGAAAGTCTCTCTATCTTCCTAGTTCTTCTCTGACATGGAGAAATATTTGATGTATCTAATTACTTTATAAATAGACAAAGGTAAGAATAAAATGAATTAATTCAAAACATTTAATTTTTTTCATTTTAAATGTTTCACTCAAAATAATTACTTTATATCATTGAAAATAAAATTTGTTCATGACAACAGGGAACACATGAATAATTTCAGGTTCATATCAATTCATATGCATTGGCATCATAACTTTTATTACATTATTGTCCAAAATATGTGGGGGTTGTTATGCACAGAAACAAGATATTTTTAAAGATAGAAATGCATATATATCAGTTATTTTTAAAAGGATAATTTCTATGGATTTTGTAAAAACAAATCAGATAATATTTTGGAAATTTAACAAATTCACCTATGGAAAGAATAAGACAAACACAGCAAAACAAAAGGAGTTCCTGATACTGTACTGAAGTTTATAATTTTTAAAAAATTATAACATTCATCAAATTTAATAAAGACTTGAATTTAGGTAATGTATCCTAATTTACATAATATTCCTAATGAAAAAGTTTATTGCTAGTATGACTGTAAAGCACCACAATTATTTTAACCAACTATTTAAAGAATTTTTCATATACTTTAAGGAATATGAGTTTGAAATGAATAAATTAACAAGTCTAGGTAAAGTGATCCATAATTAAATAAATATGACACCATTTACTACTAATGTGAAAATATGAGGCTATTTCGTACTAATTTTTATGTTCCTTAGAGATTTATCTACAGTGAGTTTATTGAACTTCTTTAGGTTTTTGCTTAACAGATTTTATTTTGAATCTTACTTAAACATATTGCCTGAAGGCATGTAACTTTAAAGCTTCATTGTAACAAGAAGTATTTAGTTTGCAGGATAGGATGCAAGAAAACAAGCTGTTTGCTTGAAGGCAAAATTTTTCAAAGAGCCTGATTAATAGCAGTGAAAGAAGTATTTTAACATAAAAATTAACAGGAAAATAAATTGTCAGCTTAAGAGTTGGAAAATTTCAATTGAATTCTTCAACTCTTCTATGTTACTCAAACATTCCAAAGTGCTAGTTATTTATATTAATTATATTTTGAAAGTATCAGATATATTCTCTTTTGCTATGATAAAATCGTGATAATGCTCATATTATTTTGCAAATGTACTAAATTGCATCTACTTACTCTTTTATCTTAGAACACTCATGATACTGTAGTTTGAACCATAGCTTGTGGATATTTCATGAAAAGAAAGAAATATGGGATTCAAAACTAAAGAATGCTGTAAATATGAATGGATGCTTTTTTTTCTTACAGTGCAGTTATTTTAATATTTTTTTCATGACTGCTTACCCTCTTTAGATTTAGGTAATACTCTGGAATGTATGTTCTTCTGTCACAAAAGAAATCACTGAATTTAACTGATATGCTTGAACTTTGCCACCATCCATTAAATTTCAAACACTACTTTATTTTTTTAATTAGTGATTTCATGTGTATGTTGTGTTTTGTCTGTATATGTGTCTGTGCATCCTGTGCCCAGTTGGAGCCACTGGATCAGATCCCAAGGTAGTTGAACTACAGATTGGCTAGAACTTCCATGTGTGTTGAGGATTATACCCAGTTCCTCATGAAGGGCATCCACTTTTCTTTACTGCTGAGCCATCTCTCTAGCCCCCACTATTTTCTTTACCATTTCCTCCAATCTCTGTTTCCATCACCAGATAAAGAAGGGGTATATATCATTTTGATGACTTGGGATCTCAAAGAACTTTCTTGTATTCTTTTTTCCTTGAAAGTAACAAACTTTTAATATCAATTGTTGCAAGGAAGAGCATGAGATAGTACAAAATAGGCATATTATATTCACAAACTTTGGAGGAATTAGTAATATTTTTGATAACCTGTAAGGCAAATTTCTAATGGCTTGGAGTATCCTTTGTCTAACTCTTTTCATGATTAAAATAATGATATTTATCAGGAAAGTTCAAAATAAACATGAGTTACTGACTCATTTCATAGTGTGGCTGGTTACAAATGATCAATTTTTGGTTTTTCCTTGACTTGGGGTGGGTCCTTTTCTTTTCTTTTCTTTTATTTCTTTTCTTTTCTTTTTTTCTTATATGAGTTGAAAATGATAGAAAATTTGATCTTAGTATTACAACATTATTCACTGTGATATGTAAAGAGTTGAGTTGAGATTTATTAGATGCCATTTCAAAGTGGCAAATGACCCAGATATTGCTGTATACCCTGAGATACAAGTGTCTTCACTTGAAGTCAGAGATAGGCATGCTATGAATCCAACACCAGACTTGGCTCTACAGAGAGCTTGAGGTCAACCTGAGGTACAGAACAGAAATTATATCACAATCAAAGGAATGAATGCTACATTCGTGTCAAATCTATCAAGATGAGAATCAACCTGTCCCTATTGTAAAGCTGTGTTACAGACTTGCATTTGAAATATTCTGTATGAACACTGTGATGATTAGTTCTGTTGTTTGATTACAGAATTCCAGTAAAATTTGATACACCACTGTACATGTCTGAGAATAACCTTGATAATAGGAATGCAATTTTATTTCAGTTAAAATGATTATGTGTATTTATATATTTACACATATATATGTATATATAATATATACAATATATATACTCCAAAACTCAACTACATTAAAATCACACTCATACATAGATATTTCCATAGATGTATTAAAAATTTTAAGTAAGATAGCACTATTTTCTCAGCCTATAGAAGAATTATATAAAAAAATTCTAGCAGTAAGTTACATGGAAGAATCTTTAAATATTAGAAAATACTGTTTAATTTACAGAAAAATATAAATAAAACAAGAAACAATGGGAAATATTTTTAAATGATTGAAACTAACAAGCAATACCAGGTTTCATGGGAAGCAGAGGAAAATGTGTAGATTCATTACGTTAGAAAATGATAGAATACATTTGTAATAAATTAACACTTAAGTAGTGGATATCAAAAAAGGGACACTATCAAATACAAATAGGGGCAATTTTATGGAAATATGAATCATGTAAACTAGAATGAAAGATGTTTATACTTCATTTATATTTCATAATACATTATTTAAAATAGGAGATATATAACTTATTGATAAAATAATAGAAGAAAATACTTACACTTATGAGATGGACAATAGAGAATATTATTCAAAAAGTTGTACCAATGTTTTTAGCCATTTGCATACTAATAAATAAATTCCTTGAAAAAAATCAAACAAGAATGTCACAAAGATAAATCCATAAATATTATCAGCATTTAGGTTGAAGAAATTTTACATATGATTCCTAGATATTTAATTTCAAACATAATGTTACATATGAACAGTTATGTTTGAAATAAGAAAATATACGAACAAGGTGGGATTGGTGTTGCTCATCTGTAATCCCAGAATTTGGAAAGTGGAGGTAAATGTATCATGAGTTGAAAGCAAATTCATCGACATAGTATGCTTAAGGGAAGCCTGAGCTCTGAAAAACACTGTTTAAGCAGGTAAATGTAAACCTTCCTCCACTGTTGAATCAAACCAACATAAACTACATATCTAAAGTACGCAATACTTGTATACCACATAAAATCCATTAAAAAATCAGAAAGGCATTATTTGTGCATTGATATTTGTTTAAAGGCATGCAGATATATGAAGTTACAGCTGAACTTACAGACATAGGAATTATTGATATGAAGGAGTAAGTGTTTAGTGACAGATTCTAGAATAGGTTTCCATATATGTCATGCCACACCAGGCCACAGAGAAGCAACAAGGATTGTCAGGAGAGAGAAAGGAAACCTCATGCACCTTTATGTGATTTCCACATTAAGTGACACATGATGAATAACACAGCCCATTAGGATTTACTAGTTTGAATAATTTCTTAAGTATCAGGGCCACAGTGGCTTCACTTAAGTTATCAGATAGTGGGCCTTAGAGCAATTAGGACAACTTAAAATGAGACAGTTTGAAAAACTACTCCACTGGGACCATGCCTCTGTACTTACTGACCTGACAATGAGAGGTTCACTTCAGAGTGAGTCACTTACTACATCTAGCTACTAACCACCTGAACAAAAGACTGGGAAGATTAAAAAATACCAAAGTATGAGATTTAAAAAGGAAAATGTGGGGTTAATACACATTTATATCTGAATTAGATTTTTAAAATGTATACATTTAGCTATTATTTAGATTACTGAAATACACATTTGAAAAAAAATTCTAGCAGTAATTACCTAATAAATTGCTTCTGGTATTGTCATTTAATGAGAAGAGAACACAAACTTGTAATCTAATACCAAAAGTCAGTCCTGGGAATACACAAATACCATATATAAAGATATAGTGGGGTGTATTCATGTACACACACACATACACACACACACACATATACATATATATGTATATAAAATGCACAAGCACGTGTAAGTGCATGTATGTGTGTAGATATATATATACATACATATATATATTTACATGTATATATACATATGTATGTGTAGCAATGATTAATGAAAAAGTAAATAAAGAGAAGTGTATGGGATGATTTGTAAGGAAGAAAGAAGGAAACGATTTAATTATATTATAATCTCAAAAAAATTAAAAAATATATTAATATGAATTAAAGCTATGGTTCAATAATAAATGAATGTTTTGCTATTCCAGAGGTCCTGAATAAGATTACCAGCACCTCATCTTGTGCCTCACAACTACTTGTAACTCTAGCTCCAGGAGATTCAATTCTTTCTTTGGCTTTAGCTGAGTTTAGCTGAATATATGTGTTTTTTCTTATAGAAATGTACACACACAAATGTGCATGCACACACACCCACACAAACTTAGACATAAATCTTAATAAGTAATATTATGTATATATGTTTTTAATATCAAATTTAGAGTCTAGAATAACATCACAGAGAAATCAAGGCATATTAAGAATATAATGAATCTTTTAAAAATGAAATAAAAGCTAATGCTAAGTTTATAAAATACACTTTGTTTGGTAAGCAATCACATCCTTGAAACTCACATATATTTTACCCCAAATTACAAAATATTTTGCAATTCTGACTGAACTATCCCTTCTAGATATGTTAAAGCTAAATGCTAAAATTTGTAAATTCAACATTAATAATGAAGAAAGAAATTAATACTTCAGCAGAAATTTTGAAAGAAAGAAACACACATATGCAAGATGCCAATTAAAATAAGAAGAGTGAAAATAATGGTAACTATAGATAAAAATGTACAAAGCATAAAAAATAAAAGCATTTTATTATATTTACTATAGATGATTTGTTTTATAATTTTAAAGGACATATGCGTGCATTAAGAATAAATTACTACAGATCATAGATTTTTAAACTTAAGTGTTTCAATATATACATTAAAATAAACATTATTTTTTCAATAGTAGAATTAGTGGATTGTTTTTAGATAGTCTGAAGATGAAATCCTTCTTACCTGTCACAAACTAGACTTCAAATTGTTTCTTTTTTCAGTTCCTCAGCCATTTTTGGCAACTTAAGTTCCAACATATAAGTCTGTTTTGTAAGTTTCTCTGGATTACCAAATGAGAAATACCAGTAGAATTACAAGTTTGTAAGCTTTCTGTATATGTTGATTTCATAAAGATGGGAGAATTTTAAAATTACTCAAAATCAGGAAGCTGCTGTGTAGTATCATTTGCTTCAGATTATGACACTCTTTTCTGATATTCTTCTCAGTGTTTTCATGTTTTTGCAAGCAAGTTTTAAATAAACAGCTGATGCTTTATGCCAATTCCTTCTGTTTAACAGGCAATTCATAAAATATTTGTGTATTATTTAAAGGCATTCAGAATAACTTTCACTTATATTTTAATTTGTGTGAGGCTAAAATCCTTGCAATTTGACTTTTTGAATTCTCTTAAGTTCACTTAAAGCATCTATGGTTATCCTTTCTATAAAATCAAATAAAATTTCACATACAAAAGGATTAAAATGAACTTGTGATCACATAAAACCTATCATGTATGCATTATCAGCTAAACATCCATTGATATAATGGTATGTATAATCTAGATCATATGATCTTGTGATCTAGATCTAGATCATGGAATTAATTGTTTCTGATAAAAGTGGTGATATCAGCATTACTCATAGTGGCCTAAAAGTAGAAATATTTCAGAAAGTCCTTAACTGAATAATAATTGCTCAATAATAAAAGAGTGTGAAAACCTTAAATCAGCTACATGATAGGTGAACTGTGAAAATACATGGTAAGTGAAAGAACCAAGATTAACCAACAAACCTAGTTCTAAACCTTCCACTTATGGTCAGTCCATCAGTTTGTAGACATTTTTTCCAACTAAGTCTTTTATTCCTTATCTCAATTCTTCAATACTTACCCATCACTTGTGGCTATATTAAATGATGAAGATAATTTAAGATTGGAAAATTGAATTTAATAGAAGACAGAGGTATTTAAAGAAAACACAGCTAAATAAAGGATGGCAATGTAGCACTCAATATCTCAATTAGAATACCAATGGAGAACCTTTACAAAGAGAGTGAAATAATCAGATAACACAGTATCAGGACTCAAAGATAAAAATGGAGGATCTAGATGACACAGGCAAATGAACACTTAAATTGTCACAAAAAAGGAATGTAGGAAGTATATGAGAAAATCAAAGGACCAAATCTTCAAATTTTAGGCATATATAAGAAAGAAGAGACCCAAGTTAGCTGCATAGTACAGATCTTTAACAAGATCATAGAAACAAACAAATAAACAAACAAAACTTATCCAAACTATGACAGGTCACAAAAAGAATACACAACCCCAACTAACTAAGTCAAAAACAGAAGTACTACATGATGTATCATGGATCAAATGCTAACTATACAGCAGAACAATGAAAAATATTGAAAGCAGTAGGAAAAAAGATAAAAAACATACAAATTATATCCATGAAAACAACACTGGATTTCTCAGTGGAAACTGTGAGAGCCAGAATAGCCTAGTGCAACATATTCTAAGTTCTAAAAGGCCGTGATTTCCAATCTAGACTATGGTACCCTGCAAAGCTATCTGCTGTAGTAAGAGACAACAAAACTTTCCATGATTATAACAGCCTTAAAAATACAAATAAAACAAAATCCTCTAAACATAATAATAAAAGCATTATTTCTCACTGGAGATATTTAGGGGCACAGCCAAGAGACTCTAGAAAGCATACAAGCAAAGTTATAATTAAATCAAATTCAAAACACAAGCATAAACACCAAACAGAAAAAAAAATTAACATTGCCTGTAATTTATGCAATGCTTTCAATATTAGCTCATTTTAATGTATTCTACTCTCAAAAAAAAAAACATGAACTAGCTGAATGGATTAAGAAAAACAGATACATGTATTTGTTGTCTACAAAAAAAATCTTAATTTAAAGATAGACACCACTACTTTAAAGGGAAAGGATGGAAAAAGGTATTCCAAGCAAATGGGATTAGTAAGCTAACAGATGTTGTGACAAAAGCTGTCAAAATAGGTTTTAATCAAAACTAATAAGATGGTCCATAGAAACAGACTTCATATAAACCAAGGGCTAATTAATCAAGCAATAGCTAGAAAATTTAAAAAAAACCTAATAATATCCTTCAACATATGAATGGATATTAAAAATGTGTTATATATAAAGAATGGAAGACTATTTATCTGTAAAGAAAAATGAATTAATAGGTAAATGAATCGATTTAGAAAATATCATTTAGGCCGGGCAGTGGTGGAGCATGACTTTAATCTCAGCACTTGTGAGGCAGAGGGAGGCAGATCTCTCTGACTTCTAGGTCAGCCTGATCTATAGCGTGAGTTCCAGGACAGCCTGAGTTACAACAGATAATCCCTGTTTTGAAAAAAAAAGTTAAAGGAAAACAAAATATTATTTTGAATGAGATAATTCAGACATAGAAATACAAATGTCACATGCTCTCTCTCATCTGTGATTCGTGGTTCCAAATCTTCAGATGTAATTATATGATGTGAAGGAAAGAGGACAGAATAAAGTAATATGAAGGGGAAAGGGATACTTGAGAGGAGAATCATGCCAGTCAGGTGTTCTGAAGCAAGAAACAGAAAAGTAGGAAGAGGGTCTACAATACAGCAGGAAGAGAAAATTAATAAAGAACAATAAAGAGGGTGGAGGGCCACACAACAAATAACATCATAACGTGCATCTGTGGTTCAAGGAATGTCATGAAAGTTGGCCTAGAATGATTGTAAAGGCCAGAATACCAGGAATTTTTGATTATACAGTTTTTCTTTGAAATGGCTTCATAAAGTAGAGTTGAATGATGGAAATATCAGTTTGTATGCTGATGTAGAAGGATAGGACATCTCATGGGGTCACACATTTGGGCATATGTAGAATTAACTCTTTCCAGGGATGAGCCCATAAATACTTGATAAATATAACATGGTGGTCCTTAAAAACCATATACTTGAAACAAGAAAGACTCAGAAGGTTGAATTTATATGTTTGTGCAGATGTTCATATGCAATATTGTGCATACATGATATTTGTACACATATTTACGTAACATTCATTACTGGGGAAAGGCTACCAACTTGTGGTGGGACATGGGATGATTTGGAGGAACGGTGCTTGAAAAGAGCTGGAAGAAGGCAAAGGAAAGAGGCAAGTGACATATTTTAACTAAAATTTTATTTTTGAAATAAAAATAAAAATTAACTTAAAAGTCAACATTAGAATGTTTTATTCATGTAAAATAATTACAATAGACAAATGTTCTAACCAGAGACTAAATAACCTCTAGACCATATTCTCCCTTAATTATCATTGCTACTTGATTGAATGTGACGGCTTATCTTAGCTGTCACCTTGACTGGATGTAGAATCAACTAAAATACAAATTCCCCAGCACTTCTATATATATATATTTTTTTTGCCAGATTATTTGAAGCAGGAATTCCCAACTTAATTGTGGATGGCACTTCCTGATGGCAGCCCAGGTAAAAGGATATGGCAGAAAGCAAGTTTGCTTTTTGCCTGCTTGCCTTCACTCTTGCTGGCAATATAATCTACACTCTTCCTGCATCATTCTTTCTCAGATACTAGACCTTACCTCTTCAGGCTTCCATGGTACAATGAAAATCACCAGCTCTTCAGGAATACTCCAGTAAAGTATCAATAATATGGTCTAGAGGCAAAACACTGACGAGGGGTCTATATATCTAAAAAGATTGGAAAATTTAATATTTGAAATGTTGCCCCCTCAATAGGGGAAACTTTTTGAATGATCTTCATAGCCTCAAATTAATTGTGACTTATATAAAACAAAAAGTACGGCAGTTCTCTGACAAACTACTTCAAATCTTAATAGTTTATGACAATAATGATTTGTTATTACTCACTATTATGTGGGTCACATTGCATCATCTATGTTATTATTATTATTTCCGCAGATGGAGCCGCATATACCTTGATGGGTCTGAAGCAGTCAATCGATTCCAAGTTTAAAATCCTGGAATATAGTTACTTACACAGTCATTAAGTTGGAAACAGATATTTTAAATCTTATGGAATGTTAACTGGTGAGAGATTTTGTGGAAACTCAGAATAGATTCAACAAAGAACAGAGAATGAGAGAATGCTAGTTTAGAATCTGTGATTTTATAAGTTGAATGTATTTTACCAGAAGATACATGGCCTCTCAGATCATACAGCTTCTTCCTAAGATTAAGAAAGTCTCTTATTTGAGAGTGACAATTCAAATGATCTAAAATTTATTATTATATTATTTCTGTTAAAAAGTACTCTAGATTAATATAGAATATAGAAGGGTTCTCAGAACTATGAGCTGGAGGAAAGTGGATGTAAAAAGCCACTCCTGAGTATTCACCTTCATAATTGGGCAGATTAATCCAATGCCAGAGTTAATAGTATTATGTAATATAAATACTAAAAATAAAGAATATATATAAAGAAAACCACCCCACAGTTTCAATAATTAAATTTTCTAAGTAATGGCAATCTATAGAAAAAGGCTTGTTTGTCTTCCAGTGAGGTTCCAGTTAGTTTCATTTTGTCAAAAATTATTTTGATTCCTTTGACAGCCTAGTGTACTAAAGAGTTAGGCTAATTTATGACTTTTAGTAGTCACCTCAGGAACACTGAAAGAAATAAGAGGAGGTAGGGAATTTTTCCAAATGTTATTCAACCAGACCTAAAAAGTAAAATTAAAGTCTTAAAAATAGGTAAATCCGTGTGATCATTAATATCTAGTGTCCTTAAAAAACTCAATATCTTACATGCATCCTCCAAGTGTACCAAATATTACCCATTACCTAGTGAACTAATCAATTATCAAAGTCTTGAGAGTTTATACCTTTAACAGATGTGATAACCTTTTATTTCTGCTTATATTAATAAATCTTAAAGGATGAACAACTTCATCACGTGCTTAGTTCATTTTGGGAAAGAGAAATCTGATCTTACTAAAACTTTCATAACATTTTAGGCCCTCTGATCTCTGTATGTTTCCTCATTCTATGTTCTAAAAGTAATAAAGGTGTTAAATTAAAGGCATAGCACACTTATTTCTTTTCATCGACCTTGACATTCCAAAGATCCCTTAGCATCAGTGCCAGGAAATTGTTCTCATCACTTTAATGTTTGCATTCATCACTTTTCATTACTCTGCAGAAAATAAACCATAAGTCCTTAATATTTTCTGTTTTATTTGTTCTCTTGAGCATCATAGTCTTATGGCTAGCTTGAATCCACCACTTCTGTGTTTTCAGTTCTTACAATATTTTCATCTAGATATTTGTACTTAAGACTTTTTTTTATAAATTCAACTACTAGCTAAATTCCTTTTCAGAAACAAAAAAAGAGAAATAGTTGGCTTATCAAATGTCTGTAACATTCTACCATTGCTCTTAATTCTCTATCTTTTTAATTACTAAAAATGACTAACTCCAATTTTGAAAGGCATTAGAAGATGTGGATATATAATAACCCTATTTATTTTTTTGATATACTGGACTGCACTATTTCTACATAGGGCACTATGCACATATTCCAAATCTCCCCTTTTCTCACTGCTTCTAGCTTGCTTATTTCCAGTAAATCTCTTAGTTGGGATGGCAATCATTTTGATAGTCAATCTCTGCCTGTTTTCAATCACTGAGAGATTAAATTGAGAAAACTTGAATTTCAACTTCTGTACAATATTTGGCTGTGTAAGAAATACAGAGTTAATCTCCAATATGTTGTATAAATTATCATCAAAACAAGACAGGATGTTATATTTTTAAAAATACTTTTATCTTGTGCTTGCTTTCTAATTGCAAATGTATACAATGCTTCTGAATAGTAGGGAATCAAATTTTTTTCTTCTGGCTATTGTGAGCTTTTCATTTATTTTTCTATTGTTGTATTGACTATACAAAGATATACCATATAACAACTACAGGGACTATTTTTGGTCACTATGTTCCTGTTTTTCAGATAGTTTTCAGATATATGCTTTTCTAATCATTACACACAGTACAGTACAAGAATAACAGACGCTATTATCTTCATTCTATTGACACAGAAAGATCTAAAATATTTTCAGCAAATAATTTTGTCTCATTTTCACTTGTTTCTTTCTAAAATAATAGATTAAAAATAGTAATAGATCGGTGAAATATAGTAGATAAGAATATAAGATAAAGTAAGAGTTAAAAATAAAATTTTCCATATTATTAGTTTTGTCTTAAATTCAAATATGTTCTTATTGATGTTTGCTTCATAACTATAAAATTACATACTCTGCAAAAGTGTATTTATTGATACTTATTCTTTCTCAGATTTGTGTACAGTTTAAATTTTTATTTTGGTTTCAAATATGAGTATTGTATTTATATCAATTTCCCCTCATTTTTCCCCCTAAACTCCTCCATGACCCAAATCCTTCTCAAATGTATTGTCTCTTCGTCTTTAAATATTATTGTTGCACACATCTGCAGAAACACACATGTGCACGCGCACACACACCCACACCCACACACATATACACATTCACTATATATTCATAATTCAAACCTACTGAGTTGATTTTATATTGCTCCTATGTGAATGTATTTAGGGCTCACTGTTTGTGATTGAATAACATATCAGGAGTCAGATTCCTGGAAAGAATTGATTCTTTCTCTCTCAGCAATCATTATGAGCCTATGTACTCTCATGAGCCACAATACAGGCTTATCTCTTTTCTTGTACATTTTGTATTCAATAAGAATTTGGGTAAGTATATGTGGGACTAAGTTATTGCTCTCACAATTGAAGAATTTATAAATTCTAAGTGTAAATGTCTTTTTGAAAAACAGAGCTCATAGCTTTATACATCTTTCAAAGATGTAAGAAGTCTTTCCAGAACATATTAGTGATGACTGGCTACTCAGTGGTATTACTTTAATATTAAAGCTGACTAATAGGAGTTGACTGATTGCTGCCTGTACACAGTCTTAAGTGATAATAAGTATAGAATTACTCCTTGGTAGAGGCTTATGTCATAAGCTGACTGTCTAAATGATGAATATATAATGAAATTAAATAGAATCAAGACAGATGGGCCTAGCGTTTGATAAATGTGCATATATTCATAATCAGATAATAAATCCGTTGCCTGGAAGATCAGTTGGGATATAATAACTTGAAAAACCAAATCATTTCATTGTTTGACATTTATGAGACATAGTAAAAAGCAAATTCCATTTTAATTTACTTAAAATGTTGCTTATTTTCTTTTTAAGTAGTTGATTAAAAATGGAAAAGCCGGCATTGCCATTTTATTTCTCAAACAAAGTTATTTAGTTTGCTATCTAGTTCTTAAAGAATCAGTTACAAATCAAATTTTGTATGATCGTTGTTTTTAATCATTAAGGAGAGAGAAATATGTGAACCATCTTGAGTATGAAATATTTAGGTATTAAAAACGAGATCAAAACTATGAAACTTGTCTGGTATTCCTTACATCAAGAAGTGAAGTAAAAAATGAGTCCGTGTGATTGTTTGTTAAATGTATACTAATATTAAAATACATACTTAAAATTATAGTAAGGAAATATTTTCATATACTATATTCGAACATAATGACAGGATATATTTAGAAAATATTAGATGTTTTCACAAAATTTGTTTTGCTTTTAGAATATTAAACTACTATGTTCCATAGTAATGTTCTTTTACAGCAATAATGTTATTATCAACTTGTAAAAATATCTTTAATAATTAAACATTATTTGTGATGCTTTTAAACATTACTATAAGAGTGCTGATTTTCATTGGGAAAATTACAATAAGTAGATAGACGATAAGTCTTGTACCATTTTATTTTTTTCTTTTTGTAATGTTAGTGTATGAGGCAAAAGATATTTTTAATTAATATTTGCTTTAAAATTATAAATCATTTCATCATCATAATTAATAAAATTACTTCTTTTGCTGGTGCACAGAGAAATTGCTTCAGAGATACAATTGGGCAGTTTTACAGTCAAAGGCATTATAGTGCATCATACTTGTTCAAAATGTGTAGCTTTCTACTCGCCATGAATTTTAAATCAACATAATATACGTATGACTGATGAGATAAATTTTCTTCTCAAACTATCAAAATAAAGCTGATCATTAGCAGGAAAAGCAATTTACTTAAGAAAATACCATGCCCACCATTCAATGAATGATAGAGCTTGAAGCCTAATGCTCCTGCTGGGTATCCATTGTGGTTATTTCCTTTTAATGTCATGCAATGGAGCAGAGAAGGCCTTTTCATTGTTTATTTTTTAAGATTTTGTCACACATGGCAATTTGTATCCATTTGTAATTAAAATGCCATTAAGAAGCCATTTTTCAGCTGCGCAACATTTTACAGTAAAGATCTCATTTAAAAACCTTCACTATTTGTTTGGACTCAATTTTGTAATAGGTATAACTGTGTCCAAGTATAAAACAATGATTCATTGTTCAATTACGTTTCATAGAAGACTTCAGTTTATAATTTAATTATATACTACTTTTTATTGTTTCCTGATTTATATACTTGAAGTTTATCTAACCAACATCTTGAGAAAATGTAAAATTAAAAGATTACAAGTAATTTCTCCTTTGAGGGTGCCTGAACTGAACAATAAATGTATACAAGGTATTTAAATATGCTTAAGGACAAGGCTAATAAACCTCCCCCTTCCCCATCTATCTTCTCTTCTCCTCCCCTCCTGTTCTTCTCCCCTTCTCTGTCTGACTAATCTATTTCTGTCTCTTTCCTCTAAATCTTCCAATTTAATTCTAAAGGGTAGCTCATAGTACCACTTTCCATGAATGAGTATTTTAGCCAGTACTAGGTTACAATGCACAATATAACTAAATGTTTTACTTTTGAATAAATCTATTTTTCTAAATCATTCTAAATTTGCATGGACATAAGTATAACCAGTGTAATATTTTCTTGAAGATAAATAGTAGTAACTTTCTCTCATGGTGGTCACTTCATATACACTGTATATACTTCTCCATGACATTAAGATCCAAGTATCATAAACTGAGTGACATAAAACAAGAGAAATATGTTTTTTCCTCATTTAATAAAGGACAAACACTCAAAATCAAGTTGTTAGTGGCACGTTTTTCCCTCTGAAGCCTCCTCTTCTCTAGCTTCTGAAGACATGAGAATATAACAGCAGCAGACCTTTTATTTCTGATATTTTCTTCATATTGCTGTCTTCTCTCTATTCATGTATTTTTCCTCATGGGCATGGTGATACAAAAGAAGGACCTTCCCTATTATAGCATTTCTTCATATTAAGCAATTGAAGCTGAAATGTTTCCATTCTCAAATAGGGTTATACTTATATTTACTAGAGTTTCAGGCGTCCAATTTTCTTTTTTTAATACACTATTGGTATAACAGATGATAAGATAAATATAAAAGCAAACAACTGAAAAGGATGAAATCTATAAGAACAAAAGTTATAGAAAATGAAATACATCAACACAAATGATTTTTATTATATGTAAGGTTTGACAGTTGTTATTGAACATGCCAATTGAAGCTATCACACATACTGGTAGAGCATCAAATTCATTCAGTAATTACTGAAAAACTTCTTCTGTGTTATGATAGAACTTCTATGTCCTTAAAATTAGAATGTCATGCTTTTAAATGTGTGCGTGAATGTGTGTGTGAGTATGTGTGTGTGTGTGTGTGTGTCTATGTGTGTGTGTGTGAGAGAGAGAGAGGGAGAGAGAGAGGGAGAGAGAGAGAGGGAGAGAGGGAGAGAAGGAGAGAAGGGGAATATGGAATGAAATAGGGGGAATGTAATGGGATACACATTATTCCTGAGAGACTAATTTTTGGAACAATATTTTCCCCTCTTCCCATTCCTTCCTATATCCAATGTGAGAAGAGAAAAGGTCAAAAAGATATTCTTAAAAAACTTGCAAATTTTAACTTAAGTTTTGAAGGTGTGAAATAGTGTCTGACAGTCGCATTAAAAAAAAAATAAAACAGTTTTCTATAGTGGTCTAAGCATGCTAATGGACATGGTTTTTAACGTTCTTTATTGCAGCCAAATCTAATTAGAAATTCATAAGCAATGATGTCATCAGTGGCAGAAATGGTAGAATCTGGTGTTTCTACATGTGGTTTTCTGAAAAGATATCACATTAAAACACAACAGTTAAAATGATATATAACATTTCTGTTAAAACAAATCCCAACTTCCCATTGCAACAGACTTTAGCATGTGTCTCATTCTGTCACTTATTTTTTAAATCCTAGCCAAATACTTTGTTTAATTTGAGAATAGCTAAAAATGAGAGAAATAATATGAAGGTCAATAAGACAAATTGTACTACTCTCATTTCACTAGAGGTTTTTTTAAGGTCATTATCATTGGTTTTAAAGAAAGTAATTGAACAGAAAGGTCAACTTTGTCTTTGCTTTTGAGAGAATGTCTCATGCACCCCAGGTTGGTTTGTTGAACTCACTCTGTAGACAAGGATATTTTTGAATTTGTGAACTTCTGGCCTCCATATCAAAAGTGAATGCTAGGTATCCTCTCTAACTAAACTACATTCCCAGACCTTTCCTTAGCTTTTATTCTACTATTGAATCAGAAAATTGTATTTTTCTTAGTTACACATACAAGAGGGAAAGCATTTAATTTTAAAATTACTTATACATTTATAGTTTTCTTAGCATAGTTATCAAGATATTCCTATCCTGTCTCTCCTATATAATCTTTCATAAAGCCAATCACCAAAATTCATACTAAACACTCCAGCATCTAAATTCAGGTTCACTGCAGGAAAAAAAAGTGAGAAGATTGTAAAATCCAGAGGATCTGGGAGTTTGTTATGAGGCAGTTTCTCTTAATAATATCAGAAGCTACACCCATAAAGTCATACCTACTTGAGTGCCAATGTGAGATGAGCAACTCCTGTGCCATGCCAAAATGGATGGGGAAAAGCCCACAAGGCCTCAACTTTGTACAATGAACTAGTGATAACTGAGTAAAAGTGTAAGCATAAGTGATCTTCCCCAAGGAGGAACACACCAGTGATGTACTGAGAAAGTAATATTTAGGAGCACACACACACACACGCACACACACACACACACACATAGCATATGAAATTACAATTAGTAAAAGGAAGAGGCCGTGAATTGGAAGGAAAATGGGAAGAGGTATGTACGAGTGTTTGGATGGAGTAAAGAGGATGGAGAAATGTTGTAACTATATGACATTGTCTAAAATAAAATGTAAAAATGACTGATATTGGCTATTAATAGCTGAGCGATTTCTTCAGCCCCAATGTTACTTTTCATGGATGGAGAGGTCATAAAACCTACAAGAAAAGTTGGTGCTCTTGGATATAGTTATATTTCCATCCTCTTAAACCAATATTATTACTAACTATATTATAGATGCTTATTCTTATACTCAAGATAAATGTAGCTGCCATTCTTCATCAAGAAACTTCTTTGTTTTCAGTAGCAGAATAGTATTAAGGAGACCCACAACTCATCCAAAGACAGAATAAGTGATTACACTGTACACAGTGCAACCTGACAAACTTCAACTCAACCATCATTCCAAAGGTTCAGGAAAAATTATGGATGTGCTGGTAGAAAGACTATAAAAGACAAAAAGACCAACCCCTCACTGTTAGATACTGGGCATGTTGCATCTATGAAATCTGAAACAACATGTTTAATTAAACAAGACTTTTATAATAAGAACACCAGCTGACACACCAATATGCATTGGAAAAATTGCACAAATCTCCATACCTAGATGAAGAATGTCAGGCAATCAGAGGTTGTTGAGAGAGGCATAACCAGTTTTCTTCAGAAGTAAGCACCCTGATAGGTTATCCAATCCCTGATGGCCAGTCAAAAATACCTATACATATGAAGAACACTAAATTGTTGAAGTAGCATGTGTGTGTGTGTGTGTGTGTGTGTGTGTGTGTGTGTGTGCTGTTTAAGCACACACACCAATAATAATTAAGAAGAAGTTAGCATGTAAGAAGGATTGGGTGAGCATGTGAGGAATTGGAGTAGGAGAAGAAGTAGTGATATAAATGCAATATTCAGATATTAAATTGTAAAATAATATAAAAATTAAATTCTTAAAAATCAAATAAGCATTCTACAAAATGTTAAATATGTCACCAACTTTTAGTGATATGATGAACATTGGATAAATGAATTTTAATTGCTAGTATTCAATATCAATGGAGATTAAATGCATTCAGGATATTTCCTTCTTAGTACCTTGTTTTCAAAAAAGATATTAAGATGTTCCAAAATTCACATATTTAGGGTAAGAGTACAATTGGTATGTAAGTCATTTTGATAGACTAATGAAACTTTCTAATATTATTTTTGAACAATATTTATTTGATTCCTGTATGCATTATGATATTTGAGAGCATAACTGAAAATGTTAATATATACAATTTATACCCTAATACATGTTGTATCAGCTATTGGTTAATTGATTGCTTCTTACATCTTCAATTACATTTTATGTTATTTACTGTATTCATTTCTGTGTTGCTATAGCATAATACAACAAATCAGATAGTTAATAATTAACAGAAATTTACTGGCTCACAGTTTAACATGGGGTGTCAACATGGCTTTGTTCAATTTGGCAGTGTTCTTTTTGGTTTGTATTTAGCTGCCTTTCTTCTGTTTCCTCCCTTATTATGGACATAAATCTGGTTGGGCTTTCTTCCTAGAACACACCTGATCCATCAGATCTGATTTGAAGTTGTTAACTCATTAAAGATCTTGTCTCTAAAAGAATTCCATAGTGGGTTATGATTTCAATGTATGAATCTGGGAACAGGATATATTTCTGTCCATAAGAAATGAGAAAGATAAGCATTTTAAAAGTTAATTTATCGTGAAAATTACTAACTTGGAAAGAATTCATTTCAGTTAAGAAAATCAGTGGCTGAGGAAGAAATGTCATCTTATATATTAGCAAATAAAAAGTCAAGTTGAGCCAATTGTTGGTAGCACAAGCTTTAACCCCAGCACTTGAGGGGCAGAGGTAGGAATATCTCTGTGAGTTCAAGGTTTATCTGGTCTACAGAGTAAGTTTCAGGATAGCCATTGTTAAATCAGGGAAACCCTGTCTCAAACACAGACAAGAGACAAACCTGAATAGGTCAAAGAGTCCATGTAAATCATTTTCATCACACACATTAGTACCAAGTCTGAACAGCAACCTATGAAATAAGTTCATATTTCTTGGCTTTGACATTAATTCATACTTGTCTAAAAGCATGTTGCTGGATACTCCTTTTCCTCCAGTGGTTTACTATAAGGCACCGTTACAAGAATAAACACAGTTGTATTCAGGGAAGAGTTTAATTTCCTGTATATAGTAGAATTACTTTCATTTATTTATTTATTTTATCCTATTCAATGAAGTCAGCCTCAATCACTACTAGGTTCGTACTAATAAATTTTATTCAAACCTCCAATAAGCAAGAAATAAGAAAGTTCCCCTAAAGGTGTTTTATTTTTTATTTCAGTTATTTTTCTTTACATAGTACACATTGAAAGCAAACTCAATATTGTCATCAACTCTTCTAAGTCTCAAAAGTCCACTGGAGGAGACTGAACCCATACTCTGCCCCATGTTGCTTGGGTGACAAAGAACCTGGGACTAGTTAGCCCAGAGACCTAGTGCAAAATCAAATATTACTTAGTCTTCTACTAAAATAATATAACAACAAAATAACTCCTAGAGACATTCTGCTATACTCATAGATCAGTGTCTTGCTCAGCTATCATCAGAGAAAAGCTTTCTCTTACAGCAAATGAGAAATACAGAAACCCGTAGCCAGACATTATGTAGAGAGTAAGAAACATTGAAACACAGCCCTAAATAGCATATCTCCGTCAAATTTCTCCTCTCATGACTCAGGGGACCCTGCAGATGAGGGGGCTAAAAGAGTGTAAGAGCCAGAAAGGATGGAGGACAACAAGGAAAAAGGTCCTCTAAATCAACAGGATCCTCACACATACAAACTCACTGAGACTGTGGCAGCATGCACAGGACATGCATGGATCTGCATATAATAGAGAATTAGAGTTGAAAGGAGAGATGGGCATGTTCCCCCTTCCCCAACTCAGAAGCCATCTCTAGTTGATTACCACTTGCAAAAGAAATTTTAGACTCCAAAATAATCTCACTGGGAAACAGACTCTTCATGAGGATAGGCTGAATGCCTGTCAGTAGACGACCAACAGAAAACTAACCCAAGAGCATCTTTGGAGGTTCCTTGTCACATAATAGTACTCTTTATTTTTCAAATTTTAATTTACATAAGTCTCTTTTACCCTACGTGCCTTTTGCATACATATTATGGCTTAGAGTTGAGTGTTTTTATGGTATTCCTGAGTAAGCCCCTGTTTTTTGTGTCTTTTGTTGGACTCTTTTTCTTCGGTTTTTGTTGTAGTTTTGTCCAATTTCAATGTGTTAGTTTTGCTTTGTCATATTATATTATATATCATATTATATTATATTATATTATATTATATTATATTATATTATATTATATTATATTAGTATACATCATTCTTTAAGACCGTGTTTGTTTTCAAGAAAGGGGATGAATCAGGATGGAAGTGAAGAGGAGGAAAAACTGGAGGAGTAGGAGGGAGCTGTAATCAGGGTTTACTATATGATAAAATGTCTATTTTCAATAAAAGAAAGAAAGAAAAGTTAAAAAATCATCTTTAAATTAAAAATATGGTTACTTTTTGAGAGTTTGTTATAGGTATACAAAGAAATGTGATCATACTCTCTCCTCATCCCATCCTCTAATTCTGTCTGAATCCCCATTTGTGACACTGCCCTCAATTTCAAGTCTTCTTCTTAAAATAACACACTAAGTTCATTTAGTGCTGCCTGTATGTTCATTAGGATGGGGACATTCACATGAGCACAGCCAACCTTCAGTGGGTACACCTTCACAGAAAACTGAGTCACCTTCTCCAGCAGGTGTTAACTGCAAGTAGTTCTATGTTAGACCCAGAGCCTTCTGTAATTTCAGTTGGCTTTCTCCTATGCAAGTCTTCTGGAGCAGTCACAGCTGCTCTGAGTTCTGTTCACCAAATCCAAGTCCTGTCAAAAAGACCTTGCTTCTCAGCATATCTTATGTACTTTTACTGAGATCTGTCAGAGGGAAGTAACAACACTTGCGTGACACATCTTTTCCATTAAACATTTTGTTTTCCTTGCCTAAGTGCTCTCTAAAAAGTATATGCCTGTTGTAAATTAGATATTACTGTGGGATTTGGTGTTAATTTCTTTTTATTTTGAATTTCTGCATGTTCTTTGAAACAATTTCTGCAAAATGAGCTAAATATCTACTTTGATTTCATGTATGTTTAATTTTCAGTCAAATCAAAACACATTCCCCAAGATTCTAACATAATGTTTTCAAAAATTCTTCTGCTCAGGTTAAAGTGAAAGCTGTGAATCTACTCAGACAAATAAATACTTTCATCACTATAGAAGGCATAAAGTATATATGGAGAGAATATACTGTTGCCATAGGAACAGACAAGACAACAGAGGCAACTTGTGCTTCCATTTTAATGTTATTCAGTTGTATTTCCTCAGTGTATTGCAAGATTTTTTTTCTCATTAAACTGCTTATGCTTTCCTGAGGCTATAATATTTAAAAGTACTACAAATATTCCTTCACAAATGAGCTTATATTACTTGTTCTATTTAAATTTTAAATACAGATATAAACACTAGAAAATATAAAATGTTATAAAAAAGCAAATTACATCCACCCTCCCTATGTGTGTATGCAGGCTTGCATGTGTGCATACACACACACACACACACACACACACACACACACAGTAAATAAAAGCCTAAATAACTTTAGTCTATTGCATATTTTTCAAATATATCAAGATCTAAGCCAATGTTTGTTTCTTTTGTTTCGTCACTCAAAATTGAAATATATCGTGAGTTCCTATATCTGATGTAATTCAAGTGAATGCACCACAAAACCCTCTAAATATAAGGGTGCAAAATAAATCTGCAATTATTTGTTCAGGATATGAACTGAACAATAATATATTATTTTGATCATGATCTCACAGAAGCTGAGGTATTGGCACAAGACCTGCACAAAAGCAAGGTACCTAAGCACTACTGCATGGAGAAGGAACAGGTTCATAAGCTCCTTTAATTAAGTGGGATAGCTGTTGGCAACTAATGGCTACTGGGAAGAAGCAGCTTTTCTGTGTGGTGTGACACATGGTCCAGCTGATGACATCCAACACCCATGCTCATATTGACAGCATTGATTGGACTTAGAGGATTATTAATAAAACAAGACATGAAGTGTGATGAGAACAGTGGGGGATAGTATTCTGGGTGGATTTGGAGGGAGAGAGCAAGGGATCAATATGATCTCAATAATATAACTGTTAATAAAATTACCAAAGCTATTTGTTTTAAAAAATATGTAAAAAAGATTTAATTTTTGGATAATCTCTGATCATCGTATAAAAATTTTTTAGACCTAATGTTTTAGTTTATTTTTCTAAGAAACTTATCTGGCTTTTCCAAACTGTACCACATCAACATAGTACTTGCTATAAAACCACCTGTCACTGTTTTGTGAAATTGGGGAAGGGCATATATCTCTTCATCTCAGATAGGTAATCATGTCATAAACAAGAAGTGATTCCACTTAAGCTTAAACTAATAAGCAGTGTGTGTATTGAGGTTACGTATAGGAGCATGGATCTGGTGTTATTCACAGGAACATGATAGAAGGTGAGTCAAAAGCAACTATATGCCTTTAATACCAACATACGGCAGGCAGAGGCAGCATTGAGAAGTAGTAGAGAGTAGAGGCAGGATCAGAGAAGGAAGCAAGGTAGAAGCAGAGTGTAGAAGCAGAGATCAGACACAAATGAGATGGAAGCAGACTGGAATCAGACAAGTGGCAAAGCTGAGAAAGAAACAAAGAGTTAGTTTAGTCAGTTAGAGAATTACTCTGATTAAACACGGAGGTCGTTCAGCAAAAGAATGAATTTGGGAAAAAAAAGCCAACTAACTATAAGAGTCAGTTTGAAGCAGAGCAGAGCAATTCAGTTGTGAGGGTTGTATGAGTCAGCCAGACTCAGAGTCAAAAAAGTCAGTTGGCTCAGATGGTTTGTTTAAACAAATCAGCTTGGAGAAGAATTTGAGCCAGAACAGGGAGTGAGTTGAATCAGCTAACTAGAAGAGTCAAATAATATCAAAATAGCCCTGAATGAGCTCATTTAGCTGTAATTTTGAATGCTAAAATGTTCTAAGATTAGGTTTGAAGGTTAGATTTGTATGGAAGCTGAAGCCTTCTAGATCTGAGTTAGCATCTTGAAGATTAGATTATACAGAGGCTGAAGCCTTACAGGTATAGATTGAAGATTAGATTGTGAAAAGACTACATCTACATCTACAGATGATATATATATATATATATATATATATATATATATATATATATATATATCACACACATACACATACACACACATTATATATATGTATATATATATAATGTATATATATGTGTGTATATATGTATATATAATGTTTTATATTCTTTATGTCATAATATTGGACCATATGTCACAGCAACAGCCACTTATTATCTAGAACTTAATTGCTGACAATTTTGTGCAGTAACTACTGCCTACTGAAACATAGCTTCCCTCCATAACTAAGGCTGACAGCAACAGTCCTATATAGGTATTGCATAATATTTAAGGATATTAAAGACACATTACCTCTGTTAACACAAAAGTAGCAGTTGTTTCCTCAATATAAATAAGTATCACTTCCCTAAGAGCAGACAATGGTACCATTCAGAGGTTATCCTAGAAGCCAGATTTTAATTCAAGTGGAAAACAATTGGTTGCACACATAACAGGAATGGCACTGTTGCAACAGCAAGCACATCACACTTAACATGTCACTAGAGTGACATACAGGGCCAATAACTAAGTAGGGCTGTGGGTGATAATTCTCCCCTAGAGTCTAAATAGGATATTTCTTTGGTGTTAATAAAGAACTTCCAGTTCAGTCTCAGCCTAGTTTTTCCATATTTTATAGATAAAGCATATGGTATACTTAACAAGTGAGTTCTACCATCTAGTTCTGACATGTAACCAACACATAAAAAACAGTTGCTTTGTAGTTTTTGAGGTCTTGAGGTCTCAGGGACATCCCTGGTTAAAACAATCATAAAAATGAAATTTATCTCAGGCATTGATACCTTTACTCATTAGGAATATGCTCTTTGGTGATTCTCTTTTTCAATCATATGTTGTGCTTTTATTCAAACTCCTTAACTGTACTTATGTTACAATTTATGATGATTTTCCAAATCTGTAACTCACTCAGAAATTATCATGAGATTTTCAAACCAATATGTGGGAGGGTAGGCAGAATCTTTTCAGGATACCACTGTCTACTCTAAACAAGAATCAGTTGGTCTTATATGACTAAGGGTATACTAAAAATCAAATTTTAGCAAGGTTTAATACAGCAGCTAAACATCCCATCACTGGGTCAGATATTTTGTTAAAAGAGCCATGATGAGTCAGTAGCAAAGATCATGGGACTGCCTAGTCTAGCCCTCCATAGTATATGAGTCATTCTGAATTGTCATCATTGGGCACTACCACTGACACAAAGCTTCTCAATCCTTACCTTTAGAAGATGACCAGGGAAGATTTGGACTGCTTGGCTTACCCCAAGAGTAGAAGAAGCGGAGCTTTAATTTTATCTGACATTCCTGCTACTGGATCTGGTTCACTGGATTTGACAGGCAATGAGCTACTATAAGGATTAGAGACTCAATAAGCAATCTCCAGGCCTAGTATATATTTTTTCTTAGTACACATTGTATATTCTATAATGGTAATTGTACACCCAAAGGCATACACTTTTTGACTTGTGTTGTTTTAATATTTAGGTATTCTGTGAGTTGCTACACACCTGAGACAGCTGACATGGAACTGATCTCCCTAATATTGCCTCATGTTGTTTAGCCTTTGTTCTAAAAAAGAATGGGTAGTTATACTGTGTTATTTTCTGTTTGGATGGCACTCAGAATAATTTTGTTGATTTTTTTGTTCAAAGGCCATACATGTAAGGTGTGAGAGATTTGTTCATGCCTTGTTCAAAAGTTTTTCCAAATTCAAGCAAGCTGTTAATATAGAGATTATCCTTGGTTCTCATTACTTCCTTTATAGGGCCAATATTAAAGTTCATCTGTGTGATGAGTCACAAATTTTCTTCCCTTACTTTCCCTGCCTTCACTGTTCAATTCCTCCCATTGTTTCCAAATCTTTGGTTACCAAGGACTCCTAACATAGTTCTAATTAATACTCCAATTTTTTTTTTGCATTCTGTCAGTTGTAAAAAATAAGTCACTGCCACTATCCTGTCTTCCATTCTAATGGGCTTTACTTTTAAATCAAGGAAAGCACTCATCGATTTTTTTATTGTGACAAAGACAAGTTCTTTCTGGCCTTATGGCTTATTTTCTGTTTTCTTTCTTATCATTCACAGTAAAATCCACACATATGCTACCTTAACTTACTTACAAACCCATATTATACATGCTACTTTCATAGATTTCAATATATTTCCTAGTGTATTAATCATTTCAGAAAAATGTCCAACTCATGTGAAAACTTCTGTCACTGAGGAGGTTTGCCACTCCATACAACATAGAGAAGTAGGGCCACACTGGGATTTCTCTCCATGAATTTGCCCACTCTGACAATTTGACCTTAATTGCATGTGTTATCACCTCATTTCAGGTAGCATGCAACTGGCACTACAGCAAGAGACAAATCTTTCTCATATCAGCTTAAGGAAGATAGCCAGAAGAGGATTAATTTCATGGTTACTTTATGCCTTGTCTGCATGCTTTCAGATCTAACACAAGAGCAATGCAGCTACTCCTCTCCAATATATTAGTTCTGTTCATCCATGCCTGAGTGCCAATTGTATACTGTGACTTTCCCTAGGAAGAAAAAAGGAAGTGAGTTTTAACCCTGGATATGCCACTGACAATAAATAGACCCATTAAACCACAGAAGGGAGAGAAACGTAGCTGAGGACGACCTGATTGAAAATGTCCCCATACTATGTTCAAAGATTAACTTGTTTAAAGAGTGGAGTGTTTCTTCAACCTTTTGTCTTGGAAGGTTCCACATGTGTCCCTATCCAAAAATAAAGAAATTTCCTAAACATGCCACATGATGAAAATTAAGAGTGCACTTAATGGTTTATCATAAACTGGGAAAAAATGACCAGTGAAGAAACCAAAGCAGAACAAAAAACAGCAGACCAGAAGAGAGCTAATTAATATCCCCTGGATAACCAAAAAGGAAATACTTAAAAATATACAGTATATTAGTAAACAATGTTTGATTATTATTTACATGGAAGTAATACAAAGAAATTAGAAGAACAAAACCAAAGAATACACATAGAAATAAAATAGTAAGGAGCAGAATTTTAACAGTTACTAGTCATATTAAATGTAAGTGGTAGAGTATTTTCTAGTCAAAAGGAAGAAATTACATAAGAACGTTAAAATCAGCCATAGCTTCCCTCCTTTAACATGATGTTCTGCCCTTCCATTGTCCCAGTGAATTGAGCAGGGAGGATAGGCCAGTGGTTGAAATTTTTTTGGCTGGGATAATATCCCAGTCCTAGCAATAAAAGACTTGTCTCCTTACAGGAGATGGCCTGTTTAAGCTCCTTGGACCCACATTACCATAGGGTCTCCTTTGTTGAGTCCAGTGAGTTTCAACTTCATTAGGTATCCTGATTCTCCCTTAAATGCCCTCAAATTCTGTTCATCTTTCCATATCTTCTCTCCTTTATCCCTCTATGCCCTGTTGGTCTCTTCTCTTCCCATTCCCATCATTCCCTATCCATCCTGCATCCTCTGTTCCATTTCCCCTTTTTCGGGGAGATCTCTGTGAACCCACCAGGGCCCTCCTTGTTGTATAGTTTCTCTGGGTTTGTGGATTTCCAAACCCTTGTTCTTTGCTTAACAGCTAATATCCATATATAAGTGAGCACAGGAACTAGAGTCTGAGCAGTCAGGAGAAGACTTATAATGTTATTTTGCTCTCCTTATAATTCCTAGCTCAATCCTCAACAAAAAGGATCCCCATGGCAGATAAAAGGACCAGATGCAGAGGCCCAGGGCCAAACAAAATTCAGAGCTTGGGGAATCCAAAGAAGAAGTCGAAGAGGGACTGCTGGGACCAGAGTGGTCGAGGACACCAGAAGAACAGACCCCATGGAGAAACTGTTCAGCACTCTTACAGGTTCGCAGAGCCTGGAATGGCAGACATGGGTCTTCCTGGATCCTCCAAATATGTCTTGAGTTTGCCTAACCTGGCTCTCTTACAGAAGTCATAAGACTGGAATAGGGGTGTGTGTCTCTGAACCTCTTGCCTGTTCTTGAGTACCTTGTCCCCCAACTGGGTTGCCTAGTCCAACATTGAGTTTCATCATGTTTTACCATGTTTGAGCAGTAACTCTTGGAAGACTGCTCTTTCTTGGGGAGAGGAGGGTACGAATGGGAGGATGGAAGGTAGATATGGGGAATAAGGAAGATAGGAATGGGAGGAATGAAGTGGGGCAGAAGGGTATTGGAATGCAATATATGAGGGAAGAAAAATTCTAATTAATACATAAATTAAAAAAACATTAAAATCACCCCTGAAAATATAAGATCAGAGTGTATTTTTTCTAGTCAAAAGGATTTTAGTTTTAAAGATTCAAAGAAATTAACAACAAAAAACATGAGAGATTCATAATTCACAAAAAAATTATAATCAAGTTAAAGCACTTTTACAGATATTGGCAAGAGAAAACTTTATTGATGAAGTTCAGGGGCTGAGCATGTGGCTCAGCTAGTAAAGTAATTGCTATACATGCTTCCTTTCTTAACTTATTCTGGGCTGGCTCTGCCCTTCTCAGATTCTCCTTCTGAAGTGAGCACTCTGTGAGCTGCTGCACTCAAACTGCTTGATTGAACTAGTCGAAGCTCTGCTTCTCTGCTTTCAACTCTGCCTCTACCTTTCTTCTGCCTCTGAGTTCTGCTGTCTGCTTCCACATTGCTGTTGCAGGTTGCTATTGTGCTTTATTTTTTTAACCCTCTATCTCAGGAAAGGTAAAGGAAGGATAGAAAGAAAAAAAAATCTTCATCATCCTTGTAGACAGCTTGGGAAGAGAGTAAGAAAAAAAGAGAAGAAACCCTTATTGTCTGTCTGTAGCTGTATGCTGCTGTGGCAGTTCACCAAGGAAGACAAGGAGGCATATTTCATAATTTCAAACATTGCCAGACTTCAACAGAGGGAACCGCCATCATGGTAAGTGCCACCTCAACAGTGGAATCCTGAGCATCTGAGCTCAAGTGTTTTATTGAATCAGAACTCCTCAGGCATTCTACTGATAGCACAAACACAGCATTATCAATTAAATAACCCCACAGAAATCCAACACCTGCAAACAAAATGCCAGACACCCCCTCATCCAACAGTGCATAAAACAACTATTTTATATATAACTAAAAATAAACTGCTACAACAATTCTCCTTTTCTGTATAAAAAATTTGCATTACCTTTTCAACATGACTTAACACTATATCAGCAAAACTATCTACAAGAGGAACAATCACACGGGTTACTAATGCACAGGACCAAATCAAGCTTGTCATAATGTCTTTCTGCAGAAGAAAAATGTTATCAATGTTCAATTTTCTGGAATGCACCCACAATCTTCTGGGCTCCTCTAAATGGCTTGGATCACTTCTCTGGCTCTGCTCTCTAAAGCACACACAGTTTGTCCTCCAGGTTCTGCTGGCTCCATTTCATAGCTGCTGGTGTTCTTGGTGATTATCCCATGGTACTCGCATTTTCAGAGGGTTGCTGGGGTCCTTTGCTGCAACTGGGATGCACTTTCACCAACAGACTCTCCTGTGCTCTCTTAATAGTGCCAAACCTCAACTTGTCTGCATGACCTCCTTCATCTGGACCTTCAACTACCACTGAGACTGCATCTTCACCAGTGGACTCTCTTGGCCTCTCACAGTGCTCTCCAAACACCCCTTCATGCCTGCAAAATCAGTCAATACTTTTTCACTTCTTCTCCTTGAGTGTTTGAACCAGAGTCTCTCACTGAAATGATACATCTACATTTGGTGTTAGCCAGCAGCTTCCAGTGATCAACCTGTCTCTGACCCTCAGCACTGCAGTTCACCACATACAGCTAGTCCAGTTTTATATTATTTTATTTTTTTAATTTGTACTATAGGATCAGAATTTTAACCCTTCTGCTTTTGTAGGAAGTATTTATCAACTGAGCCATCTCCCCAGACTCAGCATAGCAAATCGTACAGGGTAAAAATTCAGTAGTGTGTGAAAGGTAATTTATGCCAGCAGATACCTCCTATGAGAGAAGTAAATATAGGAGCTCAAATTATCAAACTAGTGTTTAAGCCCAGGAACTAAATAAAAAAAGTGGGGGACTTTAATGCATAGCGGGAATGCATAGAGGGAAAGAGATCACAAATATAAAAACAGATGTAATAGAAACATAAAAGAGAGAAACAGTAGTAAAAATGAAAAGTTTAATAAAATTTACAAACCTATACCCAACCTAACCAAGAAAAAGAGAAAACACACAAAATGATAAAATGAGGGATAAAACACATGGCATCCCTAATGATTTTATAAGAAACAAACTCATACCTTTCCCTGTTAATTCTGGAAATACATATGAAAAGGAAATGGAATTATAAAAACACTGGGAGATATATTTAAGTTATATGCCACCAGATACTTTTAAAAATGAGGTTAAAACCACTTACCTCAAAATTAAACAATCTCATAATTTTAGATCATATTGGTTTTTATGCATATCAACCTATTTATATTATGTCAAAGCAACATATTTTGCTATGGAAAGTTAAACAGATGAGAAATATTTCATTCAAGATATTGCAGTAGAGCAGAAAGACTGTAATATGAAAATGAAAGCTGGATTCTAATTAAATACATCATAGAAAATTTTCAATGCTCCCCGAGAGGTTGTCAGGTATACACAGAGAAAATAGAAACTTTTCCTACCTTCCAGACAGAAGTAATTAACAAATTGACACAGGGCATCTGCCACTGTTGACCCTACATCCTCCTAGAGACTGAAGACAGGGATACTGATGGTCACTCTCACAGAAATCACTTCCAGATTCTTATAAAAGATATTGCAAAAATTTTAAATTGGCTAGACATTTTTTTTAAAAAATGCAACTTAAATGAATATAGAAAGAATATGTAAATATAAGTTTTTAAGTAAATAACCTTAGAAAAAGAGAAGTTGTATCAAAATCAGATTAGAGTCTGCCTAAGAGCCATGTAAGGAGGAAAACTCTGTTGGTCAGATGAGAAAAAATATTGTGTTATCATTAAATGCAAAAATCAAAGTTGGTAAGGTGATCTATTTATTGTCACATATTAACCATTTTACAAGTCTTAAATTAATGTATAGTAATATCTAAGTAATTTTGGTATTGAAGCTTTGTCTATATATTATATGGCTTTTAAAGTATAGAATAGTAATATCACACTGAATGATAATGTTAAGTAGTAAATCCATTTTAATGTTACTTGAAATTGTCAACCAACCAACAGCTCTTACTGAGATAATGAGTATTGTTTCAAATTTATACTTTTTTTTAAAATTTAGAATATACTTTTCTGATCTCAATCATTTTGTATATTTTTTTTCTAACTTAAATGTAAACAAAAGAATGCAATGTGGGAATTAAAACTGCTTATTTAATTAAGACTGTTTAAATCTAATATAATAGCCTTACAGATTATGGTATAGCCTGGACAAATATACTATATCCTTGGATTATCTCTGTTTTATACTTGAAATTCTTGAAAGCTACAAAACAACAAAGCTGACTTACATACATCTGACACCTTAAGAGAAAGAAAATCATTTAGCTACATGGTTTGTTTTCAAGCATCAAATAGTACAATGATCACACTGGAAGAGCTCATTGCCTGCTTGCCAATTATTTGAATAAAGATGTTATAATAAAAGGAGAGCCAAAGGAGTAAGAGCTATCTCATGTCTATCTTAAATGCTCTTATTGGATTGGAGAAAGAGTGCTCTCATTGCTCTTAAATTCCTTCTTTTTGTTATCTGAACATTCCTCTGTGCACATTTAAGCTCAACAGGACCTTCAAAATGAGGCACTAGAAAAGAGACTTGATAAACCAATATTTGAATAATTTAGGTGGCACTAAAGAGATCTAAGGGATTATGAATACAGAGAAAAGTAAGAGCGTCACATGCAAGAGCTATTAATTAAGACAGCCACATAAGGCATCAGGAACTCACATACTGAAGACAAGCTGAATATTCTGTCTAATGAAGTGCTCTAGTACCTGCTTTTGCAAACACATTTATTCACAGACTCTGGAATCTGGGATCCCCCTGTCCTCCCAGATTTCTTCTAAGGAAAGGACCAATATTTTGACGGACAAAATGGTTGACCTATGTGCAGTTCATTCATCTTGTGCAAAGATATCACCATCCCCCATTGCCACACTTTGTCATTATATTGGTTTTACAAAGTACTTAAGGTGAAAAATATTTTAAGATATTTGTGTGTGTGTGTGTGTGTGTGTGTGTATGTGTATTATTTGGTTTTTCTGCACATTTGAGTGCAGATAATCATAGAAACCAGAAAGGGCATAGGATTCCTTGGTGCTGGAGTTACAGGCAATGGTGAGCTGCCCAACATGGGTGATGGGATTTGAACTCAGGTTTCGTTGTCAGCTGCAAGAACTCTTAACAAATAAGCCATTCTTCTGAGCTGGAGAAATATTATAAAGCTACACAAATCTGTTCAGACTCACCACCTGTCATTTTACAGAAAGTAATCAAATATTTATATACAAAGAATTTGGAACTTGTGGATAATGGTATAATTCAATGTAGCAAATACAAGAAGCTGAAATAAATTTAGGAGAAAAAGAGAGAATTATTCAGAATTACTGGGAATTCCAATAATATGGAAATTATTGAGCCGCTGTTTTTATTTTTATAGCAAATTCAATCTTATATTTAGGAGAAGATGTATATTATCCTAAGTATAAAACTATATAAATATGTGTTCTTACTTTTGCAACAAGGAAAAAATGCTCATAAAAGTTAAAACTTAAGGTTTACTGATTTGAAATTCTTTAAGAACATCACATTTAAATTAAAATTTATTTGTGGTAACACAAGGCACAAAAATAGAAAATAATAACTAAGGGAAGAATTAGGATGTAATTTTGAATTTCTTTTTCAGTCATCAAAATATGATGGGACAGAACAAATATTTCCCTATAACCCTGAAAGAGAGATAAATAACAGTGTACAAAAAGAACTGATACTTTCTCTTGAGTTGGCAGGAAGCTTCTCTCCTCCCACTCTCCGTTGGAGGGAAATGCTTTAAGATTCAATACCTTCACTAAATAAAGATCTTCTGTTTCCCATGGAATTCTTTTTGAGTATCTTTCTATGTGTGTATTCTGTAGTAGTGTTTAGTTGTATGTGTTTAGGTGAATGAATTTTTTCACAGGCTTACTTTCACAGATAAGAGGAAGATTCTCTCACCTCATTCCCCCTGAAGACAGCATTTCATGAAAGCTGAAACCCTAAGCTCTGTTTTCCTGCTGGAGTTGCTGGGTGTGAGCTGCTGGGATTTGTCTTTGCAGCACCTGTAGTACAGGCACACAAAACCTTTCCCGGATTTTTACATGGAAAATAAAGACTCAAATGCAGACACAACATGCACTCTTACTGCTAAGCCATTTGACGGAATACCAATTGCTCATGTTTTTCTCCTTTTTTAAATAGTTATTTTTCATTTGATTCTGTTATTTCAGAAGTGTAATTAATTTATCTAATTAATCAACTCCAGTGAGTAATGTTTTCCAAATTATCTTTCAAATAACTGAAGAGTCTGCAGACACTGCCCTACTTGTCTTTTAACAATTAGATGGATGTATACAGTGTATTCTGGTAGTGCTTTCCCACAATGTCCTATTAGTTTCCTCTCCTTCCTATAAGTATCACTGCCGACCCCATCACTACTAGTTCTTTTCACAGATACATGACTTTTTTGTGTTTGTTTGTTTTTCGAGACAGGCTTTCTCTGTTGTAACCCCAGCTGTCCTGGAACTCGCTCTGAAGATCAGGCTGGCCTCTCGAACTCACAGAGATCTGCCTGCTACTGTTTTCTGAGTACTGGGATTAAAGGGCTTGATGCATGACTTACTATTTTTAGATCCATAAAATTTCATCAGTACTAAGAATGTAACTATCTATTGGGACTATCTATTGGAGCCTTCTGGGATTGACAATGGTGACACAACAGAATACTAAACTACTTCTCCCTTAATCTATCCCCAGAAAAAAATTCAACAATGAGCATAGGACCTTTTGAACTACTTCTATCCTTGTCTGGATACTGATGCTCTTATTCTTGTACATAGCCAATAAAATCATCTGTTGTTATGGAGATTTTATAATTGCAGTTTCTGTCTCTTGTCCGGAAAATGACATTTTGCAGCCCTTCTGCCTATTTTCTGACTTTTACTAACTTCCCACTCTTTCTTCTACAATATTTTCTGAACCGTTGTCTTGTTTGGGACTAAGCACTTAGAATGACTTATTCCCGGTACTGTGTTCAGACAAGCATCTCTGCCTCCATCATAGTTTACTGGGAAGTGAAACTTCTCTGATTAAGGCTGAAAATGGTAATTGGTTATAGATATGAATAAACATATTTTGGTTCAACACTATGTAAATTAACTGAACAATAAATTAAATTCACCCTATGTCCTGTGGCTGAACTTGCTTTGGGCTTTACAGTGGGTTTACTGTACTTTATATGGATATCTCCCTGTGGAGATGGACTTCAAGTGTAATTGTTACACCTATTACAGTAATGCCATTATTGCACAAGTAGGCATGTCGTCCATGTCTTCTTTGTATTGTAGTTGTTAGTGTTTACAGCTGTACAAGATGTTAGCACATTTTCTCCCCCAGTAGCCTGAATAAAACCTTCAAGCACCATGAAACCTAGACAGAAGGGAGGAGGATGCCAGCTTATATCCAACTAAATATCTATACCTTGAAACCAAAATATTCCCTGTGTCTTCAACAATAGAGTTTTATAATCCCATTCTAGTGTATGACACAGAGACACAGAAAGACCTTGTAATGTTTAGAGACCTTTAAGTCTTTGTTGAAACAACTCATCAGAAGCTAACAAATGCCTGCTTTGGAAGTTCTGTTTAATAATTCATAAATTCAAGAGGAGATTTTTTTTTAGCTAGGCAAGATCTCTGTCTCTTTCTGTCTTTTTCTCTATCTCTTCATATCTTTTTTTGGTTATAAGATCAGAGTTGCTTTTTAAATTTTTTTCTTAGTGTTTTTGTTTTTCTTGTTAGTACTAGTGTTTGTAATGTTCATTCTAATAGATATATAGCAATATCACATGGTTATAAAATTAAAATTTAGCCAAACAAATGGGCTAAAAAACATTCCTATATGTGTCTATACCTCCCTCCACTCTGTAGCTTGCTGGTCTCATTGTCAAAAATTCTATTCAATAAATTGAATGACACCATTCAATAGGTGTCATGTAATAAAACAATAATGTATTCTGAATATTAGTAATACATATTAGAAATTTGTATACATTTTAAGTAATAATACTTTTTCTTATGACTTTATAAATTCTTATTTTATATTTTACATTTCAATATTTAAGATACTTAAATATAAGTATATGTTTATATATATATTTCAGTGTGTATATACATGTATATATACATACATATATATTTCAGGTATATATTCAAATTAATTTATGAATATTATAGTTGTAACTCAAAGTCTAAGCTGTCTATTAATATAACCATTGTGCTATTTTATCGAAACTTTATAACTTATTTTTTCAGAGTAAACAAGCTACCTCCACAGTGAACAGGTTAATAATGTTAACAAGCTACAAATTTTATGTATCAGTGTGCTAGTGTATCACAACAACTTGCATTCCAATCTTTGCATCAAGATGTAGTTTTTAACATGAAATTTGCACACACTAAAACACTGCGATACCCTGATTTACACTGAGCCATTTCACTCTGTGACTATCTTTCCTTTATGATCCCCTTCTGGGAGGTAGGCAAGATACATTAAAGTTGATTTTTATGTACTGCCATAATTTTATAAAGTCAGCTTTTATTCCATCACCAGATTGTAAGTTGTTTTTGGAGAACTAATAGTACACATTGTTTTCTTTTACTGTACACATCATTTACTAGCTGTGTTTTGACATTTGTATATTTTAGTGCTTGTATTAGTTACTTTTCTATTGTTGTGAAAAGCCATCCTGACCAAGGCAATTTAGAGCAGAGAGAATTTATTTTGTCTTACAGAGGGATAAGAGTCCATCACAATAATGAGACATGGCAGTGAGATACTTTCTTGGCAGCAAGAATGATAAGCTGAATGATCACAGTTTGTCATTTTAAAAAGGGGTGTGGATGGCTGTTTTCTGTTGTTTGGGTCTGGGATCTCAAAGGTTGCGAACTGGTACATTTTCACTGGTAACTTGACTCTGCCCCTCTCTCTGTTCCCAGCAGAAAGATTTCTAACTTGTAACTTTTAGCTCAGAGGGTTAGGAAGAAAAGGGAGAAAAAAGAAAAGAAAAGAAAAGAAAAGAAAAGAAAAGAAAAGAAAAGAAAAGAAAAGAAAAGAAAAGAAAAGAAAAGAAAAGAGGGAAGGGGAGGGGAGGGAAAGGGAGGGGAGGAGAGGGGAGGAGAGGAAAGGAGAGGAGAGGAGAGGAGAGGAGAGGAGAGGAGAGGAGAGGAGAGGAGAGGAAAAAGGAAAGGAAAGGAAACAAATCTGCCTAAGCCTGGACAACTGAAGTAACTCTCAGCTTTTTTCCAATAATGCTTTTACTCCAGTGATCTCAGTAATTTCTGCATTTTTTCTTATTCTCTAGAACTATCTGTCTTTATCTGAGCCTTGTTTCTGCCTGCTTTCCTATCATCAGCTTTTGGAGTTCACATTTCCTGACATCACCCAGCTACCTCTGGAGCTCTCTCTACCCCTGTCTGTTTCCCAAATGTTTTTCCACCTGTCACTCTTTCTCATATGTACCTCCCTCCAAGATGTTCCCAGAAGAACAAGTGGCATGTAACTATAAGTGCGATGGACTTTACAGCACAGAAAACTTATTTGTCAATGCATTACTTTAAAATCAAATCTTCAACCCCAAACATGAAGTGAAGAGTAAGCTGGAGGTCAGGCTAGGTTGTAAATCCTAAAAGCCTGCTCCTTGTGTTGTACTTCCTGCAGCAGGTTTATACCTCCTCCCAACCACCTCAGAAAGGACCACCAACTGAGTACCAAATATTCAAATGCCTGACTCTTCAGAGGACATTTCTTATTCAAATCACCACAGTGATGCTGTGCTGCTATAAATAGCTTATTTTACTAGTTTTAACTCAATACAATTTTTATAATTACAGTAGAAGAATGAAAATCATTGTGATTATTTTAAATGTAAATCTTTCATGAAAATAGCATTGGTTTCTGTCTTTATTCTATTAGTTAGGAAATTATTTTGTGGCTATCAAAAATTTATTGATAAAATTAAAAGTTGATTCTTCTAAGAAACATCTTAGAATTTCTTTGGTAGTCGAATTTATCGTTGTCTCCATTAAGACATAAAATTAATTTTCTCTAATATTATATGAACAAATTTAATATGTTGGCAATTTTGAAAACGGCAGACAAACTAAAATGTGATGATTTTAATGTAAAGTGAATTATACCTATGGCTAGCTTAAGGAATATAATTACACATTTACATTTTTTTCCCAGCTGGATTTTGGTTACATTTTATTTTCAGCCACTTTATATGCAAACTAAAGCCATATTCACAAAATTGTCTGAATATGCCACCTAATGAGCAATATTCTATTTTATCTGGGAACATTTTAATAAGGAAGCTTAAATCTTCCATATTATCCCCAAACCTTGCACCAGTGTCTTCATTAAAAAAGTGTGTGGCGTCTGAAGGCAATATTATATTGGAGTGACAAGTAGATATTGTGAGACTTAACATCCAGTAGCTACAATTTTCAGTATTATCTTCCAATTCTATAATAAATACTCTAAGTCAAGTTTATTATGAAACTATAGAAGGTGTTCCTTCGTTTTATCAGCTGGTTTAGTTGGGTGGCATTAACATAAAATAAAAAAAATACTGTAGTCTTTAAAATTCAAAGAAGTAAAAAATTTGATGAGGTAGTGTGCGCTATTATAAAAATGGGAAGCATACACCAGAGTATACTAATTGTTAAGTTACATATATGTGCTTTCCATGTTTATATTCCATGATAGAGTAATATTTTTTATAAACAACACTCATATACCTATTGATTCACAACATACAAGTTTCTAACATACAACTTCCCAAATGTACATGCTTCAAATTCTGAAATTTCTGTTCTCTTCCTGTGAACTACTTGGGTTATTTTTCTTTGTTCTCCAGTGTGCATTTCAGAATCATTTTATTGCTTTGCATTAAAATATACACAAGCTTAAAATGCTACAGTTTTATGTGGAATTATTATGGTGTATCAGTCAATCTTGAAATCTTTTAAACCTCATTGCAATATATTGAATCTTTTAATCCATGAGAAAAATGAACTTCGTTTATTCATTCTACAACAAGTTAATACATTGTGATAAGTATTAAAATTGTTTTATAAAATGATGCTCTGCATTCTATTTGTAGATAATCTATTTCATAATTGATATTAAACACTTTAAAATTATATTAAACAAATTTGTGATGTCTTATAGAAATATAAGGCTATGTTCAATGTGGATTTTATGACTAGAAGCATATTAATTTTTTTTATAATTTTACTATACTCCTTTATTATACTAGCCTGGACTCTAACAAATTTTAAAGAAGAGTGGTTTATACTTTAAAATTTTTCTGTAGGGGCTAGAGAGATGGCTCAGTGATTAAGAGCACTGGTTGCACTTACAGAGAACCTGGGTTCAATTCCCGGCACCCACATGGCAGCTTACAACTGCTTGTAAGTACACTTCCAAGGGATCTGACACCTCACACCAATGGACATAAAATAAAATTAAATAAATTATTTTAATTTTTTTTGTAATTGATATCATTTACATATTTTATGAAATATGCAATTTCGAGATTTTTTAAAGTAAACAATACAACAAAATTTTAAGTATAAAAATATACTCTTTTTCCTGTTAAACATAGTTGTCATAGTTGTCAGCCTTTTATCCTAATATTTTAAGGTAGTTGTCAACATAGTTACCATAGATATTGCCATTGGAAAATCAGGGAAAATAGTAAAATTGCTAAAATAAATGCAATATAAATGATTCATGGTTCTTTTTATTATTTCCTTTTTTCTGCTTAGCTGAAGCAGTATATCTGCCTTTCTAGGCATAGATTCAGGGCAAAAGGGCAGTTTATTCATTGCCTAATTCACTCCATAGCTCTACTCCTGAAGTCCTGGAACATTTCAACCATAATCTAATACATTTAAGCCTAGAATTGGAAGTCTTCAGCCTCAGCTTCAGTACAATCTAAAATATTTAAGCCTCTGAGACTTACTGCTGACTGAGCCACTTTGACTAGCTTCTTCTGAACTCAGAGCTATACTGATAATTCACTCACTATTCTGGCTCAAACTCTTCTCTAAGCTTCTGGGTTTCTGAGAGTTTCTGACATAACTCTTCTGATTCTGGCTGACTCTGACTGATTCTCTGACTGCCTCAGACTGAACTACTCTTCTTGACTTCAAAATAATTCACTCTTCCTGTCCGATACTGACTTCTGCAAAGCTGTGTGTGTCTATGCCTCAGACTCCTCAGACTGTTTCAGACTGCTTACCCCATACTGCCTCTGGGTATTATCCTCTGTGTCTTATTCTCTATTTGTGTTTTCTCTCTGAGATGAGATCTGCTTTCCTATCACGAGAGTTGAGTGTGTCCTCATTCTGACTCACTCTGCCAACTCTTCCTCTTATTCTTCAATTTTTCTGTCCTTCACTCTGACTCATAGTCACCTTCTATGTGGCACTGAATTTTTCTGAACACTGCTTCTTGTCTATGAGCTCTGCTTCCTGTTTCCCAAGTCGTGGGATTAAATAAGAGCACCACCACTCCCTGTGTTCTAACATTCTTTCTAATTTGTTTTGGACCACACAGGCCTCTGAATGTGGTTCCTTCATATAAACCCTTGGATGTGATCCCTTCATCTAGACTCTTGGGTTCGATCCCTTCATATAGACTCCTGGATGTGATCCTTTCCCAGAGCAGCTATGTTACTGGACAAAATGATTAAATATGCCTCTACAGTCTTTCCTTATGTTTTCAGTAAAGAACATAGTATTTTAATTCTTTAAGAACTTAGTACAATGTATCAAATGAATTTGATTATAATCACTCCCTTTCCACCTAACCTCTCTTCCCCACTCACTCCTATTCACATCCATTTCTTTTTTCTTTTCTTACTTTAGAAAACATATTTTAACAATATCATGAATTAAATATTGTCATGCTCTTGTTCCTGCAACCTACCTTGCCTTGCCTCAGTGATGTCACCTGAGTCTAGATGTAAGGGTTGTGTTATAAATGAATTGGATCTGAACAACACAGTATATGTTCTATGAATTTTACAGTTTCAGTTATTGTAATTATTTTTGTCTGCTGAAGAATTAAACTTCTTTGATATTGGGGGAGAGCCTCATTTATCTGTTGAATAAAAAATAAGTATTTAGAATACAATTTGAATTAGCACAGTTTAAGAATGAGGCAGTGGTAGATTTTCCTTGACTAGCAAATGCTGGTTGGCTAAATATACAGTGCCATGCACAAGTTCCCTCTTATTGAAAGGCCCTTAATTCTAATAAGATGACTATAGATTAACCCCAGGACTTAAGGGCCACTGTTGATGATATTAACAAGAATGTGGGATTAGAAAATGAGTAAATCTCTTTGCAATAAAATACTTTTTACTTATGTGAAGTTTGTGTTAGTTAAACAGTTACCCCCTCTTATGTTTATTAAATTAAGAAGCCATGAGGTCCATAGATTAAATGAGATGAAAAGAAAATTAGATTAATATATGTTTGATATTGATTGCAAAAATTAAAAAAAAATCATTTTGACATCCATAAATTAGACATTGTTAAACACAGAGAAATCATAATTATGTATGATTATCGAATTACCTACATATATATAGGTATATAGAATTACCTGCATATATACATACTAATCAGAAAGTCTCTAGAGCTATTGGAGCAAACATTTAATTTGTAGAATATTTAAATGTATTAATATGGTACTAAAGAGTCAATAATATGTTGATCTTTACATATGCAGTAAAATATATTATCAAGATAACTATTGACAACTTCCATATTGACATTTGTAGAAAGGCATTAATTTAAACTCATTACCATGCCAATCAAATAATGATTTTGTTCAAATAAGCTTGTGATCAGTAAGTACAATTTAGGTACTACTTCCCCAATTTTCATTTTTTTCTTTTAATATTCTTAACAAGAGTAGTATATAACAAATGTTAAACAGATACAGAAACAGAATTAATTAACTTTCAAGTACTTAAAAATGTAAAAAAAAAAAAAAATAAAGAGAAAGCATGACTATGTTCTCAAGAGTAATACTAACATGCAGATATTTTGCAATGAATAGTAATTTTGTAGAAATATCAGCATTACTAGTATTATGGAGACATCATGTAATAATATAGATATTTTACATCTATTTCTATTTCTCATTTTATATAAAACATTTTTAGAATTGTGTTAGATTTGAAACACAGAGCAGGCAATATAAAGAATTCCCATACAGTCTTTCACAGTGTGTCCTCTACACTAAATATCACCTTACATTTGCATGCTACAATTATTACCATTAATGGACCAACATTGATACATATGTGACTTTAAATCCAGGCTAATAATATAAACAGGTCATAATTTCATGAAAGTTGCAATGATCCCTTAAAGTCTTCTTAGCTCCAGCAGTCAGTTTGAATTTTTTTGTGGTAACCTTGAAAATATTGAGGAATCTGAGCTATATTTCAGAATGTTTCATTTACAGAACATACCTGATTGACTTCTCACTATTAAGAAAAGGACATGAATCTAGGGGGACAAAGGGAAGAGGATCACACAAGGAAAATTGGAAGGAGGTTGTGGTGGAGGTATGTGATCAATAAACATTGTATAAATACATGAAACACAGTTGAGTGTCAAGGTTAGCCTTTTACATTAAAATCACATTATCAGCAGGACAAGTAAAAGTTGTTTTTCCACTGTAAATTTATACCCACTATTTTCTACCTCATAATTTACATATGTTTTATTCTAGAAAAACCATTCATACATAACTGTACAAAAAGAATAGGAAGTTCTACATCCTTTAGATAGGATAGAAGGTATATGTAATTAATTTGTATTTTTTTTGCACAAAAGATTTATTAGTTGACAACTTTTTATTTTATGGTATAGTTTGTGAACTTTCATTTAACTTTTCTGTCTGAAAAGTTATCATCTTTATCTTAGATTTGATTAATTACTCTGATTTTTTTAGATCAAAGTGTATTTTGATATAACTATAATAAAATAAAAATAAAAGTATATTTTATGTATTAATTATTTGTACTCTGAAAGTTTTGTTATATGTTTATACAATGTTTATTGATCATATACCTCCATCAAAACCCCCTCCAATTCTCTTGTGCATATTCTTGGTTGTCAACATGACTGCATCTGGAATTAACTAAATATCAATTAAGCTGGAAACAACTGTGAATCTTTAATCAATTGGACCTTTTGATGTAGGAAGACCTACCTTACATCCAGATCACTTCAGGTCTGAAGATTCATTCTGAATCTGGGCTATACCTTCTAGTGACAAGATATAGAAAGGACAAGGAAGAAGGAAGCTTTTGCTCTTTGCCTATTTGCCCTTGTTTTTGTTAGCAAGTTCATTCCTTCACTGGTATTAGAGCCTATCTCTTTGTCATTCCAATGAATACCAAAAATCAGCTGAGATATCCAGCGTTTCAAATCAAGCAACTACAAGATTCTTGGACTTTCCACTGGGAGAAAACTACTATTTGACTAGCTGAACCACAGCCTGTAAGTCACTCTAATAAATCCTCTTTTGTATATATAGATTTACTCTATGAGTTCTGTTCCTCTACAGAACCCTAAACTAAAATATGAAGACTTGAGAATTATCTAGATAGTTATAATTGTTTGCTTGTTAACAATATCTTTGGGTCCTTTTAAATATATATTGCTGTAAACAAAAATAAAGAATTTTTTTCTTGTATTTATTCTCAAAAAGTATATAGAGTTAAAATAAATATTAGCTAGAAATCCATGTTCTGTCCATTTTTACTATATTTGACATAAGATCATGTATTAATGCATATTCAAATAGACAATCTTTACATGTAATTATAGTAAATATGTAGTGGTCACTTACAAACTAGCCACATATCAAACATCTTATTCAGCCAGGCAATGATAGTGCACACCTTTAATCTAAGCACTCAGGAGGCAGAGGCCGGCATTTCTGTGATTTCAAGGCTAGTGTGCTCTACAGTGTGAGTTCCAGGACAGCCAGAGTTACAAGGAAAAAAAAAATCAAAAACAAAAAAAAAAAACCTTACTCCAAAAAGTTTAAATAATTTAAGCATAGCTTATTGTAAAACAATGGCTTTTACTTATTTAACATGGGTTTCTACAATCAACCAAAGTTTCTACATGACTATCCATGCAAACACAAAGTTTCTCTTTTACTAGTATATTCACACTTTACAGATAATTTTCTTTTGTAAATAAATTTAAACACAGACTCTAATATATTCAGCACATGGGGGCACTTATCATCAGTACACCATTCCTGTCTAAACTGTACATTATCATGTCAGTGCCCCATTATGTGGAACACTTCAATAAATTTTAATATAATTTGTTGAAATTGACTTACAGAAAGAAATAAGAGAGAAATATTTCCTAACGTAGATTTGTAAGGAAAGTTAGAAAAACAAACAAAAAACAACAACAAAAAACTTGCTTATATTTTAAATTGACTATAAATTGAAATAAAAAAATTTTGGAAATAATGAATATAAGTGCAGGCCTGCAGAGACAGCTTAGCAATTAAGAGCATTGACTGCTCTTCCAAAACACCAAGTTTCAATCCCCAGTATCCACATGGCAGCCAACAACTCTCTCTAACACTAGTCCCAGTGGATTCAATTCCCTCTTTTGGCCTCCATAGTTACTACATCCAGGTGGTACACAGACATACATGTAGACAAAACATTTGTATACATAAAATACATAAAATCTCAGAACTATTAGAAAGACAAAAATGATTCATTAAAATGTACTAAATTGTGTCTTGCCTTATTGAGTGTGGTTCCTACAGCATATGAATTATAGTGCTGGTGGCTAATTAATTGTCCTTCTGGAGAATATGAATCCTAGTAACTACTTTGAAAAGTGTGTTCCACAAGGAAGGAATATGTAGTCTGTTATGAAAGAATTATCTTCATTAAATAAGATATTATAAAATTATCATTTTAACAAAATCACTATAAAGTACAAATAAATTTGTGTTGCAATTTAGGCAACAGAGGAATTTATACTCAAAAGTTTGAGATAAATTAAGTTACCAATAAAAGACACAAACCATGTTAGGAAATATGTCACATTTCACAAAAATAAGATAGACTTGTGAGACTTTATAAAGGGATACTTGAAAGATATTTAATTGTGGAAGTTTATTTTTAATTATGTACAAAATATTGTTTTGTGAACTGTTGGGTGAGGGTCTTCCTAGGTTTTGGTGTTTTATATTGTATGCAAGTGTTGGATTTTTGTGGGGAAGTTTTGATTCCTATGATCTGCACCTAAGGAGTTCTGAATCAATAAAAATACCTGAGCTCAGATGCATGGGGTTCCACTGTCCCGGTTGGTGCTGGCCAGGATAGTGGTTTCTTCTGCTGAGGTCTGGCAAGGTTTGCACCTATGAATATATCTCCTTGTCTTCTTAGCTGAGCTGCCCCAGCAGCATCGTACTACTACAAAGTTTTAAAGAGACATTCTCAACCCTGAAAAAGACACATCTATCAAACCCATTTTCTCAAGTCTCAGAGATCATTGCAGAAGAAAGAACATAAAGATTGGGAAAGCTAGAGGCAGTGGGTGACTATAAGAAACAGTATTTTCAGGACACAATGGGGAAGTTGCACATATGAACTCATAAAAATTGTGACAGCAGATACAAAACCTTTGTTAGAGTAAGTCAGAAAAATTGCAGTACAAGAAGGGGAGTTTGGCAGGAAGTCTCACTCTAAGTTGAGGAGTGATTGCCAATTGATACCTGGGGTCAGATGATGAATAAACTTTCTTTAATAGAGCAGGCTCTTATTAAGTGAGCACACATCTCAAAAAATATGGGCAGCACAAACAGGACCTAATAAGTTTAAAAAACAAAATGAAGGGGCAACTAATTTAGGTGGAGAATGAAGGGGAATACATGTGGGAGCACTTGTGGGGAAAGAAGGTTGAATAATATTTCACAAAGTTCTCAAAGACATAATTTTCTAATAGGCAATCTCTAAGTTAGGCTAGGATTTTATCTTAAAATTAAAAAAATTAAAACCTTGAGTCCAATTTGACTGGACCCTTGGAAAATTAACACTTTTTTGTCCTTTATAAAAAAGAGGCATCAAGGTAATTTAAAAGGGTAGAAAACTGTACAAATTCACTGCACATTCGCAGTAAAGTGTAATAGCTAAGGAATTCCACAAATTCCACCCTACTTAGTCTCTCAAGAGTGTTCAGTTTTGACTTAAATGGCCATAGGAAAAAGAAAGAAAGAAATAATTTTGTTAGTGATTTCATGGTCTTGTTTTACCTCATTATCTCTGAAGGATCCCCTACTGTTTATAAAATTGAAAAATCATGCTGAGTTGCATATCCAATGGCCTGAATAAAATTGATGGTATCACAGTGTACTCTATTTCCTAACTTTGTCAATGACAGACACGCAAAACATCATAGTCAAGATTTTCTTTATGTAATATGTGGATAATTGCTACTTTCTGTTCAGATTGTGAATAGAACTTTTTAGAATGAAGAAAGTGAATTAAGGATCATGATTTTTCAGATGACTAACATGAACACAGTTCTCAGTTTTGTCATTAAAAATGAGAAAAAATAAAGAAAATTTAAAAACACATTACAATTTGGACTAACTATGTAACTTCAATTACAAAATTTTACAAAGTAAATTTGTCATGTATGATTTATCCACTTCATAAATATAAAAGAAATTAATAAAATTCACATTATACAGAAATATGTCATTTCACAAGAAGATATAAAAATTACACAACATACATACTTAGAAAATAATAGGCATGGAAAATAATGATAACATAGAAAATAATATTTACTATTATCTGTTTCTTAATATAAAGATTTCATTTATGTCAAGAGTAGGTTAAAATATGAATCAAGTAAAATGCAGTTACCAAGAGAAAAATATTGAACTTTATCATTTTTGATTAGCACCAGTTTAAATAAAATTATAATTAATGCAAGGTTTACAGCTTACATTATATTCTGACATGAATAATTTTATATGAAAGCTTTCATACTACTCTGACATCTATTTGTAGAATCTGAGAGCAGGATTTTTTCTTCTTAAACCAAATTTCAAAAAACCTCTTCCCTTGATGCTTGTTTTTGTGACTTGGTGCTTTAATTTAATTAAGTTCTCCTACTCTTTAGAAACAATTATTTGAAAATTCTGTTTTGTACAGAGAAAAGGAAAATAACTACATTTTCAGTCCTTCAGAGAATAGTCCTCAGGGAAGATGTATCCCAGCCTCCCAGATGCTATTAGATGTAAGGGTAGTTTGGCACAGATTCACCTGAATACAACTGGCAGAAAATTAGTTCATATTAAGCCATAGTTAAATAGTTGAGTTCAATAATACCATTCTCTTAAAACATACTTAAAGAATAGTAAATGTAAATATACAAATCCACATTTCCAAAAGTCCCAAGGGGATTTTGATCTCTTGATGCCACGAGCGTAATCAAAATGCAAATAACAATTTTAGAGCTATTACTTGAAACAAATATTGTAGCTTTTGGATGTTAATATTAGTTTTAACAATGTTCAGTCATAGAATTAACAGAAGAATAAATTTAGAAATAGTTTTTTAGCTGTAGCATCTTTATTTTTACTACTGTGCCTTACTAATAAAAACATTTATTTTTAAGAGTAGCATCACTGACTTTCATGCATTAGTATAGTATATATTTTGAATAGGTTGAAATGCTTTACTAAATGTGATTGTACAATTTTAAGAGGTTAATAATGTTTAACTCTTGCTTATGAATCCATAGTGTAGCCCAAGCAATAATTATTGATTACTGATGGGAAGAAAAAGAAACATACTACATTTCTTACACATTATATTTTTAAAGAAATTCAACATAATTAAATATTATTTCACTAAATAAAATTATAAATGATATCATTCATTTTTAATATACTTAAAATTTTCTTGCCAGATATAAGTTTCTGGTATAATTCATTCCTTTGAAACGTGGCAAATGTGAATTGTTGGAAATGAAAAGATTCTACCACACCCGCAAGTTTGGATACCCACTATTAATATTCCTTGTATCACAACTTCTACTCATCTCACTTGTAAGGTGGAACAGTGATGCTATAAACATTGCTCTCTTAGCTTTTCTTAGATTCTAGCTTTGTTACTTCTTACTATGACGTTACAGTAAGTGGACAAATGATATAAGGGACTCATCGTATCACAAACCTTACAAGCCAATGGAAAACTGAATGAAGCAAGGTGGGGTGTTTTTGTATAGTCAGTTCTTCCATGGTTCTTACTCAACTGGCTAAAAGACCACCCTGGTGGCTACTCAATGATAAAAATAAATGGACTCACAACACTGTACTCACCACCAGGACCATTAATTCTACTCAGCCTGAAAGTGGGATTAATAAAACTGTAGTCTTCAATCCCTGTGCTTAGAGAATTTAATAGGCTGAATTTGATCTAATCTCTCAAAAAGTAAAAACAAAATAAAACTAAAATCCCTGGGTTATAGTCGCAGCAGTGATAAATAGTTTCTGTTTCCCACATTCTCAACAGCATTTGAAGATGTTTCTTTTTTTAAATGGAATCATTATGACTAAAGCTAGATGGGATTTTAAAATAATTCTAATTTGTGTTTCTGACAGCTAAAGGTATTAAATACTTTTAAAAGTGCTTATTGTATATTATTATTTCTTCATTTATGAAATATCTGCTTATTCCAGTTTTCCATTTATTTTTGGAAAACTTTTTTTGGGGGGAATGATTTAATTATAATGATTTAATATTCTAAATATTAAAGATCTTTCTTTACTATAGCTGAAAGAAAATTCACTCCAACGAAATTACACATAAACATTGAATGATACTAACACTGTTGTAAAGAAATTGTACAAAAGTCATATAAAATATTACTTACTTATTAGCAAACAGTACATAAAAAAGCAAATATGCATAGTATCAAAATGTAATATGAATAAATAACAGTTGTTGGAGACTGAATACAAAAGCAAATTTTGAGGAATTGAAGATGCATGTAGATGCCTAACTCCACTTTAAACAAGTAGAAAACAAGAGGCAGATGAAGAACTAAAGCAGACTGAACAAAATGCACTTCTAACTGAAATTTATTACCCATCACTTAAAGAACAATGGACCTAATGCTAATCGAAACCTCTCAGTTAGTTTGTATCTTTGTTCTGTTTTCATAGTTTCCCTATGTTATACCTGTATCAAATTTGGTTCACAGTAGCCTTTAATATAGAGAGAGATCTTTTCACAGAATGGTGTTAGCAATAATAAAACCTCTTTTGAAACAGATTTAGATTTATTTTAACATTTTTCCTGGTTTGTGAGTTGCATCATAAGGGGCATATTTAAAAATTTTAGGAAAAAACATATAAAATATTTGAATCTTTCCCACTTTTGGTGTAGTTATGGCTCATTCAGTTATGAGTTGAATTTATATTGTGTTTTCATGATATAAATAAATACAATTGAATCATGAATATGTAAGGAACTAATGATAGAATAATTAGTTGTATTGTGAACTAGTTTAATAAGAAATTCTATCAGTGTTCCTTAGAAATGGAACACCTTTGTTTTGTGTGCTAATATCAGTTGGTTGTTTTCAATGTTGTTAAAATGTCCCAATACCTGTATCTTACTGTCTATATAAATAAATTTGATAGCTACCTAATAAAGAAGACAAGTTGCACTTTCAAGTTTAAAGCAAACAATATTAAAATTTATCTGGGTTCTGATTCACTCACAAATATAATTCCATGTGTGCACTTTGAGAACATATTGCTCTCCTACTTTGTAAGAATCTTTACAGTTGTTCTGTAGTTTTGCATTTATTCTTTTACCAGCAGCTTTTATTTCAAATCTGCTTCTAAAATTGATAGAAAATCATATCACAAAGAAACCCTGATTTCAGACTCATTATTCAGAGCTATGGTTTACTAATAAAAATTAATGTAAATTACACAGGGCACTGTAAGAGGTGTCAATAAAGAGATTCCCAGAAACTTTGAGTGTTTATTAGTCCTTGTCAATATTACTGGTATGTGACATACGGGATTATAAGCAAATATATAATTACTTAAAAACTTAGATATTGATACCTGTCTTTGAGGTAAAAATTTAATGTTTTTAATTGCTTTTTCCCATATTTCTAAATAATTTAAAATATTGCTTAATCTGTCAAATTACTCTGTCAAGATAGACATATGCTTTCAGTATTGAAAAGCTTTTAATATCCCCACAGCTTTTAACACTCTTTAATTATATTTCTTATTACTATTATAATAAATGTAAATAAAAACGTGCAGTTAAACATAATTGATTTTGTGTTTGTCAGCTTAGGTGCATAGAAATTTGTCACATTTAAATCTTTATATTTTTCTTTGTTCCTAAATCTCTGGTTTAAAAATAAAAATAACTTATTACAAGTGTGATTTTTTTATGGGGTTTACATCTATATCCTTTATCAGTTTGAAAAAAATCTCTTTTTATATGTAGTTTGTTGAAATAATTTATCATGAAAGTGTTTGGAGTTTGCCAAATGCTTTTTTTTCCTGTGTGTCTTAAGAGGATCAGAACATCATGTTTTTATTCTGTTTATAAGAAAATTATAAAGATAGTTTTGTGGCTCATACTTGCATGTCCAGCATGTAGCAGATAACATATTCATTAACAGTTTAAGGGCAAACTGGTCTAAGAGCAGGACTCTAACTCAAAAAAAGAGAAAACTAAATAAAAGAAATTAATTGTTTTTCAATGGTTAAAAAAATGCTTATCTGATATAAATACTTTTGGATTATGTCACATACTTATTTGTGTTGCTTAATTCTTTGGGTGAAATTGTATAAAAATCTCATATGTCTAAGACATATAGCCCTGTAATTTTTCCTCTTTTCTAACTTTTTTATTAATTTTATTTTTATTTATTTATTTATGTTTGTCTAGTGTTAAAATCAGGATCTTATTTACTGGATAGAATTAGTGGACAAATTATCTTTATTTTGTATTTTGCAATGCTTCAAAACATAAGAATTAAGCAAACAGTTTCCAATAGATGAAATACTAATGTCTGAGAAGCACTTCAAAAATGTAAAGCATCATTAGTCAACGGGGAAATGCAAATCAATATTACTTTGAAATTTCATCTTACACAAATCAGAATGGCTTGGACCAATAAAACAAATGACAACTCATATTGTCAAGGACATGGAGAAAGGGGGACATTATTTCTCATAGGAGTGAAACTTGTGCAGCCACTAAGGAAACCATTGTGGCAGTTTCTCTGAAAGCTGGGAATGGATTTGCCTCAATATCCAGCTATACTATTTTGGACATAAACCCAAAGGACTCTACATTCTACTCTAGAGATATTCTATCCATGTTCATTTTTGTTCTATTCATAATAGACAAATACTGGAAAAAACATTGATGTTCATCAAAAGATGGATAATAAAAATGTGGTACTTTTAAACCATGGAATATTATTTACTTGTTGAAAAATCAAAGTTATGAAATTTGCAGGTATATGGATGGAACTGAGTGAGATAATTCAGATCCAAATAGTTATTTAGTGAATATTTTCTCTTACATGTAGCTTTTAAGTCTTTGATATGCATACTACAGACCTTATAACCACAGAAGTTAGGCACCTATTGGGGACCGGGGGGAGGGGTAGGATTTTCCATGGAAGGGAAAGAGAATATTTAGTTATGCATTGACAAAAAACTGGAGTATGAAGATTAAATGGGAAGGGGAATAAAGAAAAGTGTTAAGGGAAGGATGGCAGAGAGAGAGAAAATTAACACTAAGTGCCAGTTGAGGAGTTACATGGAAACTTACTGCTGTAGATCCTTCCTAAAATATACACACGTACCAACAAAATCTAAACGATATCACCAAATAATGGGGTGAAATACACCTGTAATAGACTATTTCCACCAAGTGAAACTTCCAGTGAAAGGATTGGGTTAAGTCAATTTGAGTCATTGGTCAATGTGGTCCCATAGAAATCCCCAAACATTTCAGGCTAATAACCTAATGCTATAAATCATGGTTAATAGTTGTTTTCCACAAAATGACAGCAAGAACCTATTGCTGATGACAGCATGTACATATCTCTTTAAACCTGGAGGAGTTGAATTTGTGCTTAGCTAGATTCTTCACTGCTACCTGAATGTAGCGTATGATCATCATCCCACATACAAACCCTATGATCTAAACAGTGACCTACCTGTAAGATAAGGTGGTACAATAGTAGTACAAATGTGGGGGTAACCAACAAATCTCTGTTTGAAATTAAGGCCCACTCCAGGAGATGGAAGCCAGGCTTGAAACTCTGAAGGTGACCAAGACTCTGCAACTGGATAGGTCATGGGCCTAGGGGATAATCAAAATCTACTGTTCTGCTACACCCATAGATCAGTGTCTCACTCAGCCATCACTAGGGAAGCTTCCTCATACAGTACATGGAAACTAATATCTTGACCCACAATTGGGGAATGTACAGAAAGTGAGAGATTCTGGAACACTCAGTCCTAAGTGGGATCTCAACATTAAAACCCTGTCTTCAGGGCTCAGGAAGCTACACAAAAGAGGAGGCAGAAATTTGTAAGAACCAGAGAAATAGGGTAGTCCTATTTTCTAAATAGAGGGAAAAAGCAAGGATATGAAGATTGTAGGTAGAGTGGTGAGAAGATATGGGAAGAGTTGGGGAAGGGAAAAGTTTGATCAATATATTGTAGAAACAATTATTTTCAATAAAATTTTTAAAACTTACTTAGTTGCTTTGTGAAACTTCAAAGTATAATGCTTTTGACAATGTTATTAGTTATCATTACTTTTTGTGATTATTTATGCCTTACTTAGGTTTATTTGAGTATTTCATTTCATCTTGTGTAAACTTCCACGTTCCATGCTGTTCAAGAAATATTTTATTTCACAGAAGTCATCCACTGTCTGGCAAGGCATCCCTTTATGCTGTTTGGAAAGGTCAGTAAGATTTTTTTTTTCATTTTCAATTGAGTTGACATAAATCTAACCAACACAGTTTCTTTAATTATTTTAGTTATTGAGTTTTGTTGCATTTATTCTGTAGAACATTCACTGTGTATCTGAGGTATATTTACAGTCTATTTGCTGAATCATTTATCATTATCCTTTAAATATAGTTTACTTACAATGTTTTTAATATCATAAGTTCTTGTTGGTATTATAATTATTTTTTTACTTATTGGAGTTTGAAATCTTCAGATGATCTTTATCATTATTCCTTTCATGTGTGTTCTTCAAGCACTTTGACTTTCTTTGATTAGCTGTATGCATTCAAGTACATAGATTTTATTCTTTGGTTCTCTTCTATGTAGATTCCAACTTATACTGGAAAACATTTTTATTTAGACAAATGGATCACTGTTGTTCAGAGAGCCTTTACTCTAAACTTCCCAAATCTATTATATAGAAGATCAGTTCCTTTGTGAAACTATTCAGGAGATTTACTCCATGTCCTTCTTATCTTCAGGCAATATTTTAACTAGAATTTTTTAGTTGGGGAATGGATAATGAAGAAGTTCTTTCTGTGTCATATCTCCAATGCCAAACTGAAGCACCCATTTGGCCTTCTTTTATCTTTCCTGTCATATCACAAACTCATCTGAGAGCTTATAATGGAGATAAAACTAGTTTGGACAAGGGCTACATTCAGATAGAATTCTCATTTGACAAGTTTGGGTAAGAAATTTAAATCCTAGTCATAACTATTTGACTAAGGCTGATCATAATCTTCTTTTCTTTTCTTTTTTATTTTTATTTTTATTTTTTGCACAAAGCAATGTGTTTCAGTATGAAAAAGAGAATGAGTCTGGGCTCACCTACTACTAAAGCATAGCTGGTTTACTGCCTTTTCATAAACTCTCTTGTAGATAGTTCTTCATTTCTCATTTGCTTTAGGGATGTAATGTAGACCTTTTGAATATTTTGTATGTCATTTAAATAAAAGTCATCAGAGTCAATATAAATTGAGTCATTGTAGCTCATTATAATATCAAACTAGCACATCACTTTTGTCACATTTATTCACTCTGACTACTATTGTGCCTTGCTCTTCCACCTCTAATCATCACTACAGTTGATAAACCAAGCAAGTCACAGTGATCTTCAGACCATTGTAAAAAACAAAGTAACCTATTTATTTTCAGGTTAGAAAAAAACAATCTTAATTCTATGTAGAATCCATCCTCGTTTTTTACCCCTTCTCTTTTCTTCCTCATCTTTCTTCTTGTTTTAATTCTATGTTGGTTAATATATTTTTAGTGTCAGAAAAATAGGACTTCAATATGTCTTGAAAAATATTATTCTGCTTAACATAATTGGTCAATTAGAACATACATTCCCTTGTATTGAACAATGAAATGAAGATTGAATTAAACAAAAGAGGAAACTACCATTTTCCCTAAATCAACATCTACAAACCAATATATCACCTAAATATTGAATCTAAATTTTAGAGTATGTGAAATAATCAAATACATTTTACAAGTCATAAAACAAATAAAAGGTTTATTTATTTATACCATATGTTTATTTTAAAATTTATTTATTTTTCTCTTAGTTTTCCCTCCCTTCAATCCTCTCAATCACCCCCCCACCTCGTCTCACTCCCAGATCTACTCTTCCTTCTTTCCTTTCAGAAAAGAACAAGCCTCCCATAGATACTAACCAAATAAGGCATAGCAAGGTACAATAATACTAGGCATAAACTCTTATTTTGAGACTGTGAGAGGCAATCCGGTAGGAGGAACAGGATCCCAAAAGCAGGAAAAAGAGTCAGAGATCATTCCACTACCTTTGTTAAGATGTTCTACATGAACACTAAGTGAAACAGCTTCAACATATATCATGCAGCCTGCATGGGTCTGCACTAGATCCTCTGCATATCTGTTAAAGTTATAACATGTTTCTAAATAGAAATTTTATTTTGAAATCCTTGTACTTACAAATCAATCATATTGCTTACAAAATTTTCAGCATGGCAGGTTATCAGAGACAACAAAGAAAATTTTTCCATTTTTAACTTTGATATACTACTTTATATTAAAGTTTCTTCAATAAGATTTATTTTACTTATTTACTTACTTATTTTACTCAAGAAAAATGTAACTGAATGCTAACTACCATGTACACAGTAATTTCTATTTCACAGTAAGAACTGAAGTATTCTTTCTATATAACAGGTAATTCATTTCCTATATTTTCTGCTGTTTACAAAAACAAATTTGGAGACAAAACAGCTGGTATTCAAATGAAAAATAATCTATGTTCTATAATAAAATATTCATTTAAGATTTATAGATTATGAAATCATCACACATTCCATACAGAGTGAAAAATGATTACCAAGACAAAACTGTTTTAAAATAAGTCATCTAGTGGCAAGTGTAATTTGCAAAGGAAACAAGAGACATCTTAAGGCACAGTGGGAAGTCGAAGCTATTCATTAATTTGTAAAAAGGCAAGATGCTTTTAAACTCTGTGCTCAAAGTAAAACAATTTAGAGTCACAGGTGTACCTGGCGTCTTCATTACTCTCCCTCTCTGATTTGATAAAACACTTATGAGATGTATCACATACATAAGGGATTTCCTTTCAACAGCTCCATTGACCTGAAATTGAAGTATGAAATGAAAGTCTAAAAGAAGTAGAAAATAGCACTTTCTTTTTCCTTAAACTTTTCTGATATTTTTTTTTTCAAATACAAATGCAGCCAGGTGCTTTGCTTATCATTTGTTGATAGCTCAGTAATTTAATAGTTCCAAACTCTATGTGTGAAACTATGCCACCATTGTTTAGGAATTCTGAGACAGTTTGCTAATACGCTTTTCTACTTTAGCAGAAGAAGCAGATGCAGATAGATGAACATGTAGCTATGTAATTTTTAAGTTATATTTAAAAAAGAATGGATGTATTAATAACTCTCCCTTAATAGTAGCTACTTTCATAGAATCTTCTTTTTAATTCACTGAAATAAAAAAGAAATCTATTTCTGCTTCATTCACAGCAAAATGGAAAAGGTTCTGAATTTGCCCTTAACAGTTAGGATCAGCCTACAGTAATGTTAGCAGAAGTCATCATGATAATGCTTAGGTTATGGGAAATGCTGGATTCCTAAGCAGTGTCCTAATTAAATTATGTGGTATCATATAACGTTCATTAAGCTCTTATAAAATAGGTGATAGAAATGAAAATAAAAATTATAAGGTAACAACATTAGTTTTTATAGCTGTGTATAATGAGACACACCAACAACATTTTAATAAACTTAATGCTGCCTATGTTATCTTTCTCTATTATTATGGATTACATGTATGACAACTAAAATTTCTGAAGATTCAGCCTCAAATTCTGTTGTAATTATTAAAATTGATATCTAGTATCTTAGTAGTTAGATTGATTGTCAAAAATTATTTATGTCTAATATTTGACATAATATTGAAAATATAGATTTGCTTCCTGTCTCTAAAAGACCAGCAATTTAAATGTTCAGCTTTAGAAATATGAATATTATCTTATTTTGCCCATTCAAATGCAAATGCCATCTATAGTCAGTATAGGAGTTTTTAACAATAATTTTTTTCTTTAAAACAATGATGATATTAAGGCTAGAGAAGCCTACTAGTAACAGAATTGCACTAAATTCTTAAGTATCACTTTTTTGTAGACACTTGGCTATATCTGACCAATTGATTACAATACCTCTAATGTACTATCTGTACATTATAAATAATAGTCCCGATCTCATTAGGCAGATGTGAGAATCAAATGAAGAACCTAATATAAAACTTAATGCGTATTGGGAGTGACATGAATGTTTCCTTGGTAGACGTATGTAGTAACTTATTTGAAAAGACAAAAATAATGAGGAGTAGACTTTCTATGGTGAATAGGTATGGTATGTACAAGAGTCTAAGGTGAGTCCTTTTCTAATGATGTTAAAAGTGATTCTAATCAACCATATTTTCCTATTTGTAAGGTGTGAACCAGTTAAGCTCCTCACAGACAGCTCTGCTTACATAATCATCATTTTAGTGTGAGTGTGTTTTTATGTAATGTAGCATGAAATGTGAACATAATGAACTATGCATTTTTCTTTCATTGCCTAAGAACTGAAGAAACTTTTCAAAACTTTCTTGGGAAATTTTGTCTCCGTAAGTTGACAAACTTAAACTATGATGTAAAAATGGAGTAAAATATACACTGTAGATTTTTTGTTTAGTTTTTTTGTAACTGGAGGCATATTTCAGTTGGTAAAGTACTTCTGTTGACAGCAGCTCAATTCCCAGAATTCATGTAAAGAGCCAAAAATAGTGATAGAGCCCAGCGTTTGGGTGTGCACAGGGACCTAGACAAACTGTAAATACATACAATATTCACATGCACCATTTAAATAAGTTTTACATCCCACATGAGGAAACTTTCATAATAGTAATAAAAATTATTTAAATGTTAAACTATATATATTTATATTATATCGGAAAAGTGGAAACTTATTATCTGCATTTGTAAAACTGAACATAAATGGGTACAGTTTACATGAGATATACAAATCATATGCTTTAAATATAGCATGAAATATAGAGGCATTAAGTTCAATACCTTCTTATCATGTAACACCGTGTTGTAGAAAATTCCAAACTAGAACAAGTAGTGACTTTGCTGTTTCAATTAGAATGTAAAATCAACAAGTGGTTGTACTAGAGTTTATGTGATGCCATTGTAACTATATCACAAGAATTGGTAGGTTCGATGGAATAGCTTTACTCAACCTTGAATAAACTGTAGACCAGTCACTAATACTCAAACTGAAGCTCTTAGTAGTATGAAACTCAGCATACCTATAACGGTAAGTGCTTCAGTTACACATCATCAAATTATATTCAACAAAGTGGTTCTGTAAATACCTGAAATGATGAATTAAAATTGTAGATCAGAAAAAAATTGCCTATTTTTCTCACAAAGATTAAACCAGAATTAAACTTTTATATGCTTAAATGTTACATGCTTCCCAGAGTAATAAATTATTGACTTTCCAACAAGTTTTTATTTTTCCAAACCACAAACTATTTAGGTTCTTCCCTCAACCAAGGTAAAAGTATCCTCATGAATGACTAACAGCAACCATAGATATGAAATGAGATTTTGCTTCTGGTTCATATTCTAAAACAATAATCTCTTTTAAATCCAGCTTTAAGGAGTACATTTTGGCTGATCTTACTACTCCTAGATGCAGCATAATGGCAAGACTCCCACACTCTTCTACAGAGCATAAGACTTCAGCTGGAACATCTGAAAATAACTGCTCTCAAAATAGAAGTGAAAACTGAGAGAGAAAAGAAAGCAACACTTGCTGAAGAGATCATAGTTATTTGCAGAACTATAATTTACAAAAGTTTTGTTATGGTTTCCACTTGTACAGTATATCATAAGAGAAATGTCCAAATAATGGCATGCTGCACTTTTAAATAAATTGGTAAATTTATATCAATTTAGTGGATCATCTTTTTCTCTGTATTCTTTTGGAAATAGTTTGAGGTAAGACATACATATTTCTCAGCTAGAGAAAAATCCCTTTTTCTTGGTGATTATTTTTTATTAAAAATTGAACAAGTACTATAGATTGAACAGTGTCATATGGCCTCATTAAGAATATAAATATCTTATATACAATTATTATAACAAATAATGAAGCAGTATGTAAGGCCAGATGATGATAGCTAAAGCAAATACTATAAACCTTAAATAAGAGTAGGATTCTGATTTAAGGCCACATGTCAGAGGACTACATATGTAATAATAATGAAACCCCCCAAGAGAATATAAAATATTATATAGTGTACAAGACACACACATACACACTCATTAAAAAAATTTTTTTTTCAGATCCCAGGATTCAGTAAGTCTGAGAACGAACCTAAGAGCAGATGGAAAAAGAAAAGAACACAGGTCACCCAGAAGGTATGTATGTAAATTTATTTTTATTTTTAAGGTTACAATATAATTATATCTCTTCCTTACCTTTCCTCCCTCTAAACCTTCCCATACCCCACACGTTTCTCTTTCAAATCTATAACCTCTTTATTCGTTGTTATTGCATGCATATGTGTACATACATATATATTCCTAAGTATAATCTGCTCAGTCTGTATAATGTTACAAAATGTTACTTGTATGTTTATTTTCAGGGCTGACCCTTTGGTACTGGGTAACGAATTGGCATGCTCTTTCCTGAGGAAGATAATTTCTCTTACATTCAGAGTTTCATACAGTTCTTTCTGTAGATGTTGATGTGGATTCAGCAGATGTAGACTAATTTCAGGGAAGACATCATTTATTCTTTATCTAATTAAATCACTGGATCTAGGTCTGGAGCCCTAGAGTGTTTTGCCTTCTTTACAATTTAATCTTATTCCTTGAACTGGAAATCTTCAGCCTTTCTACAATGTAGAACATTTAAACTGCTAGCCCAGACCTAGAAGGCTTTCAGCCTTAGCCTTCTAAGGCCTACTGCTAACTGAGCCACTCTGACTAGCTCCTTCTAAACTCTTACTCTTCTAGCTTAACTCACTTTGTGTTCTGGACTTCTTCTGCTGAGTACTGCTGTGTCTCTCTTGCCTCTGTTAACTGCTTGCTTCAACTAACTGCTCTGCAACTCACCCCAGCCTTAGCTTCTGTAACTCCTCCGTAACTGACTCTTCCTAAGGATTGGTCAACTGATTCTTTAGCCTGCTTCTCCACTGACTCTTCAAAAGCTTCTCAACTGACTTCTCTTACTGACTCTCCAACTCCTATATAACTCTCTTTTACTGAGTTGAGAGCCTGCCTTTTCTCTTGAGAGATGGGCATGTCCTTACTCTGCTATCTATTCTTTTGGTTAGTCACTTTGCCATTTATTGTAACTCATCTCAGCAGTCACTTCCTGTATGACACTGAGTTCTTCTGAGTTAAGCTTCTTGTGTTTGCTTCCATTGTTTTTTCTAGTGATTAAAGGTGTGGACCACCATTGCCTACTGAATACTGGGATTAAAGGTGTTTGCTAACACTGCTTTCTGAATACTGGAATAAAGGTGTGTCTGCATTCCAGCCAGACCACAAAGGCCTTTGAATGTAGTCTCTGGAATGTAGATCTTTTACACAGGGCTATTCCTTTATATTTTGTCTAGGGATGAGGTCTCCTCAGTATTCTCCATCCATTTCTGAACATTTATCATTTAGCTCGTGTTTGGACAGTCATGTTGGTGAGTGAGACTTTAGTGGTATCATTTCTACTGTTGTGTACATTCTTAATGTAAATTGTTTCTGACTCCCTTGGATAATGGTGCATTGAGAACCTCTGAGTCTAGGGTAGCATGAGAAACTAAATCTTTCATGTATATTATCAAGAAAGGGAGAATAAATCATGTCCCAACTTTATGGTAATTTTAATGTGACCAGTCTCTAATCAGTATTGGAAATGATCTGTTCATATCCTGGGAATCCTGTGGCCCAACATCACTTAAAAATTTTTTTTTTCACTTTCTGTATTCTCTTTGCTAACGTGCTAGCTTGAAAGCTCCTCTGTTGCTCTTATTATGAAAATGTTCACCCACAAATGGAAAATTAAGTTTTGTTACATAAAACTGGGACAGACTGCCACGGAGCCTGTACCTACTACACACATGTACACAAGTTATTTTTGTTACTGCTTTGACAGAGAAGTTTAATAGTGCAGTTGTTTCTACTGATATTGGTGTTGTGGTAGAACTGTGAAGAACACAATTTTAAAGAGTAGAAAAAAAGCCTAGTTGATGGTTAATGGATTACGTGTGGACTATGAGAGGACAGTTAGCAAGAACAGTCACACATCAGGACAAGGAACACTGGGAGATTAGCAGCCTTAGAGGAAAAAGGAGAATTTATAGCTTTTGAGCTCTTACATATATTACACATGAGGATCTACATTAAGGTATCTATTAAGTAAAGATTTTTCTGGAGTTTTGGAAGAGAGATGATATTTTAGTTTGCACCAAGTGAAGACATGAAAGTTTTGAGGTATAGCAGCCTTTAGAGATTGGAAAGGAAGCAAAACAAATTAGAAAGGAAAAAATAGGAAAAACATTTTAAAACATGGTGAAGTGATTAAATAATATTAAATGTTAGATCATATTCTCAATATAGTCTTGATGCTGGTGTATACTAGTCTTATATAGCTTCTGAAATTACCTTTTATAGCAAACACTTATGGGAACTGGGAACATAGTGGACAGACATTGACAAGAAAGCATACCATAATTCAGAATAATTACTTTCAAAAAACTACAATGTTTTCCTTTAATTATTTGGATTTTATATTTCTTTGTTTTTTAAGAGTTTATAGAAATGAGTTATATCAAATGCTTTTGTCATCAGACATTACTTTTATTTTTGTAAATGTGGCTCAAATCTACATTTTAGAATATAATGATTTGACTAGGACATTAGGAAAAATCTGTCAGCTCAATGTGAGTTTCAGATGAACAAATGTGCCTAAAGGGAAAAAATATATATATAAACTGAATCACCAAATCCAAAAATTGGTGGATATGACAAAAAATAGATAAAAATGGACTGGAAAACAGTTGAAACAGATTCTTGCAAAATTATAATAAAGTTTAAAGTATTTTGTGAAAGCAACTAAAGCATTCATGTGTGCCTGAGTATATGTACCTCTTGTGTGTGTTGGCAGTGGAGGTCAGAAGACATCAGATCCCCTGGAACTGAAGTTACAGATGGTTGTAAACCATCATGTGGGTGCTGGAAACTGAACTCTGATTCTCTGGAAGAGCAGCCACTTTTCGTAATTACCGAGCCGTCTTTCTTGTCCCCATTCCAGACTTTCTATACTTAATTTTAAGTTTCAAATTTGTTTTAGACAATTTTTAGAAATACTGATAAGATACAAAGTCTCTTAATAGCAGAAAACGAATCTCTCTAATGATTTTTTAAAAATATATGTATACTCTGTAGAATCTCAAAATAACTACAGAGCATTTATTTTTGGAAGCAAATTCTTAAGAACTCACATGCAAATAAATCTATTGTTTGCCAATAACACACTAGGAAGTCAATTCTATTAGAAGTTGTTTCATATTCTATGTTCTATTTTATTCTTCAAGCTAATCTCCACTACATTTATTATCATTTGTAAGTTAAAAATAAGGAACTGGGATAATTTGTTATGTAGCATGCAATCAATGTCTATAAATTAGAGAATAAATTTGAGAGCATAATATTGGCTACAGACTTTCTTTGTACTTCATGATGTCACCTGATTCTTAATTATGGACGCTAGATTTAGAAAAGTCATGTAACTTTGACATCCACTGACTAGTGGTACACCAAACCAAGTAACAGAGCTTTACCTTACACCTAATTTCAAACATTTGTTTTTATGAAACTCAAGTTATTATGCTTTTTCCATGATGAAGAGCTTAGCATAATATTTTAATGATGTAATTGATTAATATTTCTGACCTATGGACTTTAAAGTTGGCTTTGCAGTTTAGAGCACATATTGCTCCTACAAATGACTCAAGTTATGTTCCCAGAACCCATATTCACAATTTATGTCTATGGTCTTCATTAATACCCACACTCATTTTCACATACATATCTTTTATACACACAGTACAAAATGAAATGTATCTTCTAAAAATATTTCTGATACATAAACCTGAAATGTATAGGTTAATTTTAGGTTTGTTATTAGAAATAATACAAAAAGTATCTTTTAAGCTATACTGGCTTAAAAGATTAGTGTTAAAGTCTGCATTCTCAATTTAATTTTAAAATATAATTATAAGTTGGGATATTCATTATGTGTTTGTCAGCTCATTCTGAAAACAATCTTAAAACACAAGTTTCAAATATTTTAAGAAATCACTGTTATCCAAGTATAATTCTGCATATAAATACATGCGGAATATAGAAAAAATTCAACATGTTACCTCTTCCTTCTTTTGAAAATATTTCATTAAGTTTGTTCTTTGACAATTTCATACAAGTATAATTTACATTCTGATTATTATCACCACCTTCTATAATCTCCCTCTGACCTCCTGGATACCACAAGACTCAAGCTCCCTTCCTATGTTCCTAAGTTATCTTTGTTTTTATGAGGCCCATTTACTTTAACCTGGATCATCTGTGTGATAAATGGTAGTAGTTACTCAGTGGATACACAACTGAAGACAATGATTCCCTACGCCTAGAGTTCATCAATATCGAATAGGACAGTACAGAGAAGTATCGCCTCATAATCTCCTTCCACAACATAAGTTGACTATAGGTAGGCCCTGTCTTGGTTAGGCCCAATATTGGGCCTACAGCTAAGGTGAGATTATGATGGCATTGCCTGGGCTGATTTTTGATTGCTGTTGCTTAGCTGGTCCTAGTCCCATTATGGAAAGTCACAGCTTATGGACTCACCAGGGGGTGCTCAGTGGCATTAGATTGGACCTGGATTTCCTCAGAAGGCAAGGTGAGAAAACCAGAGAAAAGCAAAAATGAAAGCTACTCATGGTACAATACAAGTCAGCACTCAGCTAGAGAGATGGCCAAATGAGGGTTTTCCGTGGCTTGAGCAGGCTTTCCAACACATAGGCCCCCAGATTGCAATGTGAAAGTCCCAGAGAAAAGAAGAAAGATACCTATGAGGCAAGCAGTCACTCTACACTGATCCTCAGACCCCTGTCACATTTTTATATTTTAACACAATTTGAATTTGCATTATATTTTAACACAATTTGAATTTGAAATCACTCCAGGTACACACATATGTGTGCAATTATCCCCTAATTAAATCCTGATAGCCACAAGAATTAGCCTTATACAATCACAATTCATCACTTTATTGGTCTTAACAAGTAGCATTTTGACATGTCATTATCTCCTAATGAGTAGAGCACACTCTAATTAAGTCAGCACATTAAGCGACAGAAACAAGAACCAGCTGAGGAACCTTCTACAACTTTGTCATCCATTGTTGCTAAACTTTCTCATGTGCTAATTAAACTTACTAAACATTTTGTTTACTTCTACTCAAAAGCTAATGTTAAACAGGTGGTGGCCTTGTGTACAATGAGGTCACATGTGCCCTGGCTGATCTGTGTGTCACCTCTGACAGCCCCACTAATGACTAGCATGAACAGCAGACTGCAATGTAACTGTTGCTCAATAGAGGTCTATTTCCCCCTATCCAGATGTATTTGAAAAAGACACCCGTTGGAATTTTTCAGATATTTAAAAAGTTGAATATACAAATAAAAGGACATGAGACAACAAGAATCTCAGGGCCTAGGGTAGTGGATATAGGTTAAATCACAGTTCCAACAGAAGCACAAAAGTGTTCACACAAACTGAGTAAAGACAAATGAGCTCACATTAACTGATCTTTTATTTGTTTATTTTATTTATTTATTTATTATTTATTTATTTATTTATTTATTAATTATTTATTTATTTATTTATTTATTTATTAAAAGTTATGTTTCTATGCCTCTTAGATTGGAGTAACAAATTATACTTTACAGGTTGATTCCACTATTTTAGTCAACATTCTATTCTCAGACATGGTTAGAACATTTTCTAACTCCATTAACAGTTTATTTAGTCACGAGGAAAGGCAGACCTACCTCACACTCCTTGCACAACTGAAAATTAGTATTAATTCTGAGGCTATGTGCCAAATACATGGCACTTTTTCTAACTTGGTCATTACAAAATATTTCACTAGCAAAACAGAGGCATCGTGAGTTTGGATTTACTATTTGTTTTCTCGTGTTTTACAATATTTCTGTCGATGCCATTTAATTGTATGAACTTCATGCTAACACAGAATGATTATCTTCCAGATGTTCTCAATACTTTTTCTTTTGTTCTTCTCCATATTGCATTTGCCAAATTTCCAGTTTAATTCTTCACATATTAAACAGCTCTAGATCTCATTTTAGTCCATACTTTAACCTGGTTATAATAGATTTTAATTTTGTTTGAGATTTTAACTTCTAACCACTTAGTAAGAGAGCACCAGTCCATGGTTCTTACTGAGTTCTCAACTCAATTATAATTCATAATATTCATGATGCAAGTTGGATATTTCTGTCTTACAGAAACTCACAAACATGAAAATGTTCATAATTATATCATGGCAAATAACAGATTCTTGCTAGTGTTTCATTTATTAATGCCTGATGTAAAGCTTACCAATGTTTTATACTTTTTATCATAAATATTGGAATCACTTTTGGCTGATTCTCAAAATAGTCTCTTAAATGCAAATTTTTCTCTCATAAATTATCAAAAACTTTTTTTATAAAATCACTCCTGATCATCATTCTGTGATTTCCTGGAGGATGAACTTCACACTTTAATCAAAGCCATTTCCATCTCAACCTGCTCTATTTTAATTGGAGATTATGAGGCATAACTGCTGTGCTGGGGTTTGCATTTTAAAAGTGAAAGTTCAATGTAAAAGGGCATATAATAGTTGAGGTCCAAAGAAAATCTTCAGGCAAGTCCTTGCCATAATAAGATACCTTTTGCAAAAAGGAACAGGAAAACCTTACAGAAAATATTTGTTGCTCATCTATTTATTTATTTTGAATTTCACTTAATAGTAGATTGAGATGATTGGTTGTAAGATATAATTTAAAGGAGATAATATAATGTACAATATTTTGACAGTCAAATTGTAAAAGAAATACAAACAACAGTTGGTCCAGTGAATATTTCCAGTTAAAACCTACAAGGAAAAGCTTGGTAGTTAGTTATCTGGAAAGGAATATATAGGAACATTTGTGTAATTAAAGCATGAAATTTAATGAAATTCTCTAAGGCATACAAATAAACAAGAGAAACAATACAAGGTTTTCTTCTTCACATAGCCCAATACTGAAGCACTATAAAAAATTGATTGAAAAAAAATGGCCCTTAGTAGATGAAGAATCGGGGGGGAGCATGCCAAAAGTCAGCAAATTAGAAGAGTTCTGAAAATAAGAAAATGAAAAAAATAAAAGAATGGAGCTTGTCAGATATTGATAAAGTCTTTGATATATCTGCCTCGCTTTGTACAGATCTTTTACCACTAATCCATGGATATTATATATTGGAAAAGAGATAGTTACTTCTCAGGTACCTAAATTAAGGAAGGAAATTACTTGAATATTTTTAAATAAACTTTATGATGAATCACTTAAGTTCTGTAACATCAATATTCCCAAGTGAGAATGCCTAAGGAAATGCAGATAACTAGTGAATATTGGCATAGTGTACTATGCATAATCTCTGCCTTAGAAATCAAGGTTGCTAGTGCATTATGAACTTTAAAAAAACATACCTTATAGAATGAGATAAATGGTAAAAGTTAAGACTTCTAAGGCATTCCTGTCAAGGAATCAAATAAAAATTAGCTGAACCATTTAGATTCATCTTGTATTTTAAAGAGAAACATTTGAAATCTCTGATATACAAAGTATTTTGTCAATACTTACTAAGCTTTTTATTCAAGAATGAGAAAAGTAATTGCTGCTGCTTTTGGTGCCTGAGTTCAAGTTCATAAGACCTAGTAGATTCAAAAAATGCCATGAATATTACAACACACAGCTTCAATTTCATGATCTATGCCTGTGGGTTGCAAGGATATTTGCATTTTCAGTAAATGCTTTATTTCTTTAAAGGAAAGCATTTTATTACTTTTGTAGCATAGAGCTAGAGGCTTCAGGGGACACATTGCTTATGAATATAGAAGTGACATGACTGATGCTTCAAACATTCATCTCAGCTTGGAAAAATTTTTATTTAAAGGAAAGATGAGTGAGTCACTGAATTTATATGTTCTAATATTTATATTTGTCTATGATGCCACGTTTCCTTTTCTTGTCAAAATAAAAGCAAACCCCGTCAAACTTTTACTCTTTTACCTTTTAAATACACTCACAATATTAATGATTACTTTAGTACACTCTGTAAATATAGATATATGTCAATTATGTTTATATTTATAATTCTGCATACATAAAACTATTACTATTAATTATAAATCAGAACTTAATCAGGCCTGGAGGTATAGATTAATGGGAAGATTACTTGTTTAGTATGCCCTGTATTCTATTTTCATCATTGTATAGAGTAGCCACAGGACGCGTGTACTTATTATATAGTACTTGGAAGGTCAGTGTATGAGGTTCAGAAGTTGAAAGTTATCTTTAGCTGTATAGTGAGTTCAAAATGATCCTGGACTAAATGACACACTCTCTCATAAAAATAAAATAATTTGTTGAGTTCAAGTCTCAGCCTATCTAACTAGTAGTGAACTAGTGTATGCTCTCTCTCTCGTGTGTGTGTGTGTATGTGTGTGTGTGTGTGTGTATGTGTGTGTGTGTGTGTGTGTGTGTGTGTGTGTATGTGTGTGTGTGTGTGTGTGTATGTGTGTGTGTGTGTGTGTTTGTGTATGTGTGTGTGTGTGTGTGTGTATGTTTAAGACAGGGTCTCCTTCTAGGGTAGTTAGAATCTCACTGAGTAGACCAAGGGGCCTTTAAACTTCTTGTCAATCCTTCTATTTTAGCCTTGCACGTGCTGAGATTTTAGGTTTGTTCCATCAAGCACATGTAAATTCATATTCTTTGTTTATTAGAGAAACTTTATGGAAAGGACACCACACATTCATCCAGCCATATGAAAAGGAAAGCTCCGTTTAGATCTATATTTTATACACATTGCACATACATATAGACATTTACTTACTTCCAGTGAGCAGTCACCCAGTATAATGGTCCTATATCACTGTGGAAATGGTTCCAGAATTAAATACTCTATAAATCAAGGTTGTATTAAAATGTTCTTCCTCTAATCTACCCAACTTTCCTCATTTTTTTGTGAATATCTAACAATTGAGGAAAAGACTGAAATTTCATGATAGTCACTAAGATAAATTTCAGTCCACAGAACCCGTACTTTTTATATTTGTGTTAATAGTTAAAGAACTATTCCCTTCCCCACCCCAGGGAATCATTACTCTTGATTTGTTTTAGCTTTAAGGATTCTAAAAAATGGCCCAAGTCTTCTGAGATTGCTGCGCTCATGTTACTTAATATAATTGTGTTCACATCTTCTCCAGGCATGTAGCACCACCATGCCAATGCCTGGATTCATTAAGGAACTTCCCTATATATTTCAGCTCCAACACCGCCATTTGAAGTAGGGGACACAACCATATTCTTGCTCCAGATCTCATTCACTGTTTGAGGCTTCAGAATCCATGAAGACTCTGGCTCCTAGTCCACCATGTCCTACTAGCTTAGGGAGGTAACCCGGATTCCGCCTGACATCCAGTCTCCATGAGTTCTTATTTGCTTCCACCGCTCTCTTATTGACCATTTCCATTTCTAAGTATTTGTTTAGTTAATTTTTAATTTTATGTTTTTGAGTGTTTTGTCTACATGTGTATATATGCACCACATGTATATCTGGTGATCATAGAGGCCAGTAGAAGATTTTGGAACCCCCGGAAATGGAGTAACTGATAATGTGGTCCACAGTATGGGTTAAAGAAACCTGAAACTGGATCTGCAAGAGCTCAAATTGATTTTCACCACAATGTCATGCTCAGCCCTTATTTCTGTTTCTATCAGGCAGATGCTAAGGTTATTTTAAATTCCTGACTGTATTTGAGGCTCACTCCACAAAAAGAAACTCATTTGTGGTTCAGTAATTCTGTTAAGTTGACAAAGATTCCTTGGCTGATGGGGTCATAAGCCTTAGGAGGTTGGGGAAATTTACTGCTGTTATTTTTGTTATATGCTCTTTTTGTCAAACAGTTTTTAAATAACTGTCACTACACCTAGAGATTAGTGCTGTACCCAACCCTCACTAGAGGCTTATATACCTGCAGAGCACAGAGCTTGAAGCAGAAAGTCATACCCAGCCAAAGTAAAGAGAATTAGTGTTGATAGGGGACTTGGTTTCTAATTTGAGCTGCTCTATCAGGCCCCTGCTGGCCTCAGGGAATATTGCAGTAGAGGAAGCCAGAGACTATGAGAGTCAGATGAGGAATGATATGCAGGTATGCACTGGGCATGACACAGCAATTACATTCCATGAACTGACTGAAGCTGTGGTTATCAACACAAGTTGTCCATCAATATTTTGTCTTAGATTGGGAGGCAGGCACGAGGCACCACCCTTCCATGAGGGATTAATGACATTTAAATGTTTTTGGCTAAGGAGTATCATTTTCTTCAGCGGTTAACCTCTGATAAGCTGGTCTTCTCCGGTGAATAACCCCCTACTCAGAGGCAGGAGACCTTCACTACCCTCAGTGAGTCACAAGCAAGTAGAAGACATGAAAATGAGGAAGACTTGTTGGAAACAAGGGGTTCAGTACGAGAAGAGTTGTGATAAGGAACTGGAATGGTGGTGAAAGGAGAAATCTTCATTATAAAAACTGCGGGGGTCTGAGTCCAGCTCTAGTTCCCGTGATGGGTTCCTCAGCTTCCACGAAAGAGGATAAACAAGGTAAACTGTCAAATGAGCGCAGTACTTCACTCTTCTATGGGACCCTTAGTTGGCAGGATTAATGCTCTTTAATAAGACACATAGAATACGTCTTATGGTAATTATGACACGCAAGAGGGCTTCTTTAATAGTAAAATAAAGAAAAATAAAGAAAAGCAAAGAATAAAATCAAAGAAAATAACAATGTACACATTAAGGGAATAAAACAAAGTTTCTCTAAGCTAGTTATCCAACTCTCTAGGCCTTGCAATCTATCTTCCTCAGTTAGTTCATTTTTGCTTCGTCTCTCCTGAGCTGTCTGTCTCTGTCTCTATGTCCGTTGTTCTCGTTCTCGTCTCTTGTGGTTCGTGGTTTCGTAGTTCGTTCAAAGGGTTGCAGGTGTCAGGCATATCTCAAACAGGAACCAATGCGAAGGTATCTCTCCTCTTTACAGCTGCAGGCTTCAAAGTTACTCAGTTATCACCAAAGAGTAAATGATACAATGATTAATTAGTGGATGGTAGGGATGTCACTGCTGATTGTCATTTGCCTTGCACAGCTAGTTCAGGGTGCCATGAAGGCACCAAGGGAGGATTTTATGGTTTTTTAGTTCCTTGGTATGTATTTATTCTTCTGGGTCAAAGCTCTAAATTTCTAGTCTTATCTGGTGGCCTGGCTAGGTTGAAGGCTATTTCTCTCTTTAAGTCCTGGGAATGTTTACTTTTAAGTTGGTGCAGGCTTGCTATATTCTTCCTTAGTGAAGGGCTAATTGTCTGCTTGTCTTTCCAGGTGCACTAACTTTCTACCTAAGCTCTCTGGCTTCTATCTATTAAGGCTTATCTCTTCCTGGTAAGATCAGCATTTACTCCAGGAATAGCTTTATGATGCACTTGCAATAAACCTGGGTTGCTCTCATGTTCCAGGACTTGGAAGTCCAGATGTGATTACAATTTACTTCTGAATAGCATGGCTGTGTTTCATTCCAGCCCACAGTGGCCAGCTCAGAGATTAATTTTGATATTACTTTTAGGCTATGCAGATCTTATTATTGATGAGAAAATGTATGTCACCATACAGTAAAGATAAGAAAGGGGCAAAGCAGTTAAGGAATTCCAATTCCTACAGCAGATGCCCAGGAACCTTGTCAAGCTGAAACTTCCATAGTTTGGGTAACCTGGATCACAACAAAAGACAAATATATTTATCATAAAAATTAAAAATAATAAGAAAAAGTGTAAGAGGTAGCTACTGGGTGGTTCACCAAGATAGATAAGGAGACAGATTATATCTTCAAACCCTTACAGACCTCAGTAGAGGAAACTGTCATGGCAAGTTCCATTCTGGGCAGTGGAACCACAATTAACTGATCTCAGGGGCTTTTATTGACACAGAAGCTCCTCAGATGTTTCATTAATACAAAATTCTGCCATATCATAATAGATCTGCCAGAGAACAGTGAGCACATGCAGATTATGAAGAATCAAACATCTTTTACATAAAGCCAACACCTGTAGACAATACAAATGCCTAGGCCTAAGCAGCCCCTCCCCCAACAATGGACAAAAAACAACCATTTCAAACTTGTGGAACTGGAAATAAACTTCTGCAACAAAAATAAAGAAAAAAAAACCAATTCTTTAGATTTGTATGGGAATTGAACAACAAAATGTAATACTTCTTAAAAGAACACCCCAGACCAAATAGATTTACTGTTGATTCTGATGATACATTATTAAGAATTTGTAACATTTTACAAGCTATTAGAATTAGAAAGTGAGAAAAATAGGGTTCATAAAGAGAGGAAAGGATATAGCAAAGGGTAATGGGGTAAATATTATCACAATTCTATCTCTTGCCCTCTCCCCCTCTCTTCTCTTTGTCTCTCTAGATATATATGTATGTGTTTATATAACTGTCAAAAATAAAGAAAAGGAATGTATGAAAACAGGAAAAAGTACTTTTGAAATACAATAAGCTGCCACACTGTTTCTTTACAAAGTGACTGTTATTCATGTATCAAGTATTGTCATGGATTACAGCATAAACTTTCAGTCAATTTTAGTTACTTCTGGATTCTAAGTTTGTTTTGGACCTTGGATTTGACATATTTAAGCAACATAAACATACTGACCCAGTCTCAACAGTTTAATCTGTACCCATACTCCCTATATGGTAGAAATTTATTGCATAAGTTTTATGGGCTTCTAATTTCAATTAAGTATTTTAATAAGCACATCTGGATGCATTTATATGTGTGGGGTTTGGAAGGAAGGAATGCCCTAAACAAAAAGCATTCTTCTCTTAGGAGTTTACAGAGACTAGGGGACCATAATTCTCATAATGTCACTGTTTTGAGTTTTCCTGCTTTGATACTGGATATTGTTTTTAAAGGATGTCACTTTTTACCTAAAGCAATATTCTTGATTCTGTTTATCTTGGTGTCCATGTTTTTCTATATATATTTCTATAAAGGTTAATTATAATTAATTTGTTTCATCTATTTATTTAAAGAACTGTTGCTGGTCATGGTGGTACATGCCTTTAATTCCAGCACTCAGGACACAGAGGCAGGCAAATCTCTGAGTTCAAGATCAGCTTGGTGTATAGAGCAAGTTCTAGGACAGCCAGAGGTACACCATGAGACTCTGTCTAGGAAAACCTAAAAGTAAAAACAAAAATAAAAACAAAACAAAATCTGTAATCTTTCCACTCTTCTTGCACTCACCACATTTCTTTCAAAATAAGTTATAGTCCAAATATAATAAAGGTCAGTGGGACATTTACTTTTTCAGTAGGTTCCTCCATCTGCCTAGAAGTTTTTCTTTTCCTAGCTCATTTATATAGGTTACGTTGGTCATTCATTACAGTTACCAAATGACCTTGTCACAGAATGTTTATTTCATAATTACAAGTTGAGGATACTGTTCATATTCAAAACGTTGAATTTTTGTTATCATATTTATTATCATATGGGCCACCCAAAGTACCTTTTATTTAAGTATGGCAAGGACACTTTCATTTATATCTTCACTGTCCATTAAGATTATATATGTTCCTTATGCAATAAGGCTCAGCATAGTGTTATCAGATAGTAGTCCACGCCTTTATAAAAGTGGATACTTTAAAATTATACTCTAATATATTCTAAGTTTTAAGATCATATCAATTTTCTTTAATAAAAGCAAATGTAACTGAGCCCTAAAAGCAAGTTTGAAGTTGCTTTAAAATTGTATAACCCATAAATTGCTATAGTAGTAAATGTTTTTTCCCCCCAATATTTTCTGAAGAATATCAGAGAAATTCCTGATGTCCACTCTTTATAATCATGGAAATTTCCAGAAACTTTTAATATCACTTCATCCTGAAGAATGTCAACATTGAATTTGTAGTCTGTGTGTTAAATGAAAGTATACTCCTGGAAGAAAAATAAAACCACATTTTTTCCTGTTAACTTGATGGAGTGATACTAGCACTGCTAATATTTCTACCTACGTCAATGAAAACAAGACTCCATCTATTTCCATCCTTTTGGGACTATCTGAAGTCTCTATCCATGGCTCTTGTTTAATTTTCACCAAGGAATCCTGCTATTAATTCTGATTCCTATACTTACTTTGACTTAATTATCTCTCTGTTGGTGGTAATATTACCAATAATATTTTTAATTAAGTATTGACTTGATTTAATGATTTAAATGTCAACATTGTATGATTAATAAATATAGCAACAGTACTTTTCAACTTAATCTGATCTATATGTGTTTTGTGAGGTTGTGGCAATCAGGATTTAAAATTAACATTGAATATTCAATATAGTGACAGTATGTTCAATATATAATAGATGCATATTGAAGTCTATTCCAGAAGAATGCAAATTCATCATAACTGCTTTATAACTAGGGTAGAGAGAGGCATAAAAAACCAAACATGTCATAGTACGACAACCCTTATTTTGTGATGTATCTTGAATTGATTCGGATTTAGACATATTTGAAGCTTTGAAGGACAAATTTTATTCTATAGGTCTATAGGTCTTGGTCGACTATTAACCAAGGAGACTGAAAGCACTATTTTACCTGCACTTACCATAACTTTATTAATTAAAAATAATTATATTAAAGGTATTCTATGTTGTTTTAAATGATACAATTAAGTGGATTTATGTGTTTTAAATGTTTTGTTACAAACTGTCTACTTAAAATGCACGGACTACATATTGATACATCTCTTTATATTTTAGATAAATTCTACTACTGTGATGTCACATAATTTAGATTTTTATTTCACAAACTTCACAAATAATATTTGGTCACAAATTCCTATTTGGGGTTTTATTTCACCTAGAACCATTCATAATAATACTATTGTAGCTCACTTATTTTATAATTTATTAAAATTTTACTTTCAGATACCTAAGAAGAATATAGAGTAAAGTGTTACATTTATAATATATCTTTCAAGATTCGTATTTCTCAAACTTTACTCCTAGAACAACTTTGGTAAGTTCTTAAGAGGATGTCAGTTCATAAATGAATTAATGTTGCAATAAAAGTTGCTTTAAGGACTAAGTCTCTCTATTTAGTTTTCAGGCTATGTGTGACAGTAGTTAGGAGACCCATTCAAGACTCTATATCTAGATTTTGGATTTCCCAGCAGCCAGAACTATGAGAGAATAAGTTTCCTTTACTTGTTTATTATACAGTCACAGCATTTTGTTGTAGAAGCACAGAATTGACCAAATGAACCTGTGCTCAGTCATTCTAATCTTTTGTTCAGTCCCAACACCTTTGGCCTAGCTCAGTGTAAATGAGCCTGGAATATGACAAAGGGTAAAGAGCATAGGCTTCTTGTCAAGCAGTGTCCGAAGACTCTCCTACTTAACCATAACTGACTCTATGAAATAAATAGTATAGGGTCTAAATTTGTGCAATCATCAGATTTTTTAAAAATAACTCATCAAAGTCTGCATAAATTAAATACTTTTAACCTTTTTAAAATCTGTATATTCATAAGGTTGTCAGAGGACCTAATTTCTTATGTCAATCCATTAAAATTTTAGTAGCTACTCCATTTATTTTTAAATGTCACCTTTAGTTGAATCTCTAAAAACTTTCATATAGCTTAATTATCTTGATGGCTTTTTACTTCTCTCCTTCCCTCATCAGTTCCTCTCTTTGTATAATTTAAAAATTCCACCCATTAGTTAGTTCCATTTGAGAAGAGGAAAATCCTACAGCTTCCCACACTTTACTTTTTCTCCTATCAAATAAAGTAACAGAAGTGTTCTGTACAATTACATCCCGTTTTCAAAGCATCAATCCCTACTGAGCAGGAGACATGAAGCTAGAAAAGATCTTAGTGTCACGCACATATGAAAGCTCACTCAGAGCTTTACAGTTCCAGATGCCTCCAGCTGTTCCACTGACAACTTAAGTTTTAGAATATATCAAAGCAAAACAAAACAAAATTCAGAGCACTCCACAGCACCAGGAATTACAGGTCTCCTGGTAAATTTCTTCCTGCCAGTAAATGCATAGCTCGTGCAGCCTAAATCCTGAGTGATTGGCAAGCCCCTCTGGAAAATGACCATTTCTCCAACAGCTTCATTCTTGACAAACAATGTCTTAGCTTTTTTATCTAACACATGTTGTCAGAGATCATGTTTATACAAGATTCCCATTCCCATAGATTTTGTACATTTGTGTATTTAAAAAGTCTCATGTGTTGTACAGATCGTCACCATATTAGGATTATTTAAGTCAACGAATCAAAGAAGTTTAGTACCCAACAACATCAACAACAAGAATCCAAATAAACTCTAAATTCTTTATTCTCAGACAGATGTTCTTTGTCATCAAAATAAACAATTGGTAATTTTAAAAGAAATCTCTCTTCAAAAATATTCTATACAAAATTTTCCTGGGGAAGTTTTTACTCATCTGGTTATTGATTAATTTAGATAGCCTAAATTTGGCAATTGACATCCATCAGTAAAACAACTCACATAGCAGTTCCTGTTGGCAGACAGCACAAGTTGGAATTCAGCTCATAACAATTTACAAATTTTAAAGTACAGGTTCCAATGAATTCTGAACTATTTGCCCTTCAATCCAGCAATATAATTAAGACACTGAAGATATTAAAGTCTGTGAGAGTTTTATCATGTCATGTCTATAAGGCTTCAGGCTCCTGCTATTTGGTTAACCTGTACCCACTTCCCATAATCAAATATTTGCTTGCTGTTTCAAAATTTTAATGTGAAAAGAAGAAAAAAGTTTTAAATATTTGGCTTCTTTACTCAGTAAAATTATTTTTGAATCAGTTCATACTGTTGATAATATCAATAACTTATTCCTTTCTCTACCTAAATGACATACTGCTGTAAGAATATGTCATAATTTATTTATTCATTGACAAAGTATATGTGCTAATTATAACACCATTAGACTGTCTTTTTGTATTTAGCTCCTATTTTTCATACATGTGGGGACATGTTAGTTTTGGGTCAATATGTCATTCCTTTAATTATTGTCATATGCTACCTGCCTTGTTACACTTGCCTATAACTATACTAAAGAGTTTTCTCCCCTGATTTTCAAACTTCTTATTCTTTCTTTGTCTTATGACTATTTTGTATAAATAAAATATATTACATATTTAAATTGAAAGTGCCAAGTTGTAGTACTTTTCAGAGGTTCCTGCCTTTATTTATTAAGGCAGAATGAGCCATATAACCTTAAATCAATAAAATAAATTTGAGATTTTGATTATAGTCTAGAAAATGTTCACTATAATGTTGTTTGTTGTACATACAGTGTGTTCATACTGAACTACATAATCTCCTGACCAGAATAATGTATTTCACATTAATGCTTATTTACTGGAATATTTTCAACCAGTTTCTGTCTCTATTAATTTTTCCTCTCAATTTCACCAGCTTGAAAACACAATTAGTGCACCTTAAAATCCTTTTGCCTTAATGTTACATTTCTAGTTCTCTTCTCTTCAAAATTTGGCAGACTTCCTAATATGGGCTCTGTGGATTTCAGTCATATGTGATCTTCGATTGATTGACTTAGGTATTTTAAGAACACCTTTAGTTTCATCAGTTTTATTGTTTTTCACTACTGTGCCAGGCCAAACAAATAAACAACAAAGCTTCATTTTCCTCCTCACAAGTTGGTAATTTACCTTAGGGAGACAATTATTGAATTTTAATTTATGTCTTAGTTAGGGTTTCTATTATTTTAATGAAATGTCATTACCAAGACTACTTTGGGAGGAAAGCCTTTCTCTCTCTTCATTTCTCTCTTTCTTTTTGCATTAGTTTTTTTTTGTTCATAACATAGATTTTCATGCCCTAACATTTGTTCTATGAATTTTATGATACAATATCATAATAGAATATATGCACAAATGATGAGATATGGTAATTTTGCTTTCAATAAAATTATGCTTTTATTATTCATAAGTACCCAATGTTCTCTGATGGCTAAAATTATGCTTTAAGTTTTAATTACTGTGCCTAAGAGACACATAAAACAAATATCCCTCTAAACTTGCCCAAGGACAGATAACTTCCTGAAATACTGGGGCTTGTTGTTCATATAAGATAATAAACAGTGTATTTCTGCTTTTATAAACAAGCTTAGTTGACCCAAATGTGCAAGATGTGCTTCATTGTAAAGGTAGAAGTATGCTTACATAGATGAAAGATGCTTTTGTAGATATAAGTATGGATTCAATAACTTCTTAATCATTCTCCTCATGGGTTCATGACAGAAGACTATTTACTTTTGTTAATTCAATCCTTGGTCCCAGAAGGTTTCATCCATCATACAATCTAACCTTGAGTCTAGACTTGGAAGTCTTTAACATCAGTACAATCTAATCTTCAAACTTAAAGCTAGAACATTTCAGTCTACAAGACTTACTGTTGACTGAGCTCACTCAGATCTGTATGAATTCAACAGACCCTTCTGGTTGGCTGATTCAACTCACTAGTTGTTCTGCTTCAAACTCTTCTCCATGCTGACTGATTCAAACTGACCTTCTGAGACAGCTGATTGTTTCTTATTGACTCTTCTGATTCTGGCTAACTCTGGCTGATTCCTGGAATTTCTCTGATTGAACTGTTCTGGCTAGGCTTCAAACAGACTCTTGCTGTTAGCTGACTCTCCCAAACTCACTCCCGCTCTGCTGAACTGCCTCTGTGTCTTATCTTATTTGTTCTTTACCTGACTGCCTGCTTTCTGAGTTGAGAGCCTACAATTATATCTTGAGAGTTGGGCATGTTCTCATTCTGACTCATTCTGGTAACTCTTGCTCTGATTTGTCACTTTGCTAATTCTTCACCTTGATTTGCTCTTAGACTCGGAATCAAAGGCTTGCACACACTCTGTACTTCACTCTGCCTTTGATTTTCTTCTTCTCAGAAAGACTAGCATGCTATGACTCAATCTCTTTCCATTATGTCAATTGCTACTGCTTCTCTCTTAAATCTGAACTGAGAACCATGATCTGAGAAATGTGACCTACTTCTGAACTGACTACTTCATTTTACATCTGGATATCTGAGATTAAAGGTGTGTGATACATTGGGATTAAAGGGATGTACTAACATTCTTTCTATCCTAGAGCAGACCTTTTGTTGGATTAAAAGATTCAATATTCTTCTCTATCTGATCACATGTAGGCAGGAAGTATATAGGCAGAAAGTACTTCATGATGTATGCTTGTCCCTGATTGTACAAAGGTAGGAAGTATATATCCTTATGGGTTTCACCTTTACAAGCCTTTGAACTAATGTATTTCTCTGCCATACTCTGGGTAGCCTTAGTAAGGACCTGGCCAGTGTCCATGGCCTGGCCAGTATTTAATAAAGTCATTTATTTATTAAAATATATTCATGGTTGGAAGGAGAATCTCTGAATGACCCCAACCCATAAGATTTGAAATTGGTAATTATACCAAAAGTAAAAAAAAATAGCTGAGTGGTGGTGGAGCACACCTTTTAATCCTAGCACTTGAGAAACAGAGACAGGCAGACCTTTGTGAGTTCGAGGCCAGCCTGGTCTACAGAGTGAGTTCCAGGATACCAAATGATAATAATAACAATAACAATAATAATAATAATAATAATAATAATAATAATAATAATAATAAACAAAATCTTTGTTTTGAAATATTAAAAAAAAACTTTGATGAGTAGCAACCCCACTTCAGAATATTGCTAAAATATTTCCAAAATTGGATTAATAAAGTATAGCTGATTTTTCAAAACACTTTTTATTCCCTTATCTCTTACACATACTTTTGAGTTACATGTAAGCAGTATTTTCTTTTGTAAACACATGTTTATTTGCAGTTGTACTCACTTATAGCATGCATATATTAATTACCATTTCTAGAGTTTAATCCCATGCACAGAGTTTGTGACCATTGTGATGGGATTTTGTTAATATTGATGTATTTGTAGTAGCTGTGACTAACTCATAATTTGTCATCACTTTCAGTTGATTCAGATGATAAATGATGGATGTGAAAATACAGTGTTTCTGAATGTTTAAGCAGGTTCACTCACTTCTTATCCTGAAACAATCTGTTATTGAAACATTCACTATGGATCAACAATATGAGGAAAATGCTTACACTTCTGTTACTAAAGATATATATATATATATGTTAGTCCTAATAGAAACATTTTAAAGAATTTTACACATTTTGATATAATGTATCCTATGTAATATATATATGCATATGAATGTGTGTGTGTTAACAAAGATCTTAGTACTACCGTTTTAACTGTTACAATGTTTAAATCATCATACTTACATAATGAAATAGATTTAATTTAGATGGAATTATTTAACATATTTATTATCCAAATATTATATAAATTCAAGTCATTATATGTGACATATGTAATCATGTAGTCTTAATTGCTTCTTTGTTTGTTTATTTGTTTGTTTTGAGACAGGGTTTCTCTGTTGTAACTCTGGCTGTCTTGGAATTTACTCAGTAGACCAGGCTGATCTCAAACTCACAGAGATTCCCTTGCCTCTGCCTCCCAAGGAATGGAGCTAAAGGTCTGTACCACTACTGCCCCATGACATAAGTAGTCTTAATTTTTTTAGATCACTAGGATAGGATTAATCACTAGGATTAACGTTCATAAAAATATGATTACATTACTTTAATAGATTAAAACAAATATTAGGGTTTAAGTATATTTTAGGGTGCCTAATCCTAGAGTGGGAAATGATATCAGGTAGCTCTATCTTGGCCCCTGTGTCTCCAGATAAGATTCAGAATTTTTGCCCCTTTGTGCTTAAATGACTTTGAGGCCTCAGTTAGGGTTTTTCCACTATAACAGAAACTAAATCCCAGTGCATTCTCCCATGTATGTGTACTGATAAAGAATATTCAGCATCTTTAAAACCTTGATGTTAATGAACAATCACATGCATTGTAGACTAAAAATTCTCCCCTTTTGTAAAAATCATGGGAAGATATATTATGAAAGTTTGATCTAGCCCTCGATGATTTAGTACAGAAAAAGCATAACAGGACTCCATGAATATGCCAACTACTTCATAAACAATTATAAATGCTTATTTGAAATACATGATAAAGAACCCACTAGACTTCTTAACTCTTGAAGATAACCTACTGCAGACTTTTCTTGGAGTACTTGCTCTGTTTATACTTGCTAAATAAACTATTCATAATTGTTCGTATCTCATTAATTATTTCCTTTAAGAAGGCAAGAGACTTACATAACAATGTTTTCTTAAGTTGAGTGATTAAAAAAAAGTTCCAAAGCTCTTTGTGTATACATCGTAGAGTACAATATGTTCTGAATTGTGTTTAAAAATATGTTTTGTTATGGGTAATGTTGGATAAAATACTTAAAGAATTTTTGTTTTTAAAAATTATACAGCATAAAGATTTTTTTCAAACTAAAAAATCACTTAAGTAAGATTCAGTTAAATAAACATATGTAAGTATAAGCCATATTTACATAAGACAATTTGTAAGTAAACTGTTTCATTCAGCAAACATTTATGAAGTCTTTGAATTAATATGCACATGTTTATTTCCCTATTGATTAAAATAACATGATCTACCTTGTTTTGATTACCTATTAAGTAAAATAAAATAATACCTAAGTAAAACTATATGTACTCTCGTCTCAACATTAAGTAAATTCGGCCAGACATGGTAGAATAAACCTATAATTTCAGTGTTAAGGAAACAGAGACAGGAGAATTGGGAGTTTGAAGTAAGACCAAGATACAGAAACTCCTCACTAGAAACCAGGGCTGCAGGTGTGACTAAGTGGTATGTAGGGAGATGTTTTGAATGAGTTTTGTGATACTTGTTTCTTTAAAAATGCAGAATGGTTTTGGAATATGTTTTTGTTTTGTGTTTTGTGGAATATGTTAGTGAATATGAGAGTGAGTTGGATTTAGACTATTTGTTACTAGTGACTATGATTTGTTTACTTGCCACAATGAAAAAACATAATTTTGCCCTGCAGCATATACTTTTGATTGTGTGCAGTTTCGACTTCTGGGAATTTTGCTCAGAGTGTATATTCATGGAGGCCCAGAGAGCAGGAAGGGAATTAGGTTTGGCTATATTGCATTGAGTCTTTAGTCTAGCTCACTATCAACCCTTGGACTCCATATTGCAGGCCATCAAAGACAGTAGATATTTCTTTTTTCTTCCTATTTTTCTGTTTTCTTTTTTTGAGCCAGAGGGTAAACAAGCATGGTAACAAAACTGCTACAAGTGCTGCCTGAAATGTGGGGCTTGGGAAATAAGGAAAAAGAAAAAAATGAAAAGAAAAACAATGGCAAATTTGATTTCAAGTGCCATAGAAGGAAGGGCAGGGGATGAAGAGGTGGATACTTTAGTCAAGAGGCCAGAAAAGTGCTTACCGTAGCTATTACCACTGGAAAACACCCCACTTTGCTGCCAGTGGTGATTTTTTTTTCTCTTTTTCCTTTCATTATTCTATTTCTTTTTAAAAATCTTAAAGCTTTGGCTATGTAACTAGAAAAATTATGGGGGAAATTAGAAAGGTTTGAGAACCAGAAAACAGAATAAATTGGAGAATAAAATTCATTCTTATGTTTCTTTTTGAAAATGGTTAAAGAATAATTTGAATCAAAATGGTGGGCAGAGTTGGAAATGCTTGAGAAACAAAAAACAGAGGAGAAGAGAGGACAAATAGGTTCATTCCTGTTGCTTAATCAGAAAAGAAGTATCCCCCACCCTGGGTAGATAAGGAAAAAGAGGATTTTTTGGGAGCATATTCAAATAAGGCATCCCTTCCCAAGAGAATTGTTTAATCATGTACCTACAACAACATCCGTGGTTGAGGAAAGGTGGCCCAGCGTCTTAAGATTGCCCTCAGTATTCCCAGTACTTACACAGCATATTCCGGCTGATAGGGATAATCACCAAGGATATGATGAAATAGAAAGCCATTCTACAGAAGTGATAGACTTAAGGTGATTGGAGGAAGCCATGGTGTCATATGGTATACACTTGTCCTGTGTGAAACAAATGGTAAATAATTGGGCTACAAAGCATAGAATTATTCCCTATGATTGGAAGGGTTTGGTATCTACTATACTAGAGGCTAGTCTTCAGTTGCAGTGTCTAACATGGTGGAAAGAAACATGGAACAGTGTAATAGGGCTAGAGGAGTAATTAAAATAAAAGACCAGTTACAAGACAAAGGTTGGTATGCTGAATTACAAGGACAGGTTTAATTTGATGACACCACTATAGAATGTTTTTGAGCAGTTTTAAGAGGTGGGGAAAAAGTTGAGTCAGAAAAAAAATTCACATCATTTACAAAAATTGTATAAGGCTCATATGAAGCCTTCACTAACTTTTTACAAAGATTAACCTCAGCTGTGAATAGAATCTTATCAAATCCAGGTGATAGACAGGTACTGATTGAGCCTGTGGCTTTTGACAATGCTAATACAAAGAGTAAAAAAAGCTCTGGGGCCTTTAAAAGCACTTTCCACACTGATGGATTAATGGATTAGAATTACTGCTGATATTGGTTCTAAGGCTTATCATGTTGCTGAAATTGGACAAATTATAACTTAAGGCCTTAAGTCTCAAAACATCCAATGCTTCAACGAAGAAGAAATAGCCATTTGCAAAGGAACTGCAAACAAGCTGTTTCTAAAGGCAATTTTTTTTCTAAATATAAACTAGAAATAAGGACCAACCTTCCAGGGATATATTGATGTTTCAGCAAGTGTCAACATTGTGTAAATGAGTGTAGATTCAAGAAAAATATTCAAGGTCATTTCTTGCTGTTGGGAAAAGTAAAAGGGGACCTGGCTCAGAGCCCAGAAGGACAAAGTACTAGTCATTCACTACCAATCAGCACTGGAATAACAGGCAAACAGAGAAACCTAAACCTTGGTATTGGAGGTCTGATGCATGCCACTGAAGGCAGTGTTACCCTAGACTTAGCTGTCGATAAATATTTTGCACTATTACCAAAAATTTACTGTCATAAGATAGCTACTAGAGCTTATGGTCCTCTGCCCTTAGGGACAGTAGGCATGATCTTAGAAAGGAATAGCTTAACTTCACAATGATTCATTGTGCATTCAGGAATTATAGTTGGAGATTTCATGGGAGAGACTAAAACTTTTGCTTACATAAAGAGAGAGATGCAGCTTAGTGCATATCTTGTTCAATTTGAGTTAACTTTCTAATTCTTAAAACTGGATCAACACCTTCTGAAGGAGCCATTCTGAATCCCAAGATTTTTTTTTTTTTTTTTTTTTTTTTTTTTTTTTGTGAAATTATAGTTACTGTTATTCGGGTCACTTGGCTGTTACTGTTTCCATATATAAAGCGAAAAGAACTCCACTTGAAAGAACAGGAGGATTTGGGAATACCAGAAGATGGGTCTTTTGGCAAACTGCTATTAATGATCAGAGATCAAAATTAATGTTACAAGTGAGCTACTTGAAATAGAAGGTTTAGTGGATACAGAAGCCCATGCAACTATAATTTCAAAAAAATATCTTGGAATTCAGAATGCCTCTTTCAGAAAGTGTTGACCCAGTTTTAGGAATTGGAAAGTTATCCCAAATTGAACAAATTGTAAAATGGATTCAATGTGTGGGATCAGAAGGTCCAATAGGAAAGGTCTTATATGGCTGATATAACTGCAAATTTATGGGAAAGAGATCTATTACAACAATGGGGATCTCAGATGAATATTCCTTCAATTCCAGAGGCAGTCTATAAAATAAGATCTTAAAGGGAATATGCCCCTAATAAAGGGGTGGAAAGATGTCCTAGGACAGTCACGGATTATACAGGCTGAACAAAAGCCAGACACAACAGATATTGAATTTCCAAATTTATAAACAGGGCCACTGATGAAATTATACCAATGACCCTACTTGAAAGTGGTTAACTAGCAAGCTTGTATGGATTGGCCCTTAACATGAGAAAATTTACAGGCACTTGAACAGCTCATCAATGAGAGTGATAGGAAGGTAAATATGGTTAAATTATGTTTTATATAAAACATATAGATATGCGATGAAGGAAAACTCATTACTTTGTAAAATTCAGATATAAAATCTTTTAAAATAGAGGTATAGTTGATTAAATTTAGTGATGGAGGCATTGTATAAATACATATATAAAATGAAAAAAAATAGTATTTCTTCTTCTTTCCAGTATTTTTAAAGTTCAAAATATGAAAGAAATTATGAAACACTTTTTTTCTGAATCAAGTTTATTTTGTTCAACATATCTCCACTTCATAAAAAGATAAATATAACCTTAGAGAAAAGAGTTGGGAAAAGATCATCTCAAGCAAATGGACCTAAGAAACAAGGTGGTGTAGCCAACCTAATAGCTACCAGAATAGACTTCAAACATAAATTAATCAAAAGAGACAGAAGAACACTACATACTCATCAAAGGAAAAATAGATCAAGACATTTCTACTCTTAAGATCCTTATTCATTTTAACATTGATATTTCTTTTATATCCGTTTAAAAATGTATGGTAGTAAATATGACATAAATTCATGCTTTCCACTTCCTGTTCTTTCTTCCTTATTTCATTTTTCATCTTACTTTTTCCTTTCTCTCAGTTTAACCCATGTATTGAGCCAGTCCATGACTGGGCATGCTTGTCAAAATTTAGTTCATAACAGACATACACATTATTATTTTCTGTTCTCTTATTTCTAGTTCATTAGTTTTTATGTTTATCCTTAAGAAAGCAGGACATTGTTCTGAATGTCAATTTATAGTGAATTTTAAAATCAGGAAATTTGATGATCACAATTTTGAACTTATTTTGCAATGCTAACCTGGTTATTTTGGGAATCTTTGTGTCAAAAAAAATGTGAAGGAAAAAATTGAATTTGGACAAAAAAAATCACGTTTCATGAGAACTATTATTTTTCTGTAGCATGTATCTTGTATTTTCAAATGATCAAAATTTGTATATGAGGGGTTAGAGAGATATCCCAGTAGTTTAGAAGAGTTGTTGCTTTTATGGAGGATGCAAGTGCAGTTCTCAGCTCCCAATGACAGTTCAGAACCATGTCTAACTCCATTTTCAATGATGTCTTATCCTCCCTTCTGAATTCTGTGAGCACCAGGTATGTATATATTACCTATACATATGTGCAGACAGAAGACTCATCCACATAAAATTAAATAATTAAATATAAAAAATTAATATGATTATTTCATTTTGGACAATTTGAATTCCTTTTTTATCTTTTTCTTTTTTTTCTTTGTTTAAACATGATATGCTGTTTGAAAGTCAGAGGACGCTATTACTAATTAAGAAATTATAAAGGTTTTGCTTCAGCCTCCTTCAAGTTCACTCATGAGCTTTTAGTTTGGAGGCAGCTAGTTAGATCATGTTTTGCAGAACATTTGTTTTTGTTTTGGGCTTGTTTGTTTGTTTTCTAAGCAACCAGTGATGACACATATTTTAAAGCTGGTCACAACTTAATACTCAGTGCTTGGTGAGCGTTCATATTTCAGCTCCTTTCACCTTCTCCAACCTATAGAGTTCTAGTTTTTAGCTCTGAGTCAATGATGTGTTTGTATCTTGGTAAAGTTGTCAGGAATCATGCTGAGTCTGCCCACATTGTTACTGTGTTGATAAAACTAACTGATGTGTACAATTCACTAAGTCTCAGAACTGACTCAAACTCCAGGGAGTCTAGTCTCCTCCATTTCATGTTTCTGAATGTTCAACTTCTGCTTTTTATCTGCTAGTTTCTGTGTATTATTGAGCTAAAAGCTAAAAATCATTGTTTTCATAATAACCAGGTCAACATTGTGAAATAAGTTCAAAATTGTGATCATCAAATTTCCTGACTTTTAGCTCACCACTTTTCTCCATGTAGATCTTTGCAAAACTTGACAATGGTCTTTAAAATAACATTCTCTTTTTCCCATTCCACATAATGTCAATTATTTCAGACAAAGTTCTACATCGCTCAACATTGTGGCCATCATATCCAGAAAAATAAACCACAATACCACTGGTTTGGGGCTCAGGGTAGGAACCTGCCCTTAAGTACTTGACAGTGTTGCTTCATATAAGGTTTACAGGAGTTTGAGGGTATTAAAACTTGGTCTCTGAACACTTTCTATTTTCCTTTTTTCTTTGTTTGAACTGGGAAAAGTTTTCTTTTCATGTATAGTAATCAGGCTTTATCCCATCCCCAATTTCTCACAGATGCTCCCCACCCCACCCAACAACTCAATGCATTTTCTTGAGACAAAATTCTACAAAAATTCCATTAGGTTCATTTTGTGTTAGTCATCTTCTCTGCTGGGGCCTACCCTGAAGTTTGATTAATATACTAATGGGTTTCCAATGAAGAAAACTATATTTTCCACTTTAAGTAATTGAGAGAACAATGAAAGAAGAAATGTCCAGAATCCCAGCATCAGTAGCTTGCCATGCCCTGAAATGATCTTTTACATTTTATATTTCTGCTTGGGTAGGGCAAGGGAGTCAGAGTCTTTTTCTCTCAGGAACAGTGGTCTGGGACTAAAATTCTGTAATATGGAATGATGGGTTTGAATGATAATTGCCTACCACTGGCTTGTATGTTTGAACACTTGTTTTGCAGTAGTTGGCACTTTTAAAGACAGTATGGAACCTTAAGAGATGGAGCTTAGATCTAGGAAGAATGGTACTGAAGCATGGCTTTGAGAATTCAGTATTATCTGATTTCCTATTCTCTCTCTTTGCTTCCTACATGAGATGAAATGTGATTGTTACCATTTCCTGAGTGTCAGGACAGCATCATGCTCCTTCTACATGCCATCCCACCAGAACAGACTGTATCTCATCTGGAGCTGCAAGCCAAAATAAATCCCTTCTGCCCTAAATTGGTTTTGTTGGAGTATTTTATCACAACAACATAATAGCAAATGCACATATGTGGGTGTGTGACAGGGAACTAAATTGTAGATTCACACTGTGGGTAAGGTTAGAAACCTAAACAGTGAGCTTGAAGGAGAAGAATGGCATGCATTTTTCAATATATATGCTCAGAACAAAGCTACCCTAACCAAATGCAGAGGGAGAACTGTGGAATGTTTCTTCTCGTGATTGTATCACAAATACCACAGAGTCTCATTGCCCTTTCAATGCTTAGATTCTAGTGAATGAATGTTCCTCTACATACTGTATATTCTTAGGGCAATGCTCAGAGACTTTCATGATTTTTCATTTATCCTATTCTGCAGTTAAAATGTGGTCTTGCTGTTACTAAGCTTAGCAGAGATTCTTATTTTGTCATTCTGGGACTTACACTTTAACAAACTCGTTTTGACATGTATTTTCTTCCTTACATATAGTGTTTCTGGGAGAATCCTTGCTTGTGTAGTTATGAAATGTTACTTGCTGTCACAGGCTTCACACAACATTATAGTTTAGAGAATGATGAAACCTGTTCATTACAACTAAATGCAACACATTATAACTCAAGGTAATAGCAGTTAGACCATCTAATTCACCGATTGTAATTTGTGATAAGTACAGCAGATACCAGAAAGAAGAATGAATTATGACTTTGAATACATAGTTAAAATTCTGAGCAGTAGCCCATCTGAACCAATACAAGGTTGATTTAAATATTTCTTTAGAAGTCAAAATGCATGTCACAAATCCAATAAAATCATATTGATATGGGCCATGTTATTTCTAGTAATTTGCGGTAAAACTGATTTTGAAAATGTAATAATTTCAAATATATTTTACATATTCTTTATGAACTAACATGAACACAAAAAATGTTTTTTATGTCTTTTACTATGATCTAGTAATAAATGATTAACTAGAAAGTCAGTGTTTGACATAATATTTAATCAACCTCAGAAGATCTATAAGAAGGTAAAGATGGCAAGGAGGTAAGTCATACTGTTCCACAGAGCTGCTATTGCCTTCACTCAAGAAAGTAACCATCTAAACATGTGGACCCATATGTATACAGGCAATAGTTTTTATATTCTGTGGTCAAACACACCCAGATACTTAGAGACTAACAGAAAGAGAGAGAGAGAGAGAGAGAGAGAGAGAGAGAGAGAGAGAGAGAGAGAGAGAGAGAGAGAGAAAGGGGGGTGGAGAGGGTGGACCTGGTATAAAGAAGGCATTTGGTAGGAGGAAGCAATAATGGGGATTTTTGATGAAAGAACACCATATTTGTATGAAATTGTGAATGGATGATTTTTAACAAGAAAATATAGTTCATTGAATTTGTTAATGAGCAACATTTCAATTAACATAAAGTGACATGTGAGATAATCTGACTGCCTTCAATGAGACAGGAAAACATGATATCAATGACATAAAGGAAATAAGGCCAGGTTGTCATTGTTACTATTTATATACTCTGAGAACATAACATAATTTATATGATGAAGGCTGCTGAGTATTTCTCATACCTATATCAGTACAATCCAGAAAATCAGGCTATAAGTTTCCCAGCATGTCCTTACTAACAGGTTTAGGTTGTAGTTTACTGATGGAGAGTTTGTGACACATTTGGCAGATGTATTTAAAGGGTAACTGGGTTCCTTTAATGATGGCTATTATGGTTTAGTAAGAGAGACTTCAGACTTTCTCCAGCTTCCCGATTCTCATGACCATGAAATATAACAGAGTGTCAGATCTGACTATTGAGTATTTGGCTAGATAAATAGTTTCATCGACCTCCCCATTTCCTCTTGTTTCCCTGTGGTTACCCTGTGTAGTGTTCCTCAAACTTTTCAGTAATTCCAGATTATCATATGCTTCAATTGAAGCCTCCTGCTTGTTGATACTGTAGCTCCATCTCTATGAAAGTCAGAAGGCCCCTTTTCTACACTAATCCCTTTACCTGCATGGCATAGCTACATTTAGTTTTAATGCTAAAATTGAAAATAACACAACAAGTATGTACATGTGATATAAACCTATTCAAGTACTATACATTTATGTGCCACTAAATTTAGTATTATTAAGATATTTACACAGTACATTGGTCATTTGTAAAACTGGTTAAATTACATGTACATATATTTTGACATGGATTTAAACTTAATATTTAATTTAAAGTCATTGAGAGTCAAAATATGATGATTTCAAATCTTTAGGCATTTTCCTACATCTAATGGGACTCTTCTACATGTAGAAATGCTCCTGGAGACACTCAAACTGAAGTGGGATGCAGAACATGGAAGATCTGGTATTTGAATAGTTACCTTAATCACATCACTTTTAATAGCAGAGTGTAAGTGCAAGAAAAATGTCATCCCATGCTCTGAAAGAATGGTTATGAAATGATAATAAAATAACTTTGATCACTTAATGTGCTTAGGAATGCAGATGACTAGATTATCAATATCTATCTGACAGCATTATCTTAAAGTTCTTCTCCCACATCCATGTCACTGTCTTCATAGGCATGACTTCACAATTCTGTTTTCTGCCACAAAGCACAGTACTCATGAAAAAGTTTGATTTAGGAAAGTATATCACATTTGTTCATTGTTAAATAATTCATATAAATACTTGCAAAACTTCCAATAACTGGCATGAGAAAAGGAAGAGGATGCATTCTTGCATACTCCTGGGGAAATGTTTCTGTGGATGACACACATGCATATTAGTGAAGCAGAAAGTACAACAGTGCTAATAAGGTAGCCTTGGAGAACAATGTAGTTAAGTTTAGAAGCACAATAAATATAAACTGCCATTCTTGTTTATATACTTGACTTATAATGAATATGCTTTAAAGCCAATTGTATACAGGATGTTGATAGTAAAATATATTATAATCACAGATGAGTTATTAGTCACTCAACTTGGCCAGATATATAAAAGGAAGAGGAGAAGAAAACTGGAGATTAGAAATGTTTTAAGAACTTCTCATACTTGATGTCATTCATTATGTGAAAATATTTATAAAACATGATTCCAGAAATTGATTTCAGATGAATGAATAATCATAAATCATTAGTTAGCTTCAAATGGCAGAACCATCTGAAACATTCTCACTAGTTCAAGCTTCAATTTCGTTTCAGCTCAGTTCTTTGTAGGATTCAGCAGCTAGAACACTCATTCTCTATGTCACCTCAACCTATAAAGTGAAAACTTCCTATGGTCAAGTGCTTGGGTGAGTGAAGGAAGCTCTGTCTGACATTTATTCAAACTTCACTGAACATGTGGAAGGCTGGGACAAGAAGAGTTATTGTGAGTCCTACTAAGTTGATTGAACAAATGCCATTGTATCCTCGGCAGGAATATATATAACAGGAACCCATTTCAAAAATCACAAAACATAACAAATAATGCAAAACAAATATATGACATGGTATAACACTAGAATGTCATATGTACTCATTACAATTATTCTCTTTTGCTTTTAACTTTTTATATTTACACATCCCAAAGAAATACATTTGAATCTACACAGAAACTTAACAATGGGCCATAGGAAAAAAATCCTAAAAGGGCTTCAGCATTAACAACAAGCACTTCCTTAAAAGTTGTCTCACAAAGTAACATCTAGGGTCTGAAAACCATTCAAAATATGAATGGTTGTATATTTCATCCCTTGGCAAAATTGTAACAGTCACATTATTTTTATTTTAAAGTTACCATGGAATTCATATTCAAAGTAGTTTACATGCAATTTACATAAAAGACAGGATTTTAAATAAAAACTATGACTAGCTATTGAAATGTTGATATTTAATTTAGGCTTCTATCATTAAGTAGAATAAAAGGCCATTCATTACATTGGCATGAAAGCTAAGAAAGAAAATTATGTTGCAGCAAATCACTAGTGGGATGTTTTCCTTAGACTTAAGTAAAGAAAAAAAATGTTTGCACTTCCTTTCAATAAAGAAGCTATTTGTACAACAAAGGTACAGCTACTAGACTGGCTGTTTTTACAATAGTCTTAATATTTAAAAGCAGGAATAGGAATTCAATGAATCTTAATTACAAGCTAGGTTCTCAATTACTTAAAGGTCATATTGTTTTATAGGGCTGTCTGAGGGGAATGACACTGTCAATAAAATGATACTTAAAACAGAAAAGAAAAATAACATTTAGTTGAAGTAACTGATTCATTTTACTTTGAAAAGTGTGTCTTCTTTTTCGACCTGGCCTTCAGGCTGCTTAATACTGCTTCTGACAGTCAACTGCTGCCTGGCAGTGGTGCCTGAGTCCTCAGCAGTTTTGTGCAACTCTGTTTCTATGTTTTCCACTGAAAAACAACTGGACATGTACTTCTTTACATATATGTCTTTTACTTCAAAATGAGTTAGAAATCAGCAAATTTTCATAACATACATAAGGGTCATAATGGAGTAAAAAGAAAACAAAATAGAGGAGAGCAAAATAAAAACAGAATTTCAACATAAAAAACATAATAATCATATCCAAGTCACGATTTTAATTTTACTATACAATATTATTTTATATTCAAATGATAAAATGTAGTGAATATTAAGATGCAGAAATCCATCTCTTTATTCAGTTTTGAGAGTATAAAACACAACTCCCAAATAAATATAAGGATTTTGGTTGGTATTTTCTCAAAGATACATTTATTTTATTTGTGTGAGTAATTTGTCTGCATGAATGTAAGTGCATCATCTAGTACTAATGGAGAATACAAAAGAGCATCAAATCCTCTGGTGATATAGATGGTTGTGAGCTATCAAAAGTATGTGCAGGAACCAAATCCTTGTCCTCTGCACTCACAGCATGTGACCTGAAATACAGAAACATCCTTCCTGCTCTCTAGACACTATGATTTTGGCTTCAAATGTAAACTCTTTATAATGATCATGAAAATTTGAGTTTTAAAAAAGGTTTTAATAGCAAATATTCTCTCCATTATTATAGATGACCAGTGCCAGCTATATATATCACAACCAATTTACATATTTAGTTTTGATATATTGTAAAGCCCAATTTTACATTTTAATTATAAAATAATTCAATAGATTATTCAAAGAGTGAGTTTGTTATTATTTTTAGCAAGTCTGAGATATTTGCATGAAAAAATCAAAAATAACTGGAAATGTTGTATGATAGTTTCTGATTGACAATTTAATCTTATGAAAGTGAATTGAAGAATTTGTTACCTTTGTACATATTACTACTTATATGTCTTTGATATATAAATAAAGTTAGCCTCAGAATTTAAAATGTATTTTAATTTTTTAAATTATATTTATTTAAAGATAAATGAATAATAAAACCTTATATACATTATTGTTTACATTCTTTTTTGTACAAAATAGAATATTTTCAGTTAATGCTATTGGGTGATTCTTATTAACTGAGAAAAAATTGAGTAGTGAAATCCTGGTAGTAGAAGTTAAAAATTACCAATGGGTAATAAAATACATTTGTATTTATTTAACATCTCACCATTTCATTTATTTTTTTGCCATGATTTCTCTACATTTTTTATTTATGAAGCTCTATATGGTTCTGTAACTTGGAAATTTGTGTAACATAATTTTAATGATATTGAAAGATCAAGTGCAATTTGTACAACAAAATTTTGAATCTATAAATAATAGAATGTGTCCAAGTAAGAGAAACTGTGAGGAGGCAGATAGAAGGAAAGACAAAATATATTAATGCCTGTTAAAGGCCTCTTTCTTCATAGATGTGTGGTCATATATCAGACAGGGAATATGATAAATGACTAGACTATAAATTATTAAGCCCAAAGCAATTTTAACATTTTTTATTGTTGGTCAAAATGGAATTCCTCCTTTGCCCTCTCATAGTTCTCTAGAGTAAACTGTCAAGAATTAAAGAAAAGAAAAATAAACAAGTTATCAATATGTAAACAGAGAAAACCACATGACAAGGGGCATAATTACAATAATTTGATCATACACTAATAACAGTATTAAATTTATACTTTATTTTTTCTATGAGACATGGAAAACTTGCAGAGTAAACATTCCTGAAAAAAGAGGGCATCTTGAAAGAAGTGTCTCTTTCAAGTGGGGGTTTGGGGGAACAATTATGTGTGCTTACATTTTGACACCGAATATATCAATGACATTCCAGGACACGCCACATGCTCAAGATAATTGGCCAACACAAAACTAATTTAGTTTTGGTTAATTTGTTTATTTTTTGCTGTTTTTATTTTACTTTACTGTATTTTTAAAAGGTAATATGAATTTTTGTTGGTTAAGGAGGTGAGAAGGAAATGGAAGAAGTTTGAGGAGGGAAAAAAATATGATCAAAATATATTGCATGAAAAAAATTAGAAGCCAATAAATACTGGAGAAAAAAAGATGTAATCAAGTTTGTAGTTAAAATTACCTTAATTTTTTCTATATATCAAATTGCTTCATTTTTTATTAATGTGCTTAAATCATTATATTGGGGAGACTTGTTATCTGAGTCCCACGATTATTAAAATGCAGTAATTCAAAATTAGATGCCTTAAAAGAAATATTGTGAATTTATACAGGGCTTAGGTATTCAAACAGTTTGACATCTTCTTAGAGTTTATGAGTAAGGTGGCTTTATGTTATCTGGTAGATACCAATTTGGATTAGTCTTCTTGTTTTGGCCTTTACTGTATAAAAGATTTTTTGTTTCTAACATTTATAACATTTTCTCATCTTTTATTTGTTTATCTGTGTATAATTTTTGTGACTCCAGATGAGCAGTTGCTGGTAACAACAAACCATGTAATGTTTAATGCCACATGATATGGTGTTCTTTTGACTTTAACCAGGCTATAATTATTTCATATTTACTTGGGTTTGTTGAGTTTCTATTATATCTATGACACAAAAGCATGGAACTTTTAATTAAATCCCACATCCAGTTTGTTTCATTATAATGTAAACTAATAGGCTTATTAATACATTCTGCTTTTATCAATGCAAACCACATTTTTAATGTATTGTTATGATTATTAGATTGCTTATTACTGTCAGTACTCTAATTACAAAACTTTATATAAATGATACATTTTTCATACCATTTACATATATTACATGTATAATGCAATTATGTATAGATACATAATATTGAATATAATATATATAAACCTTGTATTTAATGCAATGTTTAATAAACTCTAAGTATTTTAATAACATATGCATTACAATATAGCTGGAAAATATACACTATAATATTCATAACATAGAGAACACTCAAGAAATAATAATCACTGATACTATTATAGCCATTTTTTGATTAAGTTGTTTCTTGGGCTTTGTATATGTGTTTAAGCTATTTTCTTTATATATCTTAGATGTTAATCTACTCTCAAGTGTATAATTAGCAAAGTTTTTCCTCATTCTATTGGATGTCTTCAGGCAACTGTTTCTTTAGAGTTGCAAGAGCTTCTTAATTCCATGTAGTATCGCTTCTAATTTCTAGGATTTCTTCCTGGGCTATTAAGAACTGTCAAAGCATGATCCAGTAATGGAGCCATGTGAGGAGAATTCTGAGTGCTTGTGAAAAAAAAATTCCAAGAAAACAAAACAAAAGCCTTGTGATCTTAGTTATTTCAAAACTCAGAATTTTTCATGTAATGTGTTTCTGTTTACCTCCCAGGTATAGTGGATTCAATTAAATCTTTATATGTCTGTCTCTTGTAGAGGAGTAGGCTTGTGTGAAAGCTAGTAAGTGTCTATATTCTAGGGGTCTATATGAAGGAGTCTCATTCTTAAACATGTGTGGTCCAGATGGAGTGTAAAAAATAAAGTTAAGAATGTTGGTACACACCTTTAACCCCAATGTTCAAAATTCAAAGAGCAAGTGGTGGTACATGCCTATAATCCCAGAACTTGGGAGATAGGAAGTAGAGCTGAGAAGGCATCAGTGTCAGACAGGAAGTGACATTTGAGATGAAAAGAGTGAAAGACAGGAAAAATAATGAATAAGACAAGAGTTAGCAGGATGAGTCAACGTAAGGATACACCCAACTTTCACAATATAAAAGCAGGTTCTCAAATCAGAGCAGGGTCACTTACAGCAGACAGTATGAGGCAAGCAGTTTGAAGCTGGCAAATGGGGGACAAGACACAAAGACAATGAAGTGATCTGACTGAGGAGCAGAGAGGCTGACTGAGGCAGTGTGAAGCAACAATTTATTTATTGATTTAGAGCAATGGCTATACTCTCTGGAAAAACATGTTTTGCCATGTGCTTTGTCCTTGTGACTGACCATTTTATTCATTTGCCTTTTCTTAACCCTCAGTATAAATTGTTGTCCTGAATAAATTTGGTTATTGCATGAGATTTTTTCTGCCTCATTTACTGGCTCCATTCTCCCAGGTTCCATAGCCTCTAGAGCAGTGACAGTGGTCCTTTAGAACAAGTTCTTGCCTAGAGCTTTATCCTGAAGTGTGTCTCCTATTTCTTTTATTACCACATGAAAGTTCTGTGTATTAAATTAAGGCTTTTGAACTATTTTAGACTTCTTTTATTTCATCCAATATGTTGAGTATATTTAACACAACTCAACTGAGTATTTTCAACTTAGATTGAGTTTACTGAAATGTGCCTTAAACATAAATTGAGCCATTTTAGTGCTTGATGTATATGAGGTATCATTCTAAAACAACTTTTAGAATGTATGCTTGTTTATATGCTTGGATATAAAACTGGTAGTTTTGAAAGTTCAGCCCACAAAAAGGACAAAATTTAAGAATAATTCAGCCATCTAAGAATAACAGTTTTAATTCTTAGAGGAGTGTAATAAAATCAGCTAAATAAGTTATATACAATAAAATTGGCACTTACGTTGTTTTTCCTTTGCTTATAAGTTTAATGTTTAATTACACAGATGATCATATACCATCTGGCTTCTATAACACATTTCTAAAATGTAGAATATTTAGTCATTTCATCAAGTAACATGGCTGTCCTTTGTTGCTCTTATTGTGATGTCTCAGTCAATTAGAAGACAGTTTGGAAACTTTTCTTATAAACATGTGCATTTTATCAGATAATTCAGCAGTTTTATATCCTTTGGTAGTTACTCAAATTAAACAAAAAATGTCCATATGCAACACTTTCAGATTTAATCATGGTTTTGCAAACTTAAAAGAAACAGATTTTCTTCAGATAGTTTTTGGTTGAATAAATTGTGGCACATGGGTACAGTGTTACCCAGTTTTAAATAATAAGATACAAAGTCATGGGAAGACATAGGGAAAAAAATCATACATAATGCAAAGCAAATGTGAGCAGCTCTATAATGGATGATCCCAAATGTATGGCATACTAGGAGAGGTACAAAGTAACCTGTAGAAGAACATTAAATCTTTTATTCTGGTAGCTAGAGTAGAAAGAATGTTAGTACAAACCTTTAATCCCAATTCAGAAGGTCTATTTTCTATACAACTATCATATAAGCCTAAAATGATTCTTAAGAGTCTGTTAATTAAAATCCAATTATAACAGCAACAAAGAAATCTAATGTTTCTTTACTTTCTGCCTCTAGTTTCTCTATGTAAATCTAAAAACACATAATCTTTTATGTGTTTATTTTCTTTCACTCACCATACCTTTACATTATGTGTTTATAACTTGTATCAATATAGTACTTTCTAATGTTTCTATTCTAATAAAATATTTATTATCTACTATCGTTTTTTCTTTGGTTTTTTCTTTTTCCCCTTCTATTGAACATAATTTTTTTTACATAATATATCCTGATTATGGTTTCCCCTCCCTCTATTTCTCAGTCCTCCCCACCTCACCTCCCATCCAGATCCACTCTTCTTCCAGTGTATTGCAGATATTCCCCTTCTAACTTCTCTAACTTACTGTTTTACCCCAGCCCCCAGCTGCAGCAATCACTGCCTGGGAACACACAGTCCAATCTGACCAGGAGAACATGCTGGGTAACTGTAGACCTTCTTCTATCCCTTTTCTATGGTCCCGCAGTCGCATCCATAGCTCTGCAGCAGATCACTTGCTGCAGCCTCCCTTTCCCATCCTGCCCTCACTTGCAGTGGATCACACAGATCTTCCCCTCCTAACTTATCTCCCTGGACTTATCACTTTATCCCAGCCCCCAATTCCAGCATGCATTCCCTGAGTACTTTCAGTCATGCAAGCCAGAGGTAGGCTAACTGCAAATGATCTAGTACCTTAACCTTTGAGTTCCTTACCTTTCAAATAATTTGGATAGTTCTGTTCATTTATGTTGTATGTAAGGTTTTTTTTTCAGTTGTATTTTATCCCCTGAAACCTTGTATTACTTTAATGATACATGTTTATGTCATCTACTCATTTAAAGTTCTTCACTGGATAGTCATCATATCACTATAAAATGGAACATTATCATGATCTGTAAGTGAGATGTGATCATTTCCCATCATCCCTGTCCTTTTTTCTTTTCCTCTCTTAATTGGCACTCCAAGTCCTTCAGCCTCCATTCTTCTTCAGAATCTTCAGATACAGTTCAGTCCATTTTGTGTGTGTGTGTGTGTGTGTGTGTGTGTGTGTGTGTGTGTGTGATCTGAGCTCCATCTCCCTTCTCCTACTAGATATGTCTTCTTTATTCTGTCACATTCTGAGCAACTGAATCTTACAATATTGTTTACATACAAGCTCAAAGCTTTCCTGTGTTATAGATGCCAGTTGTAGATGTTGATTCAGGTTCAAAGCTTTTTAATTTTTGGCTAATTAAATCACCTGTACTAGTCCTGGAGCCCTGAAGCTTGTAAGCCTCCATACAATCTACTGTTAAGCCTAGAACTGAAAGGCTTCACCATTAACGTCCATACAATCTAGGACATTTAAACCCCTGTACAATCTAACTAACCTCTGGGATTTACTGCTGACTAAGTCACTCTGATTTGCTTCTTCTGAACTGACTCTTCTGGTTTAACTCAACTCACTCATTGTTCTGGCCAAAGAGTCTACTCCAAGCCAACGGCTCAAACTGATGTTTTGAGTTGGCTGTTTCTGCCCTAAGATTTTTGCAATGTCTTACTTTGGATGATTCTCTGACTGCCTCAGACTAAACTGAATTGCTCTGTTTGGCTTCAGATGGACTCATTCTTCCCATCTTATACTGACTTCTGCTAAGCTATCTATATCTCTTCCTGAACTCTCATTTTTCCATTCTGACTCAGTCAGATGGCATCATTGTCTCTGTGTCTTGTCCCCTGTCTGCCTGTTTCAGATGGCTTACCTCATATTGCCTGCTGAAACTGACTGCTATAACTGACTCTTCTGTAACTGACCATGTCTTGAGCTGAAAGTTTGCCTTTCTATCTTGAGGTTGGACATGTCCTTATTTTGACTCTGCTAACTCTTCCTCTGATTCATCACTTTGCCTCTCCTTCACTCTGACTCATCTCAGATGTCACTTCCAATATGATGCTGACTCCTTCTAAGCTCTGCTTCCTGTCTGTTTTCACACCTTTTTCTGACTTAGAGATTAAAGATGTGGACCATAACAACCTTTGGAATAGTAGGATTAAAAGTGTGTACCAACATTCTTAACATTCTTTCTACATCCCATCCAGACCACACAGGCCTCTGAAAGTGATTCCTTCATACAGACCCCTGGAATATAGACCCTTTGTAGCTTTGACACAGGCATATTCCTCTCTATTTCCCCCTTTTTGTTTAAGATACAAATTGTGCTGTGAAAATAACTTTAGCACAATTTAAATATTACAATAAGAACAATTATCTGCCCCATAAACTTAACAGTCTAATGTTCTTTTGGAGATCCATTTTAGCCACCTACGCAATGATCTTCCATATCTGCAGCAACCATCAGTCATGATTATCTGTGGATTTCTCTTCAATATTCCTTCAGTAAATGTTGATTTCAGCAATAAAGTTTTCCAGTTTGACTAGCTATCATTCCTCCTTATTCTATCAGTTTGTTAAGCTATCTTTCTGCTAGGAAACTTCTTACTCATATCACACCTTTATCAATTTTGGTGTTACCCACAGCTTTTAGTCTCCTGTGGAAGCAAAAACAAATCCTTTTCCCCAGTACAATACATTCCCTGATTTCCATTCTAGTGTTAACACATCTTTATAGTATACAGGCTGACTTAATTCGGCAATTTTTTCTACAATCGAGTTTCTTTTGGCAGCTGTTGTTCCTGCCCCATTGACCAAATTAAAGCTAATAAAACATTATGCAATCCATCTCTAGGTGTCCTTATTCCCTCTTTTTTCATCTCCTTTAATATATAATTACATGTTTCTATAACTGCTTGACTTGGTGGATTGTATGGTATACCTATAATATGTTTTATTTTATAATAGGTAAAAAAATTTGTTTTAGTGGAAACATACATAGGGCATTAGCAGTTTTAATTTGTAAAGGCTTCCCCATTATAGCCATCACCTCCAACAAATGTGCAATTACAGAATCAGTCTTTTCAAAACTCAAGGCAGAAGTCCTTTTAATATCCTTAATATATATCAATGGCATGATGTACTGATTTGTTTTCCAAATTCTACAACATGAAACACATTCATCTGTCAAATTCCATTTCTTTGAGTACCGTTAGGGTTACTTCCAGCAGAGAATGGAGCTTGGTTACATAAAGAGCAAGTAGGACATATTTTTATAATATGTTTGACTTATTGTCAAGTAATGGAAAATTTCTCTTTAAACCTTTGCTGTTAAAGTGTTGTTGTTTATGAAATTCTAAGGCTTCTAGCATATTTCCTACCTCCCATTTTAAATCACTCTCTACTTCATGTATTTGTGTTCTTATATATGTGTGTAATATGTATGTTATATTTTTTTTCAACTTTCAATGTTATTACAACTACACATTTTCACACATAGTATTTAAAGCACAGTATTTGCAAAGTATCTATAATAAATATAGTCACATTCCTTCTAAGTTTTGGTGTTTATTTCTAGAAAGTGTATGCCATATTGAATATGGTCAACGAAAATATATTGCTAAACATAAAACATAAACACTATTAATTTATTTCTTTGGTGGCTTTCTGACTTTAGGCTTTTTGATATAATAATTCCATTCTATTAAAATTAATATTATTTTTTTGTTTTAGAACATTACAAAATAAATCAAATGGAATAAAGGCATATTTATTGATGAATAAAGATACCCAAGACATGGATTTGGATATTTTTAAATTTTATCTACAATCAAATAATACATGCAATATTATTTAAGAAAACCTTGACTACTTCTTATACTTTAACCATATGGGTTTATGCTTTATTATAAACAGACATTTATAGGCATTCTTATGTATTTGATGTTTTTTTCAGCATGCACAATAAGAATTTTATAATATACTAACAATTGCAATAAGGAAGAATATGTCTTCATAAGGTTTCATGTAAAAGCATATATTAGTTACTGTATGTTTTCAGGCTGTGAGTCCACAAGGTGTTTTTCCCATTACCAAAATTTCTATATCAAGAATGAAACTGTACCAAGTTGTTATATATTATATAACTTACTGTCCCATTATTCAGTCTGACATATTATTCTTTACTTCCAAATGCATATTTATACTAGCAAGTTTTATGAAAATATCATACTCTTTAGTACAGAAATATGACTAGTTTATCAAAATACTTTTTTAATTATAAAAATTAAATGTACAGAATATGTTGCAAATATTAAAACACAATAACACTCACTGTACTATCCCACAGGAAAAGATTAATTTCAATAATATGTCTGCTTTAAACATCATCCATATGTGTAAGATTAATCATGTTTTAGCTAGATGCATTGTTGAAATATTTGATGCATATTAATGTCCCAACAGTTATGGTTATTTATCTTCATATTCAAAAGTTGTCACAATCTCAACATTAATAATGTCCAAATTCACAACTCTGCAAAATATCCTATTATGCACATTTTCTAATAGGAATATGAATCTTAAAGATAAAAATGTTAATCTCTTACATAACAATGTTAAATACTTTTTATAATGAGCATTTTGCCCTTTTTTACATCTTTCATAATATACCAGTTTCAAGGAAATCCCCCTTAATGATACAAATGAACATAACATTAGTAAATAACTTCATGAAAAAAACACTCTCCTTCATATGAAGTTATTCATACAAATTAAACTGTAGAGCAATAATATATACAACCCATATACACAAAATGTTTAGTTCAATATATCCACTCAATTTACTTTAATTTTGTGTGAATGTAGAGTGATATATGTGTGTGTGCCTGTGTTGTCTTGTATATGTGGCATGTTGTATAGATTGTAGCATATGTACTCATTCATTTGGACATATGTAGATTCACACACATTTGTGTACACATATGGACGTATAGTATGGCAAGAAATTTCTTAGATATCAGCATCCTGAATTAAAAATAGTTGTATCATTAAAAATAAGATAATTTAAGAAAACAATATTTATATTTTTCCAAACATCACTAGATTAATTTATTTATTGCTAATTACTAATAACTAACCTGTTTACTGTATAGTTTTTATATACATTGTAACATTTATACACATACATAAATAATGTAAGAATAAACTTCCTATTTTATGTAGCATAGCTCATTGCTTTTGTTTTTAGGATTGGCTGCTTGGTGTTGGATAACCAATCTAGATGCTATTCCCAGAAGAAGACTGATTCTCCTTTTCTCAACAGTCATTAATAATCTGTTGTTTTTCATAGAGACACAAGGTACCTTATTCACTGTTGGCATGTCAACTGATGTTGGCATTATTCAATTTTATTTAGGCTACCATATGGTTGAGATTCCTGTGTGCAGTTCCCTATCCAGCCTAGAAAAGATGATATTCCAGTAGATTTCCTAGTCCTCTGACACTTAAAATTTTTATGCCTTTTTTCCCATGTTATTACTTAAGCCTTAGGAACAAAGGTTGTGTTGTGTTTGTATTAATTGGAGCTGGGCACCAACTGGTCAGTATTTCTCTGCACTGTTACCAATTATGGATTTCTATGGTGGTCTCTTTGTGCTTCAAAAAGAAGCCTCTTTGATTATAGCTTAGAGCTAAACTTATCTCTGGGTTATATGGATAAGATAAATATTTATAACACATTTAGAAATTATGCTGGTTTAGACAATTGGGAATAGTAGTGAAATAATAGTAGGTTCCATGGACTAGCTAGTTATATTTAGTTGACTAGATTTACAGTACCAAGAATGAATAATCACCCAAAAAGTGGGCCTTAAGATTAATTAGAAAGCTGTTTATTACCTTCATGGTATCAATGTCATGATTGTACCACTGAAAATATCTTGCAGTCATTGTTTTGTATCAAAAATGTAGCAGCTGTGTCGGGATTTGAATTGCTTTTCTAGCCAGGCAGCCAGATCAGCACATATAGTACCATGTGAGTTAGCCCACGAAACATCAAGATCAGTCCCAGCTCAGGTACTCCAACTCCTGTGTTCAGGGTGTGCAGTGTATTAAGCAATAGGGAGTTGCCTTCAAAAGCTTTATGTAAATATATTGAAATTATAATTACATTTCTCCCTTCTCTTTCCTCCCTCCAAATCCTCTCTTAAATCCCTCTCTGTGCTCCTTGAAATTCACTAGTTGTTATTGCATTATTGACATCACTATTTTCTTACATGACAGCTCTCGTTTGTAATCATCTGCCATGTAATTTATTTCCATGGATAGTGAAATTGGCATTACAAACATAGAAACAACCATTACCTAACATTCTTAAGTCTACATTATAATTAACAACATTTTTCGTAGACCATGATAATTAGCAATGATAAAAGAGTAAGAAGTTGGAGTGACTTAAATGTACATAATTAGTACATAATTATTTTTTCATCAAAAAGAGTACTTTCAATTACTTAGTTTTAAAAGAAATTTCTCAGAATGAGTTTGGGATTATTATCAGTATTTTATTTGATGTCATTTATAGTGCACTTTAATAAAGTGATTAATTAAATAATTGGAAATTTTTGAAAAACACAATAAAAATGTTTGAGTTCTTGTTCTTCACCTGTTTTAAAGCTATTCTCCAGGTACATAATAGCAAACTACTTTAAAATAAATTTCATTCTGCTGATGACTAATTTCATTGAATGTAACATTGTAATTTAATATAGTGGTATAAGTTTTTTTTTTCTTCAGTTGATTTAAGAAGCTTTTGATTTTTCATGTTTTAGTTATAAAGCATTTTTTAAGTTTTGTAAATATGTCTCCCTTTTATGGTTTAACATTTCATTTAGTTGATAGTATATTTTGAGAACCACAGTTTCTTAAAGGTAGTATAACAAATACTTACTTTTTTTCCCATATCTGCCTCTCTGAAGAAATAGTTAAAACCACAACAAAATTAACTTGTATTTTCTTTATGATATTCTCTGAATATATATCAATGAATATATCACAATGTATCTATAAATCAACTGCAGGAAATTAAAGCCTTCATAACAGTAATTCTAAAACTATTGAAGTCTTAACCCCCCCCCAAAAAAAAAAACTATTAACGAGAAAGGAATATATTTAGTTACATATGTAGTTACCACTACAGCATATAACTGGGATCCAAACAAGTGTACAGAAACTGTACTACCAAGCTTCCAATAATGTAAAGAAAGTCCTAAGCACATCCCTCTTATGCTAAGATTAATACAAGCATACTGCCAAGTACGATCATTAACTTTTTTTCAGCTGGACTGAATTTTTCAACAATCATAGAACCATACCTCTGAGTGTGTGTGTGTGTATGTGTGTGTGTGTGTGTTTAGAAAGTTTTACATGAGGGAAGGTTCACCCTGAATGTAGGAAGAACCATCTCATAGACAGGGGTCTTAGTCTGAAAAGGAAAAAATAATCTGAGCACCAACATTCTTCTTTCTCTGCTTCCAGAGTGCATGATACATGACTAATGTAACCAGAACCCTTGTGCTCCTGGAGCCATGACCTTTCTCACATGTTTTTTTTCAAATGATGAGACAAATAAATTCCTCCTTTCTTATGTTCCTTTTATAAGGTATTTCATCACACCAATGATAAAAGTAACTAATAAAATAGAACAAATATAAAGGGCCATTCCCATGATAAAACCAGTTTGAAAACTGATCTATGAATAACAAGTAATATACAAATGTGCAGAAATCCTGCTTTAGCATATTTAGTTTACAATTCCTGTTTGAATATAATACTTATACTTTTATTCAAAAAACTTCTCAATTTATTAGGCTATAAACATATCAGAAATGTTCACAGACATACCAAGAGGTACATTCTTTCTAAGTGATAACACTGATCATCATAAGAAATTTTTTAAAAATAAATTCTGCTTAAGGTTCCCATCCTGACTTTCACAGTTTACAAAACTTTTTTCCCATAATATCATAGATTAATAATGTAGATTCCTTACTAAAATTGTTTCTACAATTAACTGACTTTGCCCCACATTCTTTTTGCATTTTGTGCTTACTATTTTTAATTTTCTGTTTTATTTTTACTATTTCTCTTTTTATCTGAATGCTAAGAACATACATTGCATAAGCAGTTTGCTTTGTAAGGTACACTTTATGTTCTTACTCATTTAAAAGTGAAATTTCATGTGACTTCATTTTTTTACTTAACTTTAAAAAGCTTGATTGAAAAGCAGGAAAATTTATAGAGTGAGGATGAAGGTCATGAAGAGACATATCTACCTCCAATCTTTAGTGTAACATTCTGTCTTAAATTAAGTAAGGATGGGCACTATCTGACTTTTTTCACAAACAGACCATTTTCTCATAGAGAATGACATGATAATATTGATTTATTGTTTGGTAAATAACAATTTATCTTGATTACTACCTACTACTCAGTGTAGCACAACTTATCCTTTCTAGTTTGAAGTGTATGTTGTAACATTTTTATGGGAGTGTATATTTCTAAGATAAAAATAGAATGTAGTTTTGGTTTTCAGTATGACCTTGTCATTGAAAAAAGGTATTATATTTAATGGCATATAATTTAAAATGCCTCTAGGAGTGAGTTGAATTTACTGAGATATTTTTGAAGGTAATTACTTACCAGAAGATGTCAGAGCACTTGTGCAGTACCAACCTTCTCCAGGGCAGATATTTGAGACTACTTGAAATGAATTAATACTCCTACCATTAATGTTTGATAGGAGGCCATAGTGAAAAAGATGGATGCTTATATAATTGACATCCTTAACATTTAGAGCTGAACACTTAAATGCCAGATACATAATTCGGAATAAAATGTCAGGACCTAACTCAATAATATTTAATGATGTAACCAGACATGGATGAGCAGAAGTCAGTTTACATTATTAATAAAATTATTAAAAGCATGTTTAATTGTGTCTGTGTAAGATGATGGTTTTGTTTACATAATTATTTCTGAGGTAAAAAATGTCTTAAATTTTCCTTTTATACCAATCAGAGATGTCAAGTATCTTGTTTATTCTTATTACTGTAAAAGATGTTTATGTAAAAGCAAACAGCAAGTTAGTTAAGTCTGTTAAATACTTCAATTTATTATAGTTGGTATAGGATCAAATTATGCTTTCTGTATTATATATGAGTCTCATTCACCTATTACTTTCTTAGCAAAATTATGTGTCTGAAAAAGTTATTCCAATGTGTATAGTAGATATATACAACCAATACCAGAGCAAAATGAAAAGTTAGTGTAGAAACAATTTCTTTTTTTTAATTACTGAAATGGAATGATTAATCAGCACAGTTAAGGAATGACTAAGGACTGGAGAGGTGACTCAGCAGTTGAAAACCTGTGCTGCATGAAATTGCGTAAGACCTGAGTTCAGTTTTCAATACCCATGTTAGTTCATTGACAACCACATGTGACTCAAGCTCTAGAGGATACAAAGCCTCTGGCTTCTGCAAGCACCAACACTTACATACAAATACATGCAGGCATGCACATACACATAAGCATACACTCATCAGCATATGTACAGAAGTAAAACATATATTCAAGAGAAAACAAATTATAGGTGCTGTTTGATGTACCAATTGCAATTCTATCAATGTGAGTGTCAAGAATTTCACAACTTCTCTTCATTTTTAATTAATGATAATGTAACATATGAGATCTGGACAGATGGTTCAGTGATTTAAGAGCCTTTTCTCTTTCACAGAGCAGAAATTATATATACTATATATATAACTCATGTTGCATATCTCATAACTTCCTGTAACCCCAGTTCCAGGGGATCTGATACATACTTCTGGCTTCCTTTGGCACCTGCACTCATATATACACCCCCCCCACACACGCACACAGAACACAGACACACACATCAAGGAGCGGTACATAGGAAGGTTTGAAGAGAGAAGTTTTGTAAAATTATAGTATGATCTCAAAAAGAAAAAAAATAATGACAAAGTAGTTCTTTGTGTGTTTGGGTAAAGATCTATTTTTAAGTATAGAGAAGACTTTATATACTCCATATCATATATACTCAGTACTAAATGATTATTACTCATTTAATCATTTGACAAAATTCTAAATTCTGACATCATAAACTATATCACCTCTATGAGAAGAGAATAAGCTATGCTATAGCTGACTTCTATTTAACCATATCCACCCACACAGACAAAATTCTTGATGATTCATGTGAAACCTTGTTTCCCACAACAGAGAAAATATTATCAGTAATGTACATGGAAATCAGAGTATTGTAGAGGAGTATTTTATCTTCGAATCCAGCAGCATGACTGCTCAAGGGTAGAAGGAATTTTGGTACACACCTGTAATCCCAATATTTAGAAAGCCGTGGTAATACAAATCTTTAATCCCAACATTTGGGAGACAGGAAGCAAAGTTCAAGAGGAATCCATGTTATACAGGAAGTGACATCAGAAATGAGTCAGAGAGAAGGGCAGGCAAAATGATGAATCAGAGGAAGATTTAGCAGAGTGAGTCAGAGTGAGGACATGCCTAGATCTCAAGATAGAAAAGCAGACTCTCAGCTCAGAAAGGAGAACAAGACACAGAGACAATGGGACAATCTGACTGAGGATAAGGCAGAGAAACAGAGAGGCTGACTGAGGCAGTATGGGGCAGCAAGAACTCACTGATCCAGATAAGCAGTCTGAGGAGTCTGAGGCAAAGACACAGAGGCAGTATGAGGCAGTCAGGGGACAAGACACAGAGACACTGAAGTGGTCTGACTTGGTATAAGGCAGAGACATAGAGAAGCTTACAAAGTCAGTAAGAAGCAATTGGTCAAATAGTCTGCCAAAATCAGAAGAGTTCAGTCAGAAACAGTCAACAAAGAAGATGCATTTGAACAAGTCAGGTTGGAGAAGAGATTGAGATAGAACAGCAAGTTAGTTGAGTTGAACCAGAAGAATTAATTGAGTTCATTACCTCTGTGAGTTCAGAAGGAGCTAGTCAGATTGCTCCATTGATTAGATTGTACAGAGGTTTAAATGTTCTAAATTGTATGGAGGCTGAAGTCTTCCAATTCTAAGCTTAAGAAGTAGATTGTATAGAAGCCAAAATGCTCCAGGATTCCAGGACTGGAACTGGTGATTGAATCAGCCAAAAGAATAAACAGTCTTTGAATATGAATCAATAGCTACAGAATACACTGGTTAGAAGAAATAGTCCATAAATCAGCAGGCATTGATTGAGTACAGTTATTATTCCTGATTCTGTGCTTGCTATGGATGTTATTCAACCTATGAAAGTTATTGTCACCGTATCATTATACTATCTCTAATTTTAACAACTAAGAAGTTTTCTGAAAAACTTCCAGTTACTCCTGATCTCACAATTACTACTCTAATATTTTTTGTACATTTTTCCATTATAAATTGTAGTAGAGGTTTTTGATTTCTTGCTTATTTTTTTTTAGTTTCCCTGATAAATACAAATATAACATTGAAATAGATGTTACTTCCTTAACTTTTGTGAAAATTGTTTATTTTATATCTTAAATTAAGATAAATCTTGTCTGTTTAAAAAATTGCAAAATTTCACACACACACACATACACACATATATATATATATATATACACATTCACAAATATATTTTTATAATTGAACCTTACAAACACAAACACGTATGTAATTTTTTACATTTATAGGTAGTTAATATGTCAGTGTTCCTAATCAGTTGAACTTTTAGGATTTGGCTATTATTGTTTGCAAGTTCTATTTATAATCCTCCTATTTGAGTTCAGGTTCTTGCTTATAAATCAGGAATTCAGAGGTAATTTGCATTATGAACATTTTTATGAACTTGACTCAGTTTATAGTGTTTAGCAGATGGCAAGGGAAAGGGCGGGAGGGGAAAGAGGCTACATTTGGGTCATCATCCAGGGAATAAGAGCTCCTCTTTCATGCAGTGTTCCCTTACCAAACAAGCCTTCAAGACAGTCTTGATACCATCTTCTGTCTGTGAGAGGATGGACAGAATCAGAGTGATCCTTAGAACTTATCATTAATATTGACCATATATATTCTCATTCTAATGCATAGACCTGAGTTATATTTTTGGCTTTATAGTAATGTAGTAAATAATTTTTTATGCCCAAAGGGAAAGAAAATGCATGATTAATGCAAGACATTATCTCTATAAATTGAAGTACCAAAATAAGGCTGATATTTGAGAAAAATTTTGAACACCAAATTAAGAAAAAAGTGTATGAGGTAAAATACTATTTTGAATCTTAATATATTACTTTAATTTTAGTTATACGGGGAAAGCAAAAGAAAAGACATGAATTGTACCTTATGTAAAATTTTATTCATAGTCAACTTTAACTAACATTCCTAACTCTGAATATAAAGTTATGGTAATAGTTTTGATTTTTAAAATCCTGAGTAAGGAGTGATTAGTTGCAATTAATACTTGCAAAAGATTAAGACAGTTATTGTTAATTTAAAATTAATTGGCCTCAGAAATAACATTTTAAAAATAATTTTAATTTACTTTTGGAAAGAGTACAGATTCACATAGAAGCACAAATGATATATCACATCTTAAGTGAAAATATTAAAGGATGTTGGAAATGAGCAGGTTTCTAAGCCAGTGGTTTTTTGGTAATGAACTCCAAGGAACAAATCTGTAAGAATATGAGTCTTCATGGATGAATATGAAATTCTACGTGGTGATTTAATTGGGTTTTCAAAAATTGCTTTAACAATATTAGTATTTTTTATGTATTCTCTAAGGCAATTTATTCAGGATATTTATACAGAATTGAATATGTATAATATGTTTTCATGTTTCCTCGGGAGGCTGCCCAAGTTAAATAGTTAAGTATATCTCTGTCTTTCTGTGTCTTTATCTCCTTGTCAGTGTCTCTCTCCCTTTCTTTCCTCTCTGAGAAAGTGGCTTATTTTACTCCTGTACTTGTTTGTTCACACAAAGTTGCTGATCAACACATTTAATGATGCATCTGACATTATTTTCACAGCACAGTTTTTATGTGATTACTTTGGATCGTGTTGACATCAATGTAAACACTTAAAAAACGAAAATAAGTTTATCTTGTTCGTTAATTATTTAGAATACTTGACAGCTCTGATAAACAATCTATGTAAGCCTTTTTAAAGGAACACAATTTTTCATCTGTGAAAAATTTTTGTCAATTTATATTTCATTATTTGGACAGTATAGATATAGATAGCTAAAGATACAACTAGAAATAAATATAACTTAATTATAAAAAAAGCTAAATTAAAATCAATATATTTGGAATTAATTCACACTAATATGTTTTATACAAAAAGATATTTGGAAGAAATAGTAAAGCTAGAATGTAGATAATCAAATTGATCTATAATAGATATTGATAGGTAGATAACATACATACATACTTAAGTAGATACATAGATATAGACCAAAAGTTGTGAGACTCAAGTAAGATTACATATGGAATTTCTGTGCTTTGTATTTTTTAACCTCATAATGTATTAAATGTGTTTTTTAAGTCTTCCAAGTAGATGTAGAAGAAGTTATTATATATCTTGAAATCTAGAATGGTAACACTTCCAGCAATGTTCATGTTACTCAGGATTTCTTTTGCTATATAAGTTCTTTTGTGGTCCCTCTGAGAATTTCAGGACTGTTAAATTACCTAGTTCTAAAAGACTTTTAGTGGTTTAAATATTCAGACACAAACAACTAATTAAACAAAGAAAGTTAATATACATGTCCCTTCATTTTCTATATTTAATGTCAATACTAAGTGTGCGGTGTTTCTAGAGTACTGAGGTAGACAATATCTGATGAGTGAAATGAGAAGATGTTTTAAGAGGAAAAGTTGGTAACTCATCAATACTAGCAGAAGAAGATAAAAGCTAAATTTTAGCTCAGGAACACACTTATCCAGAACTCTCCTAACTGGAAGAGGAACTACCAAATTCAAGTACCTCAAGAAATGGGATGAGGTGAAGTTTAAATTTTAAATCATTGAAGGAATAAGTTGAAAATGAACATCAGCTAATGGGTCTATAATTAGCACAAGTTGATGACTAGTCCATCCCAGCTCAAGAAACAGCTATCCCTGGTTGTGTAGGACTGATCATAAAGGACAGTCCCTAAAATCTGACCTACTAATGACCAAGAGAAAATATGACATATTAGTATGGGAAATTGTTGACCTCTTTTATTAATCATATTCTATTTGTTGATTACTTCATACCATAGCTTTTCAGTTTAGTATCTTTCTACTAGGTTGGATTTTGGAAAGCAATATAAATAAGGGCAGTAATAGTAATCCAAAATTCATGGTTATCAAAGATAGAGAGATAGTGAAGTAGGAATGGAAAGAGAAAAGTCAGGAGAGAATGTTTCTCATTTTTATTATAAATGGTTGCAGAAAAAGATTTATCTAAATGCATCAATATATGAGATCCATCATAAACCATGTCTTTTACTCAATTAAGATGTTTATTTTTCTCAAAGAATTATTTAATAAAATGCTTTTTAGAATACAAGTTTAAGGCAGCAAAATTCCCCCAGCAGCAGAATCTGCTGTTCATTAAAGAATTTTGTTATTCTGTAGTTTAGAAGATGATAAGAAGTACATGAGAAACAAGTCAAAGAGACTCACCAGGCTTTTATTCTGATTTGTCCCAAGCAGAGATCAGTGATAACCATTCTACCAGACAGAAGACATAATTGAAAAAGTGGCACTGATGCCAATTTGAACCACAAATCAATAAAGAAATGCATTTCACTTTCATTAAAGTCTGAAGTGACAGGAATTTTTTTGGGAGAATATGTGTATTCATTTTCACATGCAAATACTCAGGAAGCAACAGGCCTATTTCTTCAATTCTCTTCTCACAGGGCATTCTAAAATTATCCTCTGTTAAAATAGCCACTTTGAACTTTCTACTTCCATGTTGTATATTTTTTGTAGTATTTTTAGTAAAATATATACTTAAGTAATATGCATAATCTTTTTGTGCCATTAGATACCCCTTTAGAAATATTTATCATAGAAAACAGTTTATTTTGTAAATTTTCCTTTAAATAATTTTTGTATTTTTATTAATATAAAGTTCATGAAGTAAACTAAAATAGCAACAGATTAAGTAGATACATTTATTTAGTTATTTATTGATTGATTGGATTTTTGACAGGGTTTCTCTGTTGTAACTCTGGCGGTCCTGGAAGTGACTCTATACATCAAGCTTGTCTTGAACTCACAGAGCTCCTTCTGCCTCTGCCTCCTGAGTGCTTGGATTAAAAGCATGTGCCACCACCACCTGGCTAAGTAAGTACATTTAGAACATGAATTAAGAAATATACTCATTAGGAAAGTACTACATGTACATGTATTAATAACATACAAATTTTATACTATATATGCGTATATATCAGCTATGTATAATGAAATAAAGACATATCTTTATGGTTACTCTTGACTGGAGTGCTTGAACAATGAACATTTCTAACAAATATTTAATATTTAACTACATGATGTGTATAATTTACTTATAAATATCACCCATTCATTTTCATTATCAAAATTAGCAATATGCAATAAAATTTCTGCTGAGGATAATGCTCTGAGATATTTTTCTTTTACAATAAAAGGAAATTTGGATAATTTATATGTGGTTACAATATCTACCCACTAATTAGTTCTACAACTATTACTTTCAATATAATTTGGCCTGAGCAAATTGTAAGTAAATCTGAATGTTTGCTATGGTTGCAGTTTAAATAAAATGAAGAATATTTTTAATACCTTTATATACCTAAATTTGAGGTAACTGTTGCAGATGGGTCATGGTTGTTGGTCTCAGGAATTTTTGATATTTGTGATTGATAATTGCATGTTTTTGGTAGTATCAGTAGAACATTCTAGTCCTATGAATTCTAGTTAGCAGATGTGTAGTTTCTAATAGACCGTCAGATTAATTTTTCTATGTTCAATAACATATAAGTGTTGTCTTCAGTAACAGAGCATTGCTGTCAATTGTTGATGGTAACCGATAAAGTTATCAATATTCTGTAGTGTTTGGGTGGTCTATGCACCCACTTTGTCAGTGACTTTATAAGATGTGGCCCATTAATTATAGTGGGGGTTTTCTATGTTAGCATATGGTTTCTAGTAGGAGCATTGTCTTCCCTGTAATACGGTAACTCCATTTAAATTGCTTGCTTTTCAAAAGGCCTTTAGTGTTAGTTATTTTTTTCCTGTATTGATTTCTTTATCCTGATTTTCTACCCCATTTAATCCTCCAGTTCTGTTTCCCTGTTATCCCTTTAAAACACTATATTCTATTTTCTCATACTTGGGAGAACCCCTCGTCTCCTCTCCCAGTCCCTTCTGAGCTACCTAACATCTGTAGCTCTTTGATGCATATACACAAATATAAGTGATTATGTTTTCCATGACCTTTCAATTTGAATTTGATCACTGATATGTATGTATAGTATATGTATATATCTAGATGTACTTGAAACTTTATTTTCATGATAACAAGTATAGTATACTGCCTTTATGTATAGAGTACTGATAATCATAAGAGCAACCTAGTAATCATAGTCATATATTAAAACCATGTTTCAGTGATAATAGCAATATGTATTAATAAATCTGCCAGTTTACATTATAATGAAACAAATTAGATGTGAGATTTAATGTAAAATTTATTGTTTCATATTAAATTAAATTACTTGAGTAAGAAACTGAGCATGATCTGGTTCATTGAAATATATATATGTATATTATACATATATATATTATATAAAGTCTATTTTATGCTAACATGTTAATAAGATACATACTTTTGCTTTTGCTTGAGAAAATCAACATATAGGTGTTATGATACAATATAGTCTTTATTCTCCTAAGTCATAAATCAAAGTATTATTTATTGATGTCAAAAATTATGTGACTATAAAAAATGGTAAACACTTATTTACAGTGATATATAAAGAGCTTTAATAATATAGCAAGTAGGTAATCATAGTACAATAAAATATTAAAAGAAAAAAGAAATAAATGAATGATTTGGAAAGAGTTAAAATGTTTGGAAAGTTTAATATTTATTTAAGGCTAACAGGCATTTGAAGACTAATTTGCTCATACCAACAGATGTTTGTTTCAATTTAACCTTTAGACTATTCTGGAGCAGAAACTTCTGTAGCGCAAAAAGAATTTTATGTCATGATTGAGATGAAACTAATGCAGTGCTAACAGGTCAGATGTTCCTGAAATGTTTGCAAGAGTCATGAATGATGAAATTCTAGAAACAACTAAAATTACTTATTGGGTCTTCTTAAAAGCCACAGACAATAGCCTTAAGAAGTCTACATAAGTAACATCAGTGTAAGCCAGTCAAATGTGGAAGAGTTTTTCTTTTTTTTAAAATAAAGTTCCTATCATAAAGTGGTGATGACTCCATGCCATTTTTATCCAGTAGAAGATTAATAATAATAATAGCTCAAGGCCACTGGTAATAAGATATTACAAACAGTAGAAATTAATTACAAACTAAAATTTATAACTTATTTTTATTTTTGTATATTGAAAAAGGATATTATTTCGAGGGATACATTGCATTTATTTACAAATCTGAAAATCAAATCTTCTAATGTAATTTTCTAAAAGTAGTTGTATGTGTTCTTCCTAAGTGATGGAATTCATAGCCCTATTGTCAAATAATTACACATAATAATTGTTAATTATTTATTAATCAAATATGTTTTAAACACTTTAATTTTTCTTTATTTAAAGAAAATTGGAACTAAATTTCACTGGGAGGTTTAGAATCTAATAGATTACATAACATTTTATGTGAGAATAATACTACTTCACAGAATACAGCATATATAGCAGCCTTTCAGTAATGCTAGTGTCCTTAGCAAATGAGTGAAGAGGCCTGCAAATAAAATACAATGTAACATAGCTCACTGTAGCATAAATGCAATGTAAGATTACTCAGCATCCAGTGTTCTTCTGGAGTGAAAACTCTCATAAAATCTGGTGTTCCTTTTGTTCACATTCATACAATTTAATCCAGTAATATGTTTAACATGCTGCCACACTTTTCACTAAGTGGTCAAAGGCCTTCCATTAAAAAAAAACAAAACAAAACAAAATAAAGCAAAAAAAAAAAAAAACAAAAAAAACTAGCTTTGGATGGACTCATGAAATTCTGAGGGGGTCGAGGTGTGCTGTGAACCCCAGAATTCTGGCTCTGAGAGTGAAGGCATTTGGTTGTTCCCCTTTTTGTTTAGCCCTGACAAATCCCACCTAAATTCCAAATACTGCCTGCTTCACAGCAGTCACTGACAAAGAAATATGGCCTGGTTGGTACTTACATGAACAGTGTAGCTGGAAGGCTTAGAGCTGAGCCCATTTTCTGATAAGGTCTCTTCCTCTTTCCCCAGTGAGACAACAGCTTATGCAGAAGGTGCTTTTCCAAGACTTTGACTCTTAGACAATGGACCCCCACATGCAAATGGAGCTACTCCAGTATTGCTGTCTTAAACAATAGCCCCTGTCCCTGGGTGCCAAAGACCCTTTCTCACCTTTTTCCATATAAATGTGACTACCCTTGCTTCAATAAACTGAGACGTTTCACTGACAACTGTCTCCCAGGAATTCTGTTTCCTGCAGCTCTCAGCCTCCAACCAAAGACCTGTCCAGACCCAGCATGGATCTGCCCTGCGTCTTCTTTCCCAAAGCTTAGTTGATGGCCAGCAGTTTAGCTACCATCCAGGCAGGAGAGTGCACAAAATAATCAACACAGTTCCATGGTGAATAGAGTTCTGTCATGCTTCAGTTCCATTATGCAACTTGAAGCAAGCATGATGGTAAGTTATCAGGACTGGTTTAACCAGTACTGTGTGGTCAATAACATTTGCCCTTTCCCCCCCTCTATTTTATCACCATTTTCCACAAAAAAATCTCCAAAGTGATGAGAACTACTGTGAGGCCGGAGACCCTCGGCCCTGGCTTTCTCCACTCAATACAATAATTATTGAGTACTTTCCAGAACTCCCTGTTCCAAGAACTAGCCTACCCCAGAAACCATAAAACAATTATTGTCAGGCTTAATTCAAGAGCACTGTGACCCAGCCCAAATTCCTAAAATGAGCAGCAACTACAGCCGCCTCCTAATAGCCTTGGGCAAGGGACTTTACATTTCCTGGTGCCCGCAACCTTGCTATATGCCAACACCAATCAATTTAAAGGTTAACTGGCCCCTACCTATCAAAATGGGAAAACAATTTGGGAACCAATCAACTTGTACCAATTCGGTTTGTGCCCAACAACTGTTTAAAAAGCTTCATCGTTTGCTCCTCGGGGCCGCTTCTATCCTGTGTGTTAGAACGGTCCCAGTGCACTGGAATAAATCCTCTTGCTATTCGCATCGATATCCCGTCTGTGAGTCTCTGTGGGGGTGCAGCGTCCCGGTTTGGGCCTTTTGGGGGTCCAACACTACAAGATATAGAAATAGATGATATAGATATGTGTGCATATGTATAGACATGTATGATATATATTATATATATGCATATATATGTGTGTGTACATATATATATATACACATATGATGAATATATAAAATTTCCTAATCTTTGTTTCTAGTCACCATTCCAAGGAAACAACAGTATGGTCTGAATGATAAATTGGTCAACAAGATTTTCACTTTCAATTATAGAAATATTATTCCACAACAACTAGGTAAATTGATCACACATGGTAATTTCTATGTTGGTTGGAATAAAGTATATAAATTATATCCAAAATAAATGTCATAGATTTGTCTACTAATGTTATTTAAGCATATAAACTAAGCATATAAACTAGCAAACATCATTTTTAACAATTTGTAATGATTATTTAATTATTTGGGATCATTGCTTATGTAGGAGACTGTAGTGATTTGGATGAGTTTTGCCTTCCATAGTCTCATGCATGTGACTACTTGCCACTTGGTTGACATCACTGTTTGGAGAAGTTATTAATGAGATTAGTGACATTAAATATAAGTCTTTTGTTCTATGCTGGAACAATGGGAAATGTGCCCCTCATGGAAAGAACCTACCCATCTAAGCTTTCATCTTGTGAAAGAGATGGTCTAAAGGGTTGCTTTCTCCATGAAAGCAATAGCTTCAACATATCAAAGATGTTGCTAATGTGAATGATAGGAACTGGGATCAATCTCAAGTTGGCAGCATAACTTGACAATGCTGTCTTCATGATACTGGGTTTGGAGGCATGAAGGATTCAAGAATGAGAGGCCTAGGCTGGGCAGTGGTGGAGCACTCCTTTAATCCCAGCACTTGGGAGGCAGAGGTGGGTGGATCTCTGTGAGTTCATGGCCAGACTGGTCTACAGAATGAATTCTAGGACAATCAGAATTACAACAGAGAAACTGTGTCTCAAAAAGAAAAAAGAAAGAGACAGAGCAAATAAGGGGCCTGTGATTCTTCCTCTGCAATTTTAGAGAGACACTGAGGCCAGACCATATGTGGCAAGAAGGCCTTGAGAGACTATTATGTGGAGGTATAATAGGGAAGCTTAGGTTGCTATTGTAATCCCAAGATGTTGAAGAATCCAGAACCATGAGACATCTGTTAAGAGAACTGCATATAAAAGGTGGGATCAGCCTAAGAGGGAGATGTATGTTTCAGGCAGCAAAACAAGATAGAAAAAAAAATCATCTAATCATTTTGAGAAAATGTCTCAGTCTTCAGACACACAGCTACAGGATTTGGTATTTTCTTGATGGGTATGAATTAACTTTGGATGCATATTTTCTTACCATATCCATATTACACCCTTTTGGAAAGGTAATATATATTTTTTTGCAACTGTATGCTAGAAGAACACAATATTTTATATGGGGCCAAAGTTAAGGGATTACTGACTTGAAACAATGTTGAAACTACAAAAGACTACTGAGGACTTTGAAAGTTTGACTGAATACACTTTGTATTATGATAGATCATGAACTTATGCAATTTAGGTATGAAATATCATAGTTTGAGTGAGAATTGTTCCCCATATAGTCATATTTGAATATTTGATCCTCAGTTAGTGGTGCTTTTAGAAAAAGTATGAGATTTTTGTGATGGATGGCCTTGCTGGAATAAGTAGGTCACTGTAGGTGGGCTCTTGTGGTTAATTGTTTCACAGCCCACTTCCAGTTTTCTCTCTGCTCCCTGTGTTGTAGATAAAGACATGATCATTCAGCTTCCTGTTTCAGCTGACTGATGTCATGCTTCTCCAATCATTATGGATTCTCCCTCGGAATTTGTAAGCTCAAATAATATCTTTCTTCAATGCAATGCTTTTGGTCATGGGATTTGAGCACAACATCAAAAAAGTAACTAGTACAGACTGAGATGTAACACTGATTTTGTTTGGAAGCTATTCAGCTTGATCATCAAATAAAATTAATAAAAGGTCTAATTAGTAAGAGGAAATCATACAATTTTTATTAATTTTCCATGAACATGGAGATACTAAAAAAACATAGAGTGAAGTCTGAAAAAATACTAAAACATAACTTTTATATTTTTTTACTTTTATATTTTTTCAATTCATGGAAAGATAACTGGACAGGACAAGTAGGTTTCTAGCAAATTCAAAATCTATTATCATGAAGATAAAAGTATGTAGATACTTGAAATTATGGTTTTCTTCAGAGTTTGAGTTTCTAAGTTCAATGTTACCATAATTACCAATCCTTAAAGATTAAACCTGTTTTATATCTTGATGTGTGAAGGACATCACCTTAAAAGTTTTATGCCCTGTCACATACACATACAAAAATATCAATTATGAAGGACTTTGCTGAAGTTACAGTTCCTTAATGGAGGTTGAGCTGGAAATAACTGAATACAAATTTGTTATATTTTCAGATATATCCTAAATATCTCATTAATTTTATTGGTTAAATATTAATTATTATATTAATTATATTAATAATGTAATAATTGCTGTTGTTCTAGGTTTTAAACAAATACCTTCATCTTCTATGCTAACATTTATTCTTGAATGTTTAACAGAAACATTGTAACAATAGAGTTGTTTTGCTACTATCTCTGTAGTAAAATATAGGCCATGCCATTCCTTGCTTTTAGAGTCCCCAGTAAGGCACAGACTTATCAATGAAGTCATGAAAAATATCATGACCTTAACTCTACTTCAGGAACATCTAGATATATGTACTATAGATCATATTTCACTATATTAGGCATGTGTCTTACCCCACCTAGAAAAGCCAAAGCCATAAGTAGAGCTTATACCCATGAACATCAAAAGTAAGACCATATTTTACTTGGTAGGTACAGGGCTCAGTGCTAGTAACTACTAAAGACTGGAGGTCATGATTAATCCCAATTTTGCCACTTTCATTTATTATTTGCCAAAATAAAAATCTATGGATATTCGTAGGTATAGTCAAGTTGTAACAACACTTTTTAGGCTATTATTCAGTTGTTGTGTCATTTTCATTACATGATCACCTGATATTGAGCTGATCTAGTAAATGACTTTTCATCTGAGTGTAAAAGGCTTATTGGAAACAGTTTGCTTTCAACTAGGAATGACAGTGGTATGTCTTAGGAGCTGAGCTTCAGTGGCATATCAAGTATCTAGCTCTCTCTCATAAGTTAGTTTAGAAGGATTATCACGTTTCCCTTTTACTAGATCCTACACTCTGTTCATCACACTAAAACATTGTGTTGATTGATTCTGGTGATTGAAGGAAAGCAAATATTCTAGCTATAATTGTAATGGAAGTGACTTTTAAATTGGTCAGAGTGAAAGACAGAAAAAGTGACTACTCAGAGGAAGAGTTAGCAGTGTGAGTCAGAGTGAGTACAAGCCCAACTTTCAGGAGAAAATGGCAGGTTCAGAGTCAGTTATAGAGGCAGTATGAAATAGTCAGTTGTAATATTCAGGCAAAGAAGGCAGTATAAGGCAGGTGAAAGGACAAGACACAGAGACAGTGAAGCAGTACAACTGAGTATATGGCAGAGAAGCAAAGAGGCTGACTGAGGCAGTATGAAACACTGAGAGCTCACAAAGCCACAGAGGCAGCTCAGCAGAAATCAATATTAGATGGGAAAAGTGAGTCAGTTTGAAGCTGAGCAGAACAGAGCAGTTCAATCTGAGGTAGTCAGAGAGTCAGCCAGAATCTGACAAAATCAGAATTTGGTCAGAAACAGTCAGCTAACTCAGACAATCAGTTTGAAACAGTCAGCAAGTAAGTTGAATGAGAAGAGTCAGAGTTCAGAAGGAGATAATTAGAGTGGCTCAGTTAGCAGTGTATCACTGAGGTTTATTAGAATATACAGAAGTTTAAATGTTCTAGATTTTATCCAGGCTGAAGATGAAACAGTTCAAGGTTTAAGAGTAGATTGTATGCAGGCTAGCAAGCTCCAGGATTCTAGGCTAGAATTGGTGATTGAATTACCAAAGAATAAACAGTCCTCTACCCAGTAGTAATGCCAACATCTGGTGAATCTAAGTCTACAAGAAGGTATGGTTGATAACTTTTAATTTATGTTTATGTAGTAGAACTGTGTAATTTATAATAAATATTTTTGAAAAGATCTTCAGAATAATTTCCATCATCCAACTTTTTAGAAGAAAGAATGAATATCAGTATATCTTAAATAATAAACAGGATATAAAGCATTTTGTTGATCTTGCCTTCTCACCTTATACTGAAAGTTTATTTCCTGCCTTTAAAATGGACCTAGTCCTAAAGTCTATGAATTGTGATCTTTAACAAATTAATTTAACTTTCTAAGCTTTAATTCATCCTATATTATAAAAAATTCTAGTTTATATTTCTACACTGGCATGTAATTTATCTTAATGAAATAAATAGACAGCATCTTTGTTCATGATTTACATAATTAATTATAAAACATTTCTTGTTTCTAAATCCTTATCTTTTACTAATAAATACTTATATAGAATCATTATTGTTCATTTTGTTCCATAATACGTAACTGGAACTTACAAATTGTCTCTGTTGCCTTTCTTATTTTTTTTATAGCAATAAAAGGAGGAAGTACTCATTGTGAACTCCAAAACAGTTGACAGCATGGGTGTAAGAATGGCAACTGTACTTGTCAGAAATAAGAGTAAATATTAAAACTTGGCAAATATTTTATGAATAGATGATTATTATTTTCAAGTCCTTATCATTTGGACATTGCTCCAGGCATGTCACATAGAACAACAGATAAAAGCATCTAAAAGTATCAAAAGAAAAAGAAAATAAAATTTTTATCTTACTTGCAGATTATAACATGTTCTTTTTTATTGAAATATGAGTTCCTAGTATCATAGAAAATTTCCAAATACTATGAAAATTCTAGAAATATTTGATAGTTTACTGTATCTGTGTCAAAGGTTAAACTCATATGCATCTGTGACATTCGATGAAGTTCATCTAGTGTTAAGACAAAAAGATGAATTAATTTATCTATGGTAAGTCATTCTCAGGAAAGAAGGAAGTTAATAAGCACTCCATTATATAATATTATGATATTTATAGTTGAGGAGTAGTAAATAAAGCGCATTGGCAGAAAAAGGAAACTTCTGTTCCAGGTTTGGTAGTCAAAGCCTGTATGGAAGCCCCAGCACTCTTCAGGCTCAGCCATGGGGATCATGGGGATAATTTGCCTTCTAAAGATGATACTGCCTTAATTTACTTCCAAAAAAAATGACATAATTTATTTATGTTCTGCAATAAAATCACTCGTGATAAAATTATGTAACTTATAAGAAAAAGTTCATTTTATTTTATCTACCATTTATTTTTAAACATTATATTCTTTAGATCAGTCATCTGGCAAGCATTATGTCAATTTTATTTCTGGGTTTTCTTATCTAAGCCATGTGTTTCTCCTTCAGTTCATTATTGTTTTCAAAGTATGAAAGGTATGAGCATCTGTCTTTGTGGCATGTTTGCATAGGCCTTGTTAGTTTTCACTATGAGGGATATGAAGAGATATGTATTTCTCTATTACTCCCATGAATTACAGCTTAACATCCCAAACATTAGATATAAAACAAATGTAGAATGATTATCAAAGGACAACAGATCAGTAAGGAACCTAAGAGCCTGAAGAACCACATAGTGATCAATACTTTGACTGAGACCAGAAGCCTGGAGAATTCTCAGGCCTCAGCCCTGAAACAATGGCCCTCTTATCTCACAATCTCCTAACAACCTCTTAGCCTTAAGATAACTTAAGACAACAGTAACAGGAACTGGGAAGATACAGACCCGTTGGGGATTTTCCGAGAAAAGCCATAAGATGTTCCGACCTGTGCCCTCACCCCCACCCCAGCAGCAGTTGCTCACCTGTCCCCCGCCCTGTAAAACCAGCTGTAAAACTCTCAATAAACGGAAGCCTTGACAAACCGTATTGCTTGGCCTCCGTCTTTCTCTCCCGTCCCATCTCTTTCAGGTTTGGGTGGTCCTCCTCGAGACCCACTAATTACTGGCCCCCCGGGTCGGGACAATACTTTAAATTTTTTGTTTTCTGTTTCCTTTTTCCAACATTGAAGGAGAAGAAAGCAATAATTCAAATAATCCATTAGATGCAGTTCATACTAGCATCTCTAAAATCTTTTTTCTGTAAAGAGGAGAAAAAAAATCTTGAATACATTTGAAGACTGGCTTTCTTTCCCTAGCCCACTGCTAAATGAAACTGTGTGCCCCAGCCTCGGACAGAACGGCAAGGATTTTTGAAATACTCTACCTTTATGGGTGTAAAAGGCTAATGCAGAACTCTGTTCACATGCTTCTCAGAGTACTAATTCAGAGCTAGAAATTCCATCTCTTCACCCTGGAAATAAACTGCTTCTTTTCTAGGAATCAGTAGAGTACTCTTAAGGAGAATGAAGTACTATCTTCATTGGCAGTGAGGTGTGCCCCTCTTAGGCCCTTTTAAAATGACTAGGAGGAGAATGAGTGAAGGATCAGGATAAGAACACATTTATTGCAGTGTCAATAAAAATCATGTGGGTGCAGAAACTCCTCCTACCACTCTCCAGTAAAGATACCTTCTTCTCAGGGTGAATAATAGTAAGGGTTCCCCAGAGGAACAGAACTGATAAATATATAAAACGAATTGATTAGAGTGTTTTACAGCCTGTGTTCCACTTAGTCTAACAATGGCTGTCTCCAAATGGAAAGTCCAAGTATCTAGTTGTTGTATTTAGAATCTAGCAGCCAGTATACAAGGCTAGATGTCTCGGCTGATCTTCAGTATAAACCAGAACCTCGAAGAAATGGGCTCTAACACAAACAAAGCGAGGACAAAGGAAAGCAGGCAAAGAGCAAAATCTACTTTTTTTCCTTGTCCTTTATGTAGGCTGCCATGAGGTGTGACACAGGTAGGAGGAGTCTTCTGATCTCAAATTACCTGGATTGAAGGCAGGTCTTTCCACCTCAAGCAATCTGAAGTTAAAGATCTTCCCACCTCAAATAATCTAATTAACTAAAAATCTCCCACAGATATGTCCAACAACTAGGGTTTTTAGTTAAGTCCAGATAGATGTTAGTCAAGCTGACAACCAAGAATAGCCATAAAATTTTGGTAATGTAGGCTGAGTGAGGAACATAGAATCCTACTACCATCAGATAGTGAAAATACCTGAATTTTTGCTTCTCTCCCCTAAGAATTTTCAGAAGGAAACAAGGTTAAAATAATGAATTCTATACCATCAGAATGTCAAGTGTCAATAAATGTCAGTGTCAATAAGTGGATATCTTGTCAGACAAAAACTACAGAAGGTGAGTGACTGAATGAAAAAATAAAACCAATGGGTGTTGACACTGACTTGATAGAAATTTTGGGTTTATGTAACCAATTTTTAAAAGTAGCAGTGAACAGTTACAGGGATGCTTTAAAAAAAGCCATACAAACTGGAAATATAACCAAAGGTTATAATTTATAAAGAAGATCTCAATTAGGAAGTTTTGATCTGAAGAGTACAGTAAGTGAAAACAAATCTCATTTTCTGGGATAGAATCTAGAAGCTAGAGTTAGTGAGCTAGAAAATAGGACAATACAATTTATGTGCTTTAAACAATACATTGAGGATAGACAACAGGCAAAATGACAGTTAAAGGATGCATGAGATGATGATAAAATATAGCATTATACATTTTTGTTTTCTGAAAACCCTTCTACAAGGACAAAAAGACCATTTTCAGCATGGCGAAGATTCTGTATTTTCACATTATCTTACAAAAGATTCATCTACTAAATACAAAGAATTATCAAAGCAAAGTAAATTAAAGCCAAAATCACAATTAAAAAGTGATTAAAAGAAAGGGAGACATGTTTAACTACAGATAACCTTAAGTTCCTATAAATGTCAAGTAATCATATAAAAGAGGGCATAATCATTAATAATTAAGAAAATGTAAAATTGTAGAGTTTCTAAAAAGAAATAGTGGCATCTGATGTGGTAGGCTCACCTTTAATCTTAGCACTGGGAAGGCAGAGACTGGTAGATCTCTGTGAGTTTGAGTCTAGACTGGGCTACATAGAGAGAGCCTATCTAAAAGAATAAAATAGTAGTCTCTCTAGTTGCTAAAAAAGATGAGGAGAAATTCTATAATTTGTATATTGTACAAATGTAATATGACAGAGTTATGCAGGAAAGGAGTTCGGCAATTTTTTTAAAACAAAAAAGCCAACCAACCAAACAATTAAAACTGCAATTATCTACAGTCAGAAACACATGCTCCTGGGCTCTTATAGCAAGGATTTCTACAGTCCCAATACTAGAATAGTCAATGAACAGTTGGGAGTTTGAGGCCAGAACTGGTACTACATATATATTTGTTTCAATAAATGTGTTTAAATTCACACAAAAGCTTTGAATATACTTTGAATATACTTCTAGTTATAGAAGTAACTCAGATGCAACAATCTACTTGTTCTTCACCAGGTAAATCCTTAATCGGAATATATTACAACTGGGTAATAAAATACAATTAATTAATAAGTACTTTAAAATGATCTTAACATAAAAAAGTTATAACTATGAACAAGAGATTGGGAATTGCGGTGGTTCACCTGGAAGGCTCAGAGGGCAAGATCAGGGACACTTGTGGTGATGAACATGTTCTGTATTTAGTCATAGCTAAGTTAATACAAACTTTTCATACTCTTAGAGTTCCATATGATACTGTTATTGGAGCAACTCCATAAAATACACAGATATCTGAGGATAGTTATAAATGTATAATAACCGAAAACACAGTGTTTACAAAGATAAGGTCCAGTGAGATGGCTAATTTAGTAAAGATGCTTGCCACACAAACCTGGGAACATGTTATGTTCCTGAAACCCATGGCAAGGTAAAAAGAGAAAAACAACTTCAAAAAGTTGTCCTCTGACCTCTGAATGTGCACTGTAGCTCACTCACACTCACATGGATATCATGCACACACAAAATAATAGCACATAAAATATTAATGAGTTTAAAAGAGAAGAAAACTGAAACATGCTGAACATACAAAGTCTAATTGAGATAAATTTTTAATTTTTCTCACAAAATGTTTATCAATTTTCTCTTTCTGTAATTCATAAATGATAGAAACACCTCCTTAAGTGTTAGTTTACTTAAGCAGCTGCCATGAAATATATACTACTGCATTCAATCCATGGCTTCCCATTTACTTTCTACAGGACCATTATTTTTAATATTGGAACTCAAATCATCTTATTCTAAGTCTCAAATCCTTAACTATAATAATGACTTTTTCCCCTTAATCATAATTCTTACTTTGACAAACTTCCAAAATGTAAATATTCTTAGCAGTAATAATCATAAAATAGCTCTGTGGTAAATTTAAAACATCCAAAAAATTAGTAAGTTAAAATGATAATGCTATGATCTTAGAAACTAGATTAATTTTGTACCTCTGATATGTTAACTGAAAAACTTTATATATTATGCTTCAAAACATAGTATTTCAATATTCTTAGATATAATCACTCCTATCTGTGGTCGTTTAAATGATGTGCTTTTCCATACATTTGCCATTTAAAGATTCATTCCCTATTTGTTGATGTTGCTTAAGGATATTTAGGATGTATAGCTTCATGGGTTTAAATCACTGAGTGTGGGGGTGGGGGGAGTCTTGGAAGTATCAAAAGACACAGACTAGTCCAGTTAAATGAATCCATTTTTTGCTTGTAATCTCTACTTGCTCCTCCAGGTATTACAGATCACCTCTATGATGGTGATAGATTCTGATTCCTCCATAAGTCCAAATAAACCCTTACTGCTATAAATTGCTTTGGTTGTGGTATTTCAATAGAGCAATAAAAAAGTAACTAATACATTATCTTATCAGACTTTGAGAAAACTGATCTAAGTCAATGTTTAAAGACTAATTAAGTACCTGATACACAATGATCAATCAATGTGAGTTATCTTGTCATCATTCACAGCATAGTATATGATTCTTCATCACATCTCTAGCTTCTCTTTACACTTGATTTCAGAGAATGAAATGATCTTCTACTTAATGACCATGTAAATATCTAATAAAACAGTTCAGTTCACATTATTTTCTGTCCCTTAAAAATATGTGAAAACCAAACCACCACATTTCCCACACCATAGAAGAGTTACATAAGAATTCAGGCATTATAGAGTAGGCTTAGTTTTGACTATTAATAGTATGACATTCAGTCATCTTAGGCAATGGTCACCCAATAGAGTTTACAAATAAGCATACAAACTGCATTATTTGCTGCATAAAACAATTGTGGCAAAGAAACAATATTTCTCTGAACTTGACTTAACAGAGACAACTTCACTGATTTATTCCTTAGCTTGCTGAATTTAGATATTTGAAATTATGAGTTATCTGTCCTCTTCAAAACTAAATCTTAAAAAAATGTTTCTTAAAGATTTTTCTTAAAGGCCAAGAATGCTATTATAAAAGTTTGGGAATGATGAATTATGTTACTCAGAAAAATAATGACCTGATCTCTTCATTTAGATAGAAAGATACTTTTAATGAGTCATCTGATTGTTTTATTATTATAAGAAAATATGTGAAACAGGTTAACTTGGTGGAGAAAAAAATAAAGATATCTTTCTGGTTCATATTCTGGAAGGACAATGTCCCATCAACATGATTCAGGCTTTAAAGACAATCAAGCCTGCAACACATCATGGTAGCAACAGACGTACCTCTGTGACTGTATTTTTGCATCTCAAATACACATCAGAATTATAATTAAGCACCCCACCCTAATGCTTTGATGTATTCCAATATGTTCCTAGGATTTTGACTTGCAAACCTTTAGTCGTGTTAAATTTTCATACTTTGATACTATGAACTTAAGTATTTAAAGTTTGAGCTTTTGCATAGTTTTACTTAGTAGTGGTGATGGTAGGTTGGTCAACCCACAGCAGGAATCTTACTTTAGTAGAAGGATAGTTAGCATTTGCAGGTGGCAGATTCATCTAATGTGAACTTGACAAGTGTTTTCCACACTTCCTACTGACTTGTGAAGTGTGCTCTATATGTCCCATTAACACCAACCTTATTTCCAATATGTTCTAGTACTTTTTCATTAGTACATCAAAGACCTCAAAGCCATATCATGTTTTCCTGGTCTGATGACCAGAAACTTAATTCAATTTTTTTCCCATTTTCAGTAATCCTGAAGGAACTCTTATTGTCTTGGAAACAGTACAATTTTTGTGTCTTTGTAATCAAGCAGTAGTATGACTTCTTTCCATAAATTAATTGCTCAGTGAACATACATCTCACAGTATTGCATTTCCAAAATAACATATCTATATATCACAATGATCTCTCAATTAATGATTTCTTTATTAAATTTGGATTTTATTCTAAATATCTTAAATAGCTACATGTTTCATCAAATATTCTTCAACAATATAGAATACAACACAGTGTCTTATGAGACTCTCATTTCTCAGCATTAATGTAATTAACCTGAGGAATCATGCCATTGAGGTAAGATATAACAAAGCTCATTAGAAGGATTGCACTATTATGATTTCTAAGCAAAGTGACATATTACATTTTCATATCATACACATAAACAATACATAAAAATACATAAACCTAAACACTAAACAAAAATATTTTTATACAATGCCCATAATACTTACTTACAAGGAAATTCTTCTCTGTAAAGAATCTACAATCACTATTATGTCTGAGAATTCTCCAAACTGATTAGAGTGCTTTCACTAGTTTGCAATCTTAGCCAAAATGAAGGAGGGGGTTCCCTTTCCCCTCACTCTCTCCAGAATTTTTTTTCTTAATTTTACCATTGTGATTGGGGTAAAACGAAACCTCAAAATTGTTCTAACATTCATTTCCTTTATTGCTTAGGATGCTGAACACTTTTTGAGACATTAATTAGCCATCGTTTTTCTGTTGAGTACTCTATGCTCATATCTAGAATCCATTTTTAAAATTCAGTCAACTTGTTTTCTTGACCTTGCCTTTGCAGCTCTTTAAATATTCTGCATATCAAACCCCTATCAGATGCACAGATAGCAAAATTCTCACCCACTAAGGGATTTTTTTTTCTTTTCTTTTTTTTTCCCCACTCAGTTGATGATTCACTTTGTCACACAAAAGATTTTAGTTTTATTCAGTCCCATTTATCAATTGTTGGAGTTAATTCCTTGGTGAATTACTTCATACTCAGAAAGTTCTTATTAATCCTAAATTTGAAAATTACTATCTTGTTTTCTTCTAGCAGTTTAAGCATTTTATGTTTCACACTGAACATACTGAAGTCTGATTTTTTGCATTTGCAGTCAATTGTTTTTTATGTATTGTTTTGTTTTGTTTTGTTTCTTAGACAGGTTTTTTCTAAGCAGCTTTGGAGGTCCAGGAACTCACTATGTAGACTAGACTGGCCTCCAACTCAAAGATGCATCTGCCTCTGACTCTGCTGAGATTAAAAGCATGTGCCACCACTGTCTGGCTTGTACTTTGTAGATGTATATTCAGAAAAAAAAAGACAGTTTAACCTTTTGGCTAATTCAATACCCAGTCCTGGAGGGTTTCAGCATAAAACTGGAACACTTAAGCCTCCGTACAATCTAATATGCAAAACTAGAATGTGTAGCATCTGAGAATTACTGCTGACTCACTCTGACTAACCCTGTCTGAACTCAGAGCTGTACTGTACTCACCTGACTCTTCTGGTTGGCTGATTCAACTCAGTCACTGTTTTGGCTTAAACTCTTCTACAAGCCGCAGGTTCAGACTAACATTCTCAGCCAGCTTACTGTTTCTGACTGAATTCTAGCTGACTCCTGCAACTTCTCTGACTGAACTGCTCTGCTTTGGTTCAAACTGACTCTCACTGTTAGCTGATTCTTTTTGCCAAACTCAGTCTTCCTCTACTAAACTGCTTCTGTGAGTCTGTCTGAGATTGCTTGAATCTCTGAGCTGAGAGCTGCTTTTGTTATCATGAGAGTTGGACATGTCCTCACTCTGAGTCACTTAGCCAACTCTACCGATGATTCCAATAATTCCTCACTTTGCCTGCTCTTCACTGTAATTCATGTCAGATGTCATTTCCTGTCCCATACTGACTCTTTCTGAACTCAGCGTTTTCTCTCTGCCTCCTCCTCTGCTTCCTCTTGCTTCTCGCTTGGGGATAAAAGGAATGTGCTACTACTGCCTTCTGAATATTGGGGTTAAAGATGTTTACCAACGAAATTCCTTCTAAGAGCAGCCATATTGTTAGATTAAATGATTAAATATTCCTCTACCACAGTTGATTTTTAATCAGACTGACAAACATGGGTCTAGTTTCTATCTTCTATATATGTGGATATTCAGTTTTGTTGTGTTGAATGTATTGCCTTTTCACAGGTGTGTTTTAAGTATCTGATGACTGCAGGTAAATGCACACACCGCATGTTTGTGTTGTCTATATTGTTCCATTCATCTGCATGCCTGTTTCTGTTCCAGTATAATGCTATTTCCATTGGGATAACACTGTGTAGTATCTTGAAATCTGGAATGATGGTTCTTCTAGCATTGTGCTTTTTTGGTCAGGATTGATTTGGCTTTCTGTGGTATTTTGTGATACCATATGAATTTTAGGATTGTTTTGTGTGAAGAATGATGTTGTAATTTGAATGGAATTGAACTGGATCTGTAAGTGTCTTTAGGTAGAATGGTCATTGTATCAATATGAATTCTGCCATGAACTTTAGAATTAATTACTCTTGCCATTTTTTTAAACTACTATTATTTCTGATTGCATTCTACATACTTATGCTTATACCCACAAATATAATATTTTTCATTCCTCATCTAAAAAGCTCTTTTTTTTGCAGTAGACAAAAATCATACAAACTGGTCAAATTGCAAAGAAAAATGACAATGGGTTGAGCAGGCCTTATTGTTACATCTACAACAGAATCCTTTAATGAAAAAGAACAACATGGAAGAGGGGGCAGAAATACTGTTAAGTGCCAGAAAACTATGGCTTCTGTATTATAGGGAAGCTGTAAGCATGAACACTCAAAATTTCATTGCCTAAACAAGAACTGAAAAGTAACAATACCAATTCATATGCCAACTCTCACAAGGCCCTGCCCCTAAATGAAGAACTACATGCTATTAATGATGCTGAGGGAGGGAGAATCAGTCTTCTTCAGGGATGAACCTCTGATAGGTTATTCAATCCTAAATAGTGAACCCTAAAAATGTATACATGGGAACAACAACAACGAAACTAGGCAGGATATATATATAGATATATATATATATATATATATATATATATATATATATATATATATATCACAATAATTAAAGAATAAGAGACCAATAATTTGAGATATATATTGGTATGACATTAAAGACTAAAAAAGGTCTTCATTTTGGAATAGCTTAGAGAAAAGGCAAGTTCAGACTTCATTTTTCTACTTTTCTTCCATTTGTCAGCAAGCTGTTCTCTATGATTTGTCTCTTGTGTGTCTGCTGTCTGTCTTCCCATAGTAGGGTCTTTGCTTTGTATTTATTAAACAGCACAGAAAAAAATGTTATGTACAACCCATGCAGAATTCTTTTCTACAGAAATTTTAACAAAGTTGGAAAGGAAAGGTGTTACTTTACTGACTGAAAATAAACTCAAAATCACAAACATGTTATCAAACTATATATATAGTTATCAAACTATATCAAACAATGTCTGTTGATTCCAGCATTTATGGCAGATATTTGTTTTCCTTATGGCTTCTTTCAACACATGTGCATACATCATATATACATATATACATATCTATCTGATTCCATGTGGTATTGCTCAGATATATATGTATTAAGGGCTGGAATATAAGTAGGATTTCATGAAAAATACAGATTTTCTCTTTTTCTGCAACCATTATTTTCTCATAAGTCTAGGGATAGGGCAGTCTGAGATTTGTCCCATTTACACTGACATACAAATTGCATTTTCATCATGATTTGTGATGGCTAATATTTTTGAGATATAGTAAGTACAGCATTGTGTCATGTCAAGAAAGTACTACCTCACAGCAGGCATTCCGGTCCTCTGGTTCTTAAAATCTGTAGATGTAAGCATTGATTTATTACTTATTCTCATGGATTTATGGCAGAGGACAGTTTATTCTTTGGTAAGTAAATCCCCAGTGCTAGAGAGTTTCAGCATCTGTAGAATCTAACCTTACACCTAGACCTGGAAGCCTTCAGCCTCCAAACAAATTTATCTTCAACATGCTAGCCTGGACCTAGAAGACTACAGCTTCTGTACAATATAATCTTCAAACTTAAACCTAGAACATTCTAGCCTCTGAGATTTACTGATGACTGAATCACTCTGACTAGCTGTTCTCTGAACCCTGAACTGTAAATTGTAAACTGTCTGCTTCTTACCCTTTGATTTCTCTCTTAGCATTGTCTGAACTGGCTCTGCTCTTCTCAGCTTCTCCTTCTGAACTGAACTGTTGTGATGTGACTGCATTCGAACTGCCTGACTGAACTCTGTGCTATGCTTATTGTCTGCTTCTCCTTATCTCTCTGAGCTCCCTCTGTTTCAGCTTCTTCCTTGCTTCTCTCTCCATGCTCTGCTGACTTTCTCTTAACTAACTTTCACTTCCATGAACTGAACACTCTTTTTTATATCTTGAGAGTTGAGATTAAAAGTGTGTATTACTTTGCCTTAACCACAAAAATCCCTTTCAACTAGCATTAGAACAGAACACAGGATTAGTCTGACTACCATTCTTTCTGCATTCTGTCTGGATCACATAGACCTCTAAATGTGATCCCTTCATATAGGACCTTAGACATGATCCCTTCTTAGCTATCATGCAGAACTTTCAAAGTGATATTTTTCTAGAGCAGCCATGCTGCTGGATTAAAGGATTAAATGTTCCCCTACAAAAATCTTTCCACCTTCTCTTTACCAGTGTTCCATGGTCCTTAGATATTAGATTGTAAGTGTATGAATTTGGTTTGGGAATCCCCATGAAAAGTCTAACATTTCTTAATAGTTTTGCCTACAACGGAGTCCGTGGTACTGTCCTAATACCTAATGAAATCTAGAGTATGAAATAAAGAAACTGTTTATCTGGAGCTGATTATAGGAGTATATTCTGCTCTGAGATCATATTATAGAAAATTTGTGGTCCTTAATCATAGCTACTATTATCTACAGATGCAGACTGACAAACAAAATCAAAGTATTTTGTAGTCTGTAAATTAAACATTTCTTCATGCTAAGAACTGTTAGGTATCAGGGAAAAGGAGATAACCATGGAGAACATTAAAAATTACACTATCACCTTGTGCATTAACACATTCGCATATTATGCATACCACAATGTAGGTGCCAATTCCTCTGAAGGCATTCTAGAGGACATGGCACAAATACATGAAAAACATAGTCTTATGTTCCAATGTTTACATCAAAAGAACAAAGGACATAATATTTTGTGGTATTTAATAATTGATACTGTGATATTTTACTTTTCATTTGTTTGTATGTACATGTGTGTTTGTGTGTTCTCAACAATATCTTCCTTAAAATTCTTTCTTAATATCTGCTATTTCATATTTTTCAGTAATTTAACAGCATGGCACTTCCAAAGCTTTATTAACTTCTGAGTATTTCATTTTATATTTTAAATTAAATGTTTAATTTTGAACCATAACTTAAACATCAATTTAACCATTTTTATGTTTAAACATAATTTAAACAAATGTAGTCAGAAATGATATACTTATAACTAGAAAGTCTGAGATAGGGGAATTTACCTTGAACTTCAGTATAGCAGATTGTGAATAATGAGATCAAGGCTAGCCTGGACCACATAATGAGACCAATTCTTAAAATGACCAAAAGCAAAACTCCCCAAACACAGCTCATATGTTGGTTTCTGAATCCTGATTCAATAAAAATAACTATATAAAATTTAAATATTAAGCCATCCTCTCTGCAACACAAATTGCTTTAATAACCTTGTCAGTACTTATTATTTTTATCTTATTTATCTTATTTTATCTTATTATTATCTTAGTTTATCAGTTTTATGTTGTACAAAGTTCTTAGTTTCCTTTCTTACTGAAGTGCAAAGAGAAATCAAGACATTTGGAAGTGAGGTCAAGGATTTCATTATAGATGAAAAAAAAAATTATTAGAGCTCAAAAGATAAGCATCATGCTGTGTTTTTGTTTTATTTTCACTAATTTGTTTTCTAAAATGGGTCATACTTTCCCTTCAGCTATTTGTAAAATAACTGCAATTATACTTTCCCTTTGTTCTATAGCTACCAACAAATTAGACACATTAAGATGTAATTTCACTATTGCATATTTTGAGTGATTTATAAACTCATCTTTCATTTTAAGTAGTGCATTTCCCTTGTAAAATAATGAAGATCACATGTTAAGACAACAGCTGTATCATTTTTAAATTTGTTTTATGCTCTTGTGTACTTTGGTCAATGTCATCTAAAAGCCAAATCCAGATATGAGTCATTTGTAATTGAATGAAGTATGCTATCTTTCTACTACTAAATGAGAAGGACTACATAAACCTTGAAACAATATTGAATAGACAGAATCATTAGTACAAGATGAGTCAAAACAACAAACAAATAAACTACTCTAGAAAGCAGCTTTCGGTCATAGTCTGACAGTTTCAGATGACATATACAGACTACTTTTCCTCATCTCTGCCCCAATTTATGTCTAGGTTTTTAATGATTGTTATAATTGTATGAAAAATATAGAATATATGTTTATTAGCATACCTCTACCTAGACCGTTACCATTATAACAGCAGAAACAGTGAAATAAAAAATCAAATATTTGTGAATTTGAAAACATTAAATGAAGAAAATATCTCAAACAAAAATGCCATACAAAATAAATTTCCTAAATAATAAATTAAATTAATATTCTACTGTCAATAAAAATAGAAGAGCCAAAACTTGCAGGGTAGATATTAAAATTATAATAAAGCCTTTCTGGGGATCATTGAGAAGATCTAAGCTAGAAACACATTTTTTTAAAAATTCTTCTAGTGAAGATGTACATTTGAGACACATGCTTAGTTTTAATATTAGCCAAACCTAATTCCATAACTTCCTTAAGCCTGCAAAGTAAATCTTTAAGCTAGTATTTTGTTATATGTTTTAATGCCTTTTGGAGCTTAGAGATATTTAGGTGATAGTAGACATTCTTAATTATTGAGTCCTTATCTTTTTTTTTCACTGTTTTCTTCAGATGGGAGCAGGGTATGGGGACTAGCTTGTCCTCTAAATACATGGCATTAATCTCATTCAGGATGTTATTTCTCACATGACACAATTATCAGCAATCCATCCACAGTATTTTTTCATTGGAAGTTATCACTTTCATTATAACAATTTGGAGTGCTATAGAGATTTTCAGTATACAGTATGTTTCAATAGAAAATGTCATAAGACAACTCAGAAGCATTCTGTATCAACTGTACTTGTATAGTAGTCAACTCTTCTACTGGACATGGTTATCCTGCAGTAGTCTTCAAAGAACACCAATCAAATACCCTGAGGCTTTTATAACATTCTCCTCAGAATGATCCAAAGAACCCTGAATATCTTCTCTTTAACAAGGTTCATATGTAATTTAGAAACTAGTTTCTTTATTCTACATATACAGACACCATTTACCTTACTTGTGGTAATAACTTCCTGGTAATAATTTTCCCAATAGTTATCTCTTCATTCCTGCTCAATAGATATGCCCTGTATATGAAGCCCAAAATATATTTTCTGTTTGTATAGTGACAATAGAAACCATGACTGAAATTATAGTTTAGAGAGCACATCGATTCAAATGAATTTAACTACACTTATAGACAGGAAACTCTCCCTCAAAAATAAGAGAGGAATTCCGACATTCTCAGGTAAAGCAAAACAGAGGCAAAAACAAAAAACAACAACAAAAGCTGGGAGGAGATTACTAGATGTCCTAGTTTAGATGGAGACAGAGGAAGACAGAAGTTGAAAAGAGTAGAGCCAGTCCAGCATAAGAAGAAAGTAAACAACGAGTGAGAAGCAGATGCTTTATAGCTAAGAGTAAAAAGATGTAGTTCAGAAGATAGCTAGTCAGAGTGAAGCCAGTCAATAGTAAGTATTGGAGGATGCAACATTCTAGTTTTAAGTTTGCTGATTAGATTGTATGGAGGTTGATGCCTCCTAGGTTTGGGCTTGCATCTTAAAGATTAGATTGTACAGAGGCTAGAACATCTAGGACCAGGGATTGAATTACCAAAGAATTATCCTTCCCTTTCATGAACCCATGAGAAGAATAATTAAATAAATCAACACATTGAAATCTACACCTACATACAAGGTTATTCAATTATGTAGCTCTGGCTATTCTGGAACGTATTTAGACCAGTCTGGCCTTGAACTCAGGGGGAATCCCTTCCCTCTGCCTCCCAAGTGCTGGAATTAAAGATGTGTGAGACCATGCCTGGCCCTACATTCTAGTATTTTGAAAGCAGTATGCTCCAGATTTACAAATATAAGTTTGACTTATTCATCAAATGAAAAAAGAGATTGAGATCTCTATGTGAGATTTAATTACTCTAGAATTGAATCCTACTTCTCCACAAGTATCACAAGTATAATGGATTCAGTTTCTCTGTTTTAATGATGCTAACATGACTGGAGTAATCCTCCCTTATGACTAGTGTAGTAAAAAGTAAACTTTAAGTAGTTGTATTCATTGTGTTCACTGGTTAACATATAAGTTAAAAATAAAACTAAAAATTACTGAAGCTTCACTATGTATCATCAGAAATTTACCTGAGACTTAGAATGGAAGGACTTTCACTGAAGGGAAGAATTTGGATAGTACTCTCCATTATCCATTTGTGATAAAGAAAAAATAATCAAAATAAGACATATGCAATACATCTAGAATATAAAAGGATCGTCAGATTTATTTCAATACAGGCAATCTTTTGAGGTGTTGCCTGTATCAAATACCTGCAGGTTTGATGTAACAAAGAATTGAAACTAAAATGAATTGTTCTAATTAGAATTAGAACAACCTCAAATAATAAGATTTTTAAGAATTTATCATTTCATATATCAATTCCTTATCATCTGAACTCCTGTTTTTACTCCCTTCTCTTTAGAAGTGTATATGTGCCCCATACCAGTTTCAGTGTGCATGAAGTAAAAAATTTCATTCTCTTATATTTCGATCTGTGACCTGAATATTCTATTCTATTATCAAAGTCTTATTATTTTCCAGACTACAAAGATTAAAATCTTCCAAAAATATTTCTTTTCTTAATTTGTAAATTGTTATGCATATTTTATATGACTCTTTTAATATCAATGTTCCCTAAGCCTGATGGTTAATACAGAAGTAATAGCTTTTAATTGTACGTTTTTGCATAGGGCAGTTGCATTTGAGGTGAGTTTTACACTTACAGATGGCCTCACTTTCCCTTCTGTGTGATTTTTATGTGGGGAATTATAACTATCATGTTAGCAGATATACTGAATTTGTGATTTGCTGTTGAGTTGGCTGTATGCTTACCCTTAATTTACCTAAGCCCTCACATTTAGAGATTTGCATGTGTCTAAAATGTGGGAGGTAGTTAACTAGCATATATTTCTTTGTACTGTGTCTTATATAGTATATTGTTGGAAGTTCTTGTTCTCATCTTTCTTATTTTTTAGCAATGGTCTTTCAAAGAATATTAACTTTGCTTAGGTGTTGACTAGGAGCAAATGAGGAGCTAGAGTTGTGTCTGTGTTTTGGAAAAAGACTCAGTCTTACAATACCACTTTCTACAATTGAAAGCGAAAGTAATGTTTCTTCTTTGTTGATTCCCCCAATACCTGCACAATGGGTATGAGCATTCAATCATGTACTCCATCTCTGAATTTTGGTTTGGAGCTCCCTTTAATTTCTCTGTTTTCTTTTCTCTGTTTGTCTGTTTCCTTATGTGTGTGGTATGTATTAACGGCTGTAAATGTGTTCATATATGTGCTTTACCCACTGAACGGTCTCCCAGGAACCATTTTGCACTTAACCAGTCTGCTACCCTAGTTGTAGTAAATATTCACCAATATGTTAGAGCTAGCAGCATTGCCATCTGTTACACCAGTTTCTGGTGTTTCTGGTTCATGGCAGAAGTAAGTTTCTTACTGTTGAATATCTATGCTGTCATTGTATAATACACTGCCCACTCTGTGAGCATTACTTTCTCCATTTTGGTGCAGAATTAGATCCATGTTGCTATTCTTTCTCCCCTTTTATCTATTTACCTGGATTCAATTCTGTCTAACAATCTATAAAGAAAAATGAATGTTTCCTCATTCTTTGGACCTTCAAGGATTGCATATCATAGAAGCCCAAATGTAACTTTTTCTAACTAGTCAGCTCTTCAGCTAATCTTTTCTCTTAGGAAAAGCAATGCTTGTCAATCAAAGCATATTTCCCATTTTTTTCTTGCTCATAAAGACTTTTCCAATGCTCAGTAAAGCTACAAAAAGTTATAAATAAAAAGCATATACCATTAAAAGTTACACTCTTTTTTAAAATGTCATTTTTAATGAAAATAGATTTTTATATAATATATTTGGATTACAGCTCCCCCTCATCCTGGCACCTACCAGAGCCTCTCCATATCCAAATCCATATCCTTTCTTTCTCACTCTTCTTAGAAAACAGGCATCCAAAATAAAATAAAAATGATAAAAATAAACAAACAATAAACAATCCTGAGTTGGACAAAACAAACAAAAGGACAGAAAAATAAAGTGCAAAAGAAAAATACCCCAAAATATATATATTCAGAGATATAAACATTGGCAAACATAGAAATATCATAAAAACACAAAACAGAAACCATAACATATAAGCAAAATGTCCTAAGGGCAAGAAAAAAAAGAAAGGAAGGAAGGAAGGAAGGAAGGAAGGAAGGAAGGAAGGAAGGAAGGAAGGAAGGAAGGGATGGAGGGAGGAAGGGAGGGAGAAGAAAATGCCCAATTTTAATTTTTGAGAAAAATAAAACAAAAGAGAAAAAAGAAAAACATCAAAAATATCAGAGAGTTCATTTTGTGTTGGCTATCTACCGCTGGGAATGAAGCTTGAATTTAAGAGTGGTTTGTATACCAGTGAGACTTGACTGGAGAAAACTAATTTTTCATTTGAGTGGTTATCAATTGGAAAAAGCTTCTGGCTCAGAAAGTTTGTTCAAAACAAGTTTTGTTTTTTTTTCTGTTCCTCTTAGAACAGGCTGCTCTACAATATTTTAGCCAGGTGTGTTTCTTCCTCAAGCCTCCCTCCAAAGATTAAAACAGCGGCCAACTTCTCTTTGTGTTTGTAAGCTGTGGTTCATATAGAAATATATGGACAAGATTTGATTCATGTTGAGACTGTTTCTAAACCTAGAGTGCTTGGATCTTCATGATCCCTGGCTTGTATCATCTCTTGCTTCCTATCTATGTAGTAAAACTGTTCTATTCCATTTGTTAACATTTCTGTCTGACTGAACATATGCAAGTACCAACATTCTCAGTTCATAATAACAAAATCAGAAGTGATAGACAATATATGATCAATATGCTTTGTGTGAACAGAAACATGATCTCAGATGTCATAGAACTATTCTTCAAACTGGAGAAGCAACTCAATCTCTATTGTTATGTGAAATTTCAGTTCAACGTTTCAAGATGCAAAGCAGACAACCAATGATCCTTGCAACAGCAATACCAATAAACTCAGCCACTGATTGAATTGCTAAAGGAATCCATTTCTCTCCCCTTCACTTGTTTTGACTCTATTAGTTTCTGTAGAAAAATAGCTAATGTTGTAGTGCATATTGGTGTAATTGCTTTTCTTGAATTAAAAACTCCTTAAACAATTCTCTTAATCTTACTTCCTAAATCTCTCTTCAATCATGTGTGTTGCCTGGTTTGCACAGTTCATGAGTACATGATACAATTAACTCAAGTAAGCCTCTAAGTCCTCCAGTACTTTATTGTTGGTTATATGAGATTAGAGGCTGGAAATTATTGTTGTCATGAGAATCATTAAGTCATACTTATTTTATTAAGTCAATTCTTTGCCATTTTCTTCACAACTTCATTTCATCTCTAAATACATGAATAACATTTACTACTTCAGTTGTTTCAGAACCTCCCAATAAAAAGTACACACACACACACACGTATGTATGTATTAAAGAAATTACATAGCTCACTTTTACCATTTATCAGTTTGCGAGACAAATAATAGAGTTTTTTCTATTTTTTGATAGATGAAATTAAAATCATGGCTGGTATATAGGAGAAAGCAAAATAAATATGAGAAATAAACTATGTTGGACCAATCTCATATGCTAATGATTGACCTAACCACTCGAAGAAACAGAATAGGAAATTTTAAGTAAAGACAGAAAAATCATCAGAGATGTTTTGTCTGTGCTCACCTGAATACACTCAATACAATAGTTTCTTTACTGTTGAAAGTAAATTACAAAACAATTATCAATTAGTAAAATATATCAAAAAAGCTAAGAATACAGCATAAAATCGCTTACAAAGTTATGAATAGATAATGTGGACTAGCTTGATTTTTTTTGCATAGATTCACATTATACTATTTATTTACATTCCTTCAAACATGGAGTTCACCTCTGTCATTAACTAGGTAAGTGATTCTCAACATTTCTAATGTTGTGATCCTTTAATACAGATACTCATGTTGTGGTGACATCGAACCATAAAATTATTAGTACTGCATCATAACTGTAATTTTGCTATGGTTATGAATCTTAATATAAATATCTGATATGCAGATGGTGTTATGTGACACTGTGGAAGGGATGATCAATTCCCTAAGGGGTTGTGACCCATAGGTTGATAACCTCTGAACTATATAGTAATAATTTCCATACATGATTTCACAAATTTACTATGTATGTGTAGGCAATAAATACACAATGCATTAGATTCAGAGCCTAGTTTAGACTTAGATATTATGCTTGAGTTTTTTTCAGAAAATTTAAAATGGATTTTGCCTTCTTACAAGGGGTTTGTTTTTAAAAATGAATTCAAGAAAAAAAAATTCAATAATTATGCAATTCAAATAAACTTCCACATGTGGCTTCAATAATTGTAATGTTATTATGAGTCTATTAATAAAAATAAGATACCAAATAAAAGAGGGTTTCTGTAGTAGTATACTATGTTACACATAATTAATATACTATAAAAGGACTATTACAAGAAGATTATCAGATTTAAACATGGATGTTAATTTTCTACATATATTACTAAGTGAGAAATGCAGAATTATCAACGCCAGTATACAGATAATTTTGTTTCCTGTTTTTGTTGTTGTTGTTGTTTACTATTTCTAATGACAGATTGTCACAGACTTGTTCAGTACCAATGGCAAAATTCTTATTTATTTTTGCAATTCTTGAGATCAAGTGTTTAGGAACTTCATTTGGTGATGGACTTTCTATTGCTCTGTGGTGGTTCTAGACATTTTTTGATTAGACACAGGGAGTATGTACAGATGCTTCACATTCCTCTTAGAAATCATAATAGATACTATCTAACCCTAAACACTTCCCAACGTTTCTATCTCTAAATGTAGTACTCAGCTTAAATCTGGAACCTCTCAATATTAAATGATAAAAATTAAATTTCAACAAATGAAGCCTTGAGAGATACAATCAGATAATACCTTTAACATAGTGATTGAATATTATATATTTCATGCAAATATGCCCATAAAACTATCAGTTCATATTTAAACCACATAGTACACATCCACAACAAATAGCATATATTATTGACTTTTAAATGTTTTCAAATGGTGTCATTTTTCTTATTTTGGTCCATATTTTTATTTTGCCAAAATTCATGTGATTTCTTAACATAGCTTTGGATTATCAGGGAATTCATCGTCATTATAGTAAAGTATCTACTTTATTGAAAAAATGCTCTATGGTTTTTCTTGCAATGGATTGTTTTTGTATGTGGCTTCTGGTTGCTGTTACTCTTCATTATTGCAAAGAATAGTCTTTACTTGTTTTGCCGTATGTTTTTTTTTTTTTTTTTTTTTTTTTTTTTTTTTTGGTTTGTCATGTTTGCAATTTCAGAGGATTAAATCTCCACCTTCATTACATATATTCAGATTACTCTCCTTGACTGCTATTCAATAGTATTGAAGACAGAACCCAAGGTCCTATCATTAATGCTTCTCATTAAAGTTTCATTTCTTCCTTTGCTAGTCATATCAGCATTTCCTATGTCCACTTTGACTTCTCTTTCATTTTTTTTGTCTCTGTGGCCTCCAACTCTTAATTACTATGTACCAGTAATAGTAAAATAAGAAATACTATTGTGTACACTGTAACATCACAAAGCACACAATGATAAGACTTAAGGGGAGAAGGATGATGATAGATAGATCTTTACTATTTTAAAAGTTAACAGATAACTTCTTGGTTAATGAAGAAGTATTCCATTATTTTAAAACATACAAGCTTTAAAAATTAAAACTGTTTTTGACATATTTTATTAATTCTTTTAAAATTTCATATACTATAATTTAATCATATGCACTTCCACTTCCTCAGATACTGCCCCGTGATCCACCACCACACAAATCTCTATCTTCCTACTTCCTCTCAAATTCCTGTCTTTTTGGTTTTTTTTAGTTTTTAAATAACTCACCAATTTCATTTTGCAATGCAAACAAACCTGTGTACATGGGGTCATCCAATGGATCATGGTTGACATGCCAAATGTTATACACTTAAAGAAAGCTTTCTTTCCCTGAAACCATCACCTGTCAATATCTGCTAAGTTAAGGGTAAAGACTTATGAGTTTCACCTACTAAATGACATGTTAGAATGTTGACTGGCTTGATACTGTGTTGGTCTTCTGCAGCTAAACACATCTACTGTTGGATTTATTAAGGCAGCTGTATGGTTATGTGTAAAAGATACTATTTTAACTTTGTCCTTCCCAAACTCTGGCTCTCACAAACTTCCCCCTTCTTCTTTCATGCTGGTGCCTAAATTCATTAATATATATCTCCTATTTGTGTTTGATCACTACTCCAATGTCACTTAATGAATTTACCTATTAAAAATAAGACTAACAGTTGATAAAGGGAATTTCCTTTTAATAAGTACATAAAGACACATAGACTGGCTTGTATAGCCTTGTATAAATACACAAAATGTAGTATTTCTAAAGTAACTTCACATGAGACCAAAATAGTACAAGAACTGGAAAAAAAAACCTATTATTTCATAAAAGGTCATTTTAACTTTTTGCATTTCTTCGTGTGATCTTATCAGATCTGTAAATAAAGATAATTTCAAGAAGCTAACTTTGGTAAGATGTAACCAAATCTGTTTAAGTATCTCTAGGCATAATAGAAATTATAGTTGGTACAATATAATGTTTAGAGCAAGAGGAGAAGGCAAATAAAGGCAGAAAATATACTTAATGAATAATGAATTTCTGTTTATTGAGAATGCTTGGGCATGATTACTTAATCCATCAAAACAAATGCCAGGCAGGCTACATACTTTACAAAAGGCATATTACATTTCCTGTGAGCTGTACTTTATTTGTTGCATTGGTAAATACATATTAAGAATACAGCACATTTAGTATCTTCAGAATCCTCTTAACAGATTTTAAAGTGAGAGATCATATTTCTTAACATAGCATCTCTACTTATAATTTAATAGGACACGGCAACATTGACAATTGGCACCTTACTAAACCTTTATGAGTATTTTATATTCCAAGTCATATCAGAAACATCTAATTGTAGGATTTCATCTCCTTTCTTCCCTCCCTCTGTCATCCTATGATTTCCAACCCATCCTTAAATTTGCATACATTGACATTTTCAACATTTCAAAAATTAGGCAGTTTTATTTTGCTAAGCTGGAATATGAAAGCATCTAGCAATTACATTTCATTGATATTCAATCGTAGTATGTGCACTTCTCAAATAAGGACTAGCATTTATTATTTTTAGAACTATTTCCTGGTGTGTTTTGTTGTGATAATTCTTAATTTACATACCTGTATTTAATATCTACATATTTTCCAGAATTCTGAAATATCATGGTATTGTGAGAACCACTTTTAGTGTTTCCATACAATAGAGGTACACAGTAAATTATAATATTTTTAAGTTTTTATAATGAATGAATTTTAAAGGCTATGTTGGCATTTTATCAAAATAATGTTAAATGGTTACATATATTTGTGAGTCTTTTAATGTGTGTCTTTAATTACACTTTGCTGCTTTAAATAAATATTATCCACATAATCAGCTTCAAGTTATTAGAAATCTGAGAGAAGTTCAGTATCTATCAGGGGTAAGATTTAGTTGATTATCATATTAAAGTTTCATCTGATGGTTTGATCAAGGAAACTTCTGTTTCTGAGCTTACCAAGTTCTTGGAAACGTTTGATGTCCTGAGTTAGTAATCTCATTTCAGGTCTTGAAGGACTTATGTCTGATTGTTTGAGTAGAGACTCCATTTCTACTTATTTATTTATTTATTTATTTATTTATTTATTTATTTATTTATTTTCTGTTACTTGAGCACCTCCCTAACTTTCCAGGAACCTCAGTTTCTTAGAGGAATTCAGGGCCTTGAGACTATAAAAGCTCACTCTGGTCTCTGGAGAAAATTATTTGAGGTGGTTTGAATGTTGTAACAATTAAATTAAATTAATTAATTAATTTGAGACGGTTTGTCATATGATCTAGGATAGGTGCTAACTCACTACAATGCTGAGGATGAACTTCATCTTGTGATCATTTGCTGCCTTAGCCTAGCTGAGATTATAAGTGTGTTCCAGCATAGCTGGGTTTATGTGGAGTTGGGAACAGACTCCAGGATATCTTGCATGCTTAGCAAGCACTCTGATAACTCATATCCCTAAGTACTCCCTCTTAGTTGCAGAAGACCTCCGCACATGATGTGGGATCCTGCTTTTTCTAAGCACCTTGGAACAATATGTATTCTTAATGTCTTTTGTTTGTTTGTTTCTTGAGTCAAGGTTTCTCTGTATAGCCCTGAGTGACCTGGAACTCTCTGTGTAGACCAGGCTTGCCTCAAAGTCAGAGACCTCCTTCTGCTTCCTGAGTGCTGGTATTAAAAGCTTGTGCCACCATGGTCTGGCTACCTGGCTACTTCTTTTAATATTTTTTATAAGATAAATTAATTAGGTTAGGTTAACAAAGATTCATGTTACCTTGAATAATTGACAGCAAATATGTGGGTTCTTAACTATATTTGATAATTTTTTTTCTACCTATTTCTATATGGTAAACCATCTATAATCATGGAAGTGAGATTATATGAGAAATATACCAGAGTTGCAGGCATTTGGGAACTTACTAAAATTTTTACCTAATATCATGTCCCTTTTGAAGGTATTTTTAAATATGAATTACATCATTTTGTTTTGTTTGTTTGTTGTTCAAAATATTAAACCTGGTCACAACACACAGGCTAGTTTCTTTGCAAAATACAAAGAAACTATCATCCAAACCCTTAAGCTGTTGATAGCTTTATTTCAGCAGGTGTTATATATCAGATTGACATGAGAAGAATTTTGTGCCTTACGTATTCTGGCAGGATTATCTTTGCCATTCCAGTGTTTGGCACTGGTGGGAATGTATTTGGCAGCATTGGGAATATTTGAAGAAAGAAAGGGAGTTTGTGCAATCCTCAGCTTTCAGATTTTCAAGATGAAAGGGGTATTTGCATCCTTTAAAGTTTTCTCTTTTAGAAAAGAATTATCGATTTTTGATAGTTGCCAATCTATTTTAATATTTATCTTTACCTCAAACAGCATATGTTCTATTTTACTTCTGTGTAGATATTGTGTGTTCTCTGATGAAATAAAACTTAACCTTGGTTTTTATTTACATGCCTAATTGAATCTTAGATTACAAGAAGTTCTTTATCCAGTTTGATGGTCAAAATTTTTAGTTAATAAGAGTATATATTTCCTTAATAGTCTCCAATCTCCAGTCTCAGTTGGAGGAAAACATTTTAGTGAATTGGCAGTATGGGATCAGTAAAACATGGACTGTAAAGGTAATTCTGCTTCCAAACTCAGTTTTAGCTATTTTAATTCTTGGAATACACAGCAGTGGTGCACATTAAAATTAATATGGGTTAGTTCTATAGGTACCATACATATAACAAATTAAGAAAGAAAAGAATTGATTCTTTTTTTACATAAGTACTATAATAATGAATTACACACTGACAGGCAAATTAAACATGATACAGTCTGAGTCAATTATGTTATCTCTACAATTTAATGCAAAATGAAACTCATAACCAAAAGTATTACTGTTTGCTGTAACTGCAAATCACTTATTAATTTATCTTCATTTCCAAGCTGGTAGGTATATGTGTCATAATGCCTCACTAATTTAATACATGACTGAGTTTTTAACCAGTAACAGACAAATCACATAACCTTTCTAAATGAAAGTTTGTGCAGGGTGACAAATATGGATCTATTTGCATTCTTCTACATGCAGACATCCAATTATGCTAGCATCATTTGTTGATGATGTCATCTTTTTTCCATTGTATATTTCTGGTTTCTTTATTGAAAATCATTTGTCTGTAAGTGTGTAGGCTTATGTCTGTACCTTCAATTCTCTTCTATTTGTCAATGTGTCTATTTTTATGACAATACCGCGTTGCAGTAGAGGGGAGAAGAGACTGCAGGGACCAGAGGGGTAGAGGACAATAGGAGAAAAAGCCCCAAGGAATCAACTGACCAGCACTCAGAGGGGCTCACAGAGTCTGAAGTGGCAGACATGGAGCCTATATGGTCCGCTAAATATATCTTATGGTTGTCTGGCTTGGTGATCTTATAGAACGCCTACAAGTTGGAGTGTCTTTGGTGGGACTCTGACCCTTTTACCTGCCCTATCTTCAGGACTCATTTCCTCCTGCTGTGTTGCCTCAATTACTCTTGCTGTAGGAGTCCACGCCTGGCCTTGGTCCATCTTCTAACCCCATTCCACTAGTAACCCTGGGAGGACTGCTCTTTTCTTAGGGGAAGTGGGGTTGGTTGGGATTCATCTAGTGGAGAGGGGAGTTAGGAGGAGTACAGAGAATGGAATATGGGGTTCTGGATGTATTATACAAGAGAAGAAAAAAAAATTTAAAAAAACCAAAGTTTGTACAAATGCAAAACTAATAAAATTTTTAATTTGTTTATGAGTGGAAAATACGGGAATAGTTTGTGGATATGGTTGTATCAAAAAATGAAGGCAAAATTATACTGAGTTAGTTATGTACTTATATTATTCTTGTGTTTTTAAATATATTTACATATATTCATATACTTAATGTTTGTTCTTTTTCCAACACTTTAATAGTTATTTCAGAGCTTTATTTGGATCGTTCCTTCACCAACTCTTGCCAGACACCTCTTCCTTCATTACCTACTCAACTTTCAGTAGCTTTCTTTGATAGCCAAGTAAAAACAAAGTAGATATGCTTAAAATGTATTAAAGATAGAATTAAAACACAAATAATTAATCTTAATTGTTAACCATTGTTTATTGTTAGTGAATTGTTAAAAATTGTTAATTGTTAGTGAAATAGTTAAAAGTAGTTTTATGATGAACTATTAGAGAATTAACACTCTTAGTATTAAATTACTTCAAGAACAAACAAATAGTTTATACACTGAGAATACTTCATGATTTACTTAATTAAAAACCTCCAAATTAGTTTATAAATCAAACATGAATCACATAAATTTTCTGCCTTTATAAATGGAGGAATTTGCATATTAAACATCTTCTTTGAGTTATGACATATAATTTGTATACAGGTAGAGTCATTTGCGGTTGAAAAAATAACTTGGAATTTGATAGTACAGGCTTTTTAATCCGATTTTATGTATTAATTAATTATGTAAACATTCTAAATTGTAGCATATATATACTGCAATTTTAAATACGAAGTAAAACATCTCATTTATAAAGTTAATATTAGAAATTTATGACAGTTTAGTACCAGGATCAATTAAGCTCCAATAAATTATACATATAGCCAGAAGTCTTCACTTACAAAGATATTGTTAACTCCTACCTTCCCTGTCAATACTGGTAAATACAGCCAATCTAAAGAACACTTTAATTAAGTAAGGTAATTTGTTTTAGTAGAAATAAAAATAATGCATTTTTTTAGTTAGAAATAAAAAGAAATTAATGAATAGTAAAATTAAGATTAATTTTAATATAAACTATCAACATAAATACAGGAATATCCTTTAGAATTCTTAGTAACACTGAGATAAACTATTCAGACTAATACTTGGAAAGCTCTATTATTAACTATAGTCTGAACTTTCAAAATGTCTTAAAATAATTAAATTTTGCTTAAAGTAACTTAATCATTAAAGATTTCTGAATTTTTAGATTTCTGAATACTGATATATAAATTATATATTTTATTGTAGAGGCAAAACATTTTTCAGGTGTTAAGAGCGCCTTATCTTGGGTAGTGAAAGCCATTGAAAATGTAGTTTATTCTAAATCTTAGGGGAAAATTCACAAGAATACATTACAAAATTAATTACAGAATTAAATATTGAATAATGTTTCGGTGGAATGATAAAGCTCATAATAAAATTTATACTAATGAGTCATAACAGAAAAGAAAATTTTTCTTAAATTAATTTCTTCACATTTAAGTTTACTTACCTATCTTTTATACTTCTTAAATATGGCAAATTACTAAGACTGTCATTTGTTGTTGTGCTGTTTTTAGAAATGGTTTCAAACATTCCCTTGCTTTATGCATATTGCTCACTATGTAGATGAGGCTAACCTTGAAGTTACTGCCTCTTGAGTTCTGGGATTAAAGATGTGCTCTGTCATGCCTGGTGTTAATACTGTCTTTTAGTAGTAAAAATTTAGAAGAAAACCTGGCAAGTTATAATACTTGTTTTTTGTTGTTATTGCTGTAGTTGTTTTTTTTTTTTTATCAGGATAAATGGGCTGGAGAGATGGCTCATTAGTTAAGAGCACTGGCTGCTCTTCCAGAGAACCTGATTTGGCTACTAGCACCTGCAGGATAGATCATGAAGTTCCCTATCTCCAATTCATATTATCTGATACCGTTTTTTAAACTCTATGAGTACAATGCAGGCACATGATGCACAGATGTACATGTAGATAAAATCAACCATATACATAAAACAATAAAAATTAATTTAAAAATATGAAAATGAGGGCAGATTGTGATACATGGCCCACTGATCCACCCCTTCATAGTAAAGCTTCACAGTTGAAAGTCTTGATGGAATTGATATTCTAAATTTCTTTTAATATGTGTTTGGTTTCTAATAGAATTATAATAATAGTAACTTAAAATATCTAAATAACTTTATTATTAAAAACAATATAACCCCAGAAAAGACATAATGAATGAAGATAATTAGAAGATATGTTAAGAAAATGTGTTCAAAATGTATATAATTTTAATAAGAAGAAGATTTTTGTCTTTAAACAAAGTACAATGTTCATGAAATTTGTACAAATACTGATGGTACTATTTTTTATTAACATTTGTAAAAGGAAGAAAATGCCATATTAACATAGGAAATGCATAAATATTATCTTTCTACTCTACCTACTTATTTTTTAGTTTTAATTTGTTTTTTAAGTTTTTTTTACTTTTTATTTTTTGAGATTATAATATATATATATATATATATAATTTTCCCCCTTTCTATCCCCTCCAAAATCTCCCATATACCACTTCTTGTTCTCTTTCTAATGTATGTCCTCCTTTTTAATAAGTTGTTGTTGCACACATATATGAATACACATATATATTCCTAAATATAACCAATTACTTTGTATAATATTTTTGTATGCATCTTTTCAGAGTTGACCCTTTGGTATTGATAATTAATCTGTGTGCTCTCCCCTGCAGAAGACTATTTTTTCTACTTATAGCATTCTTTACTTCTGTAGTTCTTTGTGTAGGCTTGAGGCCTTGTGGGCTTTCTCTGTCTCTCTGCCTAAGCATGTCTACTGCTGTCTTTGTTTAGTTCATGTGGAGGCAGTCATGTTGGTGACATTTTATAAGCATAGCTTCTAACATTGTTAGCATACACAATATCACAGCTAGGTCTTATTTCTTTGGCTCTTACAATCTTTCTGATTTCTCAACTGCAATGATTCATGATCCTTAGGTACAGGAGAGTATTGTGAATGTGTTCATTGGGACTTGGCTCTAAAATTCTGCATTTTGATTGGCTGTGGTTTTCTGTAATGGTGCTCATCTGTTGCAAAGATACATTTCCTTGATGAGGAGTAAGGATTAAGCTTATCCTTGGTTATGAAAACCTTTTAAATTCATAAGGAATTTCACTGTTTTTGTAAAGTGGTGTTTATAGTTTCTCCTCCAAGATCCATGGATTCACTAACCCTGGGTAGTTTGCTAGGTTTCCTGTACCAGGCATGATTTCATTCTTGTTGAGCAGGTCTTAAATTCAATTTTAGAGCTGTGTGTTACCATCAAAGTATGTGTGCCAGTACTGCACCATTAGTGTTATTGTACCATGTTTTTTTGTTATTATGGTTCATAAGCATCAGAGTTTGGAAATACTAGAGCCAAACTGCAATAAGAATTCTTAGATTGCCCCCTCCTCTTCTTCAGGCTACTAGCAATGGCCATTTCAGCACCTAGAGGGTAACTGAGCATAACTGTTTCTGCTTATAGTGTGGTTTTCTTCCCAAAGCTGTATTTGCATGAAGGGCTTCCTAGTGTAGGCCCCTGGAAAAAATCAGCACACCAGGCCTCTGGAATATCTGAGTCATTTAGTCAGGTTCCATACCCAAGTAGAAAGCTGTACTATTGCACTTTGGTGGCTTTCCCAGAGACTAAGGGCACCTCTCCTTGATGCAATCCTTTTAATTTTCCATGGTTTCTCACAATCTCCTTCAATGTACCAATTAGACACCTATTTTTAGTAGTTACTTGTTCTAGATATCTCTTTCAAAGTATATAGTATCTCTTTCAAAGTATAAATATTTACCTTTAGATCTATTTGTTCAAAAATATACCAGATAGAGAAAGGGCAACTCCTTGCTTTTTCTTTATACTTTATATTAACCCTTCTTTCTAGATTGTTCCCTGGACATAAGTTTCAATTTGAGTTCATGTAGCTCAGGTGTCTATTTCCAAGTCCCCGTTTGAGTACCATTTGCCAAAATGGGATAAGCTGGGGTCCTGGAATCACAGCTCATGTCAGCAAAGTTATAAAGAAAGGACAGTTACATGTACAGTAAAGCTGAGATCAAGTGAGATACTGAAACTATTCTTTCTACTGCTACCACTGCATTCTGGAATGTTTATTAGGTAAAACACAGGAAAAATGGTAGGAGGTGTCTGTAGGAGGTGTCTGTAGGCTAGAGAGTCAGGCTCTAAATATCTTGAAAGAGGAAGCTGCAATTGCTAGTTTTTGCAGACACTGATCAAGCATGCTTAAAAACTCTTACCTAGACTCCTTGAAAAGTTTTGCCTTTTCTCTTGAGCTTTCACATGCGGGTAATGGCACTGCCAATTTTCCATGGTCCAATTCATCTTGAAGTCCTTGACAGGCTGTGCCCATATTAAAACACACTCATTTTAGGGCCTCTTTTGCCCTGTATGAATGTATACTTACCTAGTATGAACTTTCCTCTAGCCACTTTAAGAGAAGATGATTGATTTTGAGAAGTTTGAGATGGCTGTGTGGTCTGTAGAGTTTTAAAATCTACAACAGAATGGTCATCAGTGGGCCTTCTCCCTGGTTATATTTCAAAAATGACTCTGTGGGTTTCACAGATCTATGGACATGCCATACTGCAGAAGGTATGAATAGGAGTGCAGTAAATTTTAGAGGAGTTTCTATCCACAAGAAATACTTCATTAGCCACATGAGCAGGCCACCGAGAAGGTTTAGCCTACTAAAGATTCCAGATTACTCTTGTTCCAATTACTATCTAACTAAACAACAGGAGATACCACAAATGAGACTCGTTCAGGACTGTCTTATCTAGAAGAGTTTTTCACAATTTCCTGGACCACAAAAGAACAATAATAGAGTGCTACTTGTTGTACTCTACTTAGACAGACCTGTTTGCTCTTCAGCCATAAAAATTGGAAAAAAATTATTTTAATGCTAATGATATTTATAATATAATATTCTATATTTAAATGAATTGAATTTCTTATTAAAGAAAAATCTCAAACTCTGCATGATGTCAAAATCATTTACATGTTGCCCATCAAGAAATTAGTATTTTAGGCACCAATATTTTTAATATAACTCACTTTAGAGGTATTTTTTCAAGTAAATTACCAACATTTACTGAAATTTCTTACTATCATAATAGTAAATGAGTTGTCATTCATTTTATTATTTATTATCTGTGAGAATCATGAATTAAAAACATCCATGAATCATAAATGGATATTTGTGAGGATAAACACCTTTTCAAAGACAGCACACCTGGCAAGGGAAAGATCAAGCTAATGTAAAAGCTTTTCATTTTCAACTATGATATATTGAGAAAAGGAAGACATCATAACAACTTAGCTTTTCATTGAGTATATGTATATTAAATGTTTTAGAAAATTATATATTACACTCATAGCTACGTCTTTCATTTCCTATCTGTGCTTCCAATTACAGTATATTTTATATGTTTCTTAAAGTATGCTTATTTTATGTGTGTTTATTTTATAAAAATGAATGGCTTTTGAATTTCTTGTGGAACAGGTGGCACTAGCCAATCAGTTGTGGTTTGAGATGTTAAAGAGGTCCAGCTGTCAAGCAGTTGGAGGACTATAAAATGTGCCCGGGGTTAAGAGCACTTATTTATCATTGTTACCATTTAAAAAACTTGAGTTATTTAAATAGTTTCTGTTCTGTGAATTTTTATTTAGGATATAAAATTGCATATTCACATACTCAAGGCTACAACTAAAGACATTTGCAAAATGAAACATACCTCATTTGGAATATAATTTTTAATCTGTTTCATATGCATGTGTGTGTCTGTATGTGTGCCTAGTAACTTAGTAACATGAACATAATAAGCATTTTAAACTTGTGCTGTTTAGTAGAATTTAACTGTTATAAACATTGTAAAATAGCACTAGATTAATAACAGTATTTCAATATTTAAAATAAATTATCTGCTTTTAAACCACATTAGTATTGCTTTCATAAAGTCAGTTTAAAATATCTCTCAAAAAGAGAAATATCTGAGAAAATAAAATTTTAGTGGTTGCTAATTACTTAAGGTGGGACATTAATAAATTAATTTCAAGTCGGTACATTTTCTGGAATGTTTTAAAAGAAATACATAGCTTTGAACTTACATTTAACTTCTTAAATTTTTCAGCACTAAAGGGTAATCTTAATGCTTTATAAATGCTCAAAACAATCTTAAGCAATTCAGAGAACACAGAAATTGGGCAGCCAGATGAGATAGTCTTGCTTTACAATAATGAAAATTAATCATTTTAAAAATCATTTGGGGGAATAAATGATGATCTAAGTAGCTCTGTGAATGAAAGGAGTCTATAAGACTAAAGATTTAATTAATTAAACGTATCCCTATACACTAGTTGACAGGTAAATATCTATACATTAAAAAATGATTGTGGAGGCTGGACTAGGCAACACATACCTTTAATCCCAGCATTTGGGAGGCAGAGGCCAGCAGATCTCTGAGTTTGAGACCAACCTGGTCTACAGAGCTAGTTCTAGACATTGAGGGTTACAAAATAAACCCTATTTCAAAAACCATAATCATTATCATCATCATCATCATCATCAGCAGCAGCAGCAGCAGCAGCAACATCATCAGAAATGAATGATAATGCTTATATGACTATTTGGGATCGAATTTGACTCATCAAAACAAAGGAAATCTCAGAAATTAAGCGATAGGAATACATGTAGAATCATAACTAGAAATAGCTGATAAAAATGGTAAAAACAGGAAATCTAAACAAACTGTGGGTGACATGTACTTAAACTGTGCATTAATAAGATCAGAATTTAATGTTACATTATCAAATGTAATAATGTGATACTTTTATAATACTAATAGAGAAAAGTGAATGAGTAAACATGAGAACTCCATATTGTCTTCTCAAATTATCATATGTTATATGTTATATGTCATATGTTTTACATCTAAGCTGTTCTAAAACTAAAACCTATTTTATAAATGATTATAATTTGAGTACTATTATTGCATAAAAACAAAAAAAATCAATGAATTTTCTATCTAATCAATTTCCAAATGCATAACTTTTATGTGTGCATATGTATGTGAAGAATTAATAATGTCATATACAGGAAATTTTATGAATTATATATTTCAAGTTATAAAACAATTTGAAAGTAATTTTCTTTATTCATTTTAGACCTGCCCCTAAGAAAGCGCTAATAAATAGACATGATATATGCTAACTGCTTTTGAAACACAAGTAAATGAATCTTCCCTGGAATTGACAGAAATAACATTCTAAAGCAAACTGTGTTATCCTTAAACGTTTGTTAACCAACTTCCTTTAGTAGAACACTAATTAATTGGTAAAGTTACTATACCCTTTTAAAGTATAAACATGACTAGTGGCAGAAAAAATAAGTGCAATTATTGGTGGTTCTGGCAAAATATATTTTGCATAATAGGACAACAGAAAATTGATCATAAATCAGTTAATGATAAAGATAACATATCCACCCATCATTGTCTTAGAAGATATTTTACAAGATTATTTGTTGATTTGTCAGCAAAAGGAAAGGCTTGGTTAAATTGAGTTTTCTTGTCTTTGTGAGTACCTATCATTTATCCATGGTTGAAAAGTTATTTTCCTTACCAGTCAGCATAATTTCTATCTATCTATCTATCTATCTATCTATCTATCTATCTATCCATCTATCTATCTATCTATCTATCTATCTATCTATCTATCTATCTATCTATCTTTTATATATCTATCATCTATCCATCATTTATCTACCTATACACACACATTATATGTATATATCATAACAAAGGAATATATATATATATTATTTTTTGTAAATGTTAAGTATTAATAGGCATTTTGTTTATAATCATTTTATTAAATATACATAATTTTATGGCATTAACATAATATATGAGGATTGCAAATCTATAATTACAGACATCAGCATTTTATGATAACTTCATCTAAAACCCAATAGTTGTACATTAAGAACACTAGCTTTAATTTACTCTAGTTCCTAGATTAAGGGAATTGGAATATCTCCTTAAATAAAATTCTATTTAAACCTACCTTATGTTTTTACTATAGGTGTTAAACACATTCTTCAAGGCCTGAGTATACCACCTGCTTGGATACTTGAAGGCCTAGATTGTGACTCAAGTAAATAAAACAAAATCATAAAATAATTGAATAGGCAATAAATAATGTTAAATATACTAAAATAAAATTGCAACAAATATAGAGATGTATGGTATTATTAAAATTAATAGGTTGCAAAACATGTTTATAATGCTTTTGTACTGCAGTCTATAAAAATAAATGCTGTATTACAAAATTCTGCTACTCGATTCCTACACCTAAGTCTCAGGGAACATCATAGAAGAGAGGACAGAGCCAGAGAACCAGGAAGTCTGCTGTAGAACTGTGTTTTCTAGAAATCACTGCTAAAGAAAACCCAAACAATGACAATATCAACAGATGTGTTAATGCAGAGAGGGGAAAACCTGATGGAGTCCAATCCCTGTACAAAGAATCACAGGAAATAAGATCCACTGAGTGAAGGAGAATTAGTCTCTCTCAGTAAATAGTCCTTTACTTAGTCGGTTATCCGGTATTAAGTGGTGTACCTGAAATCGTACACTTTGATAACAAAATGGACTCAGCAGATTGTATTTATATATTTATTGATTAATGTATGTGTGTTTGCATGTTTATGTAAAATAATAAAGAAAAAGAGGCCATCAATTTGGTAGGCAGTGGGGCTGACACATGGGAATGGTTAGAGAAAGGAAAGGGAATGGGGTATGTGATGTAATTATCTTTTAATTAAAATATATTCCAAAAAATGTGTTCTTAGAACTCTCAGACTCCATATTTTATGGGAATAATTATTACATACAAAATAATGTGAAAATCTGTGGTTTTAGTTGGACTGCATCAATTTTTTCTTTATCACAATAGTTTTCATGATTTTTAATGTATTTTGCTCCAAAAATCTAAACAAAATATACTGAACAAAGAAATAGGAAAAATTGTATTCTGTTGTTTGGCAATTTGGTGCTTAATATCATTAGAAATATAATTATTGGTAGCCTAAGGAATGTCAGAATTTGATTTTTCATCTGGTTTATTTTCTGTTAAATTGTAATCATATGTTTTCTTTATTTATTGTATATGTTAGTTACTATAATACTGACTGTCTAAGCCAGTCTTATAGAAATATTTATTTTTCTTTCACTGATTAGATGGTCTTACAAAAATAAAAATTATTTTCTCTGGAGTGGAGATGGAGTTGATATAGAAGTCTCTTTTATAATTGAATATTCACAGTCACTGAATCTTAGCTCTTTAGCCAGTTATTAGTTGTCAAATTAACTGATTCAAGAAGCTTCTCTCCCCCAGGTTGAGAAAAGCAAAGATGTATGTATATCAACATAATATTTTCAAGTTAGTCTAACAAAATGATTTTTTGGTAAACTAATAAAGCATATTCCTTCATGTACAAGCCTATGGCTTCTCCATCCAAGGACTATTAACCAGGTTTACAGTAATAGGTATAAATTCCTTCTTGTGGGTCCAGCCTCAAATCTAATCAGATAGTAATTTGTTCAACTAGTTGATTTCAAATGCTTTATAATTGATGACCTGACATCTGCATAAATAAGGGGAAAAGTAATTGAATGGAGTGGGATATGGAATTTAAGGACACATAAAACTAGGAGAAGGACATCTTTAAGGAGTCGAAGGGGAGTTGGAAGAGGGGAATATTTATAGATTGTCATTGTTTTATATCTATACCTATATATATGGCAAACAGCAATTTACATGAGAATTTATATAATTTCATTGTGTAATATCCTGAGACCTTTTGATAACCATTTCCAGTTGAAACATCTTCCATGTTTTTACACAATTTTATATGATGCTATTTGTCACACTTGATAATTTAGTAGTCTTATGAAAAGATTAGTATTTATATTTGTAATAGTAGATCTCATATGGTTTTAGCAAACTTCTCATCCAATACAAAAGAGAATATTTGGAAATAAAGAACAAACTAAAAAAAAAAAAAAGAATTTAACTGAAAAGGAAACAACCTATAGCTACATTCCTATGTAGAAATTTCAATTTAGAATCTGGCCATTTGTGATATGACCACTGAGCATGACCATCTTTTAATCAGGCAGCATAGCTGCTTTAGGGTACAAAAAATGTTAGTATAAGTCTTTAATCCCAATGTAGCACACACACCTTTAATCCCAATTCAGAAGGCAGTGGTGGTGCACACCTTTAATAATAGCACTAGAAAGGCAGAAGTGGAGCTTAGTAGAGAGTAGAGACAGAGCTCATATTTCAGAGAAGAAGCAAGGTAGTAGCAAATTATGGAAACAGAACACAGACAGAAGCAAGGTGGAAGCAGACAGAAGGCAGACAAGAGGTAGAGAGTTATTTCGGTTAGGTAGTTTGAGTGAAGTTAGCACACAGTTCAGTTCAAAAGGAGAAGCTGAGAAAAGTAGAGCCAGTCCAGAATAAGCAAAGAAAGAAAGCAGAGAGTTAGGAACAGATGGCTTACACTTTACAGTTCAGAGTTCAGAAGACAGTTAGTCAGAGGGAGATCAGTCAGCAGTAATTCTTGGAGACTGAAAAAGTCTAGGCTTAGGTTCACAGATTCAATTGTATGAAGGCTGAAGCCCGCTTGGTCCAGGTTAGCATCTTAGCGATTAGGTTGTATGAAGGCAGAAACCTTCTAGGACTGGGGATTAAATTATCAAAGAATAAACTGTCCTCTGCCATGAATCCACAAAAAGAATAATTAATAAATGAGTGCTCACATCTCTTCTACATATTTTCTTTGAGTCCTATATAATCTCTTCCAGGCTGTCACTGCAGAATGCGTCTAAACTACAGACTATACCCTACAGTGAATTTGATAGTTCATAATAGTATGATTACTTAAAATGTTTGCAGTTTTTCTGGTTAAATAACAAGTGTTAAGATAATTCTTGTTCTAGCTCATTATCATAGAAGAATTTGTTATCATTTTCTATACATATAAAAGAAAATGATTTTTACTTTATGCTTTTCAAATCCAGACTGGATTATTAAAATGTACAAAAATGTAATTTATAAAATACTGAACCAGTGAACATGCAAAAGAAATTTTATTAATTTTCATTTATGCTTAGCCTATTTTATTGCTATGCAGATATGTAACCATGTATAACATTATGAAACAAATGATTAAAGAAGTATTTTAATGTGTTTACATTGAGAACAACATTATTCAAATTCTTTATGGAAAGTGTTATGTGTCTTTGGACAGTCTAGATCACCTGTTTAGTTAATCAAACATGAATTTGGTATTTGATAATATTTTGAAGTAAGATTTAACATCCACACTCAGTTGGCATTATGCAAAGATTGTCATCAAATGTGGGTTAGCATCATTCAGCACCTGAGAAGGATACAGAGAACATTGTGGTTTCTGTGGAAAAGGGTTTCTGCTTCAGGACAGGATCATTAATTTCTGTCTGATTATTCAGATTGAATGTCTATGAGTTGTTTTTTTGTTCCTAGCCTTGGGGCCCTGGAGCATTTTGGCCTCCTTAAAATCTACTCCTAAAGATACAAGGCTGGACCTTGAAGGCTTCAGACTTCACCTCCATACAATCTAATTAATCTCCAAGATGCACTTCTGACTTAGTCACTCTGACTAGCTCCTTCTGAACTCTGACTCTTCTCGTACAATTTACTTGCTGTTCTGGCCCAAACTTTCCTCCAAGGCCAAACTGACCTTGTAAGCAGCTTACTGTTTATTACTCCCACAACTTTCTCTAACTGAATTGATCTGCTCAGCTTCAAACTGACGCGCTCTTCCCATGTGACACTGACTTCTGCCCAGCTGCCTGTGTATCAGTGTGTCTCTCCCCGAACCTGCCTGCTTCTGTAACTAACTGCTCCATACTGCCTACTGTAACTGACTCTTCTCTGAGCTGAGTGACCACCTTTCTATCTTGAGAGTTGGGCATGTCCTCACTTTGATTCACTCTGCCAATTCTTCCTCTAGTTTGTCACTTTTCATGCCCTTCAGTCTTACTCATCTCAGAAGTCACTTCCTATCTGACATTAAATTCTTCTGAGCATTGCTTCCTGTCTTCCAAGTTCTGAGATTAAAAGTGCGTGCCACCAATGCCTTTTGATACTGGGATTAAAGGTGTGAGTCACTACTGCTTTCTGAATATTGTGATTAAACGTGTGTGCCAACATTCTTTCTATCTAAAGCAGGCATGCTTCTAGATTAAAAGATTAAATATTCCTGGACTATATGTATATAAAACAACAGCATCTTCTATAATATTTTCAAGGAACAATAACATACTATTTATAGAGTCCTATTTATCAGCATCACACGTACAATTTACATTTAGCCAAAGTACAATAATTGTATTTAATATATAAAAATAATTTATGATCCTAATGTTTCTGAAAGATATTAAAACATATAGTATATTAAAAATTACAACAATTAAAGTTACTAGTAAACAATTCAATTTTATAAATTGGTATCCCTGAATGATAAATTACTACTAAACTCTTATCTCTATTGGGTAAAAATATATAAACTATTTAAATTTTTATTTTCTTATTAATTCCTTAGGAAATCTGTACAATGTATTTTGATTATATCTCCCCCTCATTCAACTTTCATATAAATTCCCCTTTCCTATTCACTCAGGTTGTCTCTTTTGTTTTTCTATGTATTAATACAATATGTGCATTTGCTTTGCCAATATTTTCTAGTATGAGTGACCTTTCCATTTTACTTGGGTCTACATGTAAAAAAAATCTTGCAAAGGACCTTTGAATATTGTTTCAAACTGTTAGGAATTTCTATGTGCAACTCCACTACTGTGACAAGAAAAAAAATTCCCTTGTAGTTGTCAACCAACTCCAGTCCTGTAGAATTTTTATTGGTTAGTGAGGGCTGAGGAATATGCTATGTTCCTTGTTACGTTGGCAGGTGAGTGGTTAAGAACAGGTTGTGTTTCTTGTTCCCTTGGTCAACAGAAACTTAAATTTGTCTTCTTCATAGTGGGCCCCATTTCCTTGGTAGTGGGCCCTGTTTCCTTGGTAAGGCAAACTTAAACTTAAGTCTGTATGTGGAAACTTAAACTTAAGCCAACTAAGATGGAATCTGAATCCAAAACTCTTGTCACAGGGCCTCAACATCATGATATAAAAGCAGGCTCTCAGCTCAAGGAGGCAGGTAGTCAATTAGACAATCAGTCAGATAAGACACAGAGGTAGTTCAGCAGGAGTCAGTGAGGTTGGAAGAAAAAGTCACCTAACAGCGAGAATCAGTGTGAAGCCTAGCAGAGCAGTTCAATCAGAGAAGTTGTGGGAGTCTGCCAGAGTCAGAAGAGTTCAATCAGAAATAATCCACAGGCCTTGATGGTAATTTTTAACAAGTCAGCTTGGGGAAGAATTTGAGCCAGAAGAGTGAGTTGATTTGAACCAAAAGTCAGTTGAGTTGAGTACAACTCTGAATTCAGACGGAACTAGTCAGAGTGGCTTAGTCAGCAGTAAGTTTCAGAGGTTTAAGTGTTCTAGGTTGTACAGAGCCTGAGACTAAAGCCATCTAGATCCAAGCTAGCATCGTGAAGAGTATAATATATGGAGGCCAAAAGGCTCCAGGGCTCTAGGAGTAAGGACCAATGATTGAATTAACCAAATGGCTTCTATTCTGAATTATTGACTACAAGGAAGCAGAGGAAAAAATGGATTTTTTTTCTGGTATTAGAACTCTTTCTCATTGTTTGATTCAATTTGGTTATTTGTTAAATATAAGCAACTTATTCTATTACATTTTTATCATTCTCTATTTCTATCAATTGGTTTATAGATTAATGAATCAATTTTTACTCTTATTTAAATATAATGTATAATTTAACTGACATTGTCTATGGTTACATAATATGGCTAAAAAGTGATGAGTAAAGCCTTAATTAGGAACTATAATTGTAATTCATACAACAAAGCTTTAATGTTTGATTTATAACACAATGAAACTCAAAACTATCAAACAGATTTAAGAACTTCAAATAAAGCTCAGAGAAACCACTAAATAAAAATTCTGACTGATATTCTTAAACTGATACTTCATGAATAATAGTTTTCTAAAGTCAAACCTAAGGTAATTTTTGGTAAAAATATACATAAACTATCTAAGAAATTTGATACACAAATGGATATCAAAGAAATTATTGGTAATTGGTATATTTAGTTTCTGTGGAAAATATTTTTCATTTTTATATTAACTTTTGTTTTAATCAAATGTAGATGGAGTAAATTATTTAGAAAAGAGAAATTCAGGTGAAATACACAGATATATTCATGTTTCTCTAGAATTTAAGTATGTGATATTTCTGAATTAAAGTCCTTTTTGAGGAAACTTCATATGTTATTCAATTCTGAAGAGGCAATTACTCAATTCCTCAAAAATGCCACACCCCATTGTAAGCATTCATTAAGGAAAAAGCACCTACTCAGCAAGAGATCCAATGTACTACTCATCAGAGTATAAATCTGAGAAATTTTAAAGCTCTTGTTTTGTTTCAAGTCTGTTAAGAAGTTCTTAATTTTAGCATTATTTTCTCAATCTCATTTGAGTTACCACTTTTAATATTTTCTATTTAATATCCCTGAAAATAAGCAAGAGAAAATATCTTAATGCATCTTATCCATCACTTCTGTGTTTAAGTATTTCATTACTAACAAAACAGATAATTATACATACTGTATAAAATAATGCCATATGTATTTTTGTTAACAGTTGGCATTCATCCATACTTCAAAGGAAGAGTACATTTAACTTAAAACCTTACCTCTCAAGTTAAACAATTTGAAGATTTTTGTCTAAATAAAATAAAAATGTATGTTTCCTCTATGAATGATTTAGGAGGTAAATTTTAAGTGAGTAGTGGTGGTTAGAATTTGAAAATGATGAAAAATCTGTCTTGTATATAAATTGACACTAATCATTGTAGTTCCAAGGCTGACAATATTAAACAAATATGTTAGCTTGCATTACTAATCTGGTATAAATTTTTATCACTTTATATTCATACCCAAATATTAGCAGACTGATTTGGCTACTGAATTGAGAAAAGTGAAATCAATTATTAATTGAGCTTAAAGACTAATCAAGAAGGAGGATGTGGAATAGAGGAGAGTTTTGTTCTCTCCAGCTTCTCCAAGACCAGGAAATTTGTTATGTACAACCTGCCAATAAGGAAAGTTGTGGCTCTAAGAAAGCTCTTGACCTGTGATGTGTAGCACTGGTTTTAAGCTGGGTGAAGAATAAAAAGGAACCTGGTGTAGAAAATTATACTGGAATAGCACTGTGTGAAAGTTGAGGTCTACATTCCGTGGTCTACATTTGGAGGCCTGTGTGGTCTGGATGGAATATAGACACACCTTTTATCCCATATTCAGAAACCAGTGGTAGCAAGCACCTTTATTCCAGTCTTCAAAAGGAAATGGTGGTCCCTAGGAAGCAGAAGTGATGTCTCAGATGAGTTGGAGTGAATGACAGACAAAGTGACTAATCAGAGGAAGAGTTAGACAAAAATATTTAGACAAAAGAATAAACTGTGCTTTGCCTACATCTAGTAAATCAACATCTACAACTACAGGAGATGAAATTTTTGAGATTAATCACATGGAATGCAAGGAGATTTGCTTAATGTTATACAATAATAAGCTAAAAAATGTACTTTAAGTGGAGTGTGGTTTTGGTGAGATGGTGTCATACTAGTTGTTTAAATAGGTTGAAATAGTTTGAATTAGAAATATCTGCTCAGGTTGCTAGAGAAATGAAAGGAAAAATGCAGATATTCCACCAATCCCACACAGACATATTTGGGAAGTTATGTTTCTTGCAATAATCCAAAGATGTAGCCATTGAGTTCCTCCTTCAGGCCAAAAACAAATTAAGGTTTTCTTGCAATTTGAGAATGAATTTGAACTGCCATTAAATACTTGAGGTAGAGGAACTGACCACTGAAAAGATATAAATGTCTGGTTATATGTCATCTAGTAAGATCAAAATTAAGCCAGTTTAGAAGGCAAATGTTCAGCAAAATTTTAAAGACCACAGTGCATTATCTCTCTCTTTTATAAAATATCATTGAATAGACATCAATATTGTCCTGTGAGACATGACTTTTCTATTGTTAAGCTATATATTTATATGAAAATTATTATGTGTATATTTCTTATTCTAACTTTCCTTTTACATGTTCTGTTTTTTGAAAGTCTTTCTCCAAAATTATCCCAAATAATTTTTATAGCTGAAGAAATTCTTGAACGTCTTGTTCTTCATTTTCTTTATTCCCATGTGTTGAAGCTATAGGGATAAACTACCATTCCTGGGATGCCAACATTTTAAAACATATGTAAATTTCTTTTTATGTGAAAACAATTATAATTTATGGATCTATAGAAATATTTAGACATATATATGGACAAAATATATTCAAATTCTTTTCAGTAGAATTATACAAATTGCCTTTCCCCAATTTCCAAAAATAGTCTATCTGAGATATCAAGATAATTATTAACACTCTGGTTGTAACTGCATAAGCATTCTCTTAAGATAAATCATGCTAGTCCTGTTTTTGACCGGTTACTAGAATCAGCTATTATCTCAAATAACTTATAGGCTTTTTCTAGCCTACTTAGCCATATGTTTGTGACTTCTGCCAATTACCAATTCCTAAGCTACTTTTGCATTTCCATATATTGATTAGCTTCATTTAAATCCTCAATGTCAATAGTCTGCCTCCACATTTTTGCAATACAACTTGATATTATATGTATAAAAGATGTTCATTAGAGTCATATAACTGTGGCTGGAAATTTCAAATCCCATGTAATCAGCATCATCTGAGGATATGGTGGTCTTGTCACAATCCTGTCTATGACATCACACAGTGAGAATACATACAAGGAAGAGGTTATGTAGTAAGAGAAGCAAGAAGCACCCCATCTTGCTCATTTATAAGTTAGCCTCAAGAGAACCAATCCATTCTTTGTAGGACGCCATTCCAAGATGGTGCCGGCTTCCAGACAGCTTAGTAGTAAACAACAGCTTTGCACATGCGCTACAGTTGAGAACAGCTTGGCTCTTAGTGACACACCCATAACTGGCCTGCAAAACGGTTATGCAAATGAGGTGCTGCAGAGGTAGCCTATCAGCATGAACCGCGATTCCCACAGTGTATATAAGCGGCTTGCTCCTGGGGATCGGGGCCATTCTCTCTTGTATTCCATTTCCTGATTAAACTGCCTTGAGAAGGAACCAGTCGTGTCGTGTTTTCCTTGCTGGTCGAGGTCGGCGCGGCACAATTCTTGACACAGTTACACTAATATCTTCATGATATAATTATAATCACTAGATTTCAGATTCTTGATTATCATATATAATAAGTTTCCCATTGGAGAAAGAACATCTATAACATGTAACTTTGGGAGGCATTCCATTCCAAAGCCTTGCACTATGATAGAGGGTCAGCACAGTGTTAAGGTGTGTGTTAGAAAGATGTAACTTCAGAAACCACTTCATATCTTATTAATCATAATATTTTTAATATGAGTCCTGTGTAAATCAATGCTTGAGATATATCTGCTTGATAATTTCAAGACTTTGATTAAAATAGAAACAGCTGACATGTATACTTCATTCCTCTGTATTCTATCACATTCTAGTGACACATACTAAAGTTCTACAAAATTGAGAGATTAAAATTAGTAATTATTTATGATCTCTTTAGTCTCCAGGTGGCATGCACAGTGACAATCTGGCTGGAGTCACTCATACTTTCCAATTAGCTGAGAAGTTGCCTAGATTTGGCTGCTTTATGACAGCCTTGCTTGTGCTAGCCAGGATGACTGGGGTTCCTTCCACATGGCCTCTCCTCTAAGAACATATGGCCAAGACTTCTTCCCAGAATGATATTAGAGCCTTTCCCATTGCTGAAAGAGAATGCAAGCCTCAGTATGCAATAGCTATTTAAGTCTTCCCTTGTATTCTGGGTACTATTGCCTTTGCAAATGCACAGATTCAATGTGGAAAGGACAGCAAATGGACACAGAAATAAGAATGCTGATGTAGTCAGATGATTTTTTTTATCATAATCTACCAAAGTAATGCCACTGAGAGTTAATTATAGCGGAATAATGGAATTATAAGAAAAGTTTTCTTGTAATAGTTGGAAAATAATTGGTTAGAAAATTAAAAGAAACCTAAGTTAATTCACTAAATTCAGAACACCTTACTACTACTGTTTATCTTACCTTTAGGTTATGGAATTCATAGCAAGATAAAGCCTCAAGGTGACAAACCAATCAAAGTAAGTAAAATGCTGTTTTTCTCATTACCTTAACATCTATTTACAGATTGTCACCAGCAACCTTTGCTACTTTCAGAACAGAGGGTCTGGTGTTACACAGTCTGTTATCAGCCAGCTGGGCCTTCTCCGCACTACTTGCTATCAACATCCTTATGTGGGCAAACGAACATATGCAACAAATATAACCGTTTTCTGATTCTTCCATTGTCCTATAGCTGCTGGTCTATAAATAAAATATGGTGTAAGTCTGAACTAGAAGAGACATTATCAAACACAGGAGGTTAAAGCTTCATTGGTACAAAATCATTGCTACAAACAAGTGGCCTATTTCTGTTATTCTGCTTTCTATTTTACTCCAGGAAGGCATAAGAAACTGATACATGTATAGTCACACACTATTTATTCTCTTATGGCCACATTAGAAACCAGGTCAATTTAAAAAAAAAAAACAAAACAAAAAAACAGAGCAAAGCAGGAATCTATTTAGTTCTAGGTCTGAGATGCGCAGGATCACTCCCGCAGGCCTAGTAGGTTGCAATAATGAGTTGGCACAATGCCTGCTTCTTCCATCTGCTGTTTTCAAGGCTTCTATCTCACCATTTGCACTGTATCTCATAAGCAAACTAGACATGGAATTCTTTCCTTGGAATGCAGAAGATTCCTTAGGCAGAGAACAGGATAAGGAGAGATAAACTACCAGTTAGTTAAGGACTCTTTGCTATATAAAGAAGCTAAGTCCTATGACAAAAAAAATAGTAGAGGGAGAAAAAGCACATCGGTTTTGTTATTATGTCCCAGATCCATTTATAATATCTAAGGTGCAATAGTTATTTTTTCATACTCTTGGTCCTTGGCTCATTTTCAATCAGCTATTAAGATTTATATGCATGTAGGTTAAAATTGTTAATATCTCTGATTACAAAAAGAAATAACTAAACTGTTTTAATCTTATTTAATCAGCATAATTGACCATAACTATAAATAATACTAAAAGGTTTTAAACAATACACAGAGTATTGCTTTCATTTCTATAATGTTTTATAACTTATAAATAGATATATAAATTACAGTGTTTTCTTCTGTTAAGATGTAATATTTTGCATATGTGTGTGCCTGTGTGCCTGTGTGTGTGTGTGTGTGTGTGTGTGTGTTCATGTGTGTCTGTCTATGTGTGTGTGTGTGTGTATGTGTGTGTATGTGAACTTTTGTTTAGGATTCCTCAATGTACAGAGATTTGGAAAATGAGGTCATCTGATAAAAGATTGAATTGGTACCAGTCCAGTTAGATTCAGCTTGACTAAACAGTAAGAGTGATTTTATGTAGGAAGTCTGATAGTGATTGAGTTAGAACATGATAGATCAGCAAGTATAGCAGCGTGCAACTCAATTTCTATCATGTTCCCTTTTCTCAACTTTAAAAATAAATTAAGCCAATATCTTTCCAATGTGTACTTGTGGTTCTGTAATTTATGTTCAAAGTTATAATACCATAGAAAACAAGATTCTTGTCATCCTGCAAATTCACTCAGTATTTTGAGGACACCCAAAAAGCATTTTATTCATTGTTTATTATAGTCTAGGTTCACCTGATTCTTGCTATGATCCTGCCTCTGTGGAGCATAGCCTCTGTGGTGCTGATTAGCACTTAATACCTTAATAACTGTTTTGAAATGAATAGCAAAATATCATTATGCAGAGAAGAATACTGAGAAGGTGTTTAATATAGAGTATATATGCAAATGCAAATTAAAATATTTCTATCACTACAACTGAATGGAAAACAAACTCTCCAAAGCTAGTTGAAAGAGTAGAGTATGTTACAAAGGGGCCAAATGTGGCCACTATGTTTCTGCTTCTGGGTAATTTGTGGTTCAGGTTAATTTCTCTATTAATTGGTGGTTTAGGTTACTTTCTCTATATTAACAAAATTGAGACTCTCTAAACTCTGTTTACATCAAATGTATATATCTTATTCAAAATAATATTAAAAGAAAATGATTTTTTATAATTATGCTATCTACATTGATGTTTATTAGAAATCACTTTGAAATTAAAACCAAACAAAAAGGATCAAATTTAAATTGAACAATTTTTTAAACATGTTTTCTTCACTTTTTCTTTTTTAAAATGTTTATGCAACAAAATTTATTTAATTAATTTTTGAGAATTTCATAAGTAAGTACTCTATTTACATAATTTCTCCTTATCTCCCCTCCCTCTAGCTCCTACCATATGCCCTCACTTATCCTTATAGACATCTAGTTTTTAATAGAGAAACATCATGTTAATATGAGTAAATAGATAAGTGGCTTTGGAAATATAATTAAGGAGATATTGCACAATATTTTATTTTTAATTTGCTAGTACCAAGGATTAAACCTAGGGCCTCACAAGCAAGATAAGTACTGTACCACTGAGCTGTATTCCCAGACCTATTTTGGTTTTTGAAAAAGGGTTTCTCTGTTTTTTTTTTTTTTTTTTTAAACTCTGGCTGTCCTAGAACTCACTCTCTAGACCAGGCTGGCCTCAAACTCACAGAGATGTACCTACCTCTCCTTCCAAGTGCATATCTTTCTTTACCTACTCATCTTGTGTCTTCATTTCTTCTTTCACATATGAATTCCAAAATTTGCTGCCCATACAATTCTGAATGGGTAATGACACATTTTTGTTGGTTGTTTGTTTTATTAAAAATAGATTTTTCTGTCATTACTCTTTCCTGTTCCTTTCTACCTCTTTTCCTCATATTTTGGAAAGGGATTTAAATTTAATTAGAAAGTGCTTGATTACTCTCAGAATATTAGTATCATTATTACAACATAATTCAATAAACTAGACACCAACAAAACAAATAAACCAATTTTTTAAAAAGTGCTTGGAATTAAATATAGAACTCTTAAAAGATAAAATAGTAGTGGGTAAGAAATATTTTTAAGTTTATTATTTTTATTTTTGTACAGATTCTTTTTTAATTTTCTTCTTCTCTCATACAATACATCCTGACCCCAGCCTCTTCTCCTCCCTTTCTCCAAGGTCTCCCCATTTTAAAGATACCCCCATTCCAACTCTTTGGATTTCTAGAAGAACAACAAACCAGACAGGAGCTAGTGAGCTCCTATTGTCCTGATGAGTTGACTCAGTGGGGCATGTTCTCTTGTAGTCCTTGACCCATCGGATCCCCTCAGTCCCTTCTCCCCTTCTTCCCAGAGTTCCTGAGCTATGCCCAATTTTTGGATATGGACATCTACCTCTGATCCCAACAGTATCCAGAGGAAGACTCCCTGATGAGGATTAGGCTAGAGACAGGTCTATGAGCATAGCAGAATAACATTAGGAAATGTCTTTAGGTTACCGAGTCTCTGGTTCTTGGACAGCCCTTCAGTGTCAAGAAAGTTGAATATTTTTAGCTATCAAGTGATGCAAATTACAATTACTTTTCAATTTCATTATACCCATGCCAGAATAGCTAAGATAAAACATTAATAATAATAATAACTACAGATGCTAACATTGATGTGAAAAAAGGAACATTTATTCACTGCTACTGGTGATGTAAACTGGTAAAGCAACTATGGAAATCAGAATTTTCCCCAAAAACCTAGAAATAAATCTTCTACATGGTCCATGTGCTGGAAGTACAACTGTCATGGGACAACTAGACATTTGTTGACTGAACTTTAGGCTTCTTCACAGGAGACAATTTTATGCTATGTATTGTATTTTGGTCAAAACCCCATGGCGGAATGTTCATATGTCCTAGAATAAAAGCTGCTATTTTTTGTTTGTTTTCAGAAAGGTCATGCTGTCAAAGTACTTTCTAACTATTTATATTTCTTCTTATAAACTTAAGGTAGTCTGTATGGTTAGAGACACTTCTTTCTTCAATGAAGAGCAATAGCAAAAAATAAATAAATAATATATGGACAAAGTGTTGAAAATAAGAGACTGAATGCTAAGCTTTAAATGGGACAGACAAACAGTACCATCATTACCATAACCAAGGCTTAGGGAACAGTGTTGAAGATGAGGCTGAATGAATATAAAAACTTCTGGTTGGGAGGAGTATTATGAATGCTATCTTCTAGATATGATATAGCTAAGGGAATCATTAATTGACAACAGCTTTGATTACAGGCATAAAACCAACACAAGATTAATTCAGCCAAATCTCAGCAGAGATGGAGTAGATTATCTCTAGTTCCCACCCCGTGGTGAAGCACTATTTGCAGTAGATAGTTGCTAGGGGAAAAAGAATCATTCTTTAGTGACATTATGTCAATTGATAGATTTTCCATGCTCCAATATATGGCTCTACACCCATACTATATGGGTGATACCAAATGGATTTAGTGGCTGATAAAAAAAAAAATAGTTCATGAAGTTTGGAAAGGAAATGCTGAGAAAGATTTGGTGGAGAAAAGAGAAGATTGTGGATAAATATTACATTTCGTTTGTATATATGTTAAATTCTCAAAAAATTAAAAAAAAATTACCTAAAAAAGACAACGTTAACCTGAAAGGACTTTTTTTAATTTAGTAAATTGAATATAGAACTTACTGATATCCGCTAATGGCTCAGTGACGGTTAAATTCTGAATCTATGAAAACATGAGTGTTGATTTTATCAAGTTGTATGACTGATGCCATCATAGCTTAAATTCCACATTAGCACAAACAACTGCACTTCTGGGTAATTTTATGTTAACTCAAATTTTACATTCTGTAACCATTTATCAAACCATATTTTCTGGGTTCTGTTGTTTGCTGCATTGAACATTATTCTATTTATTTTAATTACATTCCCCAGAGCCTGATGATTCAGCCCACAGTTGATAAAGCTGAGGAGATAATATTTAAAGATATCAGGCATGAAGCAGTAAGTAGTCCTTTAAGTTAGTAATCAGTGTCTAAATTAAATCTTTGTTGACACAGTGAATATTTTACCAACTTAACACTGTAGGGAAGCAGTAAGTGTTTTATTTTTGTTGACAGGAACAGATGTGGTATAAGATGTTTCTTTAAAATAAATGCTTAATTAGACCTGGTTACTCTCTGTTATCTCTCCTTCATCATTGGAATATATATATTTGAGAGTATGTATGTGATAATTCAGATTACAAAACAAAATTAAATAGATACCTATTCTCTGATTCAAATCACATTTCTTTTGCCTTTATGATTTTTCCTGTGTTTTTCTGGTTTTTATGTCTATTGGAATTTTGTGCTGTAGAATTCAGCATTTGAAATAAATTTTTAACCATACTAATGTTTATATGAATGTTTAACTTTCAAATGTTTTAACCTATTTTCCTTCTAAGTAAGAGCAACATAATAGGATTATGAAAGAAAAATGAGGCTATAAATATTTGTCCAGATTGTCTTGTAGAAACTAACAAAAATGGATTTACCCAACTGAGAAAACATATTTATAATTTACAGACTTTTTAAAGCATTGTATTTTTTCTAGAAATAATTTCTCTCAAAATTCTTGGCAGTACAATATTATGCCATTGACATAATAAATTTATTCATAATATTAGTATATTTTTGCTGTCAACTGTCTTTCTAGTCAATTCTATAGTCAAAACCATGTATTTTTAACAGCATAATATGAAACAGAGGATGAATAAATAAAAATATCAGAAAAGTATTAAATTTTGAATTTAAAATTTCCAAATTTTTCAAAAAATTTCCTAAAACATTTTAGTTTATATCTATGCATTTTCTTTTCTCAATTTTCACTAGAGAATCCCCATATTATCTTTGTAAAATAGGAAGTTTATTGATGGCATGAACATTTTGGATCTTAGAACTTAAAATGTATAAATGTATATATCTAAGTATGTACAAATCTCCTTAAATTTTAGTTAGATAGGGAATATCTTGTCATAGATCAATGGATTTAGCAGGACTGGAGAGATGGCTCAGTGGTTAAAATTACTCAGAGCTCAATCATAAGATCAGACTTTGGAACCCATTATCCCATATCACTATGTCTTTACCTGTCTGTTCCTCTAGCTCAACATTGGATATCTATTTCTGGCATCTGAAGGTGCCCTTACACATGTGACAAAGATGCAGACTCATAAACATACACATAAAGTAAAAGTAAATATTTAAAAACAAAATAAAATCCAAATTCAATAAAAAGTTCACAATTTAATGAAAACTTACTACTAAAACAAAGGTTTGTAAAAGAAAATAAATAGCTGTTCATGTAAATTCATTGTAAATTCCAAACAGGTGGCAATATTTGTTTCACATGAAATGGGAACTGATTTTTAAAACTCTGTTAAATAAAATATCATTTCTTACTGTAAAACAGTCATCACAGAGCTATAAAAAACTTGTTGGTATTTGTTGTGACATGATAGTCAACTCATCAAGTGTATACTTCACAAAGTGTAGTCAAGAGTTTTCTTACCTATACACAATAAAATTGCATATATGTATTATTAAAAGAGCATTGTTAAAATACTATGGAAACAACAAAATATTCATATACATAAGGTATGAATATAGAATAGAAGAATAGAATGGAAGAGCATTGTCAATTGTCCAGGTAGACAACAGTACATGGAATGAAAAATTTTAAATGTTTAAATATTTACTCTAATAAAATTTGTGTTATGTAAATTATTATTTGTTAAATAGTCTAATAGCTATATATATTAGCAAATGTCTGTTTATACATCTATGTAAACTAAGCTATTTCAAAATGAAATATCACAAAGTAGAGATTAAATTATTGATGGTGAATCACAATATTATTGACAAAACAAAATTCCCTGAGAGTATATATAAAGAGGTCAAGGAAAATAACTCAGTGGGTAAAATCATAAGGCAGACAACCTGAGTGGTTCAGAAACCATGTTAACAAATAACATGTGATAACCAACAACCAGTATCTGTAATAAGCAGCCCTCCTAATGTGAGATGGGAGGCCGAGGCAGGAGACCAAGTTGATGGCATACTCAGTATTTTGTGAGCTCTCATTCCCTTTTGTATATGTGCTTATTCTCTCTACATATATTCATTTTTCCTAGATCTTTTTGATAATAGCATAAACTTCATTTGTTATGATTCTATCTTTATGAAATAATTACACCAAAGATTCCACTTCCTAATACCATCACACTTAAGATTCAAATTAAAACTTGAGATGAACACTAAACTTTAATACAGATTACACTGAGCAAGATGATCAACAAAAGAGGAAATGTCATAAAATCTAGGAATGTTTTAGTATTTTTTTGCCTATACGTGTTCACAATTTTCAGCTATTTCCTCTTCTTCTTGCTAGATATGCTAAAATAGTGTCCAAATTATTATGTTAGAGTACATCAAAACTGGTTGTATCTTACGTAGAATAAGTAGACTAATAGAAAACAATATCCAGAAACAAACTTAGAAACTTTTAAGAATTCTAAATTTTCTTTGTGGAATCAGGAAAAGTATTCTTTTCTTTATTTTTAATTTTTAAATTAGTTTACTTTTCTTTTCTCATGTAATACATCCGACCACCCTCCTCTTCCTCCACTCCTCCTAGCTCTCTGTTTTCATGAGAATAGTCAAGCTCCTTATGTTGAAGTTTTCCTTCTGGTACTGTCTTGAGGGCTGTATTTGTAGATTGATATTGTTTAAATTTGGATTTGTCATTGAATATTTTGTTTTCTCCAACTATGTTAATTGAAATTTATGCTGGATATTGTAGTCTGGGATGGCATCTGTGGTCTCTTAGAGTCCATAGCACTTCTGACTTTTAGAGTCTCCTTTGAGAAGTCTGGCATAATTCTAACTGATTTGCCTTTATATGTTACTTGTTTTTTTTCTCTTGCAATTTTTAGTATTCTTTCTTTGTTCTGTGAGTTTAGTGATTATATTATTATGTGGTGAGGGGGTTATCTTGTCCTGTCTATTTGAATTTCTGTATGCTTCTTTTACCTTTATAGAGATCTCCTTCTTTAGGTTTGGGAAATTTTCTTCTATGATTTTATTGAAGATATATTCTGGACATTTGAGGTGAGGTTCCTCTTCTTGCTCTATTCGTTTTTTTCTTAGATTTGGTCTTTTCATAGTGTCCTAGATTTTCTGGATGTTTTGCATCAGAAATTTTTTAGATTTAATATTTTCTTTTTATAATATTTCTTTTTAATAATATTTTTTGTACAGTATCTTCAACTCCTGAGATTCTTTCTTTCATCTCTCCTACTCTCTTGCTGTTGCTTATGTTTGTAGTTTCTGATTGCTTTTCTAAATTTTTCCTTTCCAATATTTCCTTGGTTTGTGTTTTCTTTATTGCATATATTTTCATTTTCAGGTGTTGAACTGTTTTTTGTGTGTTTCCTTCAATAGTTTGCTTGTTTGTTTTTTTTTTTCTTGGCTTTCTTTAAGGGATTCATTAATTTCTTCTAATTGTGTTTTCCCATGTTTCTTTGATAAATTTACTCAATTCTTCCCACTGTTTGTCTTATCATAAATTTCTTTGAGAGATTTATTCATTTCCTATTTATAGACCTCTAATATTTTTATGTTAGTTTTAATGTCTTTTTCTTCTGCTTCTGCTATATTACTATGTTTGGGGCTTGATTTAGTAGGACATCTGGGTTCTGGTGGTGGCATACTGCCCTGGTTGTTATTCATAGTGTTGATTGTGTTCTTGTGCTGGCATTTAGCATCTGACCTAGGTTGATTATACATTTAGGTGCTGACTCCTGAGCTTTTCTTTATTGTATTTGAGTAGTTCCTTGGATATAGTTTCTTATCTGCTCTTCTGGTCAGTGTGGCTTGGGATAGGCCTAGTGATTTCCACTGGAGTTGGTGGGTGTGAGCTCTCAGTCCCTCAGAGAATCTCCCTGGAGTTCTGCAAGCTGACTTGGCCTCTGGTCCAGCAGGGAGCATCCAATTGAATTGAGCTGTGGAATAAGGTGGCAATAAGGAGGAGGGAAGGATCAGAGAGAGAGAGGGAGAGCACCAAGAAAGTGGAAGGATTCTGTAGGTGACTGGGTAGCCTACCCACAGTAGCACAGGCTGAGTTTTACTCTGATCCTAACAGGAAGCCACCTCTTGAGTTGGAAGGTGGCGTAAGGCAGTAACAAGGAGAGGAAGAATTGGAGGGAAGACTGGGGCACTAAGAGAGTGTGGGGATTCTGTGATAGAGAGGGCGGCCTACCTAGATTTAGAGAGGTTGGGAGGGCCTGTTCTAGCAAGGAGTCTCTTCTTCAGTTGGGGGGTGGGGCAAGGCAGCAACACAAAGGAGAGGGAGAATTGGAGAGGAGATAGGGGCACTAAGAGAATGGGAGGATTTTGTGGGAGGGCAGGCATTCTATCTGGTGTGGTAGCTGCAGGGTGGCCTCTGGTCCAAGTAGGGAGCCCAGGAAAAGTATTTTTAATGTGTTAAAGATTTTACTGTGTACAATAGAATCATTGGGTTTCATGCAATGTTGTTTCTCAGCTATGTCAACATAGGTGAAATGATATAGAAGGACTCTGCTTTGGCATAGATATGTAATGTGACTGCTACGCAATTGATTGCATTATCACTGAGAAAATAAGTTGGATAGATACTTAAAATCCATGTATACCTGCTATTGGCCTTAGAAACTAACTCAAGATGTTCTCAATAGAATTAGAAAAAGGAAGATAAAAGTAACACCTTTCCTAGGGAGAACTTTCAGGAAAAACACAAGCAGAATCAAGTCTTGGGAAAACATCAGCATACTTGAATGGACCACACATATTTTCATTAATGAACAGATGCAATTTTCTAAACTGTACTCATGGTGTAAAATGACTTATATTGCTGAGACTCCCTCTGGTTTCTAGGTGATTGCCAATGCATATCAATTTTGGGCATTTAAAAGTTATTTAGCTCTTGATTTATCAACCGTGCTGGGCTAATTTTATATCAACTTGACACTGGCTATAGTCATCTGAGAGGAGGAAACTTCAAATAAGAAAATGTCCACTTTATTATTTGGTGATTGAAAAGGGAGGGCCTTCCCCATTGTAAATAAGGGCACCCCTGCACTGGTGGTCCTGGGTTATGTAAGGAAGCAGGCTGAGTATGCCATGAGAAGGAAGCCAGTAAGAAGCATGGCCTCTGCGTCAATTCCTGCCTTCAGGTTCCTGCTCTGTTAGATTTCCTATCCTGACTTCCTTCTGTGATGAATAGTGATGTGGAAACCAAATAAAAGCTGCCCAAGTTGCTTTTGGTTATGGTGTGTCACCAAAATAGTAACCCTAATTAAGACATCAACAGTTTTAATATCTTTAATACCTGTAATAAAACTTTGTTCTAAGAGTGACTTATTTATGACTGTATCTTTACTTATAAAAGTACTCATCCATTATACTTGAAAGTTTTAATTTAATTAATTTAGATGAATTATGTTATCAGCCTTGAAATATATATCAAAGAATCACAGATAAGAACTTCCCTAAGTGACAATACAATTTAATCCTGACATTATCTTATGCTGGAGAATATTTTGAAGAAAATGGTTCTCTTAGCAGGGAACCTAATGAAGGAAAAAAATAATAAGTGTTTAGAAGATATAAAAAAGAACTTAATGCTTCTTAGTTTCTGCTTAAATATATCATAGAAAATTTTCTTGCATGTATTTAGGCTTATTTTAAAGATGCTGAGGCTGCAAAATTTTCTGCTCTTAAAATCATTTGCTACTCTTCAGGAGGATCTGAGAAATTATAGTTTCTCCTATAGTAATACATGTAGAGACAAGATAGAATCTCATCATGTTGAACTTATTTTATGTGAGTTTTTAAGAAATTATAACATCAGATTTTCTGTGGTAAGCTGGCTAGGTTATGTGTAATTAGGCTGTCATAGATTTTGGGTTAAAACATACACTATTCCTCTATAAGAGCTACATTTCACATATTAGTTTAATGCTATTGTCAAAGGACAACAAAGGTATACATCATTTATTAAAAACTTCTCTTCTATAGTGAGAAAATGGATGTAGAATATTATCTTGCCTCTTGTTTATCTTTCTTATTATCTTTATAATTATATTTGTGATACTGACTAGCCAAAGTCTCTAATGGATATCTTCTAATGGATATAAAAATGAGAAAACCAGTGTAATATTTAAAGTTATTTTGTTTGAATAGTTTTAACCACCAAAATAATATTCACTACTATACCTTATTTATTTTTCTTTTAGAAGAATTATTAACAAAAATAATTGTATTTCTATATTTAAAATACTGTAAATGATACAGATTTAATCTCACCTCAAATTAAGTGACAACCTATTCAAATAGTTTGGGGAGTACTAAAAACAATTATGTATTGTGGTGGGGTTCACACTATAACACAAAGTAATCATATTTCAGAACTATATATTATCAATTCAACCAAAACTTAACTTTCAATTTAAGCAAAAGCTGTTTTTATTTGACTCAGCGAGAAACTACTGAGGAACAGAATTTATTCTTTTAAAATGCTTTGCAAAATCATATTGATTTCCTAATATTTAATATTTTGCCAACTCAAAAAATGAAGATATAATTTGTCACATATTTTCTAAAGTCCAAGAAGCTAAGCTTTTTATGTATAGACTCTGATATACTAGTATATAAGAAAGTATTTGAATTCTGAGTGTATTGATTCATGATGATGTGATATATGTTTTATAAACACCTTCCTGGATAATTAAAGTTGATAGAATCAAGAGTTCTTCAAAACTACATTTCACAATCACCACCATGGTTTTGAATGGTATTTTACCTAAGTAGCTCTTCCATTCTTCAAAACTTACAACATTAAACTGGTCTGTTCCACATACTATGCACTATTTTTTTTTAATCTTATGTTCTGTTTCATGGTTATTCTAATAAATGTTAAGGATCAAGCAACTCCAGTAGCATTTGAACAAATATCATTACCTTAAACTTATTTTTTGAACAATTACTAAAAAAACACGAGTATTTGCCCAAAGAAAACAGGGGGGAAGCTGTAAGAAAGCCATGCATTTTAAGAACTGATGAGAGAGAGTACAGATGTGTACAAACTGATAAAATATGCTTCAGGCTCACTGGGCAGTTCTCTAGCTGCTTACTTTCATATTTCCAACAACAGTGTAGGTATTCTGCTACTTGACAGTTATAATCATGGAGAATCAGAAAGTTTCCAATTAATTTTAATTAAGTCTAGTAAGAGTGAATTAAATTACATCAGAAATCAATGTTGGAGTGCATTCACATTTCCAATAATAATAATGTAGGATTACTGAATGAGAGTATAAAGAAATGGAATGAGCAGGTTTTATTACTTAATGACAGCAAAGCTCACTAACTATTAGCACCACTATGAACTAAAGCTACATGGTAATATTTGTAATTTTGTATTAGATAAGTTATTTTTATTGATTTTTTTCAAGAGAAGAGATATCAGAAAACAAGGAGACATTTTTTGTATAATATTTATATAGCACATTATTATATAATATTTTTATCCAATGGAGTATCTATTATAAGCAGTTTGTCTACTAGTAAAATTTAGTAAAATACTTTGATAACATTAAGTTCTGACTTTTTAAATGCAACATTTTACTTATAACTCCATATAATTGGCATTTTTTTTCATGCACAAACATATTAACTTAAAATTTAAAACCATTCCAGATCCTGATGTGATAGTTCACATTTGTAATCTGAACTGAGAATTAGAAGAAGGGGATTAGACTCTGTACCCTGGACAACTCAGACTGCATAGAAAGAAGTCACCTCTGAACACAAAATAAAAGTCCAAAAGAATTAAAAATGTCCTGCATATCCAAAGGCAGCTTTTGCGAGTACATACAAACTAATATTGGTGTGTCTGTCTTTCATTCTTTTATCTATCTATCTATCTATCTATCTATCTATCTATCTATCTATCTATTATAACCACCTGTTATATCTATCTATTATAGCCTAATAAAATGTCAAACAACTTAAGGAAGATTTTCCTCAAGAGTGGATCCAAAAAGTCATACAAAATCACATTGGGAAACAAAAGTTCTTTCCATATTATAGACTTCTTTTTTCAAAGAGAGTCTGCTAAATTGCTCACAAATCACTGTTCATCAAACATTATTTTACAAGCATATTAAATTTAAAAGACTGTGTTGTAAATTTGTATTGTAACAGTATTAACTTCTTATATACTTAACTACCTCATAAAGTTAAAAATTACATAAGTATGTATTTACCCAGAGAAGGATGCAAAGCCTTTTCTGATGTAAGAGATGAATATAAACCAAAAGTAGGCTCTCTCATGTCTATATAGGCCACACACATACAAATATTTCTAATGACACATAGATTAATAGATGGTTGAAATTCTAAAAGTTGATTTTCTTTTATATTGCCTTAGCAATTATTTAATATAATGAATATAAAGGTGTCCATTATTAACAAAATTGTAATTTCAGCTATAAAACAGAAAACAGTATTTCCCATCAATCTCAGTAAATGAAGTATTGCATTTCTATCTGCCAGTTCTGCAAAGAAATTTTGAGTCAATATGAGTGATAAATCTCTAGAAAGATTTTTATTTCCAGTATGAATCTCCATCCTCTTTAATTTTATGTTAACGTAGGTTCAGGCATTTTAAATGTTACAGATGAGCATTCTCTTATACTTATTTCAGGACTGTGTTTGCACGGGACTAAGTATTACCTGAAGATATCTTTGATAGATCATTGTAACTTCAGGGGAGCATATATCTCATTAATATAACAACTTTTATAAATGATGTATCTATTGCTTCCTATTAAAATAAGAATGTTTCAATAATTGGGTCTATGAAGTACTATGCAAATTACTGTTACAGCAAATATCTGTGGTCACTAAGAAATTGTATATTCAGGTCAAGCATCAATAATATTGGAATGACAATGTCTAAATATATTAGAATGAATGATTTTTAATTGATATTTATTTATACAGTTCCAAGAGCTTGGATATCTAGGATATCCAGTGAAAGTTTTAATTTTCATCATGTTTCATATGTTCATGACATTTGATTTTAATTGCATTAACAAATGTCCATTATTTCAAACAGAGATGAATTCATTTCTTTTTGTTAACAAAAGTTAGACATCTACAGAACTTGATTTTATTTCAGGGTGGAATGTTTCTTCCAAATTTGACTTGTCAAGTTTTTACTGTAAAGATAATAATTTTTTTTATAATTGTCAGGCACAATGGCTCACAAACTGGGGAGACTGAGGAATGAAGCTTGCTTTTAAGTTACTGGTCTGTTAAAACTACATAATAAGATACTATGTCAAAAATATTATTGTGATTAATTGTTATGTAAAAATGGGGAAGAAGAAGCTACAAAAATAGTCAAATAACTTTTGACATTATTTGCATTTATGCATTAGTGAACATTGGTATGATGTGTTTTATTGTCATCATTAGGAAGTTTAAAAAAAAACTATTTCTTGTAATAGACATATTGTCATATAGGTGTTCTAAATAGAGCTTAAAACCATAACTTAACAAATAGTGTGATATATAAAATATGATTCTGTGATCCAGATGCGCGAAGGACAAGTATTTAGAACTCACGTATACATACAATGAACACACATATTCATCTAGATATAAAGAGCACATACACACACACAGAAAAAGGTTCCTATCATTGCCTGTCAACCTGAATTAATGTTAGAATATCTTCAGCTTTCTAAATAATCAATTCATTTGTAAACATCACTTCTTGTTAAAAAAAAAAAAAACAAACCTGCCCTTCACAATTTTGCTTTGCAATTGTTAACTAACTACAAGAGATATTAATTTTACTTATTCCAGGAGAATTTTATCACTCAGAATAAATTTTAATGTCACTTGTTCTTTGATCTTTCTATGTAGAGCTAAGTGATCACTGACACATTTTATTATTGTTTTCATTGATGATGTTTCACCTTATACTCTCTTTGACTGGAACTCTTTATTCTTACAAGTAAGTGACAATATTTAGAAATTTCTCACACACATTTGTTGATTGAATGAGAATATGTTCTTCTACAACAACAAACTTTTAGAATACTTGCATCTCTACTTAGTCTTTATCAACAATGAAACATATTACAAATTTATTTTTTAAGCAAGGAATGATATATCATAAATTTGTAAAAGTATTAAATGTTATGGTCAAACTCACAGACATACTAATAAGTCAATAATCTAACTTTGAAATTTAATTCTATCATTTTAAGTTTTCCACTATATTATAGCCTTTAAAAAACTGACCTGACCCAGCAGGAATAAGGGTCCTGAATGACAAGGTATTGAGTGGGAGGACTGGGATTGAGAAACTGAGTGTGGTGGTTGGAATAAAAATGTTCTCTATTAGTCCTTTGGGAGTGGCACTACTAATAGATGTGACCTTGTTGGAGGAAGTGTGTCACTGGGGGCTTTGATGTTACAGAAGCTCAAGCCAAACCTTGTGTGAACTTCTCCTCCTGTGCCCTGCCAATCCAGATGTAGAACTCTTCACTCCTTCTCTAGCACCATGTCTGTCTACCTGTCATGGTTCCTACCATTCTGTCTGTAGCCATACATGTAATTATTCTCATGAGTTCCAGACAAAGTACAATTTATCCTTTGCTAAATCAATCCCCTGTCCCACAGGATTTCAGCCTCTATACATATATATCTTAATCCTAGACCTAGAAGGTTCCAGCCTCCATAAAATCTAATCTGCAAACCTAAACCTAGAATATTTCAGTTTCTGAGATTTACTGATGACTGGAATTACTATGACTACCTATCCTCTGAACTACCTCTTTTTAACTCTGAGATGTATTGTGAGCTCCAAATTATAAACCATAAACCATCTGTTTCTGACTCTGCCTTTTCAGGACAGGCCTTACTGTTCTTGCCTTCTACTTCTGTCTGTGAGCTGACTGAACTCAGACTGCCTCACTGAACCAACTCCCTGCTTCTCTCTCTGAGCTCTGCTCTTGTCTACTTCCCATCTGCTTCTACCTGGAATCTGCCTTACTACTTATCTCTTTGAGTTCCACTTCTACTACTTAAGCTCTGTTCCTGTTCTCTAGAGTTCTGCTTCTCTCTGAACTAACTCTTAAGTCCTGTGAATTGAGAGACTCCTTCTAAATCCTGAGAGTTAGGATTAAAGGCATGTACCACAACTTCCTTTTGACCTGGAATTAAAGGTATGTACTACCATTCTTTTTACCCTAGAGCAGCTATGCTGTCATATCAGAGATCAAATGTCTACCACACAGGCTTTACAATGTAATCCTTTCTGAAAGCAGACATCTTGATGGGTTAAAAGTATTATGTGTTCCTCTACAGTTGACAATGAAATAAACCCCTAAACTGTAAGCCAGCCCAATTCAAATGTTTTTCTTTATAAGATTTCCCATTTTCATAGTGTCTCTTCACAGCAATAGAAACCCTAACTAAGACAGAAGTTGGTACCAGGGATTGGGGTGTTGCTATGATAGACTTGATCATGTTTTTGTTTGGAGAAATGTGGAACACTTTGGGACTTTGTACTAGAAAAGTAGTTGGATTCTTTAGGCAGGACTTAATGGGCCATCCAAGTAGAAGCAGAGAAGGCAGTGGTGCTGAGGATTTTTTGGACTGTTACGGTCTGGGTCAAGTGGTTTCAGGGGAAAAAAATGTTAGTATGTGGCCTAAAGACTGTTCTTGTGATATTTTAGTGAAGAAGTTGGCCGTTTTCTGCTGTCATCTAAAACAAAAATCTGTCTGAAGTTAAATTGAAGTATTATAGATTAACAGCTTTGTCAGAGGATATTTCAAAACAACCAGGCATTGACTGTGTTCTGTGGCTATTAGTAGTCAGTCTTATACAGATGTAACATGAAAAGGAGCAAGATGAGCTAGAAAAACACAAAATGTACATTGGAGGAGGAAAGGAGTATGTGGAAGTTTAAATAGATTAAAGAAAAGCCTAATGCTAAGTGGAATAAAGGGAATAGTAACCTCAGAGCAAGACCCACCCAGCTAACCTTCCACCTTGAGAAAAGGAATTAAAGAAAAGTGAAAAGGAGTAAAAGAAAGCTTAGGGCAAGGAATGTTGGTACACATCTTTATTCTCAGCATGTGAAAAGCAGAGGCCTGCAGGTTTTTGAGTTCAAGGCCATCCTGTTCTACAGAAATGGTTCTAGAGCAGCCAATATTAAGCAGTGAAGAAAACCATCAAAAACAGAAAGCTGGTGACGATGTAATTGACCTAAGGAGCCATGATCTAGTCCCAGAAAGCGGTAGTACTTTGCAGTTTCTACCATGTGGTTTTGTCTTTAAAGTCAAGGATACAAGTACGGGGTAATGAAATCTTCCTCAGAAACTAAGATAGCCACTGAGGCTAGGCAGATTTCAGGGATGTCCCTGCATAAATGCCTATAGAAGTCAGTGTGTGAAGCTCTGAAGGCAAAGTCTAGGTTGCCTTGGGGACTCGAAAATTTTGGAGATGCCAGAGCCATGGATACCTGCTGAGCAAAGCTGCTAGCAAGGAGTGGAACCAGTTAACAAGAAAGAAATATGTTTAAGTTAACGTAGCTGAAAGGAATTTAAGGTCTAAGAGTGCATTAATATCAGACATGAAGATTCAGAGTTGGAGATTGCCCAGCTGGATTTTGGTCTTGCTTTGGTCCAGTAATTTCTCATTATGCTCTCTTTCCTCCATTTGGGAACAGTAATATATTCACTGTGTAATTGTATATTGGAAGTGTCTGATCTGCTTTTTGATTTTGATTTTATAGTGGGTTACAGTTAAGATATTGTCACAAGTATCTGAACAGACTTTGAACTTTGGTGTTGAGAATTTAATAGACTATGGTGACTTCTTGCTAAATGACTAAATGCATTTTGTATTATTATATGGCTACAAGCTTATGAGAGCCAAGGAATTGAATTAATTCAATTAAACCAAGATGGTTTAATTGAAAATGGCCCCCATTAGCTCATAGGGAGTGGCACTATTAGGAAGTGTGACCTTATAGGAGGAAGTGGGGCCTTATTAGATAAAGTGTGTCACTGAGGAAGTGCTTTAGGTTTCAGATCCTCAAGCCAGACCTAGTATGACCCTCTCTTTTTGCTGCCTGCCAATCTAGAAGTAAAACTGTTGGCTCCTTCACCAACATCATGTTTGCTTGTCTGTCACCATGGTTCCCACCATGCTGCCAAAGAACAGTACCTCTGAATGCTAAGCCAGCCACAATTAAATGCTTTCCTTTATAAGTACTGCCACAGTCATGGAGTCTCACCATAGCAATGCAATCCTAACTAAGACATAGAGAAAACTGGAAATCACAAAGACAAAAGGAATAGCTGGAACCAGGAAATCTGATAACTTCTGTCAAGCAAGTTTATTAACAGCATCATATATACTACTTGTAGGAAAAGAACTGCCAAGGTCAGCAGAGAGCCTAACAGACAATGTTGGCAAAGAGAACATGGGATACCTCAAAAATGCCTTACATCTGATAACCACAGCCCAGGTTTCTGATGCTCAGAAACCACAGCATCAAGCCCTCTAAGCTATTGGCTACAGTGCCAGACAGACCTCACCAAGGCATTTCCTAGACAAGGACACAAAAGTTCTCTTCCTTTCAAAAGGTATTCTGAAAAATATTTGTGTCAGTAAGGATCCCCACAACAAATTACAATAATAATAACAACAAAAAATAAATGTAGCCAAATTGCCAATGATTTTTAAAAATTATTGCTTTTTTTGAGATTTTAATATAAGTACATCATTTTCATTTTTCCTTTTCTCCCTCTAAACTGTCCAATATTTCCTTCTCACTCCCTTTCAAATTTATGGCCTCTCTTTATTTTCATTTATTGTTTTTACATAAACTTATACAAATATACATAGTTACATAAATACATTTATACGTAGATTCCCAAATACATAAATTCAATGTACTTAGTCTTAACATGGTACTTAGATGTATGCTTTCAGTGGTAACCATTTGGTATTTGTATTGTCATTGATTTTTGCCATTTATGAAAATATATTTATATTTGTGTAAATAGATAAATAAAATTACAACTAATTATTGCACAAAAGTAAAGGTCCACTTTTTAAAAGAATAACAATACCCATGACTTTAATTTCTTCTGTCCATATACTCCTGGTGTGGATTCACATTACAATGAGGTTGGTCTGCCATGAATCACACTCTTCAAGATAACTTACACTTCCCAATAAACCATCAACTTTCCATAACTACTATGTTAAGAGTGAGCTTCTTAAACCTATTCACATTCAAATGTTATTTAGTACTAAAATAAGTTTAATTACGAAATCTGCAGAAAATACGTGGAGATGGAAATATTTGTACTAATTGAGGTAACTCAGAGTCAAAAAGGCAAATGTCAGTTTCTAATTTATTTTAGTGGTTGTATCAACACATTTCTATATTGAAATTGGAGTACATGTAAAATCTAAGAAATGAGAATAGGACCATTGGTAGGGAAGAGAAAGAGTTTAAAGGGTTGGGAAATAACAGAATATAGTGAACATGAAGGCATAAGTGGGGTGTAGTTGTAGATTCAGGTTCAAACCATTTCTTCATTTGTCTAATTAAATCAATCAATGGTTCTTGCTCAAAGACCTGGAGTACTAGAGCATTTCATCCTCTTTAGAATCTACTTTTATTGAACTAGAAGGCCTCGGCTTTCATAAAATCTAGGACATTATAACTGCAATCCCGGACCTAGAAGGCTTAGACTTCCAAGACTTACTACTGATTGAACCACTCTGACTAGATTCCTCTGAACTCAGACTCTTTAAACTGCTTCCCAACTGACTCTTCATTCTCTTTTCAACTGACTATTTAACTGACTTCTTTTACTGAACCTTCAACTGACTTACTCTGTCTACTCTTCAATTGACTCAGTTAACTGAATCTAAGTCCTATGTAACTCATGAAAGTTGGATATGTCCTTACTCTGCTAACACTTCCTTTGATTAGTTACTTTGTCTGCCATTCATTCTCACTCATATGAGATGCTACATCCTGTGTGACACTGACTCCTCCTGAGTCCTGGATGCTGTGTCTGTTTCCACTGTTTTATCTAGGGATTAAAGGCATGGAACAACATTGCCTTCTGAATGCTGAATTAAATGTGAATGTACATCCTATCCAGACCACACAGGACCCTGAATTTAGCCCCTGGAATGTAGACCCTAGCTTTTACACAGGGCTATTTCTCCATAGTGGGGGACAGAAATTTAAGTGTGGAAAGACAGAAGCTGGTAAGGGCAGTGGGCTGTCTAGAGTATAAGGGTGACTAATCATAAGAATGTTTGAAAAAGCCATATGGAAATCTACTCTTTTATAAGACACACATACACACAAGGTATGTATGTATATATATGTATATATGTATATATATATATATGTGTGTGTGTGTCATAATATTACTATGAATAATATGTTTGTACATTATTATTAATGTATTTTTATTTATGTATATATTGTATATGATATTATTCATAGTAATTATTCACATATATATCATTCATAGTTTACTATGAATAATTACTATGAATTACTATGAATAATATATATGTGAATAATTACTAAGAATAATATATACATATATTATACTATGCATATACTAAATATATAATATATATTAGCATATATGATGTATAGGTATGTATTATATATAATATGTACATATATTATTCATAGTAATAAAGATGAGCTAAATCAGTTTATTTTGTGTTATCCAAAACAAAGGATTATATTTGTCCAGAAGCTATAGGTTACTAAATAAGAAACACAGAACCATATTTCTTCAATTCCTGAGTCAGAGGTATTGCAGCAAGCAATATAGGTTATCAGCATTGGTTTGATCATTCACCAAAACTTGATTGTCTTTTGTTGCCACAACTAACACTGAAAAATCACATTGGTGCTGACCAAGAAACTTCCCTCCTGTAAACTTGCTATCACAGTATAGCAAGTTTATTCTTGTAATTCTTTACAAGCTACAGCACTTGGGTTGGTCGCTTTGATGTCGTTATTAATAAGTAATGCAGTCTTAAAACTTGAATAGACTGATGTTATCTGTTGTTATACAGTATTCAGAGAAGAGTGAATTCTGTTTTTTTCAAGAGTTTCTGATCAATGTATTCTCTAGTTTGCTTCTTTTGTGAAATTTAAAAAGCAAACAACAACAACAACAACAACAACAAAACCAAACACATTTGTCACCCTCTAAGCATGCAGGGCATTATTAATTAGATGGCAGTTGGGTTGAGTAATTCAGAAAGTTGAAAAAACATAGTTTGTAGCAAGCATAGAGATATATTTTCTGAACACTTAATCTCATGTTATGGTCAACAGGTAATTGTTCCTATTCATGGGGAACATGATAGGAACCTTTTAGGAAACTATGGATTATGAAATTAAATGTTTCTGTGTTTGGTACCATCTTCCAAAAATAAGCAGTCATCAAGTGTGTTGAACCCAAAGATATCTTGTGTTAGCAAGGCCATCTACAGTGATGCACTTAGAGAGGCTAGGTCAATAGTAATTCCACCAACTGACACTCTGTCTAGATCTTCCTTTTGTATCTATTTCTCCATAAATGTGAAAATACACAGGATTAAAAATTTCAGTTGCTGTTGGCCATGGAATGACTGTGGCATCAATTAACCATGGATTTCCTCAATTTTTACCCCTATCATGCAGATATAACTGTAGCCACAAATATATTGCCCCAGTAAATATGCAAAATTATTTAAGCTTCACTAATAAAGTTTCAAATATTACTTAAAGCATCAAACATTTATACATTTAAAAATGTGTGGTACATATGATATGGATAGTGAATATTAAAAAATCTCAAATATAATGTTGTCATAATATGTATTGTCTTAGATGTCTTATGTCACAAGTATAAATTTTCTGACAACTAACCATTTTTAGCCATAGATTCACCAGACATAAACATTTATTCAGGGCAAAGGCTAGTTTATCCTTTGTTGAATTTAATCCCTGATTCTAGTCCTGGAGCCGTGGAGCATTTCTGCCTCTTTACAATCTAGTCTTAAACCTAGAACTGGAAAACTTCAGCCTCAGCCTCCATACATTCTAGAATATTTAAACCTCTATACAATCTAATCAACCTCCAAGACTCATTGCTGATTGAGCCACTCTGACTAGCTTCTTCTGAACTCTGACTCTTCTGGTTTAACTCACTTTTGTTCTGGCTCAAACTCCTTCCAAGCTGACTGGTTCTAACTGACCTTTTGAATTGGCTAACAGTTTTGGACAACTCTTCTGATTCCAGCTTACTCTGGCTGATTCTCTTACTGCTTCAGACTAAACTGCTCTGTTGGGCTTCAAATGACTCACTCTTCCTGCCTGATACTGAATTCTTCTGGCAATTTCTGCATCTGTGTCTCTGTGTCTTCCCCATTCCCCCCAGGTGTGCCTGCTTTGTTAAATCAATGTTCCATCCTGCTTCAGTCAGCCTCTCTGCCTTATACTGGATCAAGCTGCTTCATTTTCTCTGTGTTTTGTCCTCTTTCTGTCTGCTTCAGACTGCTTGTCTCATACTGCCTGCTGTTGTTGATTCTCCTCTGAGCTGAGAGTCTGCCTTTCTATCATGAGATTTAGGCATGTCTTCATTCTGACTCATTCTCCTAACTTTTCCTCTGATTTGTCACTTAGCCTGTCCTTCTCTCTGACTCATCTCAGATGTCACTTTCTTCTTGACTCTGACTTCAGAGTCTACTTCTGTTTTAACCATTAAAAGCATATACCAGCATTGCTTTTTGAAACTAGGATTAAAGGTATGTACCAACATTCTTTCTACCTTAGAGCAGCCATGTTGACAGATTAGAAGATTAAACATTCCTCTATAACCATTTCTATTTTATAGCTGCTATTTGATGTTCTTAAATCATAACTATAATTCTAATTTATTGGACATTTTTTGCTGATTTAGAATACTGCAATCTGCAAGGATGTATCTTTTATAATAATAATCTGTCATATCATAATTCAAAATATTCTTTAAAGTAAGTGTTTTATGAATTTAGAATTTTACAATATATATTTTTCATAGTAACCTCCCTCCAACATTTTAAAATACACTTTGGGAGTAAATAACAATAATATTAAATTTGTTATTCTGAAATTTTATAGTAGATTCATGGTTTATTATTCTGCTTTTAATATACTTTTAAATCAATGATATTTTACATCACTATACAATCTAATAAATGAACAAAATGCTTTTCAGCAGTCCTAAAGGGAATAGAATTTATTTTGAGTGATTGTCTTTTTTTAAATAACTACCTATAAAGCAAAGTGTAGCCATTGGTTCAGGGCAAAAGACAGTTTATTCTTCAGCTAATTTAATCTCCTGTCCTTACAGAGTTTCAGCCTCCATACAATCCAATCGACAAATGTAAAATGCTTCAGCATCAGAGTCTTACTATTGACTGACTGAATCTGACTAACCTACTGACCTCAAAGTTGTACTAAACTCAACTGACTCTTCTGGTTGGCTGATTCAACTCACTTGCTGTTCTGGCTTGAACTCTTTTCCAAGATGCTGGTTCAAACTGATCTTCTGAACCAGTTGACTGTGTGACTGAACTCATCTGACTCTACCTGATACTGGCTGACTCCTGCAACTTCTCTGACTGAACTGCTCTGCTCAGCTTTAAACTGATTTGTTCATCTCTTCTGACTTCATCTACCAAGCTGACTCTCTGTCTTTGCTTCAGACTACATCATACTGCTTCTGTGTCTGATGCTGTGTCTTATCCCCTCTAATTCTCCTCCATACTGCCTTTGTAAATGAATGCATGATTCTCTAAGCTGAGAGCTTGCTTTTTTATTCTAAGAGTTGGATATGTCCTCATTCTGTCAACTCTCCCCTGATTTGTCACTTTGACTGCCCTTCACGTTGACTAATCTCATGTGTTACTTCCTGTCTGATATTGACTCATTCTGAGTACTATTTCCTGTCTATGAGCTCTGCTTTCTGTCTCCTAAGTGCTGGGACTAAAGGTATGTACCACCACAATCTTCTGAATACTGAAATTGAAAGGTGTGTACCAACATTCTTTCTACATTCCATCTGACCTGACAGTGATCCCTTGATATAGATCCCTGAATGTGATCCCTTCATATAGACTCTTGGATTTGATCCCTTCCTAGCTATCACATAGGTCTTTCAATGTGATCCTTTCACAGAGCATACATGCTGCTGGACTAAATGATTAAATATTTGTTCTACAACAAATGGATGTATGTCTTCATTGAGCCCAGAAAGATTCATGATTACAAAGTTATTCATGTTGATTATAATAAATTAGCAACTTCAGTATGCATGATGCGTTTTCTGAAGATTTCATCTGTGAGTTTTGGATCTGAGTCCACCAAAAAGAGGTTACTGTGTTTCTTTTTATGTGAGGCATCAATTCTGTTAAACTTTGATATTCTATCTAAACTTATCTCCTGTTCTCCACTTAGGAAATAATATTTCTATTCATTAGTAATACTTTGTAATGATGAAGCCAAAGAAGTACGCTTACATAATGTGTTTTCAAATTGTAAAAATGACCTCAAAGGTGCAGTTATTTTGTGCTTCTTCCAACTTTGAAGTCATTATTCCTTAATGTTTCACTACTATCTAGGTATCAAAAAGCATTAGTAGTGGATTCATGAATTACTAATGTGATACTTAAAGTCAAAATCCAAAGACCTCATCAAACTCTGAATATTTACATTCCCATTGTAGATAATTAAATGGTTGATAGGCAATTCTCCCTCCTCCTTTTTGTCACAGTGTTAAGAGATGACAAGACATTTATTGTAATGTATTTTTTCAACATTAACTCCACTTTATAAGGTCCAAGTTCATATATGGTGAATGGAACCTTTTTGTAACATTTCTTTTTAACTCTTTAGAATTAGGCTGATAAAAAACAGCAGAAATTTTTTTTAAGACTTACCAATTTACATGTAACTCTTTATTTGATTTACTTAATAATTTTAGAGTCTGTTTTGATTCATTATGGTTAGTATTTACCAATAATTCATTAATAACTACATTTTAAACAATTTTATGCTTAAAATATCTAGATAAAAAAGATCTAGAATATTCTAGAATATAATTAACATTCTAAAATATAATGCAGAAAGCAACAAGTAACACTAATATTATTTTTAAACTGATCTGTGTATTCTAAATTAGGGATAGTTTCCTTGCTCTGGGACATTTAATTTATTTTTAAATTTTTAAAATAAGTTTTAAAGTTTATAATACATTTATAGATGCATTAGTTTGTTTGACATAAATGTGCTGTTTCACTAATACCTAATGTCTAAGTTATAGCTAAAAATTACTGTTAATTCAAATCATATGTGACCCAGAGATTCTTTGTTTCTCCATATATATTACACGTCTTTTACATGCTTCTAATTTAATGAGACTATATACTGCATCTGGAAAAGTAAATAGTGATCAGTATTTTCTCCTGATACAACATTATGAACTTCATGCTGCATGTTGGGCAAACCTTTTCCTAGATGAAGGGAGAGAAGTAATCTAACTTTATCTTATATTTCTATTGTGTCATAATAATTCTACATTTTGGTTAAGCTCCTTTGAAATGTCACATTTTATATGGCAGCAGAATAACATATTGGTTATTAAAATAAAGCACATTTGAAAAACAAAGTAACTTAAAGATGAATAGGAATCAAGGATCTGGGACTGTAGCATAAGTGGCATAGTGTGAAAGATTGTAGAAACCTGGAATAATGTGTACTTTTCAGGCTTTTTGTTAGAATAAACTCTATAGCCTGACAGAAACCCAATAACTCACTGGCATTTTTGAGAGGGGTTTGGGAAAATGTACAATATTTTAAAGCAATAAATAGCGGCTGGAAAAAGTTCTGAAGTGAGTACTATTTTTACATGTTGTTGGCAAAATACAGCATCCATTTTATATGACAAATGACTACATTTCTAACAAAAGAATGGGACTTTCTACAAAGGAACTCAATGGGGCAGTTTTAAGAGGCTCACATTTACGATATATTGTTTCCTTAAAAGTAAATCTGCATTCTTCATATTTCAACTTATACACATAAGCATACTGGATTGAATGAAAACAAAAAATACAACAAAACTGATTAAATACCTGTGGAGGTTTTTTTTTTTTTTCATATATCATACTATAAACAATTTTGATGTAACTTAAATGGTTATATTTGTTGTCATTGACGTATTTAATATGTCACTCATGCCTTCTAGGTCTAACTACATGAGAAATAAGCTTCATTTCTTTGGTTACCACCTTTTGTCTACTCTCTCAGGAAGTGTGGCCGAGTCTAGTGATGAAGAATGTAATATTTGGTCTCAAGTGTGGTTCTCAGGAGAACAGAAGTTCTGCCTCTTTATTCTGGCTTATTCCTGTACTATATCTTTAGCCAGAAAGAAATGGAGAGCCAAGAATTGTCAAAGAGAATAAACCTGATAAAAATTTGACTGATGTGTTGGGGTTATGCAAGCATCTGTACAACTTAGTTGAGGAGGACATTTAAAGATCTAGATCTAGAACCTAGAAATGCTAATAGAGAACATAGTATCAAGAATAAATAGAACTTCCTGATATGGTTGGCTTCTCTGTCAAAAAATACGATGTATGTTGGAGTATGAATTTTAATGTTGTTTTTTAATGTATTCCCCTAATCGATGACAATTTTTATGTTAGGTCTGTGTTGTTTTCATTATTATCCTTCTATAATAGAACTTGATGGTGAAACCTCAAGAAGTCTTCCCTTTCTTTTTTTTCTTTTCTTTTTTTTGCTTTTCTTTTTTTTCAGAATTGTTTTGCTATCCCGTGTTCTTTGTATTTCCATGTGAAATTAAGATCATACTTTTTTTTCAATTTCTGTGAAGAATAGCATTGACATGGAGATATAGCATTTCTGTGAAAAATAGCATTGGAATTGGTAGAATGACCATTGTCACAATGTTAACTCTGACAATCCATGCTCATGGAAAGTCTTTCCATTTTCTGGTATCCTCTTCATTTTACCTGTTCTGTGTCTTGAAGTTTTCATTGTACAGGTCTTTAAATAAGGCACCATCTCTAGAGAATGATGCTGAACAAGCTAGTTGGCCCAATTTAGAAGAGTATAAATAGATCTATATCTATAACCATGAACAAAAACTAAACCACAAATGAACAAAGACATAGCATCAGATATCTTATTTCACAAAGGAGAAAGTATGCAAAATGTTTTAAACTCATTGACAAAAGACAAAGCTATTCTTTATTATAACCATAATACCATAAACATTAAGATTAATAATTAATAATTGGGACTTCATAAATAAGATTCTATACAGAAAACAGCATATAGAAATGTAGCCTACAGAAAGGGAAGAAATTTGCTACTGGTTATTCATCTGATGAGGATTAGTATTCATAATATATTATATATGGATAATATATGATGAATTCAAACACAAGAAAAAAATTGATAAGCATATATCTAAACAGAGATTTCTCAAAAGATGAAATACAGAGACTGATAAACATTTAAAATTTGTTCAAGATCCTGCACTATCAGAGAAATGCAAATTGAGACTATTATGAGGTTTCATGTTTCCCCAGTCCAAATGACAAATGCTGAAAGAATCAAATAATGATAAATGTTGGCAAGTATATGGCAAGTATATGAAAAAGTGACACACTTATCCACTCCTGGTGGGAGAACAAACATGTGCAGCCTCTATGTAAGTAAATGTGGAGTTCTTACAAAGCTAAAAGACCTACTCTATGATCCAGCTCTTTAATATCTAATCAAAGAACTTCATATCTGATTCCAGAGATACTTAAACATCCATGTTTATTGCAGCTCTAATTACAATAAAAAAGAAATAAAAACTGCCAAGATTTCCATCAACTGACAAATGGATGATGAATATATGTTGTATTTATACAATAAAACATTCAGGTATTAAGATATAATGTATCCATTTAGCAAGATATTAATACCAGCTTTCTCCTTAGAGACTATGACCTATCTAGCTAGCCACAGGTTCATGATCTGATAATTGTGCCAGATATGTGTTTCGTCTCATGAAGTGTGATGTAATTCCAATTAGAATGTGACTGGTTACTCCCCTGATGTTCATGCCACTATCGTACTGGTGGTCCTGTCAGGCCAGTCATTACTGTGGCAAATGGAGTTCATAGCTTGGTATGACTCATGATTCCCTTTATCCTCCAGTGGCTAGCATATTGCCTTCTAGCATTATTAAAGCTAGCTGGTAGAAATGAAGCCTCCAAGTCAGTAGCAATGCAATTTTTCCATGTTCTTTACTCAAGAATATGATTTCTTCAGCAATAGCGTCTTACTACCATATTCTTGAGGGTAACCAAGAGCAATAACAATAGCCTAGACTGTTTGAGAGTCTATGGAAACTCAGTGGACAATATCTCCAAAGGAAACAACCTATTTCAGGCATTGTATTTTTTCACTTATTAGCATATGGTGTTTGGTACGGGCAATTTGAAGTAATATAGGGCTATTTGAGAGAACAACTTGAATTAAGTATAAGAATGTATTGAGAATTCTAAAGCATTCAACAGTAAGACCATTTCCTTTGTTTAATTGATATTATTTATTTAATTTACATAAAAATAATGGCAAAATAGATGGCTTAGTACAGTTTTCTATTCACTGTCTTTTTCTTCATTTTCTTCCTCCTTGCCTTTTATGTGTTTTTCTGAAATTAACTTAATATGAAATTTGGTGGATTTCATTATTGCATTTTACACATTTGTGTTATTATACTTTGTCCTAATTCACCCTTCCCCTGCATTTTGAGTTGCTCTATAGTTGATATCCCTTGAAACTAGATCTGTGCTTTCATATACTAGTTTACTAAACAACTTTGGTTCATTAACAATGAAGGACATAGGTGTAAAATTAATATAGAAACCACAATAATGAAATCCATGATCCAATATATATTGGAAGAGATCTAAATAAAAAATATTAAGAGATAAAAATAAGCTTTACCAAGGCCTGAGGAAATGACCATGTGACAGCCAAAAACTTTATATCAAAGATTTCTAAAGACCAGCAATTATAAATTTATAAGGGCTTTCAAAACATAAGAAACATTTGCATGATTGTCAGTATGTGCCCCTAAAGCTTCTACTAATCATAAACATTCTTTTATTCCCCTTTCCCTATTCAGCACTCAGTGCATAGGTCATTTATTTTATAGTAAGTTTTAAAATTATTTATTCACTCTTTAAATTATCTGATCACATGTTATTTTCAGTTTAGTTTCAAAGCTTTATCTACCTTATTTTCTTTTTATAGTCTTCTCTTGGAACCAGATACCCAGGATAGTTACTGGTACATTGTACATACTTTGTAAATTATGCTGACAGGGTGAATGATTATTACCTTATTCCTCTGGAGAGATAAGAAAATGAATAATACTCATCTCTAGCTCAGACTGAGCTAAATAGTTTTAAAATGTATTTCCATAAAATCACTATCTTTCTATAATATAAAGGATCTGCTGTTTGTGAATATACCCTGTCCAAGGTACATGATACATAGCTTGTAGTCATTTGTTTGTTGCTATAATTTGTCTTATTGAGTAACCTGTCTGTTCTCAGGAGACAGAATATATTCTTTGATCACATTAATTTGGCATTGTTCTTTACAGTTATTTAAGTTTGTATTTTTATTACTCATATCTATTGTTCTTGATTTTAGAAAAGATTATGGCACATTTTTTTAAATTACAACTGAATGGATGCCAAGTGCTAGAGAAAAAGAGCAAGGGAAAAATCAAATATATTGATCTATTTGCAAAATATATTAAGCTTGGGTTTGCTGGTACAGTAAGAGCTATTCTTCATTCTGATAAAATCAATTTCTTTCCAAAGGTCTTTTTCTCAGAGGATAATAGCTCTAGCAGGTTTAATCTTATGATACAGCAAAGATTGTTATTTAAAATTGCATTAGCACATTATTTTATGAGGTATATGTTAAGCTTTTAGGGATCTTCCTGATTTTAGATTTTTCATAGAATCTTTGTGAACCTGCTTCATGAGAAAAAAAGAATGAGCTAACTATGATTTTTTTTATCATCATCTGTTCATCATGCTGTCATGTATTTGTAAATTTCATATGTCTCATCAACTTATGAAGAAAATTTAACTTCCTAAGGAATTATTGTTTAACCAATGAATACATATCCATAGTACAATAGCAAACATTATATTTGGAAAAAAAATAAATGACTGGAGCACATGCATAAATGGAATTGTAAATTAGTCAGCAGAGTGAATGAGACAACCTCCTAACATTATAAAATATGAACAGTAGGGATGAAGCTTCCAGGTAGGTACCAGCTTGATTTATCCATGACCTATGACTCTAGTGCATGATAATATCCATAATAGGGTCTTATGAGCAATATCTGAAGTATAGCAGGAATATCAGCAGTATCATATTTACAGTCTCTGGATCCTCATAGACCAACAGTATCAGAAGAAGTAATTCAATTCTTCTACTGAACACTTTGTTAGCTTATGGTATATGTGTGTGTATGTGTGTGTGTGTGTGTGTGTGTATGAAATATAACATGATATATGATACATAACATTACATAATATATAACATTATATTGCTATTATCTATTTATGTATATTGATTTCTAACTGAAATATTTCCCATCTGAGCTTTTTGAAAGGTTTTAGTATTAGTTATCTTTCCCTATATTACCTCGTCTACCTTGTGTTTCCCACTTCCATGTATTTTTATTTGGTTTTTATTTTCTGATGCCCTGTGTTAAACCAGTGTTTTCCCCATGAGCATAGCTGTGGAACAACCTACTACAGTGTGAGTAATTCATCACTGAAGACAATTAAGACAATGAAGACAATTGCTCATCCCCAGTAGTCATCAAAGGCCAATAACTACCTAGGGTCTTATGAACCCTCGTCCACGCTAATGTCTGAAAGATGGTAGGCTCAGTTGTATACTGGCAAACACAGCTGCTATGAGTTCATGAGTTAAAGAGGTGTGGCATACAGAATAGAGCATTTTACAGCCCTCTTACCCATTGCCTATCTCTTAGATTCTGTCCCTCTTCTGTGACATTCCCTAAACCTTATAGAGAATGAGTATCTGACAGTCATATTTTCAGCACCTTGAACAAAGATGAACTTTGGGATTAATTACCATTGACTATATAAAGACTTCATGTGATTATGGCTGAGAACAACACTCATCAATGCATAAAAAGCAAAAATATTTTGGAAACAGTTTGATAAAGTGTTCACTTAGTTAAACAAAAGGAGTAATTTCACCCCTATGGCCTATGGCATCCCAAGCCATTGGTTTTGACTAGATCCATAACACTAGGCTTGAATTATCTTATGTTAAACAGACATATCAACATTCAGTGGACAAATGCGATCCCCATAACAATCAAGTCACTCGTTTACCAGTAGGCACATCTTGCCTGACAGAATTGTCAAGATCCAAAGGCTGGAAAAAGCATTATGACTTTACTCTCTCAATTGAAACTACTCAGTTTACAGTAAGCTTCCTATTCAGTTCCAGTTTGATTTCATTAGGTCTTATAAACTAAATACATAGTATCTTTATTAATTTGAACCTGTCATCTGGTTCTTATAAGCAAACAAGAGCAAAGACAATATCCTATTTAATTTCAGTGTAACTGGGACTTCTTGATGAAAAGTTAGTTCATAGGCAGTTATAGCACACCAGCTATTTAGAATTTTCCATTCATAATCCACAAACTCCAGGATTTAGCATTATGCTTGTGGAAAGCACCATTCTAAGTCTTTTTAAATCTATGTTTTAATTAGCTTATGAAAATATATCTTGTTTATACACCTTTATGTAGAGGAATACGCCTATGTGAAAGCTAGGAAGGGTTTACATTCCAGGGGTCTATATGAAGGAATCACATTCACATGTAGTCCTGATGGAATATAAAAAGAATGCTAAAAATGTGAGTACACATCTTTAATCCTAGTATTCAGAAGACAGTGATGACATATGCCTTTAATCCTTAAAAAAGAAAGAGAGTATGAAAGCAGATACAGGAAACAGGAATCATTGTTAGATTGGAAGTGACATCTGAGATGAGTCAGAGTGAAGGACTGACAAAGTGACTAATCTGAAGAAGAGTTGGCAGAGTGAGTCAGAGTGAGGACCTGCCCAACTATCATAATATAAGAGGAGGCTCTCAGCTCAAAGTAGAGTCAGTTCCAGCAGGCAGTATGGGGCAGTGAGAGACACAGAGACACAGAAGCAGCTCTGCAGAAGAAGTTAGTATAAGATGGGAAGAATGAGTCAGTATGAAGCATAGCAGAGCATTTCAGTTTGAGGCAGTCAGATAATCAACCAGAATCTGCCAGAGTCAGAAGAGTTGGGTCAAAAACAGTCGGACAGCTCAGAAGGTCCTTTTGAAACAGCAACTTGGAAAAGAATTTGAGCCAGAACAATGAGTGAGTTGAGTTAAACCAGAAAAGTAAGTTGATCAGTATAGCTCAGAGTTCAGAAGGACCTAGTCAGAGTAAGCAGTAAGCAGTAAGCAGTAAGCAGTAAGCAGTAAGCAGTAAGCAGTAAGCAGTAAGCAGTAAGCAGTAAGCAGTAAGCAGTAAGCAGTAAGCAGTAAGCAGTAACCAGGAGCTTAAGACTAACTAGATTGTATGGAATCCAACATGCTCCAGGGCTTCAGGTAGGGGACCTGGAATTGAATTAGCCAAAGAATAAAAAGCCTTTGACTCTAAATCAAAATCTACTGCTATACCCTAACTTTGTGATCATTATTTCTTTCAACCCCCTTCCCTTTCCCATCAAACTTATTATAGAGAATACTTACTGAAGATTTAACTGTAATGGTATATATGTAATCAAGAAAGCATATGACTTCTTTTTATTTTACTTCCTGAATAGATTTTTAAATCTTAATTTTGTTTTTAAATTGAAGTCTTGATATGTCTTCCATAGAACTGCAAGGAAGATAATTAATAATTTCGAAAAGGTATAATAATCTGAGGTGAATTAAACCTGTTTAGTGGAATCAAACCCAACTCTCTTAATTTATAAAATGTTGGTCTAAATATCTTTAGAACAAAAGTAGCATGAAATATTTGAGAAGATTCTTTCCTATTGTATACCATATGCTTAGGGGATATAGATATAGATCATATTTCATATGCCATCAATTTTGTTCTTTGTTCACTGAGCCACAATGTTTCTGATACATTAATAGTTATAAATTCTATATTAAATTTCTCAAATGTACTGTCTTCAGTATGACTGGATGCCTTGGTACTCATTTCACTTTTAAATTTATAAGATTTAAATCTGTAATTTATCCAAGGAGGAGAAATCTGAGTACAATACAGTAATAGAAACTTTTAGAGACAAGAATATTAAAAGTGAATTAAATTTAATTTAGATAAATGGACTCAGCTTGGCAGAAGTACTCCCAAGAAGAAAAGTAAGTTAAGTGTTTTAAATAGCAAGAAGGCTATGATTAATAGCACGGATTATATCATCTATTAAGAGCTATTACTGTCATTTAAGCATGATAGACATATTACATATATAAGTAATAAAAAATTAAGCATTAAAATATTTTAAATTGAAAAAAAAAATTGACTGTACACAGAAAGTTTCTTCATGCCAGGTCTTCATTTCACAGAGTATTTCTGAGACTGTTTTAATTAACATAATTTAATTTTAATGATATTTTAGGATAAAACTATTATTTCAGGGACAGAGGAGATGGCACTGTGGGTAAGGTATTTGCTGTTCCAGCATGTTCATGCCTGTAGCTTCAGCACTAGTAGAGTCTGTACCCTCTCCACCACTACCACCCACATGAGTCCCAGATACCAACTAGGCCAAATCCACCCCATATCAGGAGACAAAACAACCAGGCAGAAGAACAGATAGGAAGCCTGTAAGCTCTATATCTCAACCCCCAACATGGGCAGAGACTTCCTGCTTGACAAGGAACCACAAAGAACAGAAGATCACAGAAAAGAAAAGAAAAAGAAAAAAACTGAGATATAAGATACACTTCCAACAAAAGAACTCAGGAATTTGGCACCTAAACCTAGAATCACCCAAAGCCCAAATGCCAAAATGCCAGCACAAGAACACAATTGACAAACAGGGCAATATGGCACCACCAGAGCCCAATTGTCCATCTACAAAAGCCCTTAATATTCAGACACAGGCAAAGCAGAAGAAAAAGACCTTACAAACAACTTTATGAAGATAATAGAGGTCCTTAAAGAGGGAATGAATAAATCCCTCATAGAAATCAATGAAAAAAGAAAAAAGCAAAAACAAAGAATTGGAGGGATTAAGTAAACTCATCAAAGAACACAGGAAAACACAGTTAGAGGAAATGAATAAATCCACGAAAGGAAGCCAAGAAAAAAAAATGGAAGAAGACAAACAAAACAAACAAAACTGCTCCAGACCTGAACATGCAATAAAGAAAACACAAACCCACAAAATGAGGGAATCTTGGAAATTAAGTCTAGAAAAGCAATTAGAATCTACAGAGGCAAGCTATAGCAAAAGAATAGGAGAGATGGAAGAGAGAATCTCAGGAGTTGAAGATACAACTCCTGGGCATATAGTCGAAGGACATTTCATCCTACCACAAGGTACACCCTACTACAAGGACAATTGCTCAACTATGTTTATAGCAGCTTTGTTCATAATATCCAGAAATTGGAAAAAACTTAGATGCCCCTCAAATGAAGAATGGATAAAGAAATTGTGGCACATTTACACAATAGAGTACTACTCAGCTACAAAGAAAAATGACTACATGAATTTTACAGGCAAATGGAAGGAACAAGGAAAAAAAAATCATCCTAAGTGAGTTAACTCAGTCACAGAAAGATATATAAACATGCTATATACTTAATTATATGTTAATATAAAAACAGAGGACATAGATACTGTAGTCTGCAAATCCAGAGAGACTTTGCAACAAGGAGGGTCCCAGTGGGGACACAAGGATCTCCCTAGTAAAGGGGAAGTAGAACAGAAGATACAGGAGAGACATGGAATTACGGGAATGGGAAGAGAAGAGACCAGGAAGGCCGAGAGTGAAGGATAGAGGAAAGACATATGGAAAGACAACCAGAATTTGAGGACATATATGGAAAATCAGGAAACCTAATGCAGTGGAAACTCGCTGGAATCAACAAAGGAGACCCTAGCAAAGTCCTCTGGTAATAAGGATCAAGAAGCCTAAACAGGCCATCTCTTATAACAGGGCAAGGGTTCCAGTGATGGGCCTGGGATAATATCCCAGCCACAAAATTTTCAACCTGTGGCTTATCCTCCCTGCAGGATCCACTGGGACAATGCAAGGGGAGAACACCATTCAAAAGGAGGGAAACCATGACTGATACACCAGGGCAGGCCAAGAACTAGAGTCTGGACAGTCAGAAGAGGAGTTCTGTTATTTAGCTCTCCTCATATATATATGCCAAATCCAATCCTCAATAGAAAGGATCCCCATGGCAGCTGAAGCAAGCAGATGCAAAGGTCTGGGGCCAAATAAAATGCAGACCTGGAGGAACCCCACAAAAGAAGTAGAGGAGGGATTGCTGGAACCAGAGAGATCAATGATACTAGGAGAAAAACCCCCTGGAATCAATAGACCATCACTCTTTGGGGCTCACAGAGCCTGGAGCAGCAGACATGGAACCTGCTGTGTCCACCAAATCTGTCTTAAGTTTGCTTGACCAGGTGCTCTTACAGAACTCATATAGACTGAATTAACGGGGTGTCCCTGAACATCTTGCTTGCCCTTAAATACCTTGCCCCCTTACTGTGCTGCCTAGTCCAACATTGAAGTAGGGAATTATGCCTGACTCTATTCCATCTTGTTGTGCCTTGTTTGAGCAGTAACCCTGGGAAGACAGTTCTTTCTTGGGGAGAGGCTGGCTGGTAGTGGGAGGATGGAGGGGTAAAAATTAGGGATAGGCAAGATGGAAGTGAGCAGGGAGAGATGAAGGGAGGGGTAGAAAGGTATTAGAATGCAATATATGAGAGAATTAAAATTCCAATAAATAGATGTGTTAAAAAAAGAAAGTAAATCAAAGGCATGCAATATAAGCTCTTATATGAAAATAACTTAATAGAAGAACTGCAATTTTGTACTTGAATAATAATCTAGAGCACAAGAGGGCATTCAATTTTAAAAGTATTAATATAAAAATATGAAGGTAAAGTGAAATTCAGATATACTGGTCTAAATCTTTGAAGCTAAGTCTCTATGATTCATATTTTTTTTCTATAATAGCCTCAATATTCTTTCTGAATTACTAATTTTAAGGGATAAAAGAAAGAACAGATAGAATATTATTTTATTACCACAATAACTGATGTTTTCAGTTATCAAAATTGATTTTTTAACAAAATCTAATATCATAGATACTACTAAGTATATTATAGTCTACATATCATATTAATTATCTTTAATGAAATTAAGTTCTCTGCTTTGTTTTTACATATTAGGTTAAAAATAAGGTGCTTTCATTTTGAGAACAAGTTGCACATACATTTCTTGAGTGCACATTTAGTAACCATAAACCTATCAATAAAATGCTTAGGACTTTTCAGAAAGGAACCTCACCACAACGTCTTTAAAGTATATGACAACTCTAATTAGCCATATATAGATATCAAGGCTGCCAGCCAGAATAACTTTCTCAGGAAAGCTTTTGAAAGAAAGGCCTACAATAAACAGCACAATAAATAAATAAATAAATAAATAAATAAATAAATAAATAAATAAATAAATAAATAAATAAATAAATAAATAAATAAATAGTTTCTTAGTCTAGAGCACAGGAATACTAAATTGGACTATAACTTTCTGGTCCTTATTTCTATCCATTAGCAACAACCACATTTGCCTCTTAGTTTGTAGTCATTCACTACAGATAGCAGAAAAATGACAAGATCAGGGGAATACAAGCCAGTTCAGCTGCTTTCTTCCTTAGAGTCCTGGAGACTTACCCTTGAAAACACTTTAACTCTGTGTACCTATTTGTTTCCAACTTGGCAATTGGAGAAAAAGAAACACACACACACACACACACAACCACATAAAACCTTATATGAATCCAATTAGCTAAAGCACATGAATTACTCAGATTACTGAGAAGTTTCACTAAGCATAGGCTATTATGTGAGTGTATTATTAGAATGCTGCTTGACAACCAGCCTTTCACTTAAAAGTGACAAAGAACCATACAGTTACAAAGTTCAGTTACAAACAACAGATATCTTAATTCTCTATATCAATGCTTGAAAATATTATTAATCATGATGTTTAGTTAGCTGCATATATAAAAGTAATAGAATGGTTATAGAATTATGTATTTAGACAGTGTGTGATATTTATTTTAATTTCAAATGCATATAAACTGGGACAAGGGTGGGGAAATGTGTGCCTGTGAATGCATGGGCCAGAAGAGGCCAAAAAGGAAGGTGGATAACCTGGAGGTGAAACTACAGGTGATTGTGAGACATCCAACATGAGTACTGGGAACCTAACTTGGATCTTCTACAAGAGCAGCATGTGCTCCTAACCATCTATCTACCTATACTCCTCTGAGATAATATCTAAATGTAGAAAACCAAACATGAATCCATAATGCTAACTTTTCACTCATAATTGTAATTATTTTATGTTTAAAAGTGACAAATTTGATTCAAATAAATTATGGCTTAATTACCCTAAATCATTAAACTACAGTTTTGTTGTTATATCTGTTCCCACTTTCTCTTTTGTATTTTTTTACTTCCTTTATAGATTTACTTTTTAATATGGTGATGCAGAAGAGTGTGAGATCTAAACCACAGATGGAACAAAATTAGAATTCTGTGCCTTCTGGTGGGGTACATCATAACCTACAGTATGTAGATAATGCCACAGTGTTGCCAGATTTTGTTACTATGCCTTGTATTTAAATTTAAAGGCCATAAATTTTGTCCAATTTTTCTCAGAGTTCCAGCTAGGGAAGTTAGCATAACCTGCCATCTGGTGGGCATGAGGCCAATGAGTTCAGGGGGAAGCAAAGGCTGTTTATACAACGGAAGAAAATGAATGCTGACTAGAAACACTCTGGCAAATAAGCTAATTGCAAAAATATATTCAAGGATGAAGCAAATTAGAGATGATATGTGTTATCAAAGTATGTGCCTCAGTTGTGTTGTGTTCAAATAAATTACCTGAAAATAGTAACTTAGAATTTGAAATATACTATGGGGTTATGATTTATATGTTAGCCATTACTTGAAATTATTGAAGAAAAAAAGAGAAAAATAATATGAACATTAAGTATAGCCTGACCATGATTTCTCTTATTCTGCCCCTTTACTTGTGTGTGTATGTGTGTGTGCATTATAGATGAGTAAGTGCATGCAAATATCTGCTGTGACACTGTACAGAGGTCAGAAGGAAAGTATTGGGGGTTGGATCTCTCTGTCCACCTTATTGAGGCAGAGTCTCAGTTGTTTGTCATTTGTTAATATTCCAGGCTAACTGTCCCTCAAACTTCTGAGTCATTCTTTTGTCTATGTTTTATCTATTTTTTTTTTTTTTTTTGTGGGAGGCGGTAGGGAGTTCCTGGAATTACAGATGCACACATACTAACACATGTGTCTTTTTTAAAACAACTTTCCAAGATTTGAAGTTAGGTTTTTCAGGCTGACACTTTGCCCCTTAGCCATATTGCCAGTCTGAGTTGGAGCATTATTTTTCATTTCTAGTTTATTTTCAATATAATATTTAAAAATTCTTTTTATTTTACTGATGATACTGCTAAGTGATTGAAAAAACATGTATACTAATGAGTTTTTTAGTCTTTATTCTTTTGTGTTTATTATCATAATAAAAACAAAGTGAAAATCATTAGTCTTATGCTCCTTACAGGACTGAAGAATATAATGTCTGTTACACTGATTCTCAGGATATCCTTAATGATCCATGTATAGTACTTGGGCAGTTAAAAGCACTAGAAAGGTCTCAGTGCATACTATCTTACTTTACTGACTCATAATTTATCTAAAACTCCTATCTTAAATTTTATATGTTTAAGAAAAATAAAAAGATGAAAACTGAGAGAATTAGTAGTTTTTGAATAGACATATGCAACATAATAAAACTAGGACCATGACATTTGATAGAATAATGCCTATCTGTTGAGAACAATGGCAAATAAGTAAATATTGTTTACATATCATCTAGAAGGATTTTTTTAAATAATAATTAAGTAATCATGAAATCAGTACAGACAAACAAGTGTGGAGCTTAAAAGAAATAAGTCACAAAACAAAAGAAAATGAAACAAAACCAAGATACATATTAGTTGACTTGGCAATTTGTGATGGCTTTTCTCATGTGCTATCATCTGAAAATCATCATTTTGGTATTAAGCTCATCTTAACTTCATGGTTCTACATTTCTAGTTAGATAACAAAAAAACAACATTTGATTCCAAATGTTCTTTAATTTTTAAGAAAAGATTTTCAGAGCAAAGCAGCCCCACTGAAGAATGACCACCACAATATTTGTTAAATTAGATTCAGGGGGGACATTTATTCCATCTGTTATTTCAACTAAACTGCATTTCTGCCTTGAAAGTATTTCATGAGACTCCAGTGTATGAAGAGCATTTGTGATTCACTTTAGTACCAGAATATTCAAGAATAATTGGCTTTTAGTGGAGAGCTACCACCATGAGCCAACTTTTAAAATATGCTATTTCTCTGAATTTTGTGGCCATAGAGGGATAGTTTGAAAGTATATTACATTGGCATGTACTGCTACTAAAATGTGATTTTACAGTTATTAGGTGGGAAAGGATCCTTTTAGACTATAATATAGATAACAGTGCAGACCTGGATGGAGAAATTTCTCTTATATTCTTGCTACTGCAGAACTAAAACTAATGTATTTTACAAAAGTGACATTCAAAAAATGTGATATTAAATTCTTTAAACTGGGTATTTAACATTCATTTCATTATAAGGATAGATTAAGGATAAGGCCACCCCAAGGCCAAAGTCATGACCATAAAATAGACATATCAAAAATTAATAAATGCATATGGAAAAAGAAAAAATAATGAGAAAACAGGTAACAAGTTGGAAGTCGTAGTTACCCAGAACCAATTACCAATGAACATCTCCAATATGAAGGCATATTTTAAGAAATAAATTGTTTGCATGAGTGCTATCAAGTAATGTGTCCAAAAACATGAAGAAGTTAGTTTGATTTTGGGTTTTTTTGTTTCCTAGACAGGGTTTCTCTGTTGTAACTCTGACTGTCCTGAAACTAACTTGGTAGACAAGGCTAATTTTGTACTCTCACATATCTACCTGCCACTGGCTGTGGAATGCTGGGATTAGAAGCATGGGCCACTGCTGCTGGCTTGAGATGATATTTGAAGCAATGTATAAAAATAATTATACAAATTAATTAATACGATGTTTGGAATGCAGTCATTTATATTTTGATTTTTAATACAATACTGTTTCTTTAGTATTTGTGTATTTCATAGATGCATACATTACATTCCAATTGTATTCACCCCCTTTTTCCCAACTCCCAACTCTTCTGGGTTTCACTTTTGCAATTTTCTTGTGTTCTCTAGTAGACTGTCCATGTTCTAGTGGAGTGTACCATACTTATGTATAATAGGTAACACTAACTGGACTCATGTGATATTAAAAAAATAAATAATTATTTTCATTTTTAATTGATTGCCTATATCTCCACACTTATTTATGTAATTGGCTTGTACCTTCTATCTGAATGGAGAAATAGATTTAAAATTAATAATCCATTCAACCTAAGAAAGAAGAAATGTAGCACTAAACTCTAATAATTATAGTAGTTCTTAGATATGTAAGATTTCACAGGAAAGCTCTTTTGAAGAAAAAAATTTCTTGGAAGTATAAGAATTTTGATATTGTTTCCTATTTATTTGTTTATTTCTGAAGCAATAAATATCTAAACAAATCATGAAATACAAATAGAAATTTTGTTGGGATGAGAGGGAATTATATACATTTCTTAACACCAGAACATGAAAATTAAATTGTTAGTTATTGGTGGAAATATGAATGAAGAGTGAGTTTGGTGCATTATAAATGTCATGAAAAAGAGGATATCATTTATCTAAATTATATGTATGGTAATTCACAAAGGCTTAGTAATTTTGTCAACAACAAGAAATTAGTATCTGTATAGATCAGAACACTAACTTCTAAGGAGAGTGAAATGGTGCTGTTTTCCAGAACATTCATTGTATAAAACTGTTTAAAGAGTGCATTTTTTTCCCATACACATGTAAATCTTTATGTATTTGAGATGGAAACCACTGTACATTTAAAAAAAATCATTGTACATTGCAAGTATTGATTTTTTATACTCTAATCCATAAAAATAATACCATTAAAATAATGATAAATATAAATAAATTGCAGGTAGGTCTGAAGAACATATTCATTAGAGTGAAATACCAGATTAAGAATGGCTAACCATGAAAATATTCATATTTTAGTAATATACAAACTGAGCTGGTTTACAAATATGACAAAAATAAAAAGAAGCTGAGAATTTGTAAAAGTCGAAGGGGGTTATAAGAGTAGGTTTGGAGGGAAGAAAGAGAAGGGAAAATAATGTAATCATGTTGTAATCATAAAATATAATAGAAATTTAAAAAAGAGTGAACCCTGTTATCAGAATATTTGTTTGATTTGACAAAGCCTCATTCACCTTCAAGGCTGGCTTAGAACACCTTTAGGTAGTCCAGGTTGACCTCAAATTTAGGATCCTACTACCTCAACTTTCTAAATGCTAGGACCATAGCCATTGTGTGTGTGTGTATGTTTTAAGACAGTCTTACTATGTAGCTCAAACAGTCTAGAACTATTATTCACTCCAGAGTAGCCTAGAACACATAATTCTCCTACCTCTACTGTTCCAATGCTTTAAAGGTAAGTCTGTCCTTCCCACCACATGGATGCACTAGCAACACTGGGTTTCAGATCCTTTTTATCTTTATCTGTTAAAGTGTTTCAGTGGGAACTGTAGTACTTATTCATGTTTATCCTTTTTCTTTTTTTCAAGGAAATAAAGTAAAAGAGACAATATTTTGGAAAGGAAAGAAAAAAAAGTGTTATTTTGGATGTTAACTTTTGAAAGATACCAACAGAGTTAAAACTGACTATTTTCTGGAATTTTTTGAATCTTTAATAATTATCAGCTTATATTAAGAAGTGGGCAAGAGATTGGGTGATATCCTCTAATTAAACATGTTATTGGTTAAATTTAATTACTCATTCTGGGTTAATATTAAGTAAGAAAAGCTTATTATCTTGAATATATTGATGGCTTATGTTTAATGAAATTTATGTTAATGAACCTGAGAATAATAAGCTTCAATACTGAAGTGGATTTTTCTAAGTATAATATATGAACAAGATATAGTATAATCAATTAGTAATTTAGGTTATAAGACTGACTAAGTCAGAATTTTCTAGTCCTTATAGAATTTCAATAATGATGGGAGGAAGGGAGGCTGTGATCTGGACATATTATATGAGAGAAGAAAATATAAATTAAAAACAACAATATTGTTATACCAAATTTCTTTGTATGATCACTAGCTATAGTTTTACAAACAAAAATATTTATGAGTTTTGTTTGAAATTTTCAGTTGTCATTTATATAATAATTCTTTCTTCCTTTCTTCACATTACCTGGTCCCCTGGGAAGTTGATCTATAAGGATTAATAAGCAAGTACCCTGCTCTATCTCATTAATCCATGTGCAGTGTGCAGACATTTGTAATGATCTGATGAAGCGTAACATCTATTTAAATCTCTTTTTCATTTCTTTGTTGACTGAAATGGAATTTACTCCTCCAAGGTAGTTAAACGTTTCAAAAGCAGACTTCTCTGTATGACCTGCATTCATATTTACATTCTGAAAATTACTTCTTTCCCTTGGTCAAGGAATATAGAAATATTTGCTACTATAAAGTTGAGGTTACTGTACTATTAGCATTAATTCTTTTAACCAATCTAATAAGTTATACCCTTAAACATTAACCTGGCTTTCATTACTTTACTTTCAAATTGTATTGTGTATACTAATTTATATTTGTTCTTCTGTTTGTATACCATTTTTAGTGAGTTGTGTTAAATTCTTTCTATATTTCATGTATACTACACGTGTGTAACAAATACAGCATGCATTGTTTAATTTTTAATGACTGTGAAATATGTGAATTCCTAACATACACAGAAATCCAGTAGACATCCATTACTATCTAAATTCACATGTTTGTGCATGTTGTATTTTATATGAAAACTGTTTTGGATTTATCTTATGTGAAGAGTAAAATTCATTTGAAATGAATATTAATAAGCTAGATTTTTAGGTTAATTTTCAATTCTATCTTGCTATTGCTAGCATATGACTTACTTCGGCTTCTATTGCTGTGTCAAAGACCACCACTAAGAGAAATTTGGGGAAGAAAACTGTTACTTTGTTTAATAGACATCACAGTGGGAAATCAATACAAAAACTAAGAAAAAAAATGTAGTTAAGAACTTAAGTAGTGGCTATAGAGAGCTGCAAAAAAATGTTCATTGCTGATCTATTCATAATAGCCAGAAAATTGAAACATCCTTAATGTTTTTCAACAGATGAATAGCTGACGAAAATGTGATATGCATATTTACACATTGCAATATTACTCCACTGTTTAAAAAGATGAAAATGTAGTTCACAGCTAAATGGATGGAACTACAAAAAAATTATCCTGAGTGAAGTATCTTGAAAATAGAAAGAAAAATATGGTATGTATTCTCTTAAATGTATATATTAGCTGTTAAGTCAATAATAACCAAGCTATATTTCACAGAACCACAAGATATCTTTGTTATAGCTGATTAATACCACATAAGTAAACACTATATGCACCTATATATACACAGATATTATCAAAATATATCACAATTTACGTAAATGAAATATAGTCAATAAGTATACATATACTATACTGATTCACAGTGAAGAAGTATATTCAAAATGTATAGGATTATTAGAATTGATCAGGAAGCAAGCAGTGATTCTCCGTGAAGTAGATTAGAATAAGAAATAAACTTATATTCTTTAAGACAGTCAAACTGCAGTTAATGTGAGACAAGAAGCAAGTAGTAATTCAAGACAGACTGGTGTATTTCAAAATTACATCATAAAATCCAATTTAAAGTGATATGAAGTTGACAGTCTTAAGTGAATATATAGAACAAAGTTCTAATACCAAAGTTTTAGTTGTCTCAGAGTCTAAGTTGTATCCTCTGAGTTTTCCACATCATCCACAATAGTATTAGTAATACTGATCTCAAGAGTAACCTCTGTGTAAATTAGGTATAGAATAAAAGACTAAAGGGACAGATCTCACTATAAAAGGGAAATAGAATATATAGTTATTGATAAATGAGTGGGGACTAAGCTGGAAGCATCAAGTGGGTAAGAAGAGAGAAGATTGGGGGCAATATTTAGAATGCAGGAAGAAACAGCTAAACTTTAAGACATGTGAGGAGTAGTATGGAGCCATAAATACACTGGAAGATTTCAAAATTATATAAATATTTGAAAGTGATCTAAATGAAATTGTCAAGTAATGGAAGAGAAGAGCCCCAATTGGATATCTCTTGTCACAGATGAAGTTTTCAGTGCTGGGAATAGGATATATAATTGGATTTGTGACTAAAGGGGTCCCATGGAAAGCCCCCAAAGACCCAAGTCGTTGAGAAGACACTAGTTTGCGCTCCACAAACCGATAGCATTGCCCCATTGCTGAAGTCAATACCTTTACAAATTATTGAACATGAAGAAGTTGAGTTGGTGTGTATATAAAACCCACACCAGTACCTGTTAAAGTCTTTGGTATAGCAAGGTACTCTTCACACCACCACAGAAGAAACATAAATACCCACTCAGCTACAAACCTCAGATCTAAAATGGTGTCCTATTTTCAACACATACTATGGTGGCACAAAACTTGTAGAGTAACCAGTAATTATCTAATTTGACTTAAGGCACACTCCATGAAATACAATCCATTTCTCAAAGGGTTTAGGCAATACCTCAGTCAGTGCATGTAGGATGGCTTGAGTTTGAATTCCCCAACATCTACAAAAAAAATTAGCATGTTTGCACAAATCTGCTATCCCACTTCTGGGAACATGGATAAAAATGGTCCCAGAGTCTTGCTAGTTAGCAATTTTAACTAAGAAGGCAAGCTCCAGATTAAGTAAGAGAACTTGTCTAAAAAAATCAATTGGATATACATATATAATAATATCAGTACTGGGTATGTATTCAATGACCATGTACTCTACTGAAAGATATTTGCACATCCCTGTTCACTGCTGCTCTGTATTCTACATCTACAAAAGGACATCAGCCTATATGTCCATCAACTAATAAACGGATAATGAAATTGTTGTAATATATACATTGGAATGGTATTCTGTGCTAAAGAAAAATGAAATTATGACATTTGCAGGAAAATAGACAGTACTAGAAAAATCCAGAGTGAAGTGATCATCACCCAGAAAGTCAAATTCCACTTGTTATCTCTAATATTTTGAGTCTATCTTCTAAAATTTAGATGTTTGAATTTAATTTGGAGTATCTGCAAAATTCAGAAAGCTATAAGGGGTCCATGAGAGGAAAAGGAGAAAAGGTTTTAATACAAATGAAGTGAAAACAGATAATAGTGTATATATAATATGAAAGTGGAGGGGCAATGGAAGTTCAATGTTTATGCAGGGAGTCAGTCAGGAAGGGATGATGGGGAAGAAAACAAATCTAATGGGGTAGGAAAACTTAGGAAAATCTATTACTTCATAAACTAATTCAAACATATAATTCAAAAAAAGAAAAAGAAAAAACACCAATAAATGAAGTTTTTACATGGATACTTTGCATGAATGGACAATGTGTCTCCCAGAAGAGATGAGTTATTAAGTGAAAATCTCAATGGTACAAGTGAAATACCTTTCTATAAATTACTGATCAGAAAGTCCCCAGAGGCAATCAAGTAACATAAACCATTGATCTTGATCATTCACCAATACTAGGTAGCAAGACTGCTGAAACCCTGTATGTTTAAATTGCAGAACATAGCAAAATGAAGCTGAAACTAACCTGAATTTTTCCTAATAAGTAGATTTAATAATGCTGGAAGATATTATGGAAGCCACTGAGGGGAAAATATATCATGGCATTCCTGTGATAAATCCTAGAACATATAGTACTAGCCTTCCAGGCAAGATGTACCCATTGGTGCAATACTGGAACAAAGGCTATGTGGTAATAAACTGTGTTTGAATTGGATATTCAATAGGAAGTAATTCATAACTGTATTGTAAACATTATCAAAAGCCTAAAGAAATTACTACTGCCGATTTTCTTAATAACATGTTCTCTTGCCTTCTACATATTTATTCTCGTGATGATAGATTACTCTATTACTCAATCTTTGAGAAGCTTCATTTTTTAATAGTCAATAGTTAATGTAGATGTTTAGAACTTGTCAAAATATTGATTAAAAATAACTCTTCACTGATCAGCCCTAAGTGGAACTTCTAATTCAATAACAGCACCTCCTAGCAAGGCTCAGGGAACATCACAGAATAGAGAGAAAAAAGAATTATAAATCAAAGCATGGATATAGTGCCCTGCGAAGTTGTTATCTAGGCATGATACTACCATTATACTCATTGGATACCTGCACAAGATCAAGTGAAGAAGATAAGTCAACCAGAGGCAGCACTCAGGTTATTGTAACAACAATAAATCAGGCAAAAAGTGTATAAGGTACGTGTAGAGGTGCATGGGTGGAGTGTGTAAGAAAAGCTAGGATTTCCTGTGGTGAGTTGAAAATGGAGTTGGGATGACTATGATCAATATTCATTGTTTAGATGCATGAAGTTATCAAAGAATAAATAAAAGTTATTCTGTTAAAAATTAGGGTAGAGAGAAATAGATGATAAAGCCAACATCTGGATGCTAGACACATGACATAAATATGAGAGCACTCAAATATAAACGTGTACACAGGCATATATTACACACATAAATAAAAAAATCTCATAAAGTATGTACTTTATAGTATTTGACATATTTATATATTTATTCACACATATGAAAATTCATTGGTACAACATAAACTGGTGTCTGTATCAATTAAATAGAAACAATTATTTTAATACAACAGATACTGAAGATAATTAAGAAAAGTGTTACATTTGAAGCAATAAATATTTGAGTTTAGAAAGGGACCACACCCAGAACATAAATTTCTGAATAAAAAAATGCTCTTTTCCAAAGAGCATTACATGATTCTTCTATCAATTTATGAGCCTTCAGCTGAAAATTCTCAAAATAATACAGCATCCAAGGAAACATTAAACATGAATTTATATCAGATGTGTTACTCAACTATAAATTTATCTCTGAATTGATATTTTTATCATACTCACCAGGCAGTAAGTGTACTTCAAAGTCTTACTTAACACAACACTATTGAAGGCCAAGCAATAAATCCTAAATAATTGCCTGCTAAGTTCTATGTTCACAACAATTTTCTAAGCTTCTCACATTACACGCCCCCCCCCCACCCCAGTGTTGAATTAGGCAATATTAGCATTGTTTTTTCCCTTTACATAATGTCTTCCAGATATTTGATTTCTTGCATTCTATAATTTTTCTATTCTTACAACATTTAGTATATTTGGAGCACTTAGTTCATTATTTTACAAATTATTATGTTCTAATCTCTTTTAAAATTGAATATCATATATCTTCATTCAGATTCTCAATATCTATCATTAAAAATCCAAGCATTTGCTTTGCAACACGGGTATAAAAGAAAGTCTAAAACATAAAATGAGGTTTAGGAAAAGTGATGATGAGGCAAGTTCTGTACTGTCTGCTATATACTACAGAAAGTCTGACACCTTCACACAACAATATTCTCTGACTAACTCAGTTCAGAGATATCTAGGACCTTATTTTTCATATATACTGCTTCTGTTTTAAGTTTCATATTATAAAAGAATAATTATAGTGTTATATAAATACATTTCCTTTTATTTGTATGAATGCCTCAAGTTAGGGGAAGAGGAAAATTATCACTTGTATTAGACATGGTTTTCTAGAGGAACACGCCATAGAATATACATATACATAGAATGCATATGTTCTGTAAAAGGGAATTTATTGAATTGGCTTATAAAGTAAAGCAATTAACTAGTCCAGTGGTGGCAGTCTGTATAGTTGATATGCAGAGAGTCCAGGAGTTGATCAGTCCATGGAGCTGAATACTTTAGCATTTGATGCTGGTGCTGAAAAAGCAGTTGATGTCCACTGAAAATCACTTATACCATCTATAAATTTGAATCTCAAATAATCTGGATTGTAATGGCAGCAGTGTATGGCCATAGACATGACTAATACACTCTGTAAGAAGGGCTGCAAGTAGACAAGAACACATTGCTTATGTCCTTTGATTATTTTCTAGCTAGGCAGAAAGTGAAGTTGTTAAGTTGTTAAGTTGCCACCAACTTCGAGGGGGAGATTTCCCTTCAGTAAACCCTTTCTGGAAACTTGCTCACAGACATGCATAGAAGGGTGTCTCCTAGGTTAATCTATATTCTGTCAAGTTAATAATCAAAAAAACAGTATTAGTTTTTTAATTGCTTTGATTGAAGAATATAATGTTCAGTATCTAAAACAAACATGGAAAGATACATTAACAGCAGATTAAATAGTTGAATAGTTACATATTTGATTCAGCAGCATAAAATGGAGTATACAGAACAATACAGAAAACATAAAATAATCTCATATACATATAAATATGTATAGAATAGTATTGAATGTCATTAACTGTTTTCTTATTTTCCTCCATTCCTCCTTACTAGGTTTACTTTTCCCAGATAGGTAAATAGATTTTCACTGATTAAAAAAAAAATGTCATTGAATTGTCACATGAGGTTCAACATATAACTGCATTTTGAAATTATGGCCTGTAGCAAAAATGAAAAGACATACTATACTAGTAGAAAATAATTATAGAATGCATTTGTAATGAAATACTGTAAACTAAGGTCATCTGACTGACTCAGCCAATTTAATAGTAAGAAAAGAAAAAGACTGACTCAGTCAATTTAATAGTAAGAAAAGAAAAAGCTAGATTAACACACACACACCACACACACACATCAGAACTGAACTGATGCTGAATAAATAAATAAAAAGGCTCTTCACAATTTCTCATCCAATTAGTTCAAGTTAAAAAACTAAAATGAACTAAACACCTACTCAAATTACCAAACTCAAAACCACTAACAAAAACATCCTACAGAAAATTTGGAGTAGCAGGAATTTCCGTTCACTGCCACTGAAGATCCGTCATTACTCAGTCACTTTGCAACAACTGGCAATCTCTGATTTTCAGTTTTCGAATTATTTCTTTGAGAATTCTATGCAATGTATTTTGATCATATTAATTCCCTTCTCCCAGATCATTTTTCCTACCTTCCTATCCATGTGCAAATTGGTTTTTTTTCTCTCTCTCTCTTCCTCGCTCCCTCATCCTTCTGTCCTTTTTAAAAATCCATGAAGTCCATTTTGTGTTGTATGACTACTCAGGGCATGGAACAGATTCTGGAGTGTGGTTTCTATACCAAATGTCATCATCAGATATGGATGAGCTTCATCCCTGTTTCTTCTCATGCATCCTGAAATTTGCCAAGCTCTCACAGGTCTTCTGCATGATATCACAATCATATGTGCATCTGTAATTCTGTGTCTATAAATTCCTATTTCGTTGAAGTCAGCCACCACCTCTGGCCCTTAAATTCTTTCTATTTCCTATTCTATGACGTTCTCTGAGATGGGAGATGATAATATTCTAAATAGATATTCTATTTAGGACTAAGCATTTAAAGTCTTTCCTTCTCTGCATTGGATCAATTGTGTATCTGTGTTAATTTTCATCCAATAGAAATAGAAGCTTCTCTGTGGAGGATTTAGAGATGTACTGATTTGTGTGTAGAGTAAGACATCATTAGGAGTCATTTTAACACTATGTTAATTTACCAGAACAATAATAAAAGGCTTTACTCTGTGGCTTATGAACTACCTAGCCACTATTTACATGTGCTAAGCACCATTACCATGGGTTTCATCTCATGGAACAGGCTTTAACGTCATTCAAATGTTTACATCATTGTATTTATGCCACTATGGCACCAATGAGCATATCTTGCCAAGCAGGTCATTAATGTAGCTCACAGGTGTAGTTGTAGATGTGGATGTGAATATTGATTTACCAGATGTAGATGTTGATTAAGGGCAGAGGATAGTTTATCCTTTTGTGTATTTAAATCACTGGATGTAGCCTGGAGCCCTGGAACGTTAGATAATTTTATCCTCTTGAAAATCTAGTCTTAATCCTTGAACTAGAAGGCTACAGCCTTCTTACAATCTAGAACATATAACTGCTAGATCAGATATAGACGGCTTCAGCCTTAGCCTCTGGAGACCTATGGCTAACTGGGCCACTCTGACTAGCTCCTTCTGAACTCTGAGTCTTCAGATGACTTCTGTGTCTCTGTATACTCTCATTGAGTTCTCACTTCTCCATCCTGCCTCTCTAATTGACTGTTTCACCTGACTGTTCTGTAACTCACTCCAGCCTCAGCTTCTGTAACTCCTCTGGCAGAGGATCAGATTGATTCTCAGCATCTACATCAGGCACTCACAATGGCCTAGAACTCCAGATCTAGGAGACCTGATGCCCTTTTCTGTCCTCCATGGGAATTTCTATTCACATAGACATAACCCAATACAGGGACATAAGAACACATGTGAAAAAAAAAAGATATATCGGTATGAGTACAAACAATAGACATATATATGTTTATGTGCACTTAAGACCATTTGAAAAGTAACAAAGTCACTGTTCCAGTAATGAAACTAACATAAAACAATGTTGTCTACAACAATTAGATCACACAAAAGTAATTTGAAAATATTGTTTGTTTTCACATTCATTTATTGTTATAGCAAATATCTTGCAATCCATTTTCTCTATACTTTTTATAGTAATACTTTCAATAATTTTTGCATGCATTCTTCTAATTTTCCTATATCTTTGTCTCCTCATATAAGTGTACATTTAAAACAATAGTTATGACAAATGTAATGAGATTTTTTCAACAAGTTTGGGAGTTGTATATTCTGTATCAGGCACTTTGACTCGTAGTACCAGAGTCTAATTTCCTTATTTTGCGGGGAGGGTGTTAGAGAAGCTTATTTCTAGTTATGTTTATAATAATTGTTTCATACATTGTTGCATTAAGGGATGCCTACGCCTTGGCAGTTTGCATTATCTGTAGGTGTTAGCTTTATGTAAATCTGATTTAGATGGTTACTTCTTACCTGCTCACTGCTGTCAGGCAGAGCCATTGTGGAAGAGCAAAGTTGCTGTGGAGGAATTCTTTGTAGTCCTGCCTTCATAGTATCAGGCAACAAGGAGGGAATACTTCCTTTAGACTTTGAGTTACCCCACTGTACAGGTGACATACCTCAGATTCTAAAGAACTGTGGGATGAAACTTGGCTACAGGTTACCTTCATTATGCAAATAAGTTTTTGGATGAGGGAACAGAGCTTTTGTATCAAAAAAACATCTGAGGAGCTTCTGTTTCAATAGATGCACCAAGATCATACTATCAGGTTTCCACTATTCAGTATGGTGCTTGCCATGATGGTGGTTCCCTCTCCTGAGGTCTGGCAGAGCTTGTATATATGAAAATGTCTTCTTGTCTTCCTTGCTGAGGTACACAGAAGCTATGGCCAACACATGGGGGCATTCCAAGGGATAGGTACATAAACTATCTTGATTGTGTTGATAGTTTCAGGGAACTCTGTATGTTTCAAAACATCTCAAAGCATCTGCTATCAATAGACAATTGATTGTGTGTCAACAATTATGACATACTAATGATACTTTACTAATTTCCTGTTTGTTTGCTTGCCTTTTTTGTAGAGACAGGATGTCATGCACCCCAGGCCTCAAGATGTCTATGTAGCAGAGGATGTCATTGAACATCTCATCCTTCTGCCTTTGTCTTCCTCAGTGCTAAGATTATAAGTGTGTGCTACCACACTCAGTTTATGTGATGTTGGGAATCAACATAGAACATTGTGTGTGCTAGGCAAGCATTCTACTGAGTTACATCCTCAGACCAAAAGTGTGTGTGTGTGTGTGTGTGTGTGTGTGTGTGTGTGTTTTGTGTGTCTGTACTTGTTGGCTGTCTCCTTTATCACACTCCACCTTAGTTTTTTGAGGCAGGGCCTTTCTTTGACCTTTGGTAATGCAATTGACTGTCTTGTGGTACTTATATGAGATGGTCTCTCACTAAACGTAGAGCTCATTTTTCTACTAGGCTGGTGCTTAGCAGCAAGTCCCTAGTGCCCTCTTTTATTTATCTTCTCAGTACCTGTGTGTACCATGCTTGGCTCTTTTTAATGTAGTGGGAGAATCCATCCTCAGCTTCCACAACAAGCGTACTTATACACTTAACCACCTCCACAGCCCTCCAATGATTATATTTTTAAAGTTTTATTTTTTGTAGGTGTCTTTATGGATATACATTTGAGTGTGAATGTTGACAGAGGCAAGAAGAGGGCATGGGATCCCCTGGAGTTGGAATTATAGGAGACTGTGAGACGCCCAATGTGGTGTGGGAATTTAACACCTGATCTCTGGAAGAGAACCACAGAGCTATCCCTCCAGCTTCATCCCTCAAAGCTTCTTTTTTTCATATTATTTTTTAATTTTTCTTTTCTCATATACTACTTTCCAACACCCTTCCTCCCCATTTCAGTTCCTCCCAGCTCCCACCTGTCTCCTCTCTCTCCCTAATTTACACCCACATCCTCCTACCCCTGCTTCTCCCCATGAAAGAGCAGTCTTCCCAGGGTTGTTGCTCAATCATGGCTCAAGAAGATGGAACAGGGGCAGGCTGTATTCCCTACTTCAAGGGTAGATTAGGCAATCCAGAATGGGAGAAGTGAAGGGCAGGCAAAAGTTTGAGATACACCCCACATATACTACAGTCTATATGAGTTCTACAAGGGTCCTCAAGACATAGCTGGGGGACTTAGCAGGTTCCATGTCTGCTGCTTCAGGCCCTGTGAGCCTCTAAGAATGCTGGTAAACTGACTCCATGGGGTTTGTTCTCCTGGTGTCCTTGACCTCTCTAATCCCCATAATCCCTCTTCTACCTCTTCCTTGGTGCTCCCCAAGCTCTATACTTTTTGGCCTTGGCCCTCTGCATCTGCACTCATAAGCTGATAGAGAACGCTTTCTGGATGAAGATTGGAATAGGCATTGATCTATGAGGTGCCAGGGCCGGCCTGGCAAGTCGGACAGTACCTGGATGGAGAGTGAGAATGAAGGGTTTTATGAGGAGAAGGGAAAAGAGACACGAGGGAAAAGAAGTAGACCAGACACACACAGTATCATGTGCTCAGATGGAATGGAGCCGAAACTTTATTTTTTCCCTCTAATCTTATACCCCTCTCATCAGGGGGCTACGTGCAGCTACAGGGGTTGGAACCAAGGTGTTAATTACAGGATAAGACAATGCAAAGGTAAAAACATCCTGAAGTCCAGATAGGTATCAGAACAAAACATCTTCCCTGCTGAGGTGGGATGCTTAGGACAATAGCTTCTCTGGAAGAAGTATCCTTTCAGGGGGCTTTGGCTTCCCTGTAAACAAGCCGCTCTCTGACAGTCATTAATTATTCATGACTCAGTTTAGCTCAGAAGATCTCCTGATAGCCAGAGGCTCACAGCAGGGTCTAGGCCCAGAGTCTGAAGGGCTCACCACAATGAGGAGAGAAGGATAACTTTAGAAGTCATCTCCTGGCTATCCAATCTCTAGTTTCTGGCCTGCCCTGGAGTATTGGTTATCTGTTCCCTCCTTTAACATGGTGTTCTGGCCTTCCATTATCCCAGTGGAAACTGTGTTGAGGATAAGCCATGGGCTTGAGATTTTTTGTGGCTGGAATGATGTCTCTTTCTATCCTGCCACTGGAAGCCTTCCCTGACTATAGGAGATGGCTTGTTTTGGTTTCCTATTCCCTATTATTAAAGGTTTTTGATAATCTCCTTCATTGGTTCCAGTGAGTTTGCACTGCTCTATGTTACTTGTACTTTTTTATCTTTTTTCTTGCAGCTTTTAGTGTTCTTTCTTTGCTCACTATGTTTATTGTTTTAATTATTATGTGGCAAGGGGACTTTATTTTCTAGTTCAGTCTATTTGGTGTTCTATAAGCTCCTTGTACTTTTATAGGTGTCTCTTTCTTTAGGTTTGGGAAATTATATTCACTGATTTTGTTGAAATATTTTCTGGGCCATTGATCTGGGAATCTTTTTCTTCCTCTATTCCTATGTTTCTTTGGTTGGTCTTCCAATAGTGCCCCAGGTTTCTGGGATATTTTGTGTCCAGTTTTTTGTATTTAATATTTTTCTTTTCTGACATATCTGTTTCTTCTATGGTATCTTCAATTCCTAAGATTTTCTCTTCCATCTCTTGTATTCTTTTGCTGTATCTTGTCTCTGTAATTCCTCACTGCTTTTCCAAAATCCCCTCAATTTGTGTTTTTCTTTTTTTTTTTTTTTGGTGGTGGAGGGCTTCTATTTCCATTTTCAGGCCTTGGACAATTATGTTTGTTTCCTTCAATTGTTTATTTTTTCTTGGGTTTCTTTCAAGGATTCATTTATTTTCTCTAATTGTTTGTGTTTTCCTTTAATGATTTTCTTTAATGAGTTTACTCAATTCCTCCAATTGTTTGTTTTTCTTTTCATTGATTTCTTTGAGGGTTTTATTCTATTATCTTCATAAAATTGATTGTAAGGTCATTTTCTTCTTCTTTGCCTGTGTCAGATTGCTCAGGGTTTTGTTGTTGTTGTTGTTGTTTTGTTTCTTGTTTTGTTTTTGTTTTTTGTAGAAAGACAGTTGGACTCCAGGGGTACCACATTGCCCGGCTGGTTGTTGATTGTGTTCTTATGCTTGCATTTAGGCATCTATGCTTAGGGTGATTAAAGGTTTAGATTTCAATTGCTGAATTTTCTTTTATTGGATGGGAGTTTAACTTGTTGAGTTTTGTTTCTTTTCTGGTCTTCTGCTCAGTGTGGATTCTGATAGGGCTGAGGATTTCTACTGGAGTTGGTTGGTGGGTTTGGGAGAGTGTGTGCTCTTGTTCCTACAGATAGTCTCCCCTGAATTCTGGAAGCTGGCTTTGCTTCTGAGGTTCTGGTGGCTGGGGTGGCCTTTGGTTCAAGCAGGGAGCCTCCACAGGAGTTGGCAGATAGCACATGGTGGCAATGTGGAGAAGCAGGAGGATTGGAAAGGGGAGCTCTAAGAGTGTGGGCTCGTTCTGTGGTAGGGAGTGCTGCCTACCTACAATTGTGGCAGTTGATATGGTCTCTGGTCCAAGCTGGTAGCCTCTACATCAGTTGAGGGAATAGAGTAAGGGTGCAGCATAGAGTAGAGGGAGACTTGGATAGAGGATGAGGGGGTTAGATGGCAGTAAGAGATCCTATGATACGGAGAACTGCATGTGGTAAGCGGACCCCTGGATGCTGGTGTTGGACTTCAGGGATCCAAACTGGGACCCCCAGGGTCCAAACCGGAACGCCACATCCCCACAGAGACTCACAGACGGGATATCGATGCAAATAGCAAGAGGATTTATTCCAGTGCACTGGGACCGTTCTAACACGCAGGATAGAAGCGGCCCCAAGGAGCAAATGGTGAAGCTTTTTATACAGTTGTTGGGCATAAACCGAATTGGTACAAGTTGATTGGTTCCCAAATTGTTTTCTCATTTTGATAGATAGGGGCCAGTTAACCTTTAAGTTGATGATAGCAAGGTCACGGGCACCAGGAAATGTACACTTAGGGTAAAGTCCCTTGCCCAAGGCTATTAGGCGGTGCCTGTAGCCGCCGCTCATTTTAGGAATGTGGGCTGGGTCACAGTGCTCTTGAATTAAGCCTGACAATAATTGTTTTGTGGTTTCTGGGGTGGGCTAGTTCCTGGAACAGGGAGTTCTGGAATGTCCTGTTAAGAGTTTAGGATTAATGACCAGGGCCTGGGGTCTCCGGCCTCACATTTCCCCCATTTTCTTAAACCCTTTCACTGGCTTGAAACACAAAGCATCCTACCTTTTAAAAAGATCCGTTTCTGCTCTGGTCTTAATGGACAGAGTATGGACAAGGTCAGATAGCTCGAAGCTGCTCAGTTCTGGGAAACTGTAACTAACCCATCCCTATTGCTTCCTCATTCCACATTTCCACTCTTATAGATTACACAGGAAAAATCTCACAGTACTTCCTTATTGCTCTGGGACATCTTGACTCTGCAGTTTATTGACCCAGCAACCCCCAAATAAACTAGACCAGGCTACCTGACCAAAGCAACCTGCTTACGCATTCCCCTCCCCACGTGAGAACTTCTTATAAATACTGGTACCTGTGTTCAACAAATCGAAGGCTTGACCAGACAGATTGTCTGCCTTTCACTGCCCATACCCCATTCCCACACCTTCTCCTAGGGTCTTGGTTGAAGATCCTGCTGGCCAGGATAACTGCATACTTGTAGTTGTGGCAGCTGGGGTGGCATCTGGTCCAAGCAAGGAAGTCGCCACTTGAGTAGGGGGATGGGGCAACGTGGCAATGAGGAGCAGTAGAAGGATTGGAGACAAGGATAGTTCAAAAGTGCAGGGGTTTTACGGTAGGGAGAACAGCCTGCCTGCAGTTGTGGCACCTAATATGGTATATGGTCCAAGTAAGGAGACTTTGCTTGAGTTGGGTGATGGAATAAGGGCCCAGAGTCTAACTTTCTAATTCTTTTATATCAAATGGAGCCAACACTACATGAGTTTTTAAACATGTGTGTGCTTTTTTAGAAAAAGAAAAAAATTAGTTGAAATGAATTAATAGTGCAAGTAAATTCTCAATATGTTATTCTATAAATTTAAAGGTAAAAAGCTCTAGCTAGTATAAAATCAAGAAAAATCAAGGTTTTTAGATGAAACCTGTTCCTGAATCTGTAACTGCTATAGACTGCTATAAATCAACCACAGAATATATAATAGGATTTATTTTTAAAACTAAATTCCTAACAAAGTTAACACTATTGAGGGCTGGAGGATGGCTATGTAAGTAAAATCACTAGCAACCCAGCCTGGTTAGCCAAGTTCAATCCCTAGAACATACACAATAGAAAGAGAAAAAAGCAACTTTGACAAACAGTATTCCATGCATATAATATGACACATGCATGGGCACACACATTAATAAAAGTAAAGAACTTCAAAAAAATGATCTTATTTGACAGCAAACTATGTTATCATCAATGTATCTCAATTTTTATTGAAATTGAATATTTTTTCATCTTTGTGATTAATAGATATGCAACCAATCTAGGATGCTTCTAACTTAAATTGTATTATAGGAAATCATAGTAATTATTCCTGAGTGTCAGAGAGGTTAGTAAGACAAAGACATTCCTTTTCTGAAAAAAAAAATTGAGTGTTGAAAGATAACTCAGGGAAATTCAAGCCCAAGTTTCCAGACACATTAAAAACATTTCTATAGAAGACAATGATTGCTTAAAGGAATATTGTCTCTTTTCAAGACATTAGTTGTTGTAAATGTAGATGTAGATTCATCAAATGTATACTTTGGTACAGGGCAGAGCACAATTTATTCTTTTACTCATTAAATCACTGGTCATTGCCTTGAGCCCTGGAGCCCTAGAGCCTCTTTACAATCTAGCCTTAATCTTTGAACTGGAAGACTTCAGCCTTCATACAATATAGTATATTTAAACTGCTAGCCTGAACCTAGAAGATTTTGCTTTAACCTTCTAGAGACCTACTCCTAACTGAGCCACTCTGACTAGCTCCTTCTGAACTCCCACTATTCTGGTTCAACTCACTCTCTATTCTGGGCTTCTGCCAAACTGTGCTGTGTCTATGTGTCTCTCCCTGAGCTCTCACTGCTCCACCCTACCTCAGTAACTGACTGCTTCCACTAATTGCTCGGTAACTCACTCCAACCTCGGCTTCTCTAACTCCTCTTTAAGGGACTCTTCAAAATACTCTGGTAACTGCTACTCAACTGACTCTTCAAAAGGCTTCTCAATAGATACTTCCTACTGACTCTGTTAACTATTCATCAACTCACTCACTCTACCTAACTTAGCGGAGAGCCTGCCTTTTCTCATGAGAGTTGGGCATGTCCTAACTCCTCTAATTTTTCCTCTGATTAGTCACTTTGTCTCCCATTCATTTTGACTCATCTCAGATGTTATTTCCTGTGTGACACTGACTCCTCCTGAGTTCTGCTTCCTTGTCTGCTTCCACTCTTTTTTTTTTTTTTTTTTTTTAGGGATTAAAACATGGACCACCATTGCCTTCTGTATACTGTGATTAAAGGTATTTGCTACCTCTCCTTTCTGAATACTGGATTAATGGTATATTTACATTCCATCTAGACTATACAGGCCTCTGAATGTAGCCCCTGCAATGTAGAACTTAGGTTTCATGAAGGGATATTCCTGTAAAATAATTCACGGTGGTTTTGAATGCTTTCTGACTACCAATTTACTCTACTGTTGATAGTACCTTCATATACAGGTGTAATTAAAACTGTTAACTATCTAAACTGAGTTTAAATGAAGTCATCATGAGAATCCTCACTCAAAAGGACTACTTTTTTGATCCAGAATCAATTTGCAGATATTTGTGTATTTAAACACTCTCCAACATCTATTGAAATCAAATCCTATCTTCATTTTTCTCAGACCTCAACAAGTCTAAACTTTGTTTTATACTACTGTTAATGTGTGATTCCCACAACTCTGCACATGACATAAAATTATATTGACAACTCAAATTGAAGTTAGCAACTCAAAATTTTTGACTAATTAAATTGGAGATTTTTCAGCATTCTAATTATATTCTGCTTACTTTAGCATTATAGACTTTCCAATAGTCTATGCAAATTGACATGTGAGAACTCTTATTTATGAGCACAAAGCAAACGTCCATTGAATCTGTATTTTAATGTGGAGCTCTGTGGTGCCAGGCCTTCTTTAAGAGTAGAGAGATATTACAAATGTACACACAAATCTGGTTATCTAGAATGCTGCCACTCATTAAATGTGACAGACACATTACTTTATTGAACTTTCAATCATCACATGGAGAATTGCTTGGTACATTCTGCATCTGTTCATTTCAGACACTCCAAGTCATGGGGCTTACTAATATGGTTTGCTTTTATTAGCATCTGAATCAATAGAAGGGCAAGTGCAGTTTATGTCTGCTCTGGGGAAAAACAAATAAACTGCATGTCATTCTTGTATTGCCTGTCAGAGATTGTATCTTAGTAATACTTGTTCAACTGATTCAATTAAAATGTAGCCCATGCATATGAATGTAGCATAAGTTTTGTGAGCTATTTATTAAATGAAAATTTCTATCTTTTCAATGTAATTATTTGCCAATATTGAAATTTGAGTTTTGAAAATATTACAAACATGAAATTCTACAAATTTAGTTTGAGATATAAACTATAAGACTTTTGCATTGCTATAGATAAAACTCCATCTGAGAAATGTATTTTCAATATTAATAAACTTTCTGTTTTGCGATGAAGGAGAAAAGGCAGTTCAATATTTTATTACCATAGCTTTTTTTCATCTGTCACCCAGAACCAGCTGGTGACACTGTAACTGATTTCTAGTGATATTGTTTCAAATCCATTCATTTTTTCTAAAACATAAATCCTACTATATCAATTTTCCTTTCTAAATGCATTAATTCCTCTCTATTAAAATATAATAACCCAGTAAGCTATGTAGATATAGATTCAAATAGAAGTTCGTTTACTCTTTGGCTAATTCAATCGCAAGTCCTAGTCCTGGAATCCTGGAACATTTCAGTATCTGTACAATCTATTCTTAAACCTAGAACTGGAAGTCTTCAGACCCAGCCTCTGTACAGTCTAAAAGGTTTAAGACTCTGAGACTTACTGCTGACTGAGACACTCTGACTAGCTTCTTCTGAACTCAGAGCTGTCTGGTTCAACTCACTAGCTGTTTTGGCTCGAACTCTTCTCCAAGTTTAAACTGATCTGTGAGATGGTTCACCATCTGACTGAACTCTTCTGAACTTCTTCTGACTCTGTCTAACTCTCTCTGGTTCTCCAACTACTTCAGACTGAACCGTTCTGCTTGGCTTCAAACTGACTCACTCTTTCCATCTGATGCTGACTTATTCTGCTGAGCTGCCTCTGTGTCTCTGCATTAGACTCCCTAGACTGCTTCTGTAACTGACTGTGCTTCTCTGCCATATCCTTTGTCTCTAAGATGAAAGCCTGCTTTTCTATTATGAGCATTGGTCATGTCCTCATTTTTACTCACTATGCTAACTCTCCCTGTGATTTGTCACTTAACTTTCCCTTTACTCTGACTTATCTCAGATGTCACTTCTTGTCTGACACTGACTCCTTCTGAATACTGAGATTGTGTGCTACCACTGCCTTCTGAATTAAAGGTATGTAGTAGCATTCTGAATATTCTTTCTACATTCCATCCAGATCACACATGCCTTTAATGTGACCCCTTCATATATATCTCTGGATATGATCATTTTATACAGACCTTAGATTTGATCCCTCTATATAGACCCTTGGATTTCATCACTTCTTAGCTATCACACAGGCCTCTACAAAGTTAACAAATAATGTTCAATTTAAGATCTTCCTTTGCATATTATCATTCCCTCTAATAAGCTGAACAGAACTGATTTTGATTGAGCAGTCCCTTTAACTTCATACTAGTAATCTGGAATAGGGTCATTGACATCACTAAAATATATCATTTTAGCCAATTTCTACTTTAATATCTAGTCAATATCCTCATATACTTGCATGTGTTCACACAACACACATGTCAGGACAAAGATGTTAGAAATAGACTTGTTTCTTCATATATATTTTATTATTTCCTTTTTTAAATATACTATTATTAAAATATAATTACATAAATTTCTTACATCCACCCCATTTCATGTATCATCACTTCAAACATATATGCACATTTTTTTAGTGAAGGCTTTTTTTTATTATCATTGTGCCATTGTGTGTGTGTGTGTGTGTGTGTGTGTGTGTGTGTATACATATACACAAATATATAATGCACAAATTATGCACAAATGTATAAACACATCTGTTGTTTCCTAGAATCTGTTCTATGTTCCAGTCATCTCTCTGAGAAATCAAATCTAATTTTAAAAATAAATATCATATTACTGTAATCTTTCAATAATTTTCTAGTTTTACTTTTGTGATGACAAATGATGACTCATATCTTACAGTTTATTACCCCTTATTCCTTTTAACTCTTTCTCCCTTTCAGCTCTCTGGTGGACACATTTACTTTCTTTAAGCTTTTATACACCTAAACTGAATATATGTCTCATTTACCACTGAAAGTCTTACTTTATACCTATTTGGTATGTTATATTGCATAACATTTGACCTGAATATATTATTATTATTAAAATGTATTATTATTAATGATTTAGAAACAACATGTGATGCATTTGGTAAATTTCTTACGTATTATATTATGATGCTATATTCATTTCTAAATATGTCTTTCTTAATAGGTCTTCCTCCCCCCTCCACCTTTCTCTCTTTCTCTCTCCCTGACAAAGATATATGAGTATCATATGAGTACTAAACAGATAACTAGAGACCAGCAACTTCTGATCTTTGTAGGTGATATTGAAAAAAGTGTAAGATTCAACAGCAATTTCTGCCAGCTACTGGGGATACTGAGCAGCTATCCCACTTCCCTAAACATGTCCCACACTGTGACATGCCTGAAGTTATTGGCAGGACAGTTGGTGTTTTCAGTAGCAAGCATAGAAAATATTGGCATGGTGAATATGCAATTTCTGCTGTAATGCCACTAAAGCATGCTGCTGCAGAGAGTAGAAGAATAACTTGGCTTTCTCGTCACTCTTGCATCTGAATAATTCTACACTATAGATATAAACTATGCTATTGTCATGATATTTTACTAACCATAAACATTCGATCACAATAAACAGTCTTCTGTGCTGAAGCAAATAAAATGAAGTATACGTCTGATGAAAAGTAATGGGTTTATATTGTTTTCAATGGTTAACAATAAATGTATAATATGTATAAATTACCTCTAGCAATTTATCAATATTAGAAGCTGTAGTAATATCATTCTTAAGGTAAAAATCATCAGAACACACAATTCAGGAAGCACATATTTATTTATACATCTACATCTATATTTCTTTACTTCTCTATGTATTACTGAGAATGACTTTTTCAAGTCAGTAAAATGTATTTTGTGTTCCTCTCATTTCCACAATAATTTTTCTAAATGCTTATAATTATCATTTATAAAAACAAAAGATATTGATATTGATTTTAAATTCTCTTTGACTGACAATATTAAATTTTAAGTACTGTGCGAACAAAAATAAAAAGCATGGAAATTGAGATATAAAGCATTTTGATGCTCAAAATATATTACATCAAAGAAGGTCAAATCCAACAAAGTATTTGCTCAAAGTATTTAACTCATTAATCTGCTAATTATTTTAGGAAAATTCACAATATCTACTAACTTTTTATAAGAGTATTTGACATCTGACAATTTTGCAGCAGTATTTTGCTAAATGTGTGTTATAAAATATCATGCAAATGTCTAAGATTCAAATGATAATAACTACAAGAAAGGGTAAAACCATCAAAACTGAGATCAAATGAGAAATAATCATTCAAACCACAATAAAAAAGAAAGTAAAAATAAATAAATAAATAAAATTCCCCAATTACCCAAAGGACCTGATTCTGTAGAAGATATTATGGTAAAAATGCAAACAAGCACAGAAAAATGTGATTCTTCTCCTAAAGTGGGAGTCAACTTCATTAATGATATGAAGAACAAAGGCTTGTGGATAACTAATCAGGATGCTATTCAAACTGTGTGGCAGTGGAGGAAGTATCTTTAAGACAATGGTTTGAAAAGTTTGAAATAGCCCTATTTAATTCATTCCTGTAACAGTTGACACCTAGATGTCCTTTTTATAACACACAGTGATACTATATCTATTGTATTTGGTAAATGCTATCCAAACTCCATTGCCAAGAATGTCTGTGTAAAATGCCTATCTAATTTTTAATGATGGAACTGTATCCTTTACTTGGTTTTAATTATGTATGGAATGTTATGATGGTACATAGCAATAGTGGTGGACAAATGTGTAGACAGTGGGGAGGCATAAATATGTGAAATAAACTCACTGTTTTAATTTTTGAAAAGAAATCAAACTACCTCAATATTTTGTTTTCCTGCCATCTAATTTTTATATACTTAGCAGGCTAAATTGATTTTCAATCACTACTCATTTATTAGCTCATATAGAATAACACATAATTTTAGGAATATTTGAATATGTCAACCACCTTATAACTAGCTTATACATTTCAAAAAGATAAAGTGTTTATTCTTTCTAACCAGAGTTAAATCTACAAACTCTGTATAAAGTTACTTTCTATGACTGACACTCAGATAAAGTCATTTAAAGAAGAGTACTTTGATAAAATATCTAAACTATACAATATGGTTGAAGTTAATACCATCCTATAAAGAATATTATGATCTTTGACAATGTGTTACACTGAATGTATATGACCATGGAATATAAAAAAAAAAAAAAAAAAAAAAGAGGCACACAGGATTACAAATTTCAAGACAATCAGAAATGTGAGTTATAGAGGAGTATAAAGAATGATAATGAAATTAAGCATTTTAAACTAGGTCAGGTGTGGTGTGTAGAGGAATGTTTAATCTTTTAATTCAGCAGCATGGCTACTCTAGGGTAGAAAGAATGCTGGTAAACGTCTTTAATCCCAGTATTAAGGAGGCAATGATGGTCCATGCCTTTAATCTCTAAAGCAGAATTTGTGTGGAAGCAAACATCAGAAGCAGAACTGAGAAGGAGTCAGTGTGACACAGGAAGTGATGTCTGAGATAAGACAGAGTGAATGACCAGCAAAATGATTAATCAGAGGAAGAGTTAACAGAGTAAGTCAGAGTGAAGACAAGTTCTCACTAGAAAAAGGTGAACTCTCAGATCAGAGAAGAGTCAGTCAAGCCATCAGTCTGAGCTGAGCAGTCTGAAGTAGGTAATCTGACAAGACACAGAGACAATGAAACAGCCTCACTAAGGATAAGGCAGAGAAGCAGAGAGGCTGACTAAGGCCGTATGGAACAGTGAAAGCTCAGGGAGAGCTCATAGAGAGACATAGCTTAGTAGAAGAAATCAGTATCAGATGGAAAAAGTGAGTCAACTTGAAGCCGAGCCTAGCAGTTCAGTCTGAGGCAGTCAAAAAACCGTTCATACTAGGCTAGAGTCAGAAGAACTTGGTCAGAAACAGTAAACCAGCTCAAAAAAAAGGTCAGTTTGAGCCAGTGGTTGGAGGAGAGTAAATTGAGTTGAACCACAAGAGTCAACAGTTCAGAAGAAATTGGTGAGAATGGCTCAGTCAGCTATGAGTCTCAGAGGTTTAAATGTTGTAGATTGTATAGAGGTCAAAATGTTCCAGGATTCCAGTACCTTAGTGATTAGACAAAAAGTAAAAGCCTTTGCCCTGAATCAACATCTACATATGGCCTGAATCTACATCTACAATGAATATTGCAAGTATTACTCTACTACAACATGTTATGTAGCTTTTCCTGTGGAGGTATGAACAAAGAGATATTCATACCAAATAAAACAAAGACAATAGATCAAAGAAACTGTTTCACCAAACTTAAACTTGGGGAACCTATGAGCTTTCTGGAATTAATTATAGGAATATGAGTGAGGGGTTACCTACACAATCAGTAATGACTTGAAGGAATCTGCCTCATCAAAAAGTCCATCACAACATGAATAACAATGCACAAAAGCTACATCCCTTGAGTTTGGATGACTTTTAAGCATGTCATCTATCATAGTATCTCTTCTCCATAGTTCTGCCTTTTTATATAGCCTAAAATAGAGGTGTGGAAGTGCTGCATGAATCATAAAGGTTTCAGGAACTTTCTGAGGCTTGTGGACTGATTACTTTCTGAGCTTTGTAGGACTCATCTATTTCCTGGATCTTGACTAATTGAACTCCAGTTTGTTCTATTTGTTTAGGGAGGAAAATGCTACATAATAGAAACAAAGGCATTACTATTCATAATGAAAATTCTGAAGCAATTTGGGATCATCAAAACTGTTAAGATACATTGTTTTCTTTTCTTTTTTTCTTTTTTAAATTTTATGTACATTGGTATTTTGCCTCCATGTATGTCTGGGTGAGGTTGTGGGAACTCCTGTAATGGGAAATGGAGACAGTTGTGAGCTGCCATGTGGGTGCTGGGAATTGAACTTGTGTCTTCTGGAAGAAAAGTCAGTGCTATTAATCCCTGAGCCTTTTCTCCAGTACCTTGTTTTCTCTTTTTAAGTAATATCAAACATCCAATGCTTTATGTCTGAAAATTATGAGTTATATTTTTTTTATCCTTGTAACAATCAGTGATAATGGAATATTTATCCTGAAGTGGGATTTCTACATCATCCCCTGCAAGGCTCAGACGACATAATGAAAATATAGAAACATTTTGAGGCCTGGGAGATGTGTGATAAAAAACAACTTCTGGACTTGACATGGAAGTACCTTTGATTACTACATAAAACCTTCACAAGAATGTGCCTGCCAACATTTCATCATGGAAGAAGCAAGAACTCATGAGGGTTACAGTATCTGAGGGACTAATGGCAGTTAATAGTGAATAGGAGAAAGGTGTCCCTTTGTTATAGTAGTATTGCCACTGAGTAGTTGTATAGACTCCTGTAAATAGCCTTCCATTGATTCTTAGTTACAACTTTAATTAAACTCCCTAGGTTACATATACACAAAATACGTGAGCATATTAAGAAACCTTGTTGGGAAGAAGAATGATTTGAGGGTAGGGACAGGGATGACATAAGGCAATTGGTTGAAATGAGTAAAGTTCATTATGTACACATATGAAACTGTCAATGATTGAAAAATAAATATTAAAAAGTAGCACATCCTTTAAATAACGACAATTTAAAGCTTAATAAATTTGAATATTTTCAGTAGGATCATTTTCAGTCAGAAATCTAATAGTCTATGTTGCATGTGAGAACTCAACATGGTAACTTTTTTATACATGAGACATAAAGGCTTACTTTTGCTTGATAACCACAAAAGATAAATATTATACTATTGATAATTAACAGTAAATCCTGATACTATTATTTTATCAAGCTTTGCTGTAATAAATATGGTACACATATATTTATAGAGAATTTTGTATCTACACAGCAGTTTTCACTCCATCATATTTTCACAACACAAAATAACCTCATGAAGTAGGTATGCACATTATTTCCATGAAAAATACTACATAAAGAAGTTTGAAGACTGTGAAGTTGCACATGGCTTTCAATACTGTCTGCTACAGTTTGTTAGCAGCTGTAAGACATAAAGAAGTTATTACTTATTACACAGCAGGTGGCCTGAGTTGAAGTCCCTTTTTCCTTCAAGTCCCATTACAGTTCACTGGATCTGTACTGGGGAATTGGTATTGAGAGAATTCAAGAGGAAGTTAATTTTTAAATAGGTAGGCAAAGAAGCTAGGCAAAGAGGCCTTGGATGGGGCCAGGCTAAACCACAGTTAACTTTTGATCTGAGATGGCTTCATCTGAGTTCTTGCCCTAGTGATACCCCTTTGTGATTGATGCTTTTCTCTTTATCCAAGCCAGCAGGCTAAATCCTTTGGCAGACTATTTACCCCCAACCAAGTGGGTCAGCAGGATACCCATTGCCCACTTTCAGACATTTTTCTACAGAGGAACTTCAAAGATCCAACCTCTTATCTCACTCTTCAGAGCCCTGCTGTCATTTAAAATGACTCAACCATCAAAGTACAGCATTCCCTGTCCAGCTAAAGAAGGAGCAAAGTAAGCTAGCTCTATTACATGCCCTATTAGGTATATTGAGAGAAATCCAGACTCCCAAGGGACTAATAATATTGATCCAGCTCTAGATATCCCTCCTGCTGTTCATTGTTGGAGGCTGCTGCTTTGTGCTCTCCCCCCACCCCTCTCTCCCTGTGTGTGTGTGTGTGTGCCTGTCTCTCTCTCTCTCTCCCATCATCCTCCCTTCTCCCTCTCTCCTGTGTGTGTGTGTGTGTGTGTGTATGTTTGTGTATGTGTGCACACACACTATTTTTACTCCAATATACCTTGCAAGCTCTGTACTAGAGACTTCTTTGTCCTGTGATTCTTTACTTGATTGAGAATGGAACATGATAAAAGAGAGTTAGAAGGCAAGGATGCACATGATCTGTTTGTGCCCTGGCTGTGAAACTCAAGTGGGACCTTCCATTCATTTAAAGTAACTAAACTCCTAACATATTTCTCAAAATTTGTTCTTGAGGAAGATCTATCTCTAGTCTGCTCACCCATTAGGTACCTTTTAAAATAAGTCTCAGATTCAATCAGACACAAAATGTACAGATTAGCCTTTGGACATATTTCTGTTTTATGCATAGAAATATAAGAATCCATCAGTTTCTTACTTGAGACCTGTATATTCTTTACCATGCTATCATGAAATTAAGACTATAATAGTCGTTGTATCAAAAGGAATTTATGAAAATCATGTATGGATAAACTGATCTCAAACATTTTTATTGGTGTAATAACTATATTTAAGTTGAAGTTTAGAATTGTTGAAGAATATGTTAAAATTATAAATTCAACAGCCAAATTTTTCTTTAGGCTTCTTGTTTTGTAGAAAAACTCAATTTTAAATCCATTCCAAGCATAACAATCATACAAGAAATTTGGATATTAGATTTGAAATAACTGATTATTGAATAGAGCTGTATTCTCTTTGGTGATTAAAAGATTGTTTGGGATATAAAGATAGCTAAGTCGGTAAAGACTTCTTCTATGTAAGCATGGTGACCTGAGTTTGATATTTGATCTCCTACTTACGCCCAAATAAATGTGGAAGAAGAAAGGCAACTCTAAACAGTAGCATTCTGACCTCTACAGGCACACTGCATTATGCATGCCCACATACACACACAAAGAGACACAGACACAATTACCACTACCACCCCTCCACCATCCCTACAACCACCATCACCACAACAATGATGATGATAATAATAATAATAATAATAATAATAATAATAATAAATTTTTAAAAGATACTTTTGAGGAAATGGCATACTCTGTCAATTAGCTTAAGAGGTTATCTTCTTAAAATGTTGGGAGAAGTTACAGCAATTTCAAAGAACTGCTATTTCCAGCATAAATTTTGTTATACATTCACTTTTAGCTTTGAGAAAATTCACCTTATGGAGCTTCTTAGATGCCATATCAATTTTCAGCTTCAGTAAAATGAGGAAAGTATCACTTTTCCTCACATCATCACCAGTATTTATTGTCAGTTGTCTTGATTTTAGGTATTCTTACCGAGATAAGATGAAATCTCAACATTGTTTTAATTTGCTGGGTAAGATATAGCCACTCCCCGAGAAGATGCTATCAATCTCATTTCTAGCATTTATCCATGTGCCTTGTCTTCTGTTCATCAGAGAACAATGTCTGAATTTTTTCTACTTTCCACACAATTTAAAAGTAATGTCAAATAGTACCAAGGCTATCTTAACGGGTTCTCCAAACATGAGATACCCTGTGCATATTTTTTGTGATATATGTGTTACTTGCTGTTAATATTCCTTCCCACACAGTTCAGTGTCTGTCTGCAGTTTTCTGCCCAGATGAGACCCATTAAACCACAAGAGCCTTCCTTTTTGGGCACTAGAGAGAAGCCAAACAAGCTTTCCACCAGTGCTATAGTCCTATATATAGAGAAAACCTCTTTGCAAGGAGGTGGGCATGTTACTTTGCACTTAATACTTTTGTAAGTTGATATGATTGCAATTAAAATTGTATACAGACACACACACACACACACACACACACATATATACATATCTATACATATCACTAATTCAAAGAGAAAAATCACAAAAATAATTATATTTTCATCTGTCATGTCTCTTTATTTCTCCATCTTCCCATTATTTAATTATTTTGTCTAGTATTGGGTTAGCGATTACAAATTCATAATAATACAGTTGAGAGTATTATTGCTTCCTGCTTTTCTTTTGCTTTTCTGGATGAGACTGTGTAGATTTTGTCTTGTCTCTTCTTTAGATTTTTTATGGGATCACAGGTTAAGATCATTAGTTTGCAAAGTTTTGTTGTAATAAGATTTTCTATGGTGGTATTGTACCTTCTATTTGTTAGATAAGACTCTAACCCTTTAAGAACTATAAGAATTTCTGTGGTGGTATTGTACCTTCTATGTGTTAGATAAGACTCTAATACTAAGCAGACTTCTGGTAATGTGGGAAGTTTTCATAATATATCAGTATAACTTTTTAACAGTTCTGTAATAACTTTTTGTTTCTTTGTCATGTTGGGTAAATTTTATGGATTGTAGTCTTAAAAAAATTGGTACATTCCAACTAATTTGTGTGAAGAATTTGTTTTATCTTGTCTTTATTCAGGATATTGGGAAATTATATTTCCTTTTTCCTTTCTCATAAGTCTTCCCAAATATTTGATATTACTTATTTTTCTATTAATTAGCTGTTATTGATTTTTCAAAATTGCTTTGTTCCAATGACATTTTTCCCCTTAGTATTTAATTACTTTGTTTTTAGGAGGGGAGAGGATCATGTCTCCATTTCTTTGGTTGTTAGATTTTGAGCTCAGAAATAGTGCTAGACTTTACACTAATTTAACAAAAAACAAAACATCTCTTAACTCAATTTTAACTGTCCTCCAATAAAAAATTGAGACACTAGATTTAATTTTCATTCATTAAAACTTCTCCTCAGATTTTCTGTAACTTACTGTCTTTTTAAAATCTTTTAAAAATTCGTGATTACTTGTGTATATTCATGTTTCTATCTACTATTGGGTTTTCTGTTTTATCTTATAGAGGTAAGAGGAATTATTTTGTGAGATTAATTATTTTGATTCTTGTAAGTATGTTGAGATCCATTTTATGCTCCAGAATATCTTAGCATTTATTTCATAGGACCTGAAAAATAAGGGTTTTTTTTTCCCTTGGTTTGTAGCTTATTGCTGATGTTGTTTTTCAGTATATTTCAATTGTCATTTAATAGCTTGATAAAGTTCTGATAAATGACAGTGTGCAAATCTAAGAGGCACGGATTAGAGAAAACATTAGAAAAACCAGAATTGTTAGGCATGCATGCATTTTTTTGTTTGTTTGTTTGTTTGTTTTTTGTTTTTTGTTTTTTTTTGTTTCTGGAAGAGAAGAATAAGACTGACACTTGTTCACCTGGATGTTGTCTAACAACTTGGTGATCTTCAGCTATTATATGGAGCCAAGCTTCACCTGAATCCTCCAGAATCCTGAGCATTGTTTAGGACCTAATCCTGAACTTTCTCTCTCAGTAAATAGAACCTTCCCTTGTGAGAGATCCCGTGAAGTTTGCATCTTCCATCAATTGAATCTATTCTTATACTAATTACAAATCCTTACTCCCTAGACCCTTACCCTCAGCACTATTCATCAGTCAGTAGAACTCATTCTTATGAAGAGTTCTATAGCTACAGAGGTGGACTTTGGAAGGGAGTTTCTATGTTGCAATCCCTGAAGCTTTCTTGTGATAATTGTAACATGGAGACTAGTTTCCAAAGTCTTACTGAGTTTAAATGTGTAAAAAAATAAACCATAAGGTCAGATTCTGGAAGTTTTTGATCCAGCACCTGCTAAAGTGGTGCTGAACTGAGTTTCATTCTTCACCTCATAAGGATTGTTATAGATGGTCTTTATTTAGTGACTTTATAATTATTTGTGATCTGCTTCCTGGATGCCTAGGTAACTTGTTTTTCTATATAACTTGTTTTTGTTGTGGTGGTCGTTGTTGCCCTCATTTTCCGTTATGTACTCACAACTGCTAGACTCCACAGTACAATTTCCTTCTAGTAATCAGTAAACCAAGACAACGGGAATATTGTTTGCAGACGTGCTGGGTCAAGGTTCAAGCATCAATGTTAAGAAGACAATAGGAAGGAGAATGTCCTGAGATCATGCTTATTTATCTACATTCCATCTAGACTCTTATCTTTGCTAAACTGTCAATTTTTTTTTAAAGTTTATATATTTCTAACGGCATCCTGATTGGCTTTTGTAACCAGATCCCTCCCTCTACTTCCCCAGCAACCAGATTTGTGTAAAAGAAAATAGAAATGCTCTGGGAGTGCCCATTCTCTTCCAAGCATAGTGAGGACTGGACTGGCTGCTGTAATTAAATTCTTTATCTTGCTATATATTGGGTTTTTTAACTCAGACTCCATTTCATTTGGAGATCCTACTGAGAAATGTGGGGCTTGTTGCAAGACTGGGATTGTAAGGGGGCAGCCGCTAAGCGATGCTCCTCAGCCCTGGTTTTTCTCCTTGTTTCAGTTCTCTGTTTTGACCAAGTTGCAAGGTAAAAGGTGCCTCTGTCTTGTCTATGCTACACGTTCTGATTCAGCAAGGTTCCAGGCAGAAAAGCTGAACACAGCATAATTTTCCCCTGAGAGAGATATCCTGAGAATCATCTGGATATTCAATCCAAAATTCGTTCATTTTCAGGAATTTTGGACTGAGTTAGGTTCGTTTATTTCTGTTTGTGTTTGTCCTTGTTTTGGCCTCTGAACTAACCTTTGTTGTGCGCCAGTCTTCACCTCAACTTTTGTGCCCTCTTGATTGTCTAAACCTTGCCTAGTCTGTCCACACGACCAGTCTTAATATACATCCCATTTATTTTCATTCTGCTTTACACTGTCTCACGGTTCTCCTTTCTTAATATTCTGACCTAAGGACAGGTAAAGTCCCTGGCAGTCTAGGTCACCAATGTCTGGTGCAGCAGAAAGGAGTGTCATGGTGGGAATTTTTGCTCTCCAAGTCATGGCTGTGGAGCTCAGAGAACACCTATACTGCTCTCGGTTCTCCCTCACAGCTGACAACCACCCCCTCCCCTATTCTCCAGTCCTAATTCAGTGTGGCTGATTTGGGGCTGCCTTATACCTGCCTAAGAGAAGTAAAAGTTTTTGTCTATGTCCTATACATGCTGCTACTGTCTGTGTTTCATGTGCGTGGCTGTTTTGTGTATGCTGCAGGCACACTTAGGTTTTCTCATGTCTATAAATTTTCTTGTATGTTCCCGGCTAGTGTTCTTTCGTCTCTGAGGAATCCAAATAAACAAACAGGGATTCAAATGTTTTAACAGTCAGGAAATACTAGTCTATTGGTTTATGTAAATTTTCTGTACCCCAAGATTTAAGTTTATTAGATTTAAATACTTGTAAACTCTAACAAGATTAACTTAAAAGCTTGTAACATAGGATTGATAATTTAAAACCTACACATGGAAAATCTTAAAGGAAACAAGTGTCATGACACCACTCTTGGATAAAAACATGTGGTGCTCCCCTCCAAGTGGCCCACCACCAGTTTGGCTGCCTTTCCACTTTGGAGAGAAGGCAGCCAAGTGGCTGGCAGCCATCTTTACTAGGGTCAGAAAAGACAGAGGTCATGTGGTTTCACTCACAACAAAAATCTTAAATAAAAATGCCTACATAGTGGTCATGATCAAAGAGATATCACCAAGATTTTTCAAATTGAAATGAATTTTTTATGATAGTTCCTATCCTGAAAATAATATTTATGGAAGATAGGATTTAAAAAGTGCTTATTTAATACAGAAATGTACCGTTAGCTGACTGCCAGATTTTTCAATATGATTTTAAAGATATAAGAGATTGAGAATAACAGCTGAGGCTTCCCACTGTATGGCAGAGCTGAAATTTCCTAGGAGAGCCCTAGGAAAGGAACCTGAAAGCTTTTAAGATATTTAAATTTGTAAGGGTATGGGACATTTTAAGTTTACAAAATGTTTTAAATCATTAATATGTTATCTTAAAAAAATGCAGTTGTGAAATAATAATGATTTTATGGCTCAAGGTTACTGAAACATGGGAATGTATATTAAAGGTTCACAGCATTAGGAAAACTGAGAACCATGGACTTAGAAAATGTCTCTGTTTACCTAAGGTCTATTAAGGCATAAGAGTGTATTTATCTTCTTGTTTTTGCTAACTTTGTTTACCTATTTTGATAAATAAAATAGGATGAGAAATTGTAATATTCTGTAATGGTACAATATATAAGAACCAGGAAAGGAAAATACCCAGTCTCACTCTCTGTAGATTGTATTTATAAGTTAAAGGTTTATTTTGATACTAAAAAAAACTTTAATCCAAAAATTATTTTTTAAGTCTTAGAGATTCCAGTACCATGTAATAGCCACAAAATCAAAAACCATACAGGAAAACATCAGCCACTGTGAAATAATTTATTCTTCTCAGATCTTGATGACTAACAAGTTAGATTATATAACAACAGACAAACAGCCAGAAACACTTCCACCAAGATTTATGGATATGTTCTTACTACAATTCATAGAGCTACTGGAGCTCCTGCTATAAAAGCAAGCCTTACTGACAGGATTCATATTTAAGAATAAAGGTTTCAGGTATAAGTTTTTACAAAAACTTTCTTTTCAATAACTGCTTTTGATAATAACTGTTCATGTCTCAGGTAAGTGGTTAACTGAAAAAATGTTTAAGGTCTAAGTAAGGAATTGTAAGTTATGAGGGTCTGAATAAGTATTTTAAAGTATGTAAGATGTAAAGGCTTAAGAAAGGTTTGAGGATGTAAAATCTTAAGTAAGTTCTGAGGATCTGAGAAAGTGATTTATGTATAGATAAAACTTTAAAAAGTATAAGGAAGCAATTTAGAAAGATTTCAAGGGTTCAGAGTTGTAACATCAATGGAGTTGGTGATAGAGTTCTTAGAGAATTCTGGTGAACTGATGCTGCTGTCATCAGCCTCAAGCTCCAGATTTATAGATTTCCTTTGGTTGCCTTCTAAGCATAGACTTACAGATACTTTTCATCAGGCTGAAACACTTCATTCCAGTTTTCACATCCAGCTAATGAAGAGACAAAATGTTCATCCTTTTTAGCCCAAACCCAGAGCTTTTGCTATGACTCAAAAATGTGAGTCTATTCCAACTGTTTTGCAGACACCTGGTAGCTGCTTTATCTATAATGTGGATTTCAGTACAGATTAATGCTAAATTTTATTTCCTTTTGTAAACTAAAAATTCATGTAAGCTTCAGGAATACATGGGGTTTACAGGATTTGGATCCACCCTCCACAGGTCAAACAGACTACAGATAAATACAACTTAACCTGCTTATTCTTGAGGGTATGATTTATCTCTCTCTCTTCCCAGTACTTGGGACTCCTTCCCTTTCCCAACTGCCAGAACTATGGACCTAAAAGTGTGAAATGTGTGTAAGATTTTCCTTTAAAATTCATGATCTTTAACTTTTGTCATTAGTCTTTATTGGTCTCAGCAGATTTCCACTTGGCTAACAGATGCCATCCAGGAATCAGCTGTAGACTACAAACTTCTTCAACTGCTGTGAGTCCTAGATTTGCTGAGGCTAATGTAGAACAGTCTAGCCAATGTGATTACTTCCTTTTCTTTCACCTGGGACAGCTATCCAGATGCATCTGCTAAATGCCCCATTGCTTGAATACCCTCCCAGCTATTAACTAGCATTCCAGACTTCCTGGACCCCCTGATAACAACATCCTGATATAGGATGGCAGAAAGTAGCCATAGAAGAGAATACTTTGCCCCATATCCTCAACAACTAGAATGTTTTGGTCAAAAGAAAATTTTCTGGCATAGGGCACAAAGTGGCTACCTATAGTGCCTATTGGCTTTCTAGGAAAGTTACCCATAAAGGCCAATTAGACCCAGATTCATTAGCTGAAATAGTTCTAATATGACAGGACACTTGACCCGCTTTAAAGATAACCTGGCTCTCCCCAAGAAGAAAATAAAGGGGTGGGGAACCTGAGATGAAATAAATGGCTCCTCCCTATTCTCATTATCACGGTCCTCCTGGATAGTAACTCTGATGTCAGCCAACTTTGATCCTTCTATTTCTGCTAATTATTGTTGGCCTTTGCATCACTAATGCCTTAACTAGATATACTTGATTCTCATCTGGGTGCCATTAGTTTAATAGTTATTAAGTCCCAATATTAATTGGTGCTTGCTCCCCTTATGTCAAAGGCCTTTCCCCATAGGAAATCATGTTCATGTTCAATATACCTGGAGAATACCTCTCCTAAGGGATTCAAGGGGTGTACCTCCCCTGAAGTATTCAGCGAGTATGGGCCCAAACTCCTATGGAAGTGGACTTAATATTTTAGAAACTAATTTGGCTGCTTCTTTTAATTTTACTCATACCCACTGCCTTTGTGGGCCCTGCCTGTTAAATGCTATTGTTAGATTTGTCAATCAGACTATTAGCTCTTTTAAGCTAATGGACTTGAGGGACTCACTATAAACAGTTAAGACCAATTTTTCTCCCATAAGTTCTCAAAAGATTTAGAAATCCCATAAGAGGAGTGGTGAATGTTATAGCCTGGATCCATTTAGTGACTTTATTCATAATCTGATTCTTGGATGATGTGTAATTTGTTTTTCTATATAACTTGGTTTTGTTTGTTTGTTTTGTTTTGTTTCATTTTTGCCCTGGTTAAGGGGGTTACCTGTTTCTCCATTATGAACTCATGAACTGCTAGATTCCATAGTACAATTTCCTTCTAGTAATCAGTAAACCAAGACAAAGAAATGGGATAACAGGAATGATGTTTGCAGACTTGTTGGTCCAAGGTTCAAGCATCAGCACTAAGAAAACAATAGGAAGGAGACAACATCTGTCCTGAGATGCTGCTGATTTGCCCACATTCCATCAAGACTCTTGCCTCTACTGAACTGTCAATTTTTTAAACTTACTTCCATGCTAACTGCATCCTAATTGGCTTTTGTAACCAGATCCCTCCCTCTACTTTCCCAGCAACCAGATTTGTGTAAAGGAAAACAGAAATATTCTGGCATCTGAAGACCCAGACTTCTCAAATATACATTTTAAAATGATCATCTCTTTCCTAGAACGCTATATACTGACTTTGCCCAACCTCAATTTAATAGGTGTATTATGGTACTATTGGCCAGAATTGAATGGCATGTACACTATAATTAATATCAATTGCACTGTAAATCGAAATGGAAAGTATAGGTTTAGAGGCTAATTTTAAAAAAAATATATTTTTGAATATGGAATTACATGAAGTGACCCATTATCAATGTGCTTGACTATAATAATTGTTTTAATATGAAAATGACAATATCACATTTTATAACTTACATATGTAGCATAACAGCCATCAAGTTACTGTGAAATACATAAAACTCTTCAGAATAACAAAACAGAAGAATTAATTTAAATCTGCAAAATGAATTAAACATTATATAATTTATCATAGTCTAAATAATATTCATGTTCAAATGATGTCAAACAAATCTATTGTAGAACTAATTTCAAAAGCCAAAGTCAACTGACATCTGTAACTTCAGAATTCAATATTCAGTCCAGGAAGTTCAGCTTAACAAAGTCAAGCTTTATTTACCACAGTGTCAAACATTATTTAGGGTTGAGTCCTTCTGGTTTTGGATGAGAAGCATCAATGATGACAGTAAGAAAGTAAAAGAATAATAAAAACACAGCCTATAATTTTCAGTACACTTGAACATACACTTACAGACTTCAAATTTCTGCACAAGAATAGTGTAAGTACATGTTTGATTCAATAAATAATATGAAAACAGGAATCTTACAGTATATATAAAATCAGTATATTTTAAAATAGTTCTTTATTGAATTTTCATTCAGTGAAACTAAGAAAAAAATGTATTGCATGTAAGTTGACTTAAAAGGCTTTCAGCAGCATCTTCCAGCTGTTTCTTCTTCAAGGCGGTGAAATAGAGGATGTTTTGGTAAAAGCTTTCTGTCATGTAAGCAGAGAAATTAAGTGATTCATTTATGCTTACAAATTTGGCTGCTTTTACCCAGATTCAGCAACTGGACAGGAAAATGTGCCATAAGCATAGATGGAAGCTTGTTAATTCTGTCCACATTTTTCCTCAGAGAACTGGATTGTGTAGGCAAGCCAGCATTTCCTTTTGTCTTGCATTCTGTTCTCACACATCATGCCAACCTGTCTTGTGAACATCATCTCACTGGGAAGCCACACACACTGTCATACCATCTGCTGTGTTTGCCATTCCAGAAAACTCAGATTGTGGGAGGCAGGGATATCTGAGAACCTGAATTCAATATTCTCACCTAAGTCAATGTCTTGACGATTGTACACTAGTCAATATGCAGATCCTTACATTTAACTTTTGACCTTGATATTTTTTGTGTACATATGGTATGCAGACATATGGTTGTTGTGTATCCGTCTTTTTATATTTCAGAAAGTTGATTACACCTCAGGACACTGATTGTAAATATAATCAACAATCTTAACTCTATATTTATCACCTGTAAGTTAATCCCTCATAAAAAAAAGTAAGTTTCAATAAGTGACACTTGTTCTATTTGTATGTCAAATACTCAAATTTCCCTTTCAAAGTTGTTATAACTAATATCAGTAAAGCTTATCGTTTCTAAATTTTAAAGGATTCCACTTTTTTCTGACATTTTGTTTCAATGATCCTACCCTTGGATATTTCTGAGGTCAACCTTGATCCTCAATGGCTTATTTTTGGCACAACAGCCAATGGGAACCCCTTTAAAATGTCAGTTCATGTCACTCTCCCTTTCAATATGTGCAGTGTTTTGTCATCTTTATTAGAGGAAAAGAATAGATCCCAATAATCAGTCACGGGTTAATGAATGGCTACTTATTCACAATTCTCTGATGTTATGTGCATCAGCTTCCTAGTACAATTGTTCTTTTCCACGTTTATTTGTCCAAATTTAGCAAGCCATTAACATTCCTCCCTCTAATATTGTTGATCCATTAGGCAGCAATAATTATTTCGTACACTATTGGCAATGACTACTGACAAAATATAGACAGAAAATATTTTCTAATACTCTTGAAAATATAATTCTTTACCTTTTTTTCTAGTCACCCGCTGAGTACTAATTTTATGCCATTTTTTGGTCCTATCAGATGACTCATTGAATTTAAGATTATAAAGTAAATTGGTTGTTTAATGTATTATTCTAATATTGGGAACCATTTTTAATGGAAACATTAATGTATTTAGCATCATCTAACAGAGTCTTTTTCAGAAAGATATTGCCTTAGCCTGGCCTGTGGCAAAAGCCTCTGTGCATTTTCTGAGTTCAAGGCCACCCTGGCCTACAACCTAAGTTCTAGGACTGCCAGGGCTACACTGGTTGGTGACAAAAAAACAAACAAAAAAAACCCCAAAAAACCAAAACAAAACAAAAAAACTGACTCAAACAAAAACAAAAGGAAAACAACAACAACAACAAACCAGAAATGCATTGCCCATGGCTATTAGTGAGGAACTGTTCAGTAGAATTTGAAAACTTTAGGACTTAATATTTTTCTAATCATTTTGCTTAGGTTTTTTTCTGGTGAGACTAAAGGATATCATCTCTCTCTCCTATACACAGATATAGAGATTCCTCAGCACCATTTTTGTAAAAACTATTGTTTTCCCAATATTTGTTTTTTTGACACCTTTAAAACAATCAGTGGTCTATACTGTAGGTCTGTTGTCCTATTGTATTCCATTAGTATATATGTCTGCTGTATGCCTGTGTTTTATTGTCTTTTATTAATTGTCTCTCTATAGCAATATATTATTAGGATTCGTTTTACTGTTATGTTCCTTTCGCAGAATAATAGTAGGTGGTTTTTCTCTAGGCCCATAAACTATCTAGTCTGCGGTTATTGGCCAATTTGGCAGTATCATGTATAAGTTTAATCTCATTAAGTAGGGTTTAAGTTAAATCAAAAGGTAGCTGGTTATTCCTACAACATTAATGCCACTATTGTACAGTCCATTTCTCAGGCAAGTCTATTTGAGGTATCAGAATTTGTAGTTGTATAAAATTTATGATTACTTATTTCTCCTCTGATACTACTATGTTGGATAGGTTTGTGTCAATTTGATAAAAGCAAGTCATTTAGAAGAGGAAAGCTCAATTGAGAAAATGCCTCCACAAGATCCGGCTGTAAGTCATTATTTTTAATTAGTGATTGATGGGCAAAGGCCCACCCCTTTGTGGATGATCGTATCTCTAGGCTGATTGTTCTGGGTGCTATAAGAAAGCAGACTGAGCAAGCCATGGTGAACAAGACAGGAAGCAGCACTGCTCCATGGCTTCTGCATCAGCTCCTGCCTCTAGTTTCTGCCCTGTTTGAATTCCTTTCTTGGCTTCCTTCAATGATAAACAGAGCTATGGAGTGTAAGACAAATTAACCCTTTCCTTACCAACTTACTTTTGGTCATGGTGTTTCATCACGGCTGTAGAAACACTAAGACAGATACCATGAAACATATCTTCCAGAACCATCTATACTTGTAAGAGGGAATAAAGTTTCTAGTTGGGCACCAGCTCGATTTCTCCAAGTTTCATGACGTAAGATGTGTCTTCAGCAATAGGGATTTCCCATAAGGCTATGGAGAGTAATAAATAACCTGTAATGTTTGGGAGCACCCATGGGACCCCTTTTCCCAATGACTCAGCAAGATATAACTCATTCTTGATACTAGAGGTTTAAAGGTTTATCCTTAGATGCCTAATTGAAAATTTCTCTCCCTCATTATATCATGAGTCCATTTAAATTCCTTTCTATGTATGTATATTTAGGACATTTCTACAGTAGCAGACTTCCATATGGTTTTTCGAAAAGCCTTTAGTGTCAGTTTTCAGTCCTCATCTCTGCTTTTACCTTGCTCTTCCATGTCTCTCTCCATTTAATCCTCTTATTCTTGTTTCGCGTTTATCTCTCTATAATACTATATTCTATTAAGCTTCCATGGAACAGCCCATCCTCCTCTATAGTGTTTTACTAGCTATTTAATCTCTGTGGTGAGCAGAGCATCTCTAAACACTTATCACAGATCACAGAAGCTTCTTCTTGTAGTAGATGGGAATTAACAAAGGCATCCACAATATAGAAAGAGTAAGAAAACTCTGAACTTTCCTTATAAATGGGATGTCTTTTTGCCTTTATCTTCAAGGCTTAGGGATGTATGTGGAAGAGGAGGCACAAAGATTATACAAATAATAGGTACTAGATGACTCCAAAGAAACAATTTTCTAGATATAATAGGACTAATACACACCTGAATTCTAGAGATTGTCCCAGCACATATAACACCTGCCCATGTGTGAATCAGAGATAAAATCTGAGCACTGAGAAGGGAAAGCAGACACTAATTTCCATATTTACCCAAGAAGCTATTTGCAATTGATATTTACTAGTAAAAGCAAAATATCTTTTCTCTAATAGAGTGTTATTGGGTATATTGACAACATTCCAGGGCAGACCCATGCCCAGGAATAGTTGGCTAACACAAAGTAGACGCCATATTTGTTTGTTTGTTATATATACTTTTGTTTTATATATATATATATATATATATATATATATATATATATATATATATATATACTTTTTATATCTTTGGGTATTTTTTGCCTTATTGATTTGGTTTTTCTGTTTTCTTTTTCCTTAGTTTGCTGTTTTGAGTTTCTTTTTTTTTTTTTTTTTTGCTTTTGTTTTCCAATTGTGTGTGTGTGTGTGTGTGTGTGTGTGTGTGTGCATGTGTGTGTGTGTGTGAGAGAGAGAGAGAGAGAGGGGTAGAGGAAGAGAGAGAGAGAGAGGGAGGGAGAGAGAGAGAGGGAAGAGGGGAAGAGAGAGAGAAAGAAAGATAGAGAGAGAGGAAAAGTGTGAGAGAGAGAAATGGAGAAGGAATCACAAATTTGGCTGGCTAGGGATGTAGGAGGATCTGGGTGGAGCTGGAAAAGGAAAAAATATATGAGAAAACTGTATTGCCTCAAAAATTAATAAAAATTTAAAAAACTAATGATAAAAATAAAAAATAAATTGTCCACATAAAATCTTTAAAATCAGGTACTGTGAAATATCCACTATTGCTTTTTGTACATAATTTTCTTTCTTTTATTTTTTTTTTAAGTTTAAGATTGCAAGATTCATTTGCTTTCATTTGGATTTTATTACTTTTTTACATCTGAAAACAATAACATTGGAATTGTGAAGTGGATCATACTGAATCTGTATATGACTTGTGGTAACAGCCATTTCATATATTTACTCTGCGGATACATGCTATTTGAGGCATGCCTGTGCTCTAATGGCTTCACTTCTTTTCTTCAGTTATTTTAAGTTTATATTTTAGCAATCTTTTATCTTCTCAGGTTTATTTCTATTATTTTATTGTTTTATTTATTTTGTGCGGAAGCGATTATCAAGGGGCATTTTTATTACTTTTTCAACATGTTATAGGTATATAGAAAGACTAGCTTTTGTGTGTGTTTTTTTTTAAAACTACTTTTCTGTAAGATTTTTTTAAAATCACGTATAAGAGCTTTCTAGTAAAATCTTTAAATTCTTCCAAAATTAAGCAAGTATTGCTTTCTTTATTTTTACCAGAAACATAGGAAGGTGCAAGTTGGAATGTAAAAAAGGCTTTTCTTTGGCCAAAAGTTTATATTTGTAGTTCCCTCAGAATCATGTGATCCTTGATCTATGTGGATTAACTTATAATAAATAATTTAATCTTAGTACATATTTCCAATATTGATTCTGTTTCAAATTAAATAAAATGAATCCCAGCAGCTTTAGCGCACACATTTAATCCTAATAGATGCAGAGGCAGGGGGATTCATGTGAGTTCAAGGCCAGCCTGAGTGAGTTCCAGGACAGCCAGAGTTACAAGAGAGAAACCCTGTTTAAAAACAACAACAGCAACAACAACAAAAGATAGCGTATGCCAATTATGAGTGATCACAACTCAAGCATGTACATTCATATTATACAAATGGCATTTTCAAATAGGAAATATGTTACGTAAAATTATTAAAGATTTATTTGCAAGTATGTATGTGCACAAGTGCATATGTGCATCCGTTTGTAGAAAAAGAATATGAAATAGTGAACATTAGTCAATGAGAAAGGATAGAATATAGGTAATAAATGGAGGATTATAGAAAAGGGGTATGAATATAATATAATATAATTTAATTCTGTCGTGTTTTTTTTTTTTCCTTTTGGGGAGCTGGATAAACACATGAACAGATAATTGCTAGTGAATGTGTAAAATTCTGTGTGGAGTTCCACTGTATAAAAATTCATTGAGATGTACAGACTTTGGATCTGGCTAATCTCTATGAGTTATGAGCTTTATTTCAAAGTTTTTTACAATAAAATTTTAGTTATGAAAAGTATCAAAAAGTGCATTTTAATAATTAGAATATATTTGTCTTTGTATACAATGAAAGGATCCTTATAATTCCTAAGGCAAAAATCACAAAATTACAAAGATTTTAAGCCTAGAATGTACAATCATTATCAATTCTTATTAAGAAATGATGATGGCCTATATGATAAATATGCATATTGTAAATTTGATATGCTACACAACTTAGTATGCATCCGTTTATAAACAATAAAATCAAGAAAACCTTTTGAAAATGTTTTGAATTAAACATGATTTACTAAAATTTTTAATTCTAATTTTATGTAGAAATTAGTTAAAATAATTCAAGTATGTTCCTTATAGACTTACACAGACCTTATTCATGTTAGCTCTTATGACATTTACAGAATATGTGGAGAAAACTTGCTAACTTAGATTTCTAACCTTATTTATTTATTCATTTATTTTTTAGTTTAGTTTTAGCCCATGAAGTTGAAACTAGTGATAAAGCGTACAATGCCATGTAAGAAGCAGATGAAGACCTGAAAGAATGTGTTTTGTTTATGTAAGCACAGCTATGTGGACCCTGATGCCTCAGATACATGGGAATGACAAAGCCTTGCAAAACCTTTTCTTTCAAGTATAGACGTTACCAAAATTCTGTCTTCAGCTAAAAACAGTCTATCATTTTACAAATAAGTTTAAATTAACAAGTCCATGGAAAATCTATAATATAAGCTATAACTTTAGTCAAAAGAGCAATACGTTTGTGTCAATTTGCCAGCTCTATAAACAACTGAATCTAAATTGTATTTAAAACAGAATATATCCTGATGTAGCCACTTGGTTAAATGAATAAACCATACAATTTGTAAGCATTAGAGACTTTGAATAAATTGTCTACTATAGAAATTATTTTTATGACAATATTTATGTATGTCTGTATGTGTCAGTGCATGTTTTGTGTGTCTGTGCACCTGTTTTCATATGTCTCCGGAGATGAGAGGTCAGAGTCAGAGATTTTCATCAATTGCTTTCCACCTAGTTCATTTAGACAATCTCACTGAATCTGTAGCTCACTGACTTGTTGAGAATGGCTAGCCAGTGAATTCAGGGAACCTGCCTGTTTCTGTCCACAGTGGCACAGATACACATATGCACTACTATACATGGCTTGTGTAAGAGTTCTAGGGATCTCAACTCTGCTCCTCATGCCAGTGCAGCAGGCACTTTACATACCGAAGCATCACTCCAGCCTTAAAAACTTATTTTACTTCTTTCATTTTTCTACTTTTAAGCAGTTTTATAGCTAATATCTTTGATGTCTTTATGACAAACAGGACTGCCTTTATAACAATCCTCTAAGTAGCTTTGAATAACAGAGTGTTAAATTTGCATTTTAATATATTCATAAATTCTAGTCCCCAACACATAAAAGAACCACAAAATGCAAAGGCAGCATTTTTCTTTCTCTTTTTTTTTCTAGAGAAAAACAGAAAGCTTTCCAATAAGGCAAACTAAGTCAAGAAGAAATAAAAACGTATTTACTTAAACATGTAAACATGAAAGGTGAATTCTCTGGGGAAAAAAAAAAAAATGAACTAAAAAGGACAAAAAGTGACCACAGATATTCAGGCCAGTTACTAGTAAGAAAACAGTTACACAAATCAGTGGGCATCTCCTGTTATCCATGGTAAGCAGCATCACAAGAACTAAATCAACTTCCTGTGTCTTAGTCAAAATACTTTACAGAGGCCCTAAACCTCTCTAAACCAGTGTGCTCCATCCCTTGAAGAGCGTCAGAATCTTCAGACATGCCTGTTTCTCTATACTTTGTCAGGTCTCTGTAAATTGCTGCTAGAAAGCAAATAATTCAACTTCACTTGTTCCAAGTACTTTTGAAATGAACCTCAAATTATTTGGGGAAAAAAAAAAGCCCAGAATTCTGACAAAGATCCAGATATTGACTCACTACACAAATTGTCTTCTGAAAGGCCAAAGATGAAAAAGAATCTCAAGGAGAATGAGGCCTAAGTATGCAAAACTGGTAAGAATGCCAGCCAAAGAATGTGTCCCACAGAAATAGCCCCGTAGGGATTATCTCCATTCCCCCAATTCAAGATATGTTACATGAAAAGATGGCCATAGAGCCTGGCTTTGGGTCTTGTTACCTGTCTATGTAAAGAGAAAAATCATACTCAGTGTAGATATGTTGTATTTGGGTATTTAGACTATATATTGTATATACTAAAAAATAGCAACCATACATCTATACTGGCACATAGTTAACATTATACATGGATTACTTAAACCAGACAATAAGCTTTTCTACTGTTGCCAGAGTCTATGGTTTAGAGGGCTTTTACTGTCTACTTTTCTCTTAGCATATTTCCTCTAGAAAATTGCAAATAAAAGAGACAAATTGTGTAAAAGCCTATTTTCTAAGGCCATGTTACAATATGGTAGTTCCAGCTTGTGTCTGCTTCAGACTCCAGAAATGACTCTTGGAAATGGCTTCTGAGACTCCCTGTGATACAGTGTGTTCATGTAGTGGGGCAGCTAGAAAAGCTTTAGAATAAATTAAAAGTCCATCAAGAATGGTTGATACATCAAACAATGGTCAACCTTGTTTACAGGCCATTTAGCTTAGCTCTGCTGTGACAATGTTCCCAGAAGTTGCTACTTTTACATTAAGCTATTTAAGCAGTTTGCCATTTTATGTTTCTTTTTGCATTGAGGAAAAGACTTCATGAATATATCAAAATGGAAATTTAAAACCTCATCAAATAAGGAATTCAGTAGCTCTTCCTGTTCTATAGATGGACTGACACAAGATGATCATAAAGCAATTTAAATATCGGATTGGAAAAGCATCGAGACACTTTTCTTTTTAAGATGTTCAGATTTCCTCCTGCTATATCATTCATTATTATTATTATTACTATTGACTATTATTATTATTATTACTATTATTTTTTCCTCCTTGCTGGGAGAGCATTTGATTTTCTCAAATATGTCAAATTGTATATCTATGTCTCAGATAGGTATGTCTCCATATTCTGTGAGGGACACTTCCTCATCTTCTACTTTTATTTCCTGCATCTTTTTCTTAGACTACCAGTTTATGCAAATATAAAATATGTTGAGAGAGATTTTCATAAACTCCTCCAATTTGGTTACAAATCTTGAGTACAGAAGAAAGGAGGAACAAGAGAAGCCTTCAGCTAACAGTTTCCATCCAGAGATGGGCAATTTCCCAATTGCTGTTCTACATTGATGCTGGAAGCCTAGGAGGCTTGAGTTAAGACTCATCTTTCTTTCTGGCTGTTGTGACTGAATGGTGTGTTTCATTTAAGGAATCATTTCTCAGTTTTTTTTTTATTTTACCTCTATATGCATTTATTATCTCATTCCCTCCTATTCCAAGCTCCTGCTACTGCAGAGAGCTCACATGTCTCAAAAATCTTATCTCCTGTAAGGTCTATCATCTAGGTCCTATTATTCATCTTCAACTTGATCCTTTTCTTCACAAAGTGCTTGTGGCTGACATCATTTTACAATAAAACTTCTATCTTTCAAACATATCAAAATCCATTTATCTTCTAATCGTAATTTTCCATTTCTCTTTTGCATGGTTTGTTTAAAACCTTTAAATTTTTTCTGTTTTCTGTTTCTGTTTTCTAAAATTATTTTAGGAGAGTATGGGTGGAAATTCCTAATTAATATTTCTGAAAGATGTGCACAAATAAAGGTACCCAATAAAATTTATGGCTATACAAATATCACAATGAATGTTTTTTTTAAATCTTATTTTATGTGTAGATCATTTATAAATTTATTTGACTTGCTATAATGATAGAATTTTCTAAAATAATGACTTAAAATAGACATTTTGTATTCAATTTACACAACTTAATCTCATTTAACAATATTTTCACAAGTTTTCTGGTTGTCCCCACGATGTTAAATAGATTTAAACCTATGTTCCCTTAGTTATCAGTGACAAAATGTATCTTTACGTATTTGCTTAATCCTTACAATTTGTTTCCTTCCAAAAATGAAAGATTGGGAAACATTGTATATGTTCGGTAACTTCTCTGTATAGATTATAGATTATAATATCATTTGGTGTTAAAAATAAGAGATTTTGTGATGATGTTTTAGTGAGGCTATTTGCTCTAATAGTAAAATGGTGATTTTCTTCCATTTAGTTGCTGATTGTTATCACCTATAATCTTATTTGTTTTACCTACTATAACTGTATAACTGTACCTACTATTGTGTCAGCCTAACATTGTCACTCTGTATACAAGAAACCTATTTCTTAGTGTAATGGGCCATTTCATGGGATATGAGACAAAAAGAAAAGTAAACCAATATATTTCTGCCCTTTTGAATCAACTTTCTATTTTTTTACTTAAATTGAGATCTCTAAAGACAGCCACATCTCTTCTGCTTCCAGACTGTTTCATCATTTGTACATAGTGAACTCTATACCCTACACATAATTTTATGGACAAAATAAATGAGAGAACAGCACTTAAATACACACTTCACAAGATACCTTCCAAGAATAGTTTTAATTTTTTTAAAGTTGTTTTTGTAACCATTTTAAAATGTAAGAAACAAAATACCGTTGGAATTTTCTTTAGTGTATTCTGACTCAAATCCAGCATGAATCTCATCATAATTTATCTTTGCTTCTTTTGCCAAGTTTCTCTCACTTTTGCCAAGTTTTGCCAAGTTGTGTTTCTAACAACAAATTAGTGAATTTGTTGTTATTTCACGAATGGCGCCAGTCTTTTTTCCCCTCTGGACAAACTCCTATATTCTTTTATCTCTCACTTCAACACTATTTGTCCTGGTCGCACATCCTATCCTCTAAGTCTTAGGTGACTCTTCCAAGTGCTCTCATAACTTATTTGCACATTATAGATCAAAAATAGCAAGGTATTTGAACTCTTGGTTTATTTATCTATTTATTCCACTACAATATACCCTAGTCTTCATGAGATCAAATGTCATTTCTAAATCATTCATGATTATATTCTTAGACTCTTGCCCATAATGGCTTCTTAGCAATTATTTGATAATGAAGAACAATAATGTCAATCATTTGAATAATATTTATGACTAATTATTAAAATTAAAAACAACTGATAGTATGATATTTTTTTAAAAAAAAAACCTTGTGGGAATGGAGAGATGGCTTAGCAGTTAATATCACTTACTGCTCTTTCAAAGGACTTTAGTTCAAGTCCAAGAACCCATGTTGTTTATCTCACAGTTACCTGTAACTCTAGTTTCAGGAAACTTGATTTTTTCCTTAGGTCTCCATAGGCATACACAGCACATGTATGCATGTATGTGTGCACATAGGAAAATAAAAATAAATCTTAAATAATAAAATACCTTTCATTTGGTTTTCAAATTAAAATTATTACAGGGTGTTATTCTTAAATGTTCTTAAAAATGTATTAAAAGATATGTAAATACCAAGGTAACAAGCCTTTCATCTCTTTACCACAGTGGAATTACATAATTCCAATGTAAATGCTAAGTACTGTGAGTCTTTCCATCTACTTTCATGCAAAGAATATTATGTGTTTGCTTATCTACTAGAAAATATCTTTTTGGAATTAAAATTCAACTTCTAATTCTAAATTATTTCTATTTCATTATCATAAAAATGGACCCATAATTCTTCTAACTTATGTTGAATTTCTAGAGAAATAAATTTTAGCATCCATGGTAGTTTGCCTCTTCCTGTCTACATATAATAACATCTTCAGGAATCATCTTCTATAGTGGCCTTCCTTAACTTCTCAGTCATCTCGTCTACTGTTGTATATATTAACTTTATAATTTACATATAAAATAATTGTAAAACATTATGTGGTTATTATATTATTATTATAATGTGGTTAACTTTGGGACATGAAATATGCATAAGAGAGTATGTGTTATTTTTGAACTTTTACTTCACATTTAAAGCTTACTTGACATAGAATTTATAACTTTTTTTACAATCTAGACCCAAACATAGCAGACAAGAAAAATTATTAAAGATCTGGATATACCTGAATGAAGCAGACACTAAACGAACTAAACATAAAATTAATCAGTGAAGGAGTTATTTATTTGATAAAAATAAACAAAATTGGCAGTCCCTTAACCCACCTAAACTAAAGACAAAGAAAGTCTAATTTAAGAAACTTAGAGATTGAAAAGAAAATGCTTTAAAAAATCCAGTGTAAAGCAGGGCATCATAATGGAAGATTTAAAATTTTTTCCAAAAAAAAAAAAAAAAAACCCTCTGTATAGTTTAGAGAAATAAACATGTTCCTGGCCATATAAGGCCTAGTCCTGACCCTGTATGAATTACCCACCTACATCAATCCTTAAGCAAGAGAACATTCCCATACTTGGCTATAGGAATCTAATAGAGGTATTTTATCAGTTTGAGTTCCTCTTTCCAGGTATATTAGTTTTAGTTGTTGTTTAACATGATGGAGAATGTGATATTTTTCATGATATATTTATTGGCACATATTTTAATTCTATTTAGAAAAGCTACTCATTTTGTATGGAACCACCAAGACATCCAAAACTGTATACAACTATCATAGTAGGGTTTTAGAAAAATTTTAAATACTTTGATGTAAAAAAAATGAAATCTAGACTGAGACTCAATACCTCTTTTCTCACCTGTTCCCAAAATAGGAATCTTGACATCAGCTGAAATACTTACATTTTACATTTCCTAAAATGTGTAAAATTCATGCTCTTTGTTTTTCATTTTCATGCAAAGAAAATACAAACTCTTATAATTCTTAATTTTATAAAACTAACAACTAATGAAATAAGAAGACTAAATTACATCAGAGAATATTTCTCTGAGGAAGCATTAAGTTAACAGTTGCAGTGAATTCTAATTACTGGAACTCTGGGAGTTTATGTGCTGAGAAGGAAGACTTTGACTTACTCTGAGATTTTAAACTGATAAAAGACATTCTTTAGGAATCAATGACATTTTTAACTTTTACTCCACTTCTCAGACAGTGCTTTACTCAATCTTTTATAGAATCATTAAAGCACAAAAGGCTGTAACACAAGCAAGTAGCTCTTCCTCATTGGATTACTTTTATTCTCTCTGGTTTTGAACTGCAGTTAATCTTTCAGTCTTTGACAATAAAAATGAATTCAATGTACAGATTTATTATCCACACTTCCATAGTCACTAGAGAATGGCATTATCCATAGTTTAAAAAAAAATCTATCAATGTCATATCCTACTCACTAATCTATCCAGGTGACAGTTTCAAAAGAGTTTGAAGAAAAAGGTTTGAAAATAATCAACAGTCTCTCCTGGTAGAAAACTGCAACAGAAGTGTAGAAACAATGGTGTTTCTAATTTACTAAACATCCTTATTATCTAATATGAAACAAATGTTGTTCAACTAATGTTAAGTTTAGCAATGAGATTAAAAAGAAGGACATGAAAAAGACTAACATTTGAGGAAGTTTAACTAAGATTAGTGAAGTAATAACAAAGAGATGCTTAGACTGATCCTTTATGGAGCAATGAATATAGGGGATAGAATAATTGAGAGGAAGTCAGTCAGAACAACCAAAAATAATGAGGATAAAGTCCAAAATAGCATTGATTTTGATTTGTCTTTTAGGAATAAATGAAGGGCCAACTATTTGTCCTGTAATGAGCAGTGAGAGAAATGATAAGACAATAAAGTCCAAAAATGATAAAAAATAGCCAATGACACATAGGAAATTATACTTATTATTCACTGTCAAAAACAAATGGCAATAAAATATAGTTAAATATTTCTAAGACACATTTTTGAGGAAGGTTAATTTATATTTAATGAAATTCTTTGTAACAGTAAAAGTTACTTTTCCTAAAACTAAAATTCACTCTAAAGATTAGTAACCACTATTAATAAGCTGATCATTTAGCAATTAAAGAGATATGAATTCAAAGAACAGAATTCATCTTTTGAATTTTCTCTTTGATGATTTTGTGCATTCATTAAGTCACTGTATGCATTTGATTTACTTTTGGGGTGTGTGTGTGTGTGTGTGTGTGTGTGTGTAGGCCAGAGGAGGATATCTTGTGACTTCTTCTTTCATTGTCTTTCTCATTGTTTTTATACAGACTTTTACTGACCTTTAAGCTTGCCTTTTAGGCAAGGCTTGCTGCACAGTAGCTCCAGGGATCCACTTGTCTCCCATTCTACAACAATAAGGATATAGGCATGCACAGCCATGCAAGTGGTCTTCATGTTTCCTGTGAAAGTGCTCTTTCCCACTGAGATATCTCCTCAATTACATTTTGTAAAATTATTTTTGACCCATACACTGTCAGTGTAGATGGGAAAATGAACTGGATCATAAGGTTGATCTTACGATGGTTGACTAAGAAATATCTCCCATAGACTCAGGTATTTGAGTATTTGTTACTCATTAGTGACACTGTTTGGAGAGGTTTTAGGTGGTAAAGACTTTCTGAAGGAAGTATATAATTTGGAATGGGCTTTGGAAATTCAAAGCTTTGCCCTACTTCTAATCTTTAAACTCATGATTTGGATTGTAAAAATCATTTAAAACAACAGAACATAAAACAATACAAATCACTTATGAATAAGTAGATTATGTATGTAGTAATTTTAAACTTAAAGAATTCAGATACGAAAATCATCAGCAAATACATTACCACAGTCAACATTTCATATCATAATTTACTAAAGAATAGTGACAACATTATAATGATACAGCATATTTAAATGATAAAATCATTCCCAAATTCAGATACTCATTTATCAATAATGATAATATATTAAATATAAATAGTTGAGTTTAATCCAGAGATTTGGCATGGTTTTAGAATGAGCTTATAAAGCAAAGAGGAAATACTGGATCAAAAAACAAAAACAAAAACCACAAAACAGAAAGTTATGGAAAGTATGGCAAAATGAAAGTGTTTAAATGATGTTGGCTAAGCATCAATGTAAGCACAGGAAAACTTTCAGTAGCGAAGGATGATATAACAATTATTTTAGTATAAATGAAACACATTTGTTCAAATAAAAATTAGAAAATTTCCAGTGGGAAAAAAGTAGACACATGTCCTTTCACTTGTATTTAAGATGTGTACCAAAAATGTAATGATTATTTTCAAAGTTGCAAGGACAATTTCCCCAGTAATAATAGCACCAGAATCAGTGGGTAGTATTTTTAGTACAGGAATGTTTTTCCTAGAATTTACAAACACACACATAAACACACAGACAGACACACACACACATAAATATACACATATGTACACACACAGTGTGTGAAATTATATCTCAAGAAAATACCTGGAAGTCCATAATTTCAAAAATTGAAAACAAAATGGTGGACGTTTCACTGCAGGAAATTTATGATTTTTGCCTTTTTCTTTTCTTCACTGGGGCCTGAACCCAGAGACATACCATTGCTGTGCAAGTGCTGTACCACTAAAACAAATCTTGAATACAATCAAAAGAGAATTATAAATGAAGCAAATTACTCTAAGGAAAATGTTAGGAGGGAGATAAGTTTGGGAAGGCAGAAATGTCTACCATGCCCACACGCAAAGATTAAATAAAAAATATGGAGCTCATAAAAACAAATAAACCATGGATTGAAGCACAGAGATTGGTAATTGGATTTAAAACTATTTGAATGTTCTAAGCTGAAAAGAATACAAAGAAGAAAAATAACATCTAAAAAGCGGACACACATAAATAAGGAAAAATATTCCCAAATCCCAAGTCAGACAAGAATTTTTCAATATATAAAATAAAAACTGATAAGTTTTAGTTAAAATGTAAACCTATGCCTGTTTTAGCTGTAGTAAAACTCTGTGAGAAGGCAGGAGAGAAGATGCATAGTTAAAAGCTCCTGCTGTTCTTCTAGATGACCTAAGTATAATATTAGAGCCCACATTAAGCTTCTCACAACCTCCTGTAACCTCAGAACTAGGGACTCTAATACCCTCTCTTGCCTCAGTGGACATGCTCTGCAATTGGCATAGACACAAACAAACACAGAGTGATCTGTAAATAAAAGTAAAATAATAAACAAATATTTGAAAATGTGATAACAAGTATGATAATTATTTCCAACTTTAGAATGACAAAAGTCTTATAAATAGTATTATTTATCAATGTTACTGAATACAACACTGTGAAACAGAGGTAATATTTTCAAAGAAGGAGAACAAATTTCTCAGAATTCCACACAATCATATCCACAGATAGTTCAAAAATCATAGCTGTAAATCCCAAAGTCTAGCTAAGCATCATCATAACTTTCCTTACCTAAGTAATTTTACTGAATCACACATTTTCTGATCTCTTGAACAGCATTGGCTACATCTTGAGTTGGGAAAAGAAAATACCATCCTCACTTGTGTGTCAAATATGAGCAGGAAGTAGTTCTCCTTTCAAGATTGTGTAGCTGTTGATTCAGGGCAAAAGCAGTTTATTCTTTTCCTAATTTAATCCATGGTCCTGGTCCTGGAGCCTTAAAGCATTTCTGCCTCCATACAATCTCAGCTTAATCCTAGAACTGGAGGGCTTTACCCTCTGCACAATGTAGAATATTTAGGCCTCTGGGTTTTACTGTAGTCAGAACCACTCTGACTATCTCCTTCTAAACTCAGAACTATACTGAACTCAACTGACTTTTCAGTTTCAGCTCAACTCACTCCTTGTTCTGGCTCAAACTCTTCTCCAAACTGCTGGTTCAAACTGATCTTCTGAGCAGGCAGACTGTTTATGACTGAACTCTTCTGACTCCTCTGGCTGAGTCCTGCAACTTCTCTGATTGAACCACTCTGCTTGGCTTCAAACTGACCCACTCTTCCTGTCTGCTACTGACTTCTGCCCAGCTGTCTCTGTGTTTCTATCTCAGACTCCTAAGACTGCTTGCAGTGTGTCTGCCTATTATGAGAGACTGCTTTTTATATCATGAGAGTTGGGAGTCAGAGTGCTCTCCCTCTGACATGCCACTTTTGCTCATCTCAGATGTCACTTCCTGTCAGACACTGACACTTTCTGAGCTCTGCTTTTTGTCTACCAAGAACTTTGTTTCTTGTTTCCCAAGTAGTGGGATTAAAGGCATGTACCACTATTGCTTTTTGAACACTGGGATTAAAGGTGTGTACTAACACTCTTTCTATATTCCATCTGTCATAGAGGCCTCTGAATGTGCTCCATTCATACAGACCTCTTGATGTGATCCCTTCATATAGACCCTTGGCTCCCACGCTGTGATATATATTCAGTCTCTTATCATTGGCTCCTGTCTCCTCAGTGTTCTCAAAGAGATCTTTTAGTGCTTCTTTTTCTTTAACTTCCAATTTGTTAATTAAATGCATAATTTTCTAATAAGGATTGTATTTCAAATTGTCTTAAGAGCATTGAAATTTATCGGCAAAAAAGTGTCAGTGACTACTAGTAGTTCTTATTTCTAAAATTTGACCTTTCTTTTTTTAGTCCCAAAGTCTCTGGTTGTTTTTTCCCATCCAAGTGTCAAATCACAGAGACCATTACAGAAAACCACAATCAATCAAAATGTACAGTTGGATAACCCAATCATAAGGAGTACATCTACAATACAACTCTGACATCTAAGGCTCAGGCATCATTGAGGTATGTGTGTGTGTGTGTGTGTGTGTGTTGGCTTTGGTACAATTGTAAGAGCCAAATGATCAGGGAATTTGTTGTGAGACTGTATCTCCTAGTAATCTCAGAAACTATACCCATAGAATCTCACCAACATGAGCAACCAAATAGGAGCAATAAAGACAAGGACAAGCATGTTAACATGGACAAGGGCAGGGGAATCGTACATTAAGAACTACAGTGTTTTTTCTTTTCTTACAAAATTTAAAAATTAGTCCTTAGTGTTTCACAACTTTGGCACAAATATCTGATAAAGTTCTTGCTCTTGAGTTCTTTGAAGGTGAATTAAGTTCAAATTGGAGTAGAGGATGATTCAAGACAAAAGGCAGTATATTCTTTCAGGTAATTCAATCCCTGGTTCTCTGTACAATTTAATATTCAAGATGCTAGCTTGGACTGAGAAGGCTGCAGCCTTCTTAAAATAATGTTTCAACCTTGGAGACTTACTGCTGACTGACTTACTCTGTCTAGCTCCCTCTGAACTCAGAGCTGTACTGAACTTAACTGACTTCTGGTTGGCTGATTCAACTTACTCCCTGTTCTGGCTATAACTTATTTCCATGCTTACTGGTTCAAACTGATCATCTAGTCCAGCTGATTGTTTCTGATTGAACTCTCCTGAATCTTTTCGATTCTGGCTGAATTCTGCAACTTCTCTGAACTGCTGTGCTCAGCTTCAAATTGACTCTTGCTGTTAGCTGACTCTTTATTACAAGCTCACTCTCCTTCTGCTAAACTTCTGTGTCTGCCTCAGACTCTCTCTGTATCTATCTGAACTCCTTCTGAATTTCCTGAAAGTGGAGCCTACTTTTATATCCTGAATGTTGGGAGTGTCTTCATTGTGCTTCAATCTCAGACTTTAGTCTGCTGGCTCTTCACTCTGATTCAATCTCAGAGTGGGGATTAAAAATGTGTGCTCATTCTGTAACCATGAACTGAGGGCCATGACATATTTCTGAGCTGACTGATTCCTTTTATAACTCTAGTGTTGGGATTAAAGATGTATGCTATGTTGCCTTAATCACAGAAATCCATTGCACCTAGTATTAGTACAAACAGAGGATAGGATTAGTCTTGCTAACATTCTTTCTGAATTCTATCTGGATCACACAGGCCTCTGAATGTAATCCCTTCCTACACGCCCTTGGATTTTATCTCTTCCTAGCTATCACACAGGCCATTCAATGTGATAAAAGACTAAACATTTCTCTAGAAATTGGTCTGACTAATTGCTGCTTATTTGTTGTTAGTCATTGTCTATGCATACATACTTTTGCTTTCTCATTATATTCTTTACCAGTGATGCATGATTAGGCCAGTCATTTGTATGCGCTCTTTAAAATACAGATATATATCTGTATTTTAAACAAGAAAGGGTTTATTTTGACTCACAGTTCACCATGGTGCAGAAAACAAAATTTAAAGAGTGTGAGGTAGCTAATCTAGAAACAGATGATGAACTTTCAGAGTAGCTTGTCTATTGCTATTGACAGAAGTATGGTTAGGCTACTTGATCTTCCATACTCTGTTTATACATCATGTGTCCTAGGTATGAGGTGCATGTGCATAGATCAAACACTTAGTCCTGATTTGGAAGCTTACAATTCTTGTTATGCTCCAGCTATCTATCATTTTGTCTATCTATCTATCTATCTATCTATCTATCTATCTATCTATCTATCTATCTACCTATCATCTATCTATCATCTACCTGTCTCCCCCCTCTCTATATATATTTCCATCATCTACCATCTGTCTGTCTGTCTATCTGTCTATCTAATCTGTCAATCATCTATCCATCCATCAATCCATCTTTCCATCTTTATCTTCTTTCTTCCAAACATTTTTCTGACACTGGAGATAAAAGACCCAAACTATTAAATAAATAATAAATAAATACTAATGAAAATTATCATCATTCCGTTAATTAGGGAACACAATTAAGAGGCATAGGTGTGTATTTCTTAAGCCTAAACTGTTATTGTAACTCAGATATATATTAAGGAAAATCATGCTTAATTTAATTTTATGTAAATAAACATTTTTTATGATGCTATTTACTTTAATTTTTATTAAATAATGTTTGTTTTCTTAGAGTAAAATTTATGAAATAGAAATATAGGGATATTATAAATCTACTTTTTATAGATCAGTAGTCAATATGGATCATGGTTTACCATCTGCAAAGTTGGTATCTATTTTAAAAATTTAAAAATTGAAAATAGGCAATGACAAAGAGTAAATCAGAAAAGGTAATATTCAATAAAAAAAACCCTCTGTTTTATCTAGCACTATTCATCATTGACTACTCCTTTAAATCATAGAGAAAATTATAAGTAATCAATCATGCTTATTTTCATCAATTCATATAAGGCAAATCAATGTATGTTCACAGGTAGATGTACAAGAATAAGCATCCGTTTTTCATGTAGGACAGTATTCCATGCAAACTTATAATGTGATGCTCCTAAAATGATGGTCCTGAAATCATAGAGAAAAAGAACTAGAAAAATAAATTTTAAAAAATGGTTTCAAATGAAGTAAATAGTAATAGACTAATGAATCTTGAATTATGAATAATGTCATAAATGTTATATGAATTATTATATTTATTTGGGTCCTGATAATGTGAATACCATAAGTGAATGAGTCTCCTAATTTCATTTGGTATGATTTATGATCCTGGCTCTTAACTTCATGTATCTTGTACAAATAAGAGTATTCCAGATTACTTCATGTGGTTCTGAGTCTAGAAATTGATATTGAACCTTATAGAGATGACTCAAATTTTACCCTATAATGGGTGATGAATGATGACTGACTCTAATTTGAGGACAACTCTTCAAGCCTCATAGACCTCTTGAAACTGACAGTTTAATAACAAATAGAAGGTTCACCATTTTGCAAAGGAATATATTTAAGTCATTAGAATATGTTTAAAGAATTCTAGAATGAACAATGTGTAGCAACATGAATCATTAGAGTCAAATCTTATTAAATCTACTGTGCTCATTGGTTATCAGTTTTGCACTACAGTAAAAATTAAAACTAACAACAAAAAAGCAATTTCTGTCTAGAATGCCAGATATTTAATTACCAGCAGCACTAATCACTTAGGGTATATTATTTCCACTGGATTTTTCATTTTTCAACCCACAGCAAATCTTTGAACAAGTTTTCCCAACCCAGACAATTTTCTTTTCTTCTAAATTTCTATCATTAAAAAGATGAGAAAGGATAAGAATTGTCTACATTTATATGGCTAATTTGATGAAATGCTGATTTTGGTGGGTACTTTGTTTAGTATGATGCTTTTGTAGCCTTATTTGGCAGGTAGGAGCATCTGTTGAATAGACCCATCTGTTGTCCCAGCAATTAGTTGGCTCAAATCTAGAAAAACCAGGCACACATCCAACGTGAGAAGAGTCTTCTGTGGGAGGCCTGATTATGAAACTAAGTCTTGACGTCCATGAAAACTGCCAATGGGATCTAGGCCATATGCCTGTGTGTTCATTCATGGCGTTTTTTTTCTGAGACATTTATTCAAAATATTAATTGAAAAAGTCAATTCATCAGAATAAAATTGGCTCCAGCTTTACTTTGAAGTGTTTCATAGTATTTTAAAACAAACAAATCAATTATCACTGGATGTACTTATGAGAACTGCTAAAGATTAACTCAATTTTTGCCTAGTAATATTAGAATATTAGCAGAATATTTTGACAACTCTCTTTAATTTTTTTAAGGAAAGGTTTAAATCAGAAGGTCAAAATTTAAAATGTGTACTGAAAGTAGTCACCATTCATTTACTTTCCTTTGAAATTCAAAAGGAAAAATACAGAGCATTTTAAACCAAAAATTAAAGATTTCCCAAATAAGTGGATTTTTTTGTTTACTTGTTTGTTTTGAAATAGCATGCCACTGTTTCCTACTAGAAAATATTTTAAACTTACATGCATTTGGTATATCTTATCCATCCATCAATTCACTCACGTAATTACATATTGAAAACTAGATGCTATAATCCCAGATTCTAGTATTAAAATATTAAAGGGAAATTAAATATGATTAACAAATAATGCCTTTGGTAAATATAGTTTCTATTGTCAATAAACACATATAAAAAGAGTATTAAATGAATTATAATTTATTATACATGAATAATATTTTGATAAAAAGGCAAAAATATCACAGTTTATACTGTGTTCAAACTTTGAAAATTACGTTTATTTATGTTTAATTTATTTTCATTGAAATATATATATATATGTTGCATAATATATTTTAACACAATGTACATAATGTTGTACACACAATATAATACTTAAATTAGATTAAGCATACCTTCTTTTTCCTTAAATAGCTATATATTTTTATGGTAAGAAACTCATTTTTCTCCTAGATCTTTTAATTGTGCAATTGATTATTTTTGTTGCTCCTCCCCCTGTCTTTATGAACACAAAGAACTTGCTTTTCAATACATATAACATACTACCCACTGACCAAAGTTTCCATGGACCCCACCGAATCCTCCCTTTCTTCTGAATCATTTCTCTCAGCTTCCATGACGGCAAGTCTTTGCAGACATGGTCCCTGTCTTTCTGAGTCTGGCATATTTTGCTTTACCAAATGATTTCCAGTTTGACCCACTTGTCACAAATAACAGGATTAAATTCTCTCCAATTGCCGAATAGTATTATGTTGTATATATTTATTATCCACAGTTTTCTTTTTTTTTCATTCAGAAGCTGATGGACAGTCAGGTTGTTTTCAGATCTTGGCTATTGTGAATAGATTGATAATGAACATGGTGGACAAATGTAGCGGCGTAGATTCACACCAGATATAGAGATTGATTCATCTCAAAGGCTTTTACTCTTGTCTAATTAAATCATTGGTACCTAGTACTAGAGCACAGAAAAATTTCAACCTCTCTTAAACCATGTTGGGTGCTATATGTAGATGTAGATTCAGGATTAAAGGGAAGTTTATTCTTTGCCTAATTCAATCCTGGTCTTAAGTCCTGGAGCTTTGGAGCATTTCAGACTCCTTATAATTTAATCTTAAACCAAAAACTAAAAGACTTCAGCTTCAGCCTCTATGGAATCTAGAATGTTTAAGCTGACTAGTTCCTTCTGAACTTTTAACAGTCTGATTCAACTCACTCACTGTTATGCTAATTTTTAAAATGCTTGCTATTATTAACATTCTCTAACCAACTGGGCCAGATTCACTTTTTATTCTACATTAGTGATAGAAATTATTAGTATTCATCTTTCTTATCAAAGTATGAAAGCAATTTTGATTTTTTGAGGGATAGCAATGCTGAATATTTTACTACAAATGTTGAACTCAGTATCTTCTTTTGACAAATGCCAGTTTAGATATCTCTGTCTCTCTCTCTCTCTGTCTCTCTCTCTGTCTCTCTCTCTGTCTCTCTCTCTCTCTATATATATATATATATGTGTGTGTGTGTGTGTGTGTGTGTATCTCTCTCTCTATATATATGTATATATATATACACATATATCTTATATATAGATATATATATATATAATAGATCCTTTAACAATATATCTATTTGTAATTTGTTACTTTGTTGTTGTTTTTGAATTTTAGTTTAATGTTGTTCTTAGTGTCTGTATCTTGTGCTTTTAGAGTATCATCTACAACATCTAAACCATTTCATTAGTTATCCTAATGTTATGAATAATTTCTTTAATGTTTAAAAATAAGCATTTTTATTGTTTAGGCCCTATTTTTAAGTTTTAAAGGCATTGCATTAATATCTGTAATTAGTTAGAATTTGGTGCATAGTTTCAATGAAAATTTTTATGCATGTGAATAATCAATTTTCCCAGAAAAAGAAATTTTTATAAACCATAGTTTTGACAACTTTATTGAAAACAAATTGGTTTTGCATTTACTTCTAAATTCTCTATTCCATTCTACTGTTCCATGTGCCCATGTTCAATTTAACATCCTGCTTCAGATTTCTAAGTCATTGTAGTACTTTTCAAGTTAAAGAGTGTAAGTCCAGATTTCCTCTTTTTTTTTTTTTTTTCTCAAGATAGCTTTCATTACTTGGGATGATTAAACATAGTGTACAAATTTGAAGACCAAATTTTTTATCTATGTGAAGACTCCAATTAGTCATTTGTAAAGAATTGAATTGAACCTGTCAAGGTAAGGGCATTTAAATAATGTTGCTTCTTCCAATCATAGAGAGTGAGTTGACTTTTCATTTACTTCTTCATCTCCATCCTCTTCAATATATCTTTTCATTTTCATTGTTTCATAATTTTATTTTAGAGAATTTTTACATGCTTTATTAAATTTGTGTGTGTGCATGTGCATGAGTACATGTATGTGTTTAAAAGTCAAATTACTCTTTTGATTTGCATAGTCAGCATTGGCGTAGAAAATGCTATATTTTTTTATATTGTATTCTGTATTTTGGGAATTTGTTATTTCTGAAATTCTATCCATTTGTTGACACACTTGATATTTTTATAAATAAGATCTTGCTATAAAAGAAGAATGACAGTATAACTCCATCTTTCTGTTAGGGATATATGCCTTCTTTATTCATCCAACCTGATTGAATCACTGTCAACTTCCATTTGGCATTGAATAGAAGTCATAGAAGTCATGTGAAGAGCAGCATACTTGTCCTGAGTAAGGCTTTCATCTTTACCATAGTTAATTCATTACTTGTTGGTTTATTGTAAGTGGTATTTACTAGTTTGAAGGGCATTAATAGTATACAATTTTCTTTTACAACATTTTAGTATGAAAAAAATTTGAATTTAGTCAAATACATTTTTCTGCATCCATTGACATGATGGCTGGATATTTTTCTTTCATTCTGTGAATTTTGTATATCCTTAATGAAATATTTTTATTTCATTGTGATGAATCCCACTTGATCATGGTCATGCATCAGCTTAATGCATTATTGACTTTGCTTGCTAGTTTCTTTCTTTCTTCTTCTTCTTCTTTTTTTGTTTTTTTTTTAACTTATCTCATATACATCCTGACCCCCTTCTTCCCCTCCCTTTACTCAAACAAGCTTGTCCCATCTCTCCACTCCCCCAAATCTTCCCCACACCCAGACCCCTGCTTTTGCTCAGGAAAGAGCAAAAGAGCAATCCTCCCAGGAGTATCACTCAAACAGGGCACCGCAAGATGGAACTAGGCCAGGCACTATTCCCTACGTCAAGGGTGGACTAGGCAAATCAGTAGGAGGAAAAGTCTCCTGAGGGTAGGTAAAAGGGTGAGAGATCACCCACTCCTAGCTTTTAGGAGTTTTACAAGGACATCAAACCAGACAACCATAAAATATATTTAGAGGACCCTAGGTCTGCTGCTGGAATCTCTATTAGCCCTTAAGAAAGCTGTTTAGTTGTCTCAATGGGGTCCTGAACCCCTCTGGTTCCTGCAGTTAATCCTCTCCCTCTTACATGGGTTACCTGAGCTAGTTGTCTCAATGGGGTTTATTCTTCTGGTGTCCTGTACGCCCTGGTTTCTACAGTCAATCTTCCCCCTCTTCTATGTGTTACTCAAGCTCTGCAGGATGTTTGGATCTGGGCGTCTGTATCTGCTCCTATCAATTGCCTGAGGAAGCCTCCCTGATGAAGATTGAGCTAGGTACTCTTCGATGAGCAGAGCAGGATATCATTAGAAATCATCTCCTGAATATCCAGTCTCTAGTTCCTTGCCTGCCCTGCAGTATCAGGAATAGGTTGCTCCTTTGGTAAGGGGTTCTGTCCTCCCTTTGTCTCAATATGTCCTGCAGGGAAGATAGGTTATAGGTCAAAGTTTTTGTGGCTAGGACAGTGTCCTAGTCCCACAACTGGAAGCTTTGCCTGGTTACAGGACATGGCTTTTTCAGAATTCCTATTTTCCATTACTAAGGGCTCTCACTAAAGTCTAACCTCCTAGATTCCAGTGGTGGCACACACCTTTAATCTCAGAACTCTGGATGCAGAAGTAGTTGGATCTTTGTGAATTCAAGGGCATCTGGTTTACAGAATGAGTTCCAGAACAGCCAGAGCTACAATAGAGAAAGCCTGTCTCTAAAAAAATAAACAAACAAACAAAAAATAAATAATATTAAAAAACAAATACAGAAATATAGGCAATGATTTTTACTTTGTACAACCCACTTCTATTCTGTAATGACTTTCTGACTGAAGAAATACTATATATTGCTTAGGCAGTGATGTGTTGCTTTACAAGGTTTTACCAGGCCTAGTGTACTGCATAAGATTCTAATTTCATCATCTATAGTTCTTAATCACTTTTTCAGTAATGTCTACCCAATTCTACACTTTTGTTTAAAAATACATGGTGCATTCCAGCTCCTAGCTTTTAAACAAGCCCCTCACCTTCATTCCAGGACTGAGTTCTCTTCCTTGTGCTCATGTGAATCAATTCTCTGTCTCCTCTCATTTATGCTGGATGAACAGTTTATTAAAAAATTCAGAATTCCACTTGGCAGTGCACATAAAAATCTCATTGCTTCAAAATTTCTCTATGTTTTCTTATGTTTTCCTAATATTTCTAATGTTTTAAATTACTATAAAACTTATTGATTCTACAATTGTGTTTTCCAATCTAATACTAAAATGTATTTTCCAATAGAACAGAGCAAAAGTGCTCTAGCATACCCACTAATATATTTAACTAGCAATATTTTCTGCATTAGCAGAGATAATCAGTAAAACTTTGGTGAATTCACCAAATATTTGTCTTCCTTCAAGTTTTCCAAAAACAATCATCTCCAGTCTATTTTTTAAATTACTGGGGAATTATTTCTGTAATGATGTAGTTAAGGAAGAAAAAAAACAAAACTCTATGCTCTTTCTCTCAAGTGCCTCGGTAAAAACCTTTTCAAAAGGAATTTTCATAATTAGTGGACATCTATCATCCAATTTCTGACCATTCAATTTCCCCTTTCTTGGTATTTGTGGGAAAGTGATGTTTTTCAGGTTTGGATGTATATAAAATGGCAATCAACATCTATTCTCAATTAAGCACGAGAGGACATACTTGTCCTAATAACAAATGCTACAGTATATATGTCAGAGATGGCAGATTACAGAATTTGTGCTGGAAGAACCAATACTCAAAAAGAAATGATAAGGTAGAGAAGTATTATTTAGTTTTAATTTCTTCAGCACATATATTCAAGTTCAAATTTTCATTCTTTGACATTTTGTGTGTTCATGTTTATTGAAATCTGTTATTTTCACATGAAATCTTTAATTTTTCCATACAAAAGAGTTCTATTCATTACCCTTCCCTCTCTAAATTGTAACACTCACTTATGCAAATACTCTCAACTAGCCTCCATTTTTGCCCCAGTATTGTTCTGGCACATACAGTAACATCTATATTAATCAATAAAATTGTTTATATTTATTATAAGTTGGCAACTATTGATTTGACTTTGTTGAAAGGTTTTATGACAGTACTAACTCTGTTATGATATGGGGCTTTAGAATAAATCAGAGTCTTTTATGTTTTCAGAAGAAAATATTTCCAGGTTAGAGTACCTCACATTAGAATTACCCACCAATTAATACTCCAGGTATGCCAACAGAGTCCTTCGCCTTCTGCTTCATGGAGACTATGTATCCTCTTAATTTCTGACGTAAAATCAATAAGTAACACATTTACATGCAAATGTCCTTGTTGCTTTGTTTCATAACAGCATACCTATTCTTACAAAATCCAAAACGCCAAGGTAAGAGCTCCACCTAGTTTCCAGTCTTGTCATCAAAAGTCACAATTCATAAACCATTTTCTTTTTTTTCTAAGTCTTCCATCAACAGTGACTGTTCATCACTATTTATTGACTTTCTACCTTCTACTTCTGGAACAGTGAGACAAAACAAATTTCATATTGGCTGTGAAGCTTATTACCTGGTTTGATGAACAATAAACTGTTCAAATAACAACACTTAGAATAAGCAACTGCAGAATGAAAATTGCTGTGGAAGAAACTTTGTTTTGAAACAACTTTAAGTAGAGATTTTGAGCAGCTTCCCTACAGAAGAGTTTCTGTCTATCAGGACTATAAAAGATAGTCATTTTAGATATAATAAGACACAGTGGATTTTTTAAAATAATGAATACCTTTAATACTCAAAAAGTCTGGCAAACAAAGCCAAAGGAAGATTAAATAAAGTAATTAAATATTTCAGTATGAGTAGAATGCATAAAAAGAAGAGTTTTGCTGGTGATGGGTAGTGTCCTATTTATTTTCCTATTGCTGTGATGTGACTTCTAACCAAAATCTTCATAGGAGAGGAAGCATTTGACTTCATCTTACAGGCTGAGGTCATAGTCCATCATTTTGGGACTTCCCATCAGAAGCTTAAACAAGAGGTTAAAGCAGAAACAGTAGGGGGGCTTATACTTCCTGTTTTGTAAAACAGTCTTATGCTCATAGGCAACTCATCTAGCAGTAGTGCTTTATACAATAGACCAAGCTCATCCAAATCACATAATAATCAAGATTACTCCAAACAGATAGGTATACTATCTTATTTGATATAACCATTTCTTCAGTCAAGACTTTCTTTTAGATGGCTCTAGGCTGTGCAAGGTAACAATTAAGTTTTACTTGGACAGTGAGACAGATATGAAACACTTCCCAGATTACCATTATATTTCACTATTTAGGCAAATAAATTCTGAATATATAAAGCAAGAAGGTGACTAACAGTATTTATGTGGTTTCAACTTTCTTGGGCTCAGTATAGAAGGATCAATTGTAGTTGCTGCCATCAGCCATCCAACTCCAATCGCAACAGCTTTATTAGAAGACTATGCCTGTGTTAGACAACAGTACCACTAGTTCAAGTTAATCATGTATCTGGATATAAATGGCAACTCTTCCACACACACAAACTATCTCTCAGATTTTTAAACTATTACATTGCTTCTCATGAGTATATTTTAGAAGGTGAGTATGATTTATATATAAAGGTGCTAAAATTTAGAGCTAATCATGCAATTTAGAACAATTCATTTGATTGAGTAACACACACAGAGGTGGACAAGACTGTATTCAATATGACAAGAACTATTCAGTGCATGCTTTTATTCTAGTATGTGGCTAACATATATTTTGGAAATATCAGTGTTCATAGTAGGGAAGATGCTTAATAAATCTGTATATGATAATTTGACAGCTATTGCAGTCTTTGTCAAGCACAAAAATAATAGGAAGCACTTGTCAGGAACAAAGTATAAAGATGTTTAATCATTAAAAATAAAATTTATGAATCTTCTAAATGTATTTGTGATATTTTAAAAGAGACTCATAAAAATATGTTAATATGGTTTGGTGCCGACTGAAGGAATTATTGGTTAGAAAAGTAAAAAAAAAAAAAAAAAAAAATCAAAGTTATCCATGGCAGACATAACTATCTCTTTTCTCCTGGGGTGACAAAAGATTTTTGATTAAAATTCTATGAAAGTAAAATTCTAAACATTACCTGACTTTGGGAGGAAGGTACTTTCAAATTATATATTATGTTGTATTTCCAGTCTTCCCTTTGTCAACAGAATCTGTTAGAAGATAACCTCAAAGTCATTTGTATGAATTAACAGTGGTAGAAGAGAACATGAGCAAGCTTCTGCCTTCTAAAAACTGGAATTAAAGGTAAGTACCAACATTCTTAATATTCTTTAATATTAGTACTTGAGATACAGAAAGTGACATCTGAGATGAGTCAGTGAAGGACAGACAAAGTGACTAATCAGAGGAAGAGTTAGCAGAGTGAGCCAGAGTAAGGACATGCTCAACTCTCACTATAGAAAGGTGGGCTATCAGTCAGTTACCACAGGATGTATGAGACTAGCAGTCTGAAGCAGGCAGACAGGTACAAGGCACAGAGACAATGAAGTGGTCTGACTGAGGAGTAGAGAAGTTGACAGAAGCAATATGGAGCAATGAGAGCTCAGGGAGAGCATGAAGACTCAGAGAAAGTTTGCCAAAGTCAGTATCTATAAGTTTGAAGCTGAAAAGAGTAGTCTGTCTGAGGCAGTCAGAGCATCAGCCAGAGTATGCTAGAGTCAGAAGAGTTCAGTCAGAAACTGTCATCTGACTCAGAAGGTCAGTTTAAACCAGTCAGCTTAGAGAAGAGTTTGAGCCAGAACAGGAGTGACTTTAACCAGAGGATTTGGAGTTCAAAAGGAACTATTCAGAGTGAGTCTTGAAGTTTGATTAGATTATGTGGAGGTTTGAATGTTCTAGAATGAATGGAGACTGAAACTAAAGCCTTCTACTTCTAAGCTCAAGATTGTATACAAACCTGATCAAAAAGGCCAGCACCATTGTAGACACAGCCAGTGGACTGGCCAGGTGAGATTACTACCTGCAGTACATTTGGTTCTGTCCCTACAACCCACTCTTCTGAAGCCCATTCCCACTTTCCTCCAGCCAGACCTTCTCTGCCTGCAAACCCAAGCAGGGAACCCAGTGCCGTTGGACAGTGCCAACAGACTATCCAGGTGAGATTACTAGTTAGTACACTTGCTTCTGGCCCTACAACACATCCTTCAGAAACCCCTTCTCACTTTCCTCCAGCCCTGCCTCCCCCACCTGCGAGACTTAAGTAAGGAGCCCAGATCATCCACCATCGTCAAGTAGGCTTCATCCCAGAGATGAAGGGCTGGTTCAACATACAAAAATCAGTTGATGTTATCCACTATATAAACAAACTAAAAGAAAAAAAAAAACATAATTATTCAACTAGATACTGAAAAAATCTTTGACAAAATCCAACACCCCTTCATGTTAAAAGTCTTGGAGAGATTAGGGATATAAGGGACATACCTAAGCATAATAAAGGCAATTTACAGCAAACCCAGAGTCATCATCAAATTAAATGGAGAGAAGTTCAAAGCAATTATACTAAAATCAGGAACAAGACAAGGTTGTCCCCGTTCCCCATACCTATTCAATATAGTACTTGAAGTCTTAGCTGTAACAATAAGACAACAGAAGGAGATCAAGTGGATATGAATTGGACATTAAGAAGTCAAAGTATCCTTATTTGCAGATGATATTACGTATATATATGTAAGCAACTCCAAAAATTCAACCAGGGAACTCCTACATCTGATAAACAATTTCAGCACAGTGGCAGACTACAAGATCAAATGAAAAAAAATCAGTAGCCATGACAAATGAACTGAGAAAGAAATTAGGGAAACAATTTCCTTTACAATATCCAAAAAATAACAGAAATTATCTTGCGGCAACTCTAACCAAGCAAGTGAAAGACTTGTATGACAAACATTTCAAGTGTTTGAAGAGAGAAATTGAAGACCTCAGGAAATGGAAAGATCCTTTTCCATCTAAAAGATTGATATGATCAACATAGTAAAAATGGACATCTTATGAAAAGCAATCTAAAGATTCAACACCATGCCTATCAAAATCTCAACACAATCCTTTATAGACCTTGAGAGGACAATGCTCAATACAATAATACTTTTTATTAAAAAAGAAAAAGCCCCTAAAGCCAAAATAATCCTGAAAAACAAAAGAAATACTGGGGGTATCACATTCCTGATCTCAAGCTCTATTACAGAGCTATAGAAAAAACAAAACAAAACATGATATTGGCATAAAAACAGACATATTGATCAATAGAACCTAATCAAAGATCCAGACAAAAATCTACACACTTATGAATACCTGATATCCAATAAAGAACCCAGAAATATATAATAGAACAAAGAAAGCATCTTTAACAAATGGTGTTGGTCCAACTGGATGTCTGCATGTAGAAAAATGCAAATTGATCCATGTTTCTCACCAGCACAACATTCAAGTCCAAATGAATCAAAGACCTCAACACAAAACCAGATACACTGAACATGGTAGAAGAGAAAGTGGGGAAGGACCTTCACTGAATTGGCACAGGGAATAATGTTCTGAACAGAAAACCCTAACTCAGGCATTAAGATCAACGATTAATAAACGTGGCCTCAAGGAACTGAAAGCTTCTGTAAGGCAAAGGACACTGTCAATAAGATAAACCAGATGCCTACAAAATGGAAAAAAATCTTCACTCACTCCACTTCTGATAAAGAGCTAATATCCAAAATATATAAAAAACTCAAGAAACTAGATACCAAGAAAACAAAAAATCCAATTAAAAAATGGGACATAATTTAGACTTAGTCATTACAGAAATACAACTCAAAATCACAATGAGATTCCATTTTATACCTGTCAGAATGACTAACATCAATAACACAGAGCTTTCAAGGATGTGGAGCAAGGGAAACATTCTTTCATTGCTGGTGAGAATGCAAACTTGTATAAGCACTTTGGAAATCAATATGGCAATTCCTTGGGAAATTGGAAATCAACCTACCTCAAGACCCAGTTATACCACTCCTGGAAATATACCCAAAAGACACTTCATCCTACCAGAAGAACACTTTCTCAACTATGTTCATTGCTTCTTTATTCATGATAGCCAGAAGGTGAAAACAACTTAGGTGGCCTTGAAATGAAGAACTGATAAATTAATTATGGTACATAATGGATTATTAATCACTATTAAAAAAATGACTATATGAACTCTGCAGGCAAATGGATGAAACTAGAAAAAGATCATCTTGAGTGAGTAGAAAGGCAAGCATGGTGTGTTCTTACTTATATGTGGATACAAACAAAGCTAAGCAAAGGAGAAAGGTACTAGTATCCGCAGAAAGAAAAACTACAGAACAAGAATAGCCCCATTTGGAACACAGGGATATCTTTGTTATGGTGGAAATTGAAGAGACGGTGCAGGCAAGGTGCCGGTGGATTAGAGTAGGAGCAGAGGAGGAATGAACTGAAGGGAGAAAATATGTGGAGAGATGATAAGAATTGGGAGACAATTAGGAGGTGACCTAGAGATCTAGTATAGTAGAAACTTACAATAATCTATGAGGGAGACCCCAGCAAGTGTCCCTAGTAATCAGTGATAGCGAGCCTAAAGAGGCCATCTCCTGTGGCCAGGCAAGGCTTTCCAGTGTTGAGACTGCAATACCACCCCATGTACAAAACCTCTGACTTATCCATCCTGCAAGATCTTCATTGACAACAGAAAGACAGAATTCTATGCCAAACGAGGGAACCATCTTGAAACTGCAGGACAGTCCCAAAGATAGAGAGTGGATAACTTGTAGACAATTGCTAATGATGTCATGCTCTGCTCATAGATTGGTCCCTAACCAAATCCTCACTAGAGAAGGCTCCTCCAGCAGCTGACAGGAGCATATGGAAATGCCCAGGACCAAATACTGTGTAAGGATCAGGCAACCTTATGAAAGAGGGAGAGGAGGGATGGCAGAAACCAGAGGGGCTGAGGACACTAGAAGAACAAGCCCCACATTGTCAACAGACTACCTCTTTTAGGGGCCCATAGAGACTGAAGTCATAGACATAGAACCTGGAAGATCCTCTAAATATGTCTCATGATGTGTGGATTGGTGTCCTTGAAAAACTCCTACAGGCTGGAGTGGGGGTGTCTCCAACCATTTTACCTGCCATTGAGATCCTTTATCTCCTGCTGGGCTGCCTAGCCCACACTTTCCTGTTTGTTGCTAGATTGATATCTTCACTCTGGAAAGCCTTAACCTTACTTACTTAATAAAAGCATATATATATATATATATATATATATATATATATATATATATATATATATACATATACAGAATATATTATTATATATAGTCCAGATGATGTGTGATGAATAATCAAAAGCCTCAAACAGTATTGTAATCTGTGAGAAATTTACTGCAAATGAAAGTTGATAAACAATTGCAGATATGTTTTCATTGATTTTAACTAACTTAAAATATTCTGAAGTTAACTCAGAGGGTAACACAACAAAATGAATAGATATAAATTTGAGGAAAGATTCATGGTCAAGAGTACAGTTAGCGTGGTGTGTAGTAGGATGAGTATTATGTATGTATTATGCATGTGTGAAAAATCACTAAAACAAGTTAACTGCTAAAAAATTATGAATGTTATGACTATACAAAGACAAGACTGTAAAACAGCACATTTCTAACTAATGAAATTAACTGGCAAGTTATTAAAGTTTGGCTAATTTTCCTTTCTGCTAAATATAGTTAAGGAATATATCCATAGAGGTGCAAAATCACTTGGCATCTTTAAAATCTGTTTTATCTTTGTTTATGTGGTGCAATTTAATTGAATGCGACATTTAATTTTGACTAGATTTGAAAGTCTATTATGTTGTATATTAGTTCATTTGTCATAGTGTATGTTTTTTTCAGTGCATTATGCCTTACATTCCAAGAGTATAGAGAACAGATTTAATTTACTGAACTTGATGCACAGTGTGTGTTTAAGAAATTGAATTTGAAAATACCTGTGGTTGTTTATATGAGAGTTTAAGTTATCAGTTTGCAGAAAAAAGGGATGCACACTTAATTTATCAGGAAGTAAATGAAGACAGATATTTTATCACATATTTACTGCTTTAAAATTTTCCTTTTAAATTTAATAAATATTTGCTTCTAAACTGCACTAATTTTCACAAAATTTTCTTATACTCATTGCAAGTTAAAGTAAACACATTAATTATACATAAATTCATATGAATAAACTATTAGGAAATTTAAATAAAACTTAATTCCTTTTTCATACAAGTGTTGTTCTTTCAAGAGTTTACTCTAAGATATTAAAAGTAATACTTCTATAATTTAACAAATGTTGAGCATACATTATCTTCAAGATACTCTTAATAGGCACATAAATGAATATAAATATGTTGTACATCCTAAGTATATGAAACGTTACTTATCAATTTAAACATTGCTTTTGAAATTAGAACTCAATAAACTTGGAAAAATAAGACAATAAACCATCATATCAGATAAATCCACATTTATTTCTTCATTTTATTCAGAACTAAAGTCAAATACTATACATCTTTCTAATTTTTAAGATTATAATTACACTATTCCCCCTCCTCTTTCTTCCTATCAATAGCTTCTAAAGAAGCTTTCTTCCTTTCTTTCAAATTCATAACTTCTTTTTCATTAATTGTTGTTATACACACACACACACACACACACACACACACACAAGAGATTCGATTAAATCTTTGAATACTACAGTGGAAATTATTTCTTTTAATTTAACAGTTAACTATAGGCTTTAGAAAAAGCAAGCTGTTACTTTATTGATCTTCTTAAAAATGAATATGCTTACAAAGAAATATGAGGTGAATTGATATGTGTAACTCCCAGGTAAAATTTTAAATAGCCAAACATATTAACAACATATCTTTCTGTTCATTTGGTGATCACTGAAGCAAGTATTAAAATAATTCTATATTAAAGTGATGAATAGTGACCTCTGAAGAGCCATGCTGAATGTACAACTATGGCTAGTGATTAAATTTATGTTGCCTTAATCAACTGGCATTTGAAGTTTGGTTTTAAATATTAATTAACATTGATAGCTTTTCCTGTTATTACTAATATAATAAAATATTGTATATTTCATTATTTTGTCTCCAAGTCAATAAATATATACCTCATCAGATCCTAGAATTTTGTTTGTAGGTTTACTTTATGTTTATAATATGAAAACACCTGACATAGTATTCATTCCATAAATACTTATGATTGAATGAATGAATAAATTTACCATTAGAAACATGTTTTAATTTTAACAGGAATGAAGGCAACATAGAGAGCAATAATTTCAGGACAGCTTAGGTGTCTATTGAGGCTATATAAAATTCCTTCTGGCTTTGCAATAAAATATACATTTATTAAGAGAATGCAAGCAACTTGATTATTGCATACATGTGAGTGAAATAAATAATGTATGTATTCATGTTTCAATATCATAATGTATCTTGAAGTTAACCATGTAGATGTGTAAAGTTACAAAATAATTTTATAATGAGAAATTTAAAAGTTAAAAATTTAAAAAATATATTATTTCTATATGAATTACTCAATATCATTTTAAATGTGAGTTTTTAAGACAAAAATCACTGATGCTTATATTTGTTAAAATTAGCTCTCAAAATATTAAAATATTGTATGTTTTAAGTAATGATTTAGTAACATAGAGACATTTACCTAAACCATCATTAGAAACATCATTCATTCTCTCTGAAGGGAGAGATTGGTTTCCTTAATAGAACAACATCTGTTCTTTCAGAAGTAAATGACTTCCCTGAGGGACAATTAATAAAAAATATTGCCACTAAACACATCTGGTAAATTGTCAATAAAAATTCAACAAATTAAAAAGAAAATAACTGTGGACTTACAAATAATGGGGAGGATACAGGATATAAATAAATTATTTTATTCCAAAATCACTTAACCTAGAATTTTTCATTCTTAACATACAGGTAAGTTATCTTTTTCTAATAGCACTTTGATGATTATAAATAAAAATGCACTATATAATTTTGTAGTTGTAAGCTGTAAATTGTTGGCTTTAGTGAACATAATACAGATAAGGAAAAATATTCCACGAGATAATATCTCACTGTGGCGTGTGGTAAAATAAAAAATGTCTAAGCACAAAAGTAAAGCTATTGTTTGTTTACTTATTTGTTGTCTGCCAGCATGAATAATGTGAACACTGGAGTAGAAAATGAACTTGACTAGATCACATTTTAAAGGCTGACTAAAATTGGATAAATTCTTAGAACTAATATAAGTCTATGACAACCATTGAAGATAGAATAAGAATGTAAAACCAGATAATGATGGAAGAAAACTTTTCAGTCCTCTGGTAGGAACTGAACACAGTAGGAAGAACAGTTAATGAATTGAGGCTCTTTTTTTAAAGTTGAAATTTAACCTTTTGGACATAATTAAAGTAGCTTTAGAACAATGATTACTGTGTGCCTTTGCTGTGTATCTGTTTATGTGAGCAAAAGCATACATGAACTCCTGCTTGTTCATAAATAGAGACCAGAGGTTATCATTGGAAATCTTCATGTACTACTCTTCAGAATTCATCCATTTATCTATCTGTCTATCTATCATGTATCTATCTATCTACTCACGTATTTATTTATTTAAAAACAGTTCAGATATTGTACGTGGACCTTATTAATCTGGCTAAGCTGACTGGCTAATGAGCTCAATGGATGTACCTTTCTCTGATCCCCACATACTGGATTTACAGAAGTCATATCCAACATTTTATGTGGATATGGAGAATTCAAGTCCCAGTCCTCTTGCTCATATAGCTGGTACTTTATCAACTGTGCCATCTTATCATCCCTAGTATAATAGTTTCTTAGCTTGGCTCTTTTCACAGCTGAACCAGATATTTGTTTTATGGGCCAAAGAGAGAAATTTATAGTCAAGTATTGTATGTTCCTTGGAGGATTGGGCAGTAGTGATTACTTCATAATTCCTCCTAATTTGAACATATATATATATATATATATATATATATATATAAATTAAAAATTCCATTGATATGCATATTTATTAAAATTCAAAATTCCAACTCTCAATGTCATATACTCACAGAGGAAATTACACCATTCAGCACATGTTTGTCATTCCAGTGAATCTTAACCATCACTGTTTCTTAGGAGCCTTTTCACATTTCGGTAAGTTTCTTCTCATGACCAACTACTTCCTGCAGAAATTTATGTGCTTACACTTACCTATCTGCATAACATTTTTAGAGGATAAGTATTATATAATATTCATCTCCATCATAATATTGTTAATCAATATTTACATATACTAATAGACAAATATGCATTCGTGAATTGAATGATTACAGTAATTTGTAATAGCAAAGTTAGTACTTACCATTTTACTCTATTATATAACTCTTTAGAAATTGTTAACATGGTCAGAAACTACAAATAGTATTTCTTACTTCTAATTGCTGGCTTCCTAGATAACATACAAGGTTGTATATCTCTGTATTCTCATGACACAGTGTCATGTATAGATAATTTTCTTTTAAAAATAATCTACTTTTGTGCCTATGAGTATGTGTGTGAGCCATGTGAGTGCAGGAGACTAGAGAATAGACATAAGATTCCCTGAAGCTGAAATTATAAGTGGTTGTGAGTTGTAGGTGAATATTAGGAACCAAAACCAGGTCTTCTGCAGGAGCACTAAAGGACTTTTAACTGTTGAGTCACCTTTCCAGCCCACTTCTTCTAGTTATTTTCACTAATTTTCAGATAAGAAAATTGTCAATGTTTTCTAAGTGTTCAAAAATGAATCCATCTCTTTTTCCTGATCTTCAATAATAGTTTTCTAATGCAGGGAAATATTATGTTCTCTACTTACGCCAGGTAATTGCAGATACATCTTGTTGTGATACCTTGCCTCTGGTTAATATTTGCCACTCCAGAATCCAACTGTTCATAGGCATTCCTGAAACCCTTCTTTAGACTTCCATTGACTTTAGAATAAGTTTCTAATTCTGTCACTTAATATGTACTAATTTTTTCACATCTAAAAATTAACATATGCTATGCCTCATTTTATATATCATATACTATTGTGTCTCTTTTCTCATGTGTGTATATTCAAGTTTATATATAAAGGCTGTCTTTAACCCAAACTACCACAGTGTCTACAAATATTGAATCTTCTAGATGATTTTACTTCCTGTCCTGATTTTAACAGCATTGTCTAACAAATGCTTCCTTTGACTCTTCTTTCCAGGCCAGCCATTTTGGGTTTCATGTCATTTTTCTAAACAGTTGACACACTGACATAATTTGTTAATGACTGTCCCTGTGCTATAATCTTAGAGGACAAGCCTGCTTTTCCTATTTCCTTTGTAATTCCTTTTTCTGACACTGATTAAATCACATTTGATTGCTAAATAAATAACATTTACTGTGAACAATTGATAATAATTTACCATTTGCTATACAATACACTAATGATTTTCATTCATGTTCATGTAAGAAGTTAATGTTTTAATTTCAAAACTTTTCCAACTCAAAGTTAGAAAGTGGAAATGAGGAAAACAATGCACAGGACTATAAGTACATTTTCCAATCTTTTATAAATGAGAGCAAATTTGAAATAATTCTAAGCTCAGAGATTTTTCCTGGTATATATGTATATATATAAATAAAATATATGTGTATATATATATATATATATACACATATATTTTAGTTTATAAACTTTACTATTTGAGAACCTTATGTAGGTTCAGATATTTAGGTTTAGGTATGTAGGTATTTTCAGTGTTTGTCTTAGACCTGGGACAGAGATTTTCAGTATTTAATGTTTGTTCTTTTTTCCTTCTGCCCTATCCTTCCTTGTGAAAGGAGAAATATTACTATGTGTATATTGAAAGTATAGATATTGTTATTTATTCTTTAAAATAATTAAATGAATTAATAAATGTAGTTGTATACTTAGTAAGAAAGTTTGTAAATGAGAGGCACAGAGATAGAGAGAATCATAGAGAGAAAGAGAAAGACAGAGAGCTCACATACCATGGCTTATATGTGGTCCTCAGATTTCAACTTGGGGAGATGGCTCTTACTTTCCACCTTGATGAAGAAGGGGCCTTCAGGTTTCTGTTATTCTATTATTTATTTTTACAATAGTTCCAAGTAAGAGAGTTCCTTAAGACTCAGAACTCCCGACTTGAATTTTTGAACAATGCTGGGGCTTTCAGAGCTTTGAAGACCTATGGAAATAGATTGAATGCATTATGAAATAGTCAGCAGGCTTTGCAGATCAAAGACACTGTTATAACTTAAATATGAATGATTGTCTTCAACTTCATGTGTTGAGTGCTTAGTTATCTGCTGATGGAATTGTTTTAAAAATGTCTTGGAAACTTTGGGGGGTTAAAGTAAGTGGAGGAAGTAAATAATGGGAAGATTGACTTGGAAATTTATCCATAATTTCTACCTCAGTTTCTCCCTCCAGTACAGAATAGAATAAGCAACCTTCTCCTCATACACTGTTACCATAGGATCCTGCCTAAGCACATAGGAACAAGAACCCATGGATTGAACCCTGCAAACTGTGAGCAAAGGAAATCTTTTTTCCCATAGGTAGTTTCTGTTAGATATCTGGATATAGCAGAGAGGAAATTAAAGAATTTACAAAGTAAATATCAGTAGTTTTGTATACAAACTTTTTCTAAAATTCTTATGTGTGAGAATTCCCTGCAGGATTCACAGTAAGCAGGGTAAACAATCGGGGTAAGGTAAGAGTGAAACTGCATCAACCTGATGGATTTTTGGTGCTGGGAAGGGACTACTACTCTCTGGCCCAGATAATTTTACTTTAGTTATAATTAAGCACAGCAGAATAGAAAAAAATTCAGAGTACATTAGTACAACTATGTTTAAGACATGTTTACATTGAAGCTCTTTGCAAAGTACATATGGCTTTGCCCACAAGATGGTTTCTTGCTGACTTTTAAAAACAATGCTCAAGATAAGGTTCCAGAGAGAATGGCTGAGGTAAGCATAATGCCTGGCCATAACATGGAAGTCACTTAGCCTGTTCTAAAAGTACAAGTGACATCTCTCACAGAATGAATTTTATGTTCTAGAAGTAATGTTCAAGATTTTAGAGAATGAAGAATCTGAGATAAACAAATATATTATTCTGGGAGTTACAGGCAGAGCCTTATCTTATCAGACAGCAAATGAGCACCAGATGGTAAAACTACATCATCCCTGGCATTCTAGGAGGAGGAGCTATTCGCTTCCTTCCATTGAAGGGGTAATCTGTGTGTTTCACTTCCTGGCTTTTCCAGTGCTCATCTGTGTACACAAGGCCCTTTTCCCCTCTATACCTATCTATAGAAGTGATTGACTTATCATTCCATCAGAAAATTAAAATATTTTATTTAATGAAAAGCTACATTATGCATTCAATAGAAGGCACTTATTTTAATTGAAGCTTTGGCAGTGGCTTATGGGGAAAAAGCACAAAATCCAAGAGAAAATTAAAGCTTTACCGAAATAAAAGATAGGCTGTTCTCTAAGATAAAGTACTTCATTCAGATTTCATTTATATGTTTATACTTGAGTTCCTAAAATGTTTATTTTATAAAATAAGAATATTTTGAATAAAATGTGTGAGAAAATCAAAGTGTGGTTATTTGTATAAGTGAGTATTTAATATTTTAGAAAGAATGACAATAAACTCAAGATGGTCATGAGTCTAAGACTATGCTTTATCTGTCAATATTTATGAATATTCCATTTTGAAATATTGGTTAATATTGTTCTTAAATTTTATTTCTTTTTTTAACTTAATTTTTTAATATCCCTGAAAGACTAATTAATATACTGAAAATAAACTTTTGCAAGAAATTACAGTGGTATCATTTTTGAGTCCTTTTTAAAAATAGATCTATTGAGATATTTTCTAAGTCACAAAATCACCTTATTCAACCTAGGCTGTCTGGATTTTGTTCAGTATTTAGTGATGAAATGATTTTGAAAACCTCGTTCTATAAATACTACTTTTAAAAACAGGTGAGCATTTTACATCACAAAAATAGTAAATAAAGCCAGGTGTCCTGACTTAATCTAAAACTATAGCACTTGGGAAGTGGAGGCAGGAGAATTTCTGAACTAGCTATGCAAAATAGTGAGATGCTATAGCAAGAGCAAAAGGTAAAAGAGATGGAAGGGAGGGAGCTGGAGTGGAGGAAAGGAGAGAGAGAGAGAGAGAGAATTTGATTTTGAAATTTGATGATTGTGGTGACTTTAACTGTAAACTAGTAATACCACAGAATCTCCAAAAAGCGAGTCTTATGGAGGAATCCTTCAGATCATGTTTGCCTATAGACATATCTATAAGATCTCTGATTGCTTTAACTTATGTAGAAAAACTCAGGCTGAAAGAAAACTGCATTATTCCCTGGTTCTCGGCCCTGGAGTATACAAGAGTAAAGAAAGCTAGCTGAGCACTAAACCTGCAAGTGTTTATTTTCTCTCTGTTCTTGACTGTGAATATGAGTAGCTGCTTGAAGTTCCTGGCTTGATTTCCAACAACAATGGACTGTAACATGGGGTTTACTCTAAATTAAACCTTTTCTTACCTAAGTTGCTTTTCATCAGGACATTTTATTTATGAAAAAGAATGTCACAGAACAATGGCTAAATATGTTGCTCCCTAATTGCTTTCGGCAGCAGAGTATAAATAGCCAGTTAAACACAATTTGTGTCGGACAGGTTGGTAAAAAGTTTAAAACAGCAGACACTTCATAGGTGAGCATAGAAAACTGATATGAAGAAGAAAATATGTTTTATGACTTTGAAAAACTGAAGAAATAGCTAGAAGTATGTTGCTAGAGACCTTTCATATTTCCCTACTTAGTGTTTGACTATTAGAACATTAATGGAATCTAAGAGTTCTATAGTTAGTCTTTGGAATGTACTGCATCCTTGCCACTTTATATAAACTTTTGTAGAGTTGGTTTTAGGTTCACACATTTGATAGATTGTTCTCTGGCGAAGACTGAATTTTCCCCATCACAAACTTAACATACAAACTTAACATAAAACAACCAATCTCAAGAAATATCTTTAGCTATGTGCCTCTTGCCAGCTTTTAATCTATGTGAGGCATCTATCTGACTGTTAGCCCCATCCATTTCACCCTATACTTTATTCAACAAAAATCTCCTTGAAATATAATGGATAAGAAGCCTAAGCAATTTTATTATTTTTTACAATTTTATCCTTTATTTTTATGTGTGTTTGTGTTTTCTTGCATATCTCTTTGCATATATCTCTTGAATATCACCACATGTGTGCAATACCAAAAGGAAACAGAAGAGGTTGTCAGATCCCATGGGACTGGTGTAATAGTGGTGAGCCATCCTGTGAGTGCTGGAACTCAAACCTGGGACTTTTAGAAGGAAGAGAAGCCTGTGTTCTTTTGTTTTGTTTAGGTTTTCTGTTTGTTTGTTTGTTTTTTCAGACATGGTTTCTCTGTTATAACTCTGGCTGTCCTGGACCTCATGCTGTAGAATAGGCTAGCCTTGAACTCACAGAGATCTGCCTGCCTCTGCCTGATGAGTGTTGGGATCAAGGGTGTGCACCAACTCCTCCGAGCAAAGTCAGTGTTCTTAATTACTAAGTCAAGTTCCCAGGCCCATCTGTTATTGTTTCGACTCTTAGAAGCAAAGATAGAATTCAGGACCAAGATAGAATTCATTAGGTGTCTTGCTCAGCTTCAAATTGACTCACTCTTCTAGTCTGATACTGAGTTCTGCTGAGCTGCCTCTGTGACTTTGTGTCTTTCCCCCAGCCTGCCTACTTCAGACTGCTCACCTCATAATGCCTGTTATAACTGACTCTGCTATAACTGACTCTGCCTAAACTGAAAGCCTGTTTTTATATATCGTGAGGGTTGGATGTGTCCTCTCTGATTCATTCTGCTAACTCTTCCTCTGACTAGTCTCTTTGTCTGCTCTTCAATCTAACTCAACTCAGATTTCATTTCCTGTGTGACTGTGACACCTGAGGTCTGCTTCCTATGTCTGCTTCCATATTCTGTTTCTGTCTTAGGGATTAAAGACATAGACCACCACGTTAGTTTTAAAGATGTTTGCCTTACTGTTTTTGCTTGTGAGTACGAATATTCTTAAAATTCTTTCTACGTTCCATCTAGACCACAGAGGTCTCTGGATGTGATTCATTTATATAGACCCCTGGAATATAGACCTATCCTGTCTTTCACACAGGCATATTCCTGTACAGTGCCTTACCTCTGTATTCCTGTATCTTCACAAACTATTCCTATATCTGCTTCATATAATTTCTATACACTTATTTAGAATTTTAGGATTTTTATGATATTCCATCAGATGATTTTCTATAATTCTATTTGGCTATCATAGTTTCTAATATTTAAATCTTGACAGGATGTTTTGCCTGTAATAATTCTTCCACTACTTATACAGGTCAAGAAATTAGCAGAAATCTTAAAAATTATTTTATTCTGACAGGCAGTCTTTACTGTTTCTTTTTCTGATTTGATGACATTTAGAGAATGATCTCTAATAATCAAGTTTCTTTTGAAGAAGATAAACGCTGTGTGTGTGTGTGTGTGTGTGTGTGTGTGTGTGTGTGTGTGTGTGTAGAAAGTGTTAGGATTTAACATGATAGGAGTTAGGTATTGGGGCAGTTTAAACATGGCTACATACACACTGCAGAAGCAAGCCATACTAGTACTTCAAAGAAGTTGAATGCCTGAGTTGTCATAGTCTTACAATGAAGGACTGTAAGTTTCTGTTAGGGTCAGTACAGTTCAGATAGTGTTGGAAGACCAACAAAACTGGGATTTAATGTCCGTGGGCAGAAATAGCAAACATAATTAATTATACTTATTCAACATTTGAACCTATAGTCACATTGAAATTCTGCCTCTTTCTTTGCCTTTCATCAGGCACTAGCCTATGAGATTATGTTAAAGAAATTTAGGTTTGATCTCTCTCTGTCCTATCACTATGTCATGAGTGAATTCTTTTTAGAAAAGGCATATAGATGTACTCAAGTGTTGATCTTCTCATTCCTAAATACTTCTTATTTTGTCACTTGATAACTAACACTATCAGATGACCCATAAGTCTTCCAAACATTTGCTGATTAAACTTTTTTCAAATTTAGTCAAAAAATAGTCACTACTCAGAAATAAAAATGTACAATAGCTTTCAATAGTCAGATCTCTGAACTTCATTCCTCTCAACTGGGAAGCCTAAATGCCAGGAAGCCTCTATTTGGAGGATGGATGGAGCCAAATTTTTTGGATTTTTAGTTCAGCCAATCTCCTGAAAATTTCTCTTTCTTGAAATAAATTTAGAAGTAAGTAGGTATCATCAGAATTGGACCATATGACTAGCAGAGAAAACAAGAGGTAGCAAATATTTTACAGCACAGTCTTTCAGTTGCATTTTATACTCTAAATATTTAATATAAAGCACTATAAAAAATTATTTTTGATTAATGGTTTCTTTCAAATTATAGTCCTATTGTATATCATCATAATGTATAAAATAATAAAAGTTTATAATAAAATAAATATAAAATAAAATTCCTTTGTAAAATATAAATATATTATATAAATAATTCTAAGAGACAAAAATGATGTCAAATAAGTTCACTGTTTTATACACAAAAGAAAAGTAAGGAAAGAGTGTCAAGATACACAAAATACTTGATATCCATAGGTAAATTGATTTGCATTTAAGTTAAGTTTAGATAAACAGTAAAATGAATTTCAATATCTCTAACATTGATTCATAACCCTGTGAACAAACACATGGCATTTAAATTTTCTTGCACTTTCATTTTAATAGGTCAATCTCAGAATAATACCAAGTTATTCTGTGTTTGGTTTATATGGTGAAGATTTAATGTTTTAATTCAATGTTTAGTAAAATCAAAGTAAAGGTGATTGTTGGAACTTTACTAGGGATAAACACTTTTGACAAACGAAACAAAAAGCAACACTTGCTTAATATTTGACTATGCTTATATTTATCAAAGAAAGAATGCAGCATACATACAAAGATTTAATAATATTACAATGAGTATTTAAAGGAACTTTAGATAATTCATTATAGATATTTCACAGATTGGTCAAATGCAAATAAAACATGAATTTAATAATTAATTTTAATAAGTGTGTTTCACAAAACTTTAAAAATAATTTTTTTTTGAACTGAAGAAAGAGTGATACAAATTTGCTACTATGATTTCTGGAAATTCAATATTTGAAACAGTAGAAAGTATATGTTTTCACTAAAATATGTGAACTTAATAGCATATAATCCCTAAAACAAATTTTAGTACTATTCACACTGCAATTTGAAGACAAATATATATTTAAAACTATGAAAATAAATTAAAGGTAGCACATACTTTATTTGTAAGACAGAACCTATCTCTAAAATAAGATATTTTGTTTAAAATTCACAGTCATTTGTGTTTTACAGATGAATAAAGTGCAATACAAATCTCAAGCAAAAGAAAACAGAGTTCCATTGCATAATGCGAATTTTTTTCTCAGAAGTCACTGTATATCTGACACTGACTCTTTCTGAGCTCTGCTTCCTGTCTTCCAAGCCCTGGGATTAAAGGTGTGCACCACCACTGCCTTATGAATACTGGAATAAAAGGTACTTATTAACATTATTTCTACCCTAGAAAAGCCATGCTGCCAGATTAAATGATTAAATATTCCTCTACAGAGAGCACAGAATATCTGTTTTCATGGCTTTATTTAAAGGACGGGGCTAATGCTTGGAAGAGGTTTCATACTGCATAAATGTACACACATACATACACCACACACACGAGAGAGAGAGAGAGAGAGAGACAGAAGAGAAGAGAAGAGGAGATAGATGTATCAGGAAAGTGATGTTTGATTAATGGTTATGATCCTTGATATGAGACTTAACAAAATTAGTTTCTTTTATATAATAAACAAACTATTAATCTGTACATATACTGTAAGTGATACAGTTTAAATGGTTAAGCTGTCTGGTTTCCAAATGTTAAAACTAATCTTTAATTCAATAAATAACATTTAGATTTGGAGTCTTTGGGAAGGAGTATGTAAATAATTATCTTATAAGGGAGGTCCAGGTACTCTATTGTGTTTCCTGCCATGTATAGTTACAGAAAGAAAGTTTAGTTTATGCACAGGTATGTGAATCTTCCATTAATCCCAATATTCTGGATATTTGATCTGTGACTTTGCTAATTTTTGCAAGATACCCAGTATGTTATATTTCTCAAAGTAACCTGATAAGGCTAAAATAATTTTTGATTTCAAGAGAAATTTGTGAAAGGTGTTTGAACTCTCTGAACTTCAATTTTGTGATATGATACAATGAATATGATGATTATTTGGCTATTTTTAACTATGAAGGATGTAACACATGAAAATGAATATGATAATAATTCAGATACAATTTCATATTGTTCATAACTACAGAGAGCATTAACAGGTAAATAGTCAATGACAAAAAAGAAATATTCTCTACACACTGTCTAGTCATAGGTCTCTGTGTTGATCACCATCTACTGATAGAAGGTTTGTCGATAAGGACTGAGTAAGACACTGATCTTTGGGTTTAGTATGATGTCCTTAGCTGTTACTTCATTACTCTGTTCACATAGCATGACAATATTTGTATGTTTGACCCTAGTTAGGGTTCCATCTCAGAGAATGGACCTCATATTCAACCAAAACTTGGTAGGTTACTGTAAGAACATTTCTACCAATGTTGCACCAAGTTTTATTTATTTTTTCTACTAGTAGTGTGAACTGACTTTTAGTGTCAATGATGATAGGAGAGTGAAGCATCTAGTTGGGAAACAACTCTATTTCTGTATGTCTGATGACATAAGTGGTGTCTTCAGCAATAGGACCTTATAGTAAAATTCTGGAGTGTAACAAGGACCATTGGAAATAGCTTGTACTGTTGGGGCAGTCTGTCTATGGTCTCTTCTTAATCACAGACAATTCTTTAGTCCCAGCTGACAAGAACCTACAATAATTCAAAATATTGGAAAAATTGAGAGGGTCTGTAAGGGACTCTCAAATTTCCCACCGAAACTTCCATAAGCCATATCTTATCGTCTATATAATAATGCAATTATATTATCTTCTTCTACATTTGAAAATAATAATAATAAATAAATAATAATAATAATAATAATAATAATAATAATATTGGTAATGATAATATATTCAGAAATATTTGAACCCTCAATGTCTCTTCCACCATGATTTCCCATAAAATACACTGTCCGTTTTTCAAAACAATACTCTACTCCTTGAACTCATTTCTACCTTAGAGTTTTATCATTTTTTACATCTTACAGCACTCCATCACTGAGGGAATTCAAGGAGGGAACTCAAGTAGGGAAGGAATCAGGAGGCAGAATCTTAAGCAGAAGGCATGGAGTAGGACTGCCTAATTGGCTTGACTCCCGTGGCTTGTTCACCTGCTTTTTTACATAGGACGATCAGCCAAAGGGTGGTAACTCTGACAGTTTTCCTCCCCACCCATGTCAATCCTTAATCAAAAGATTCTTACAAAAAAGTCAAGACGGAAACATTTTCTTAATTGAATTTTTTTCCCAAATATGTCTATGTTTCTTTAAAGTTGACAGTAAACAACTAGCACAAATGTTTCTAAAAGTAGGATTAAGATCATTCAAAATCTCAAATTCTTACACTTATACGGTCAAATCCTAGTATATATTATCGCAGCAAAATGTATAGGGACTTCAGAGTGTCCAAATTGAATACTAAAGTAAATGTGTCTTTATATATGTTGTATCCAGCATCAATGACTTATTTTTCTTTTTATTGAATTACTTTCATTCCTGTGAATTTGCTATCATTTCTCACAAAAGAAAACAATTCAGTGTCACGTTGAAATCTTTCCTAGTCCCATCTTCACTCAACACATCTTGGCTGCACACAGGAAAGAAACTTATCCAAAAACACTCTCTGTCATGATGCTTTGCCTGCCTCAAGCTCAAAACAATGGATCCAGTTAATCTTGAAGTAGAACCACTGAAACATCGAGGTAAAATAAATCTTACTTCCTTTTAAATTGTTTCCTTCTTATATTTGTTGAGGTGACAAAAATCCGACTACTGGAATTATAAGCCTCAATATTTGATTAATTTTAGTTTGAATGTGTCTGAACATTTATAGGTAAAATAAACTTTGAATCAGAAAGTAGTATGGACACTTGTAGATTATTTTACTTAATGCATGGGTTTATGAAAAATTGATCTGGAATTCTTACAATCAGATCTGAAGAACCTGGATCCTAAATGGCAGCGTTAAATTGCAGGAATAAAAATGAAAACACTGGTTTAATGTTCTCATCTGAAATAATATGATTTCCTGTTCCGTAACTGTGCATACTCTAGTATATTTGGTCTTGCAAGACTTGCTTCTGATGAAAACTTCGGATACTAACAAGAAAGATGGAATCATATATGATTCATGAGTATTTATTTACACTTGGCTCATGTAGAGGAACATTTATTTTTTTGAATATTATGAAGCATCCCATTTTTTCCTTGTAATTACCATTTCCCATTAAAGTCAGTATCATCACACAAATCTTTACCCTAAAAATGAATTTAAAAAATGAAATTAACCAGAAAATTATGCAGTGAGATTCTCTCAAGCTGCAGTTTATTCTTAAGGCAGAAGCAGAAGTTCATAATTTGAGATTTATGCTATGAATTCTAGATGTAGGTGTTGGACATAAAAGAAATTATGCAACAAAAGTGCTGAGTGAATAAATTTAAAATAAATAACAATTTTATGCTAAATAATAGTTTAGTGTATTATTTCAAATGAGAAAGTTTCAAAGTTATGATCCTAGCAATAAGTGATCATGATTGTACCTTAGAAAAATTCAGTATAAGACAAAATACAATATCTTTTAAATATTTATGTTAAAAATCCATATGAATATTTACACAAATAAAGTCTATAAATATCCAAGCAATTGAAGATTTATTTATAATATCTGGTTCATATTTTGTTATACTGAACTGATAATTTAAGTACGCAATGGAGATATTTCTTTTTAACTCAAGTTAAATGCTTGTACTATTTAAAGTATTTGCAAAGTGCACCATTATTAATGAAGATTTCAACTATTTTCATGCTTTTTGTACACAAACTTTTATAATGGTAGTTTTACCATGGTAGTTGTAAAATATTAATCTTCACTATATACTGTTACATACTAGGGAATCTATGATTAATAAAAACAATATAGAATAAATTAATTTTCACTGCTTTTTTATGTTATTTGTTTAAATACTGAAAGATGAAAGATACTCTGCTATTTTTAAAGATGCCTAAAATAGCATTTGATTCATTAAGTTTATCATGCCCCCCAGGGAGATTATCTTATCCATGCTAATTGCTAAACCTTCCTACTTTGACCCACTTTATTACATCTCAGAGTTTAACAATGTTTTGTACCACTTGCTGGTAAGTAAAATTTAAGGAAAATGACATACACTAAGCATTCAAAGTTTTTAATTAAAAATATTTCTAACAATTAAAAATGAAATTTTATATAAAATTCTTATTTTTTAGTGAGTTACATGAATTTTTGTGAAAGAAGCAAATTTATAAACTCTAAAAATGTTCTTTAATAAATATATTAATGGGTTTTAATTAATGTGCTTTCACATATTTTATGCTTATTTTCTTTTTTGTTTTTTCATTGGATGGCAGCTATATTCCTATACAACTCACAGAAATAACAGGGTCATGCTGGTCTCCTTGTACTTTAGAAAAAAATGATCTTTCATATAGTAGGGAAAGCTCAGTGTTTTGAGACACAAATAAATAATACCTTTTATCTCTATGGGATGTGTTCAGGAATTACAATTAGTAACTGAGGTGGGAAGAGCAATTCCTGTACATACTGTAGTTTTTTCACATATACATATCTATGATGAATGTTTATCTTATAAAGTAGGGACCATGAAGAACTACTAATAAAACAATTATAATAAAATACATGTTTACAAATGCATGTTTGAATTGTTTATTGACTTTTAAAAATGTAATATTTTTGAATAGTGACTTACCATACGAGCTGATGGACAATGACACTATAGTTTGTGAAGTCTACTGCAGATCCCTCTAAAATTCTTCATATAACTATTGCATTGCTGTTTGCCTCAACATATAAGAGTACAGAAATAAGGGAGATATGTTGAGGTGAGTGCATAAAACCATTAGCAGAATTTTTAATATTGTACTTAGCATTCTGATTCCTAATTTCCTTTATCTTGTTGTATCTGATTTTTCTGGCTTAAGTGCTTTTGTGCTGAACTATCTTGTGCCCAAAAAACAACTCTGTGGTAATATAAATTAGTGTTTACAACACTTATTCCAATGCTTTCTACACCCTTTATTCCTCTAGCAGATGTTCACAAATCTCTGAACTAACTTTATTCAAAACCACCACAAACTGCAACATTCCAAATATCCTTCATTTTCTGAATTGCAAATCAAATAAAGGTAGTTGAACCACAGGAATAACACTTTAGCATTATAAAATAGGGAATCATTGACAAGTACAACAGTCCAGATGGATTCAAAGGGCAGTACAGTGGATAAGATCTAATAACATAAGACTACAAAGTATATGGTTACATTTTAAAAGCAATAGAATTTTAGATATTGGAGCCAAATTATTGGGTATACTGATGCAGGAGCAATGTGACCTTGGCAGTCAGAGGAATGGATCTTTAAGAGGGTACATTCTTGTTTCAATAGGCATTTCTCCAATAAAATACATCCACAGCCAATAGTTCTGACAAAGTTTAGGAGATGTAGGTTCAAAATGTATTTTTCATTTAAGATGAATTATAACACAGTTACGTCCCAGAATTTCTTGGATTGGAAGGAAAACTTAATTGTATTTGTAATTAAATATTATGTTAAGTTGTAAGGAACTTAAAACTTGTGATGGATCAAAAGTTAAAACTTAACTAAAATTAATAATTATAGACTGAAGTTAATGTTATGCTTTCTCTGGCCTTTTAAGGTCAAAGAAATAGGCATGTTGATTGTGACAAATGGGATTATCTTTTTTTGAGTGACTCATAAGTCAAATTTGCCTTGCTCTTCTTGCATTCATTATAGACACTCAGCAAGTATCTCTCATTTTAGGCAGAGAATACAGAGAAATGGATTATAAGGGATCAATTAAATGTGTCACAGTATTAATAGTCTTTGTAATTAATATACATTAAAGTGTTCACAAGTAAGCATTTAAATAGAAGATTATAGTAATCTATCATATAGTAACATCATATATCATATACATATCATATATAGTATCTATGGCATAACCATATAGATACCATATATGTGTATATATGGGTGTGTATACATATATATGTTATATATCATATTATAGAGTAATCTATCATTTGAAAGATATTTAATTAATATTAAAAAACTATTTACAATTAAGGAAAGATTAAAATGGAGGCTATAACTGCTTTTAAAATTAAATGGGGGATAACATGATGTTGCAGTTATATGGAGCCGTGTTTTATCTGAAAAATATTCCATAATTTTTACATCAATGCACTAAGAAAATAAACACATTAAGCATGATGATAGGATTCAAAATTAACATCCAAATACTTTTAAAAGTGCTCAGCATCCTTAGTCATCAAAGAAGTGCAGATCAAATGTACTTTACAATTCCATCTCACTCCAGTCAGAAAGGCTGTCATTAGGAATGCAAATGTTGGCATCAGTATTGTAAAGGGGGGAAACTCTTAAACGCAAGCTGTATAAGCAATTGCAGCCAATTTAGACATCACTCTGAAGCTTTCTCAAATATAATATAACTCAACTATAGCCCTCCTTGACATATACCCCTTAGAACTTTATATCCTACTACACTGATACTTCAATTGTCATTGACTCTCTATTCACTTTGTCTAATGTATGGAATCAGCCTTGATGTCTATCAGTCTATCAATAGACGAATAAATAAGATGATTCAATAAGGTATAAATGCAAATGAAATATTATACAGCTGGAAAGGAAAATGAAATCATGAATATATTATCTTCAAATGTTTTGTTTGTGCATTTAACTCCGAGTACAATCAGAAGTTATGAAATTACAAAGGGGCAATTATGGAAGGGAATGTGAAGAGAGGGGACACAATAGCTTATAAGTAAAATTGAAGTTGAGCAGTAGAATTCTGGGTATTGAAAGGCTAAATTAATAAGAGGCATAGGATAAAGGAGAAATCAGTGGGTCAGGGTTAGGACTTAAAAAAAAGAAGGAAACCATATGGATGCCTATTATCTTGCAATACAACTGAAAAGTATAATTAAAAGGATAGTAGAATGCATGTAACCTTAAAGAATAAGTGTAGGGGAAACTTGGGCTTAAGATATTAGTCAGGGGTGGGGCCTGAGAGAGGGAGTAGTAAGTGGGCTTATCTAAATTAAGGCTATATAGAGTAACCTCAAGGAAGCCAACTATTTATTAATCTAATTTCAAAATATTACTTTATATAATGAGTTGAAATGGCAGTAACTTGTACAGGAGGATAATGGCACTATCAGAAGACATGGGCCATTACTGAAAATCACAGTGCAAAGCATAAGATAGCTCTCTGTAAATTTTTTGTCACTTGGACCCCAGTGGAATCCAAAAAAGCACAAACTATTCCCACTGCCCTTGGTTACCCACTCTAACTATATCTACAACCCCCTTGCTGAAGACATTTTTATTGCAGAACATAGAAAAACAATCTCAAGCTAATGGACCAACTTCCTCCCTGCTAGAAGCTTCTGTGTAGGACACTTGGAAAGAAAGGAAATTAATGGAGGAAACATTCTTGCCCAACAGTGGACCCTAAGTTGCAACTACAATTTAGAAATACAAAATTACAAGACAAGATGACGACTGGTGCAATGGTGTCTCACAGCTAACAGGGGAATTATCATTTTCTGATTGAATTTGAGTCCTGTTCCATAGGAGGCAATTTATATGCCTGATATTATAATCCTGGTCAAAAGTCAAGGATGTCATAGGCCTTAAGACAGAACTAGCTTTGCCATTGTGATTTCAACAAATGACCACAATGTTAAATTCTTTCTAAATATGTATGTTTATATCCACAGAAAGCTGCTCTTTAGTGATTAGTAATTGTAGATATAGATGTAAGTGTTGCTTTATTAATTATTTTTCTCTTGGGTTTATGGAAAAAGGCAGTTTATTCTTTGGCTAATTCAAACCCCTGTCCTAAAGGGTTTCAGCCTCTGTACAATCTTATCTTAAACCTAGACCTAGAAGGCTTCAGCCTCCATACAATTTAATCATTAATATTCAAGCCCGAACGTAGAAGGCTTCAGTGTCTATGCATCTTATCTGCAAACCTAAAGCTAGAACATCTCAGCTTTGGAGACTATTAACTGAGCTCACTCTGACTAGTTGTTTTCTGAACTACCTCTTTTCACACTGATCTGTACTGTAAATTCAGAATTGTGAATCATAAACAATCTGATTCTGACTCTCTGCTTGTTTTGGACTGTCTCTGTTCTTCTTAGCTTCTCCTTTGGTCCTCCTGTGAGCTGACTGAACTCAAACTGCCTGACTGAACTAACTCTCTGAGATTTGCCTCTTGTATGCTTCCTATCTGCTTCCACCTTGCTCTTTCTCTTTCTCTGAGCTTTACTCTCTGAACTCTGCTTCCACACTTTGCTTCTACTCTCTGCTTCTCTCTACTAAGCTCTCCTGCTGAATTTGGATTAAAGGCATGTGCCACCACTTCCTTCTGAGTTGGGATTAAAGGCATGTACTACATTGACTTAAACACAGAAATCCCTTTCACCTACCATTAGCACAAATAAAGGATAGGTTTGGTCTAACTAACATTCTGCATTTCATCCAGATCACACAAGCCTCTGAATGTGAACTCTTCATAACAGGCCTTTGGACAGGATCCCTTCCTAACTATCACACAGAACTTTCAATATTATCGTTTGTTAGTGCAGCCATGCTGCTGAGTTAAAAGATTAAATGCTCCTCTACATAAATATTCCTCTACAAGCAGTCAACACTGATGTACATAGCTGATCAAAGTGCAAGATAGAAAAAGAGAAATTAGTCTTCAGCTCTAAATAGGACATTTTTATCATCCTCCTAACCATTGCTAAAGCTCAGGGGAAATGTGGAAATAGGAGGTAGAAAGAATGTCAGAGCTATAGGATGAGGAGTATGCCGTGAAATGCAGTCTTCTGGGGAATATATGGCTGCTGCACTCATGGATTCACACTATCTCTGTTTACCTGCATTAGAGGTACAAATAATCAAGCCAGTCAAAACTTGGACATTCATGGGTGAGTTGAAATACAGATTCTTCCCTCTTATTGAACAGTTACTGCAGTTGATAGTTGCTGGGGGAGAGAAAGCCATTCTTCTTTGAGTGTGCAGCCCTTAGTAGGCTCCACAAGCTGCAATGGATAGTCCTATAGTCATTTAATAGGTACAATATTACTGGGACTTATTGGATCATCAAACAATAAGACATAAAATGTTCATGGAAAGGTGATAGAAGAATAGCAAAGGGGAATTAGAGGGTAAGGAATGGGGAGTTTATATGATTCTCTTTCATTCAATACATATATAAAATATTCAATGAATTAAAAAAAAACAGCAGCAGGAATGAAACTATGCTACAAATTTAAAGTACTAATATAATCTTCTTTCTAGCTTCATTTCAACAGAAGATATTCCCAGTACAACCCAATTTCCTTGCAGATAATTTCCACATATACAAGGCATACACCTAGATTACTATCATACTAAAATGTATATGTAAGACCTAGCTCCAACATCCATGACAAAGTCAAATATAGGGAGCTCAGGCCAAAGCTTAGATGTAATGATTCACATAGTGTACCCCTTCTGCCTAAAAGTTTAAGTACACACTCATTGACATTTGTATTTCAACAACATAACAAATGATTATAATGTTTTAACTTATAAGAAAATGCCATTCAGAAAATAAATATGTTCTTGCCCTCTCCAAAATGAAGACATGCAAAATTGTAACTACTGTAAAATAAATATTCAAAAGGTATTGCCTTATTAAATTTTACAATATTAGAATAGTTTATTACTAAACACTGTTGAATATGTTTATCCTCATCTAAAATTTTGTAATATAACAAGAAGCAGTAGATATGGCTAAATACTTAATTCAAAGGAACTTATAGCTAAGATGGATTGAAAACTGCATGTGCATGTTGGTGAAAGACAAACAATGATTTTAAAATGGAGTCTATTTCTATAAGAATATGAACATAGCAAAAAGGGAAATAAAGATAAGTGAAATCTCTAAGAAGTAGCCAAAAGCATTTGTACATCATTGGCCACCTGCATTATGCTATTTTTATTGAAACATGGTTTGTACCTGAGGAGGTATCATTCCCTTCTACACATTTCTGCTGCACACAACAAAGTTCAGAGTGACTGCTCAAAGCTGGTTAACTCATAGTTGCAGAGAAAGCCAGAAGAGGGAAGAATGAGACAGAAGACACTTGAGCATGAAACTGAGACTATGTAACCGAACCTGGGGTAAACCGATTGAGAAACCACTAGCCATACCATCACTTGTGCGAGTCTCAATATTGTAATACAAGAAGGGTGCTACTAAACATGACTCTTTCTTGCATATGTGTGCAGCCAGGGAGATAATATCAGTTGCATGAGTATATACGCCTTTCCACACCCTAGAAATTCCTATAAGGGAGGAAAAAGATTCCCAGACATCAAACACAAGTAGCAACTGCCTGTTGTATAGACCACTGCAGCTTGGGGAATGCCAGCAGAACACTGAGCTATACACATAGAAATGTCCACCACCAAGAAAGACAAACTAATTCTTGGATGCAGAGATTAACAGCCTTTGTGTATTTGCAGACTTCTGCTAAAGACAATGGAAGCAGAGGGAGAAACCACGTGCATGTCAACTAGGAAGAATTACTAACTGATATTCTAAGAACTTTTAATTCTTTTTTTAAATTTACACACACTATTGTGCTTCAGTTCTTTAGCTGTGGTGATTTTAGCATGTCTCACATAAAATTGACTTTTATTTTGGTCTCTCTTTTCCTCTGCTCCTACTCTAAGGTGTTTTTTCTATTACTTCTCATACCACTAACCCATATACATTACTTCTCATTCCTGTTTATTCTCTATGTTCTTCTTTCTCCATCTCTTTATCATTTTACTTCCAAATTATTAATATACTAAGCACACAAATCTATATAAACTGTAGTTTTCCAATCATACCAGAATTGTTGCCAATCAACTACATGTTACTGCAATTAGTCCCAGATCTTCCTTCTTGCCTTCTTTATTTTATTCTACTTCTTTTCACTTTGACTCGTTTTAAATGTTATTATCCGTGGCTATCATTTAATCAGCTGGTTTTGTTGTGGCTGCTATTGTTTTGCTTTGTTTTGTTGTATATCTTAGATAGACAATGGTTTGATAGATATGTTTTCTTCTGCACCAGTCATTTCATCAACTTTACGACTCATCAGCTTAATTCTGCAGTGACATTTTAGATGGTAATTTTTAATCATAATGTGACTATTGTAAAGACATCAGTCTTTTGATTAACTTCCCTCCGTTGTCTCTATTCATACAGTAGATGAACAGATGTGAGCAGCAGCTCAAGAAAATACCTGAGTTCAGATTTATTTTCAGATACCTGTACCACACTGTGATTTACTACATATTGGTCCCAAGACACAGTACACTTTCATATCTGGTGGTTATTCAAAAGGGGACATTATAGGAATTAAAAATAGATGGTCATCGCTATAGCCTATATATCTATTCTCTAGTAATGCACTTTAAAATTAACTTCTCCAGAAGATTAATGACTCATAGAATCCCCCTTATTTGATATTTATGAGTCATGATATGAGTACTACAGGAGTTCTTACTGGTGATGCATCAGGATGTAAGCTTATCTTGCTAGGTGATGTAATGTGAGTATTTCATGTGATCATTAGAGGCTGAGCAATATTTAGTCTCCCCCCATATCTCTCTCCCTCCCTGCCTTGCCCCTCATTCTCTTCTTTTCTCCCTCTCTCTTTCTCTCTCTCTCTCTCTCTCTCTCTCTGAATTTTCCATTCTGCAATAACCTACCTTCATGAAAGTTGTCTCTGACATTTGGGGATCCTGCTCACAAGGATTTCTCTGACAGCCTTTTCAGGGATGTGGAAGGCTCACCCATGTTCTTGTGTCACTGATGTTCTCTCATTGGCTGCACACACCTACATGAAGATGTCATGCTCAGCAGCATTATTTCTCCCTTTGGTTCAGATGTCCTTTCTTGGATCCTTACTTTTGTTTGATCTAAGAAAATTAAAAAGAAAAGAATGAGCTGTGTTTGCTTTTTAATTTTAAATGCCAAGAAAGTTATAAAAGCACTTATAATTTGGAAAATAATTTCATTATCTAATAAATGAAATGTTTTAAAAGTGAATAACCAAGCCATTTTAAGCTATTAGCTTAAAATGTTCATACCTATATAAATCATGCAATAGCTTGTATTTTATAGTATAAATGACAAAAGTCTACAGCTAGACTTGTGTAACTTTAGAGACTTCATTCTTTGCAGTGAGATAAACAGATCTCCTTGGACTAGTAAAATGAACCTGATGTTGCTATTTCTTTGAAGCACATGTAAAAAACATCTTAAAAAAGGAAAAAAAAAGCAGAATCTGGTGGTTCTTGATATGATGTGTCGAGGTCAAACACTCCTGAGTTTGAAAGAACTAATTTTAAAAGTAATAGGTTAGGTTGAACCTTATACTAAATTAATGCTTGTCATATCATTTAAGAAAGGGAACATGGTGACAATGATTAAAATAGTTCTTACAGGTTGTGTCATTCTTCTGAACAAATACTTAACCATATTGTAGAATATGATACAGTCTCTTCTTCTCTTGGTAGTTGTATAAACTAGTTGTTACTTCAAACTCTATTTTTGTCACATAACATATATTCTTTTAAACTTAATATGTCTCTATACATTGAAGCACCTATAGGGTTAGTTAGATGCAAAATGAACAGCATACTTCTATTGGAATAGGCAATTAGAGGCAAATCACCCTGCACATGAGATTGCAGAAGGTAGTGAAGTACGTGATAGAAAAACAAAATATGGTGAGTCCAAGGAAAGAAAAGACGAGAGGTGAATGCCACAAGAGTGCTTCAGAAGATGTTGCTGAACTCCACAGTTATATACATTACTGTAACAAAGAGCTTGAGTATCAATCAGAGATTGTAGGTGGACATAGACTATATTCATGTCCTCTATAAGAAAATCCATTCTCTCTGTTTATCTGTTTCTCTCTCTCTCTCTCTCTCTCTCTGTGTGTGTGTGTGTGTCTAGCATACATTCACACATGTGCACACACACACACATACATATACACGCAGTCCTGGGCAGTATAGACATATATGTAAGTATACACGCCTTCCTATGATCCTCACTAATAAATAACTCAGAAAAATATAATAACATTAAAATGTAAATCTATCAACTTGGAAAGGACTTATAGAAACTATTAAATTTAAATACACAAAACAGAGTTTATCACATTTTAAAAGAAGAATAAGTTGATTTTATCAAAGAAATGTGATAAATTCAAACTTCCTCTTTCTACTGTTTTTTATCCACAGCAAAAACCTCAGCCTTGAAAAACCCAAGTAATCAACTGAAAATAATTAAAGAAAGGTAATATTTGATTAAATGTAGATAATACATATGAAATACATCCAATACTTTTTAATATGTTAATATATGCTTTCCACAGCCCAAGGGAGCCAAAAGACAGACAAGAATAGCTGTATAAAGACTGAAAGAACAAACACAATACCAAATACAAAATACAAAATAATGAAACTTCACATAGCTAAATGGCTCTTGTGAATGAGGCCAAAAGGGAGGTTCAGTTTAACATTTTCTGTAATTTTCCTCTATGTAAAAAGGAGCTTGCTTACAAATGAATATGTGCTGTTTTACTTTCATTAATTTTGATTTTCAGAGAAAATAAAATAGTGTTCTGAGAAGACATAACTAAATAATTAATGAAGTGATTAGCAAAGCATAGGAGATTAATGGTGACATTTTAAATCTTGCAAATGTGCAAAAGTAAACATGATTTATGCTTTCTTAGAGGTGTATTAAAGCAAGAGACACTGCATGTGGAACATACACACCACGAAGAGCATGTGGTATTCAGAAAAGTGGTATGAAGAAGTCTTAGGACATGCAGTAATTTCAAGAAAAAACAGGACATGGTGTCTTAGTCAGTTAATCAATCTGGATATACTGGGTAGCTTTAGTAGTAGATATTCATTTCTAACAAGCCATCATATGAAGGCTAGCATATGAAGAGTCAGGGTGCAAGCATAATTGGGCTATAGTAAGGACCCTCTAAACTGCATGAAAGGTAACCACATATTTGCTATATCCAATAAGGCAGGTAGGAAGAGGGGAAGTAAGGAATAGAAAAAAAAAAGGAGATAAACGAGCAAAAGAGTCTGGCATTCTTGATTCTCCCTTAACTGAACTTACTCTCTCACTGAAAACCTTACCTTTATTCTTACATCCAAACTTAATTGTTATCTAAGTCTTCCATAAAAAGGACTTGGAGTTTAGCATATTAATATTTCTTTAGAAACAAGTATAATTATGTACTCAAGCTTGCCTCAAATATAAGAACCTTCTGTGTATACCTTTAAAGTGCCTCACACCTGTGTTATCCTAATTTTAAAGGGACACAATTCAGTATATAATACCAAATTAACAAAGTTATGCTACTTCTGATTACCATTAAACTTCTCAATTTTGAAGGCAATTAAATTAACTAGTTAAATTAGAAGACAATTAAAAGATAATATTTCATCTTTGTATGAAGTAAGTCAACATAGGAGATAGTGTCACATTAGAAATACTTTAAAGTACAATAGTATTTATAATCACTACCATAAGCCAGTGCTGAAATTTAATGATGGGCATTATATAAAAGAAGGTAATTGTATTCTATCAAAAAAGATGTAAAAGGAATGAAAGTTTTGTATAGTATTTATGAGGGTTTATCTAGTTATTAATCTCAACACAATCACTATTTTGAAGAAGCACTCAATAAGAACCTGACTGAAACAGGTACCTAAACTAATTCTGACTTCAGGAAAAAATGATTATCATTATAATTCATTGTTTTGGTAGTTCAGTTGGAAATTTATATTGTCATATTTGTGTTGAAACTAAAGTGAACAACTCTGTTCTATTACGTTAAATATTTTAAAAAATAGAAAGAAATGAAGTAATATAAATGAAAGGGAAAAATAAGTTTTAATGTGTTAGATAACTTTGTCATGTACAAATACCAAAAAACTCTCGTATCTATATCTATATCTACTAAAATAAGATTGCATATAATATTATATTTAGGAACATATATGTATATACATATATGCATACAATAACCTAACAATTTGTAGAAAAGGAGTCCATAAGTTTGAAGGAAAGTGAGGAGGAATATATGAAAGTGTTTGGAGGGAAGAAAGGAATGAGAGAAGCATAAGCATGAAATCAAATCATAATCAATAAAATAAAAAAGATACAGTTTAAAAATAATACTATATATGTGTGTGTGTGTTTGTGTGCATGCACACACGTGTGTGTGTATGAGTGTGTTTGTGTGTCTGTGTGGAAAATCTTACTGAAAAGTATATCATGCCTAGTAGAGAAATGTAAGCATTTCAGAAATTTATGGAAATATTCTTTATGTTAATTTTAATTAAATTATCTGGAGAATAAGTAATGAGAGAAAGAAGCAACATCTGGTCGGAAACATTAGCAAGCTCATTTTTAAAAAAGGCATTGAAACACACTTACTTGAAACTGTTGCCAAACAACAGGAAGAGGGATTTTTCTCTGGTACTGACACTCCTCTGCAGTTGTTCTATATATCACCTATGGCAACTCCCTTGTAGGTGCAAGTTAGAGTCTGTGTCCTCAATAGCTGCATTCCAAAAGAAAAACAAAATCTAGGCTTGGATTCAAGGATCAGTTGTGTGATGTATGCAGGCAACATGAAAGATTTAAACCTGTATTTCTAAACTATTCTTGTTGCTTTGAATGAGTTGCCCCCATAGACTCATATATTTGAATGCTCAGTCACCAGGGAGCACCACTATTTGAAAGGATTAGAATGATTAGAAGATATGGTTTTGTTGGAATAGGCATAGCTTTGTTGAAGAAAGTGTCATTGAGAGTGGGCTTCCAGGTTTCAAAAATCCATTTCTGGGCCCAGGCTCACTCTCTCTCTACTCATGCATCAGTATATAGTTCACAGCTATTGCTCCAGTGCCTGTCTGCATGCCTTCAAACACCATTCAATAATATGGGCTAAAGTCTAGCTCAGACCTCATTAAAACCTTTTCTTTCCTAAGAGTTTCTTGCATCATGGTGTCACTTCACAGTAATAGAACAGTAATTAAAGAATAACCCCTTGATTATTTTTAAATTTTTATTTTTTTATTTTTTTTCTGTTCAACTTAACATTTTGTCTCATATGTCAAAACCAATATAGATACCACCATCCTCAGATTTCCATTCTTGAATATTCTTTATCAATTTATTTTCATGAGTATAAGAGTTTTATCAAAATCTTACAGATAATAGTTGTAAGAAATTAAGTCTCCAATTTTTTTTAATTTTTTTTTCTCTGATACAACTTATAGAATACATCCCAGCCCCTCTCCTCCCCTTCCTCTACCCCATCCCCTCCCATCTCGCCCAAAATTACCCCATCACCACCCACTAACATCCCCTGTTCTCCACAGAAATATCTCTGTTATTTTATTATCATTTTTAAAAATAAAGTTTAACATAATAAAAACTGATTAATTAGAGAATATTACTTCAGCAAATCCATAGATGGGCATTATAACTTAATAACAATTTATCTGTTTTAGCAATTAGTTTCTGATACCAATTATGTGAATGTCACTCTGAAAAAGAGTGTGAACCAGTTTCTTTTATTTTCACCTTAATAAGTTTTTTATGCAAATTATAAGTTTTCATTTTTGTGTAAAAGTTGTCATTATATAAAAGGTCTTATGTCCTGTGCTTAGAATAGTAAATAAATTCTTCAACATATTCTACAAAATGACTGTAAACTCGTATCAATGACCTTAATCATTGAGGTACAGGTCACTTATAGTTCCAGGTTTTCATGACTGCTCCTGCTTCCTAACAATGATTTATGGCAAGATTTTTTTTCCATTTGTCCTTCACGTATGAGTAAGTTCTGTTCATCAGAATTCACCTTGAGTTCTATTTTCTTGAGAAGGTCAGCTGTTCCTCATATCAGGTTACAAATCCTTTATACATTAATTTAGAAGACACAGCCCAAACTCTCTGGAGGATAATCTTGTATTGAGATTGTCTAGTTTAGACTGAATTTATGGATTTTTAAGAGTGTATTAGAAAACCTGCAGTATCACTGCCTTCAAAATAGGCTAAGATCTGTATTGTAAACCTTCCCTATCCACTGTGCTTCTTCAGGTCATAATCTAGGATCACTCTTTAATTAATATTTGTGACTGTAAAAAATTTCTTGTCAGCTTTGCCTAGAAGATATTGTAATTTCTTAATCTTTTCATTTACTGAATTTTTTTATTATAATTTTGTAATTTTGTAATTTTGGTGATTTCTACTCGAGCCTGCTAGAAGTTTTTCACTCTACTTTTATAAGGTTGTAGTTTTTTACACTGTTGAGTTGAAGTCCTACTTAATTTTTAACAGAAATATTAAATTCTGTAACTACGCACTTAAACATTCCTTCTGCTATATACTATCTTGTTTTATAAAAGTTCTATATTAATCTTAATAAGGTGAAATTTGTTCAAATGTTCCCCAAATCTGTTCAAAAGTCCTATTTTATATAGAAGTCTATTATATTTTTCTTCAAATATTTCCATAATGTCCAATTTACTCTCTTAGGATTTTGTAGTATAAAGATTTGATTTACAGCCAGGCAGTGGTGGTGCATGCCTTTAATCCCAGCACTTGGGAGTCAGAGGCAGGTGGATCTCTATGAGTTTGAGAACAGCATGTTCTACAGTGTGAGTTCCAGGACAGCCAGAATTACAATGGAAAAACTCTGTCTCAAATGCCCTCCTCCCCCAAAAAGGCTTGTTTACATAATTTTCATTTATTTTTACTTTTAAAATACATACTTATTCTAAATTATATATATAATTGTATATATATATATATGTGTGTGTGTGTGTGTGTGTTTAGCCTGAATGTTTTTGTTCATTACTGTATACAGTGCCCAAGGAGACCAAAAGAGGGAAGTAGAATTAGAATTCTGGACCTGAAGTTAAGGATGATTATTAGCTTCCATGTGGGTTCTGGGAACCAAACATGTATGTTCTGCAAGAACAACAAGTGCTCTTTACCATTGAGCCTTCTCCCTATTATTCAATTTTCTTTTTAAACTTAACAATATCCATGCCAGTTCTGCAGAATTTAATCTAACTTTAAAGTTCAACATAAGTGGGAGTAATATATGTATTTTTTAAAGACTATTTTATATTTGGTGACTTATTGAAATTTTGTATTAAATGAACTACCTCTTCCTAGATGTTCTAAGCTGTTTAATTTATTGTCATTGGTAACTGAAGATAGTGTTAAATTTCACTGATACATCTATGGATGCATATTGTTCTAATTTGCTTTTCAAATTGTGACACATACACTTTGATGCTGTGCTGTGAGCTGTAAGGTTGTTAAATTAACAGTGTATGAACTTTTCATTCTCTAAGATTTTCTTCTTGATTCATGGTACCTTACCAGGGGCCTGACCCAGCAAGTAACAGGTGTCCAGAGAGGAGATAAGGAATAGGTGAAGGGAGATTGAGTCAGAGCCCAAGTCTTAGAGGATCCTGAAGATCTGACTGCAGCAGCACTGACTGACTGGCAATCATAGTGCTTCTTTATTTATACAGATACCATTAATCAAAGACAAACTCAGAGTTTCCAAAGGGAAATTACCATTTTGCAAATATCTGAGCCAGTTTTAGTAAGTCCCAAGCCTTTTATAATACATAACAAAACTTTGTTGGTTTAAAGTATTACTTATAAGTTAGCTTTCTCAGCCAAAAATCCTTTGCAGTTGACTTGCTTGTGTGATCTCTATAAAATTCTGTTTATATTGGAGAATTCTTTTTGTTTCCTAGTGAAGTGAACTCATATGAAACCTGGTATAAGTCAGTCATTCTATAAATTGCAAATCTTTATGTTTAATTCTTTTTTTCTTTTATATCACACTACTATGTAGGATAAAGTATTATAGAAGTTTATTTTTAGTTATGATTGAATTGAAATGGCTATTTTGTGCATTGTTGGGTGAAGGGCTGACTAGGCCTTGAAATTTTGTATGGTCTAAAGATATTGGACTTATGTAAAAGAGGTTTGATTGCTAATGATCTGCACATGTTATCAACAGAACACCTGAGGAGCTTAGGTATCAATAAAAAACATCTGAGCTGAGAGGCTAAGGGTTTCCACTGTCCAGGATGGTATTTGCCACGATAGAGTTTCCCTCTGCTGAGATCTAGGATTTTGGCCTACCAAAGCAGCTCCTAGTCCTGTTTGCTGAGCCACACCATGGGTGTCAACTACAAATGGTGTCAAATTTGGGAAGCAGAAAGTAAAGAAAGGCAAGAAGAAACTTCGGACTTCACAGATTCCAGAAAAGTATGCTCAGAGCAGTTCCTAAAGGACATAGATTAAGATATTAATGAATTCTCCTGAAGGAAGAGGAGAGTGAGGAAGGAAACAAGCATCTATGAAAGAAAAGGCAGTGAATATTAATAAATAAAATAAGAAAGGTCCAGAGATTGACCCAGAATAAAAGAGAAGCTCTATAAGAGAGAGCGATATACAGAAAAAGGATACTGAAAAAATTGAGAAGTCCTTCTGATAAAGTACAAAAGCCTTGGAGGGATCTGTCAAAGAATTAGAAAGCAAAGTTCTAACCACTTTTCCTGATGATGGAATCAATGCTTCCTCCTGCAGCTGGCAATAGCCAGGGCACATAAAACAGAAAACAGAACATACACTTTTGCAAACTGAATATGCTGATGACTCTGTGTGTGTGTGTGTGTGTGTGTGTGTGTGTGTGTGTGTGTGAGACCGAGTGGGTCTTGTGTTTGAGATCTACAAAGGTTGTATTTTTCTCCATAGCGGTGGTGGAATAGAATGGCAAACCACCAAACAGGATGTTCTTCCTACTGGCCCAGGATGGGGACGCAGTTGGGGCCGAGAATCCCTTATTTAAGATGACCCATTATTTTTCCTGCAAACTAGACTCAATGTTAAAGTCTGGAAAGTGTTTTCTCAGGGTCAGTCAGCTCACAGAAGGTTTTTCCCATAAGTGGGCTAGGTTGTGTCTTGTGCTGGCAGCTGTAGTTAGTACTGTAAGAATCACATAGGTTACTCTTTGAAGGCATGAAGGGGTCATGGAGAACAGCTGAGACTTGGCATTATGAAGAGAGGCCAGAAGTTGCCTTTGGTAAAAGTTCAGCCTTATTGTCAGTTGAAGGCACAAAATGAAGGGGTCATACAGAGAAATTGAACCTTGGCACCATTAAGAGAGTCTGTGAAAGTCTATATGTGAAAGTGAAGACCAGTTGCAGCAAAGGACCACAGAAGTTCTGGAGATGCTAGTAACATGGGATGACCAACAAGGATTGCAGTAGCAGTAGAGAGGAAACAGCCAGAAACTGGAAGACAAACTGTGTGCTGCAGAGGACAGAACCAGGGAAGTGACCCAAGTCCTTTGGAGAAGCCGAAAAGATTGTGAGTAATCTCCAGATAATTGGGATATTGATAATGTTTTTCTGCTGTCCAAAGATATTGTGAAAAACTTGATAGGTGTTTGGTTTCATTTATTCCTGTCCTTGTGGTGGTTTTGTTGATGTAGTATTAAATTGTGATGTAGAAATTAAACAAAATTTTGATTGTTTTATACAGAAAGGGGAAAATGCTGTAGATGTTTATTTTTAGTTATGTTCAAAGTGGTTATTTTCGGCATTGCTAGGTGAAGAGCTACCTAGTCCTTGACATTTTGTATGATCTGCAGATGTTAGCTTTATGTAAAAGATAATTGATTTCTCATGATATACGAGTGCTATCAATAGAACACCTGAGGAGCTTAGGGATCAATATAAACCCCCTTAGCTGAGAGTCTCAGAGTTCTACTCTCCAGTAAGACACTTGCTATAATAGTGGTTCACTCTGCTGCGGTCTGGTGTGTTTGCACCTATGAATAAGCTTCTGAGTCTTCTGTGCTGAGCTACAGAGCACCATAGTACTACAACAGTAAAGGTTATTTTAAGCCCATCTAAGTTTCTTTTTCTCTGGGGGAATGTCACATATGCCCCCACCCCCATCTCATAAGTTATATATCCAGAAAACTCTGAGCATATGTAGGAGGAGACCACTTCTCCTGACCAGCTGGAGATTATCAGATATTCTCAAATTTGCAGTTCCCTAATTGCCTCATCCCTGAGTTTGTTGATGAGTATATGCACCAAGAAGATCCTCCATCTATAACCTCATAAAGAAATTCCTAACATTTTTGTTCTTATCACAATCTCCAAGGCTGAAGGAGATGCCTGAGTAATTCTCTGAAAGCAGAAGAGGCTGTAATAGGGACTTTTGTAAAAGACTCAGAAATAATTTTCTTGGATAAAAACCTAAGTGGATCATAATGTAAAAAATTCTGTAACAATGCAACACTTAGAGATCAAATTCGGAGACAGCACAGCATTCAGCTCAGGTTTGCTGGAACTGTCAAGGAGTTGTGTTGACTTCATGATGACATCTGTAATTTCCATTGGTCATGGCTGTGTTGGTACCTTTCCTTCCTTTAACTATTGTATTTTCTGAAAATAACACAGACATTTCAAATTTCTCTTGATTCGTGTTGACATGTTATAGATTATAGTCTTGTTTTACATTTAACTTAGCTATGTCTTCAATCATGAAGTGTATTTTATCCTGATCAAATAGAGAATAATTTTATATTGTTACCTCAAATACAATGAATGTTCTTTGATCATAGTCACTTTTATCAAATACTCCTAGACCCAAGCCACCTACCTCCGTCTCACCTTCTTGCTAATGATTTTTTAAAAACCCATCAAGTCTAATTTGCAATGGACAAATTGTTTTGGTAGGGGCCTTACGCTTGATAATAGTTAATCTATCACACAAATAAAGAAAATTACCTTTCCTTCTTCTATCAATTATTAAATGCCAATGGCTCTTTAGGTAGGGGTGGAATTTCATACCAGCCTTCTTATCTCTATAATGGGATTTTTGTCTGGCTTGAGCTTTGTCTGATCTTGTAAATGCTTCCATAATTGCTATCGATTCATGGTTGTAACTTCACTTTTGTGTCTGGAAAACATTGGTTCTCAAAGTCTTCCATCACATCTGATTCTGGAGACCTTCAACCCTCTCTCTCTGAATGATCCTTAAGCCTTGGCATGGTAGAATGTGTTATGTATGTCCCACTTAGGACTGAACACTCCATTACCTCTTATTCTTTCTCTGTAGATGAGCTATATGTGAATTAATTGCTATTTATTACATAAAGGGCATCTCTGACAAAGTGTGAGAGATGTGCTAATCTTTGATTATAAGGATAAGTCATTAACTATTGGTTTAATACTATTCCACTGAGCAGAATAATAGTTGTAGGTTCTCTCCAAATGCCTCTAGCTCCTTTAGCCTGAGGTTCTTGGACCAAATAATGAAATTAGTTATGGGTTTACCTCTCATGAAGCAAGGCTTAAATCCCAGTGGGTGGCTATTTCTATAATATTTTGTCACTGTTGCTTAGGTGTAAATATGTTGCCAGGACAGACATAATTATAGCTCATAATATTGTCCAGTGGTGAGCCATATGGAAAATTCTGTATTTTATTTGATATATTGAGAGTATTCACATTTAAACATAATTAATCCATAATTTACCTGGACTTATAATTATTAACTTGAAAAATGTTTCTACATTTGCTACATCAGATCCAAATAAAGCACTTTATATGGTTCAATTGTGTCCATTTTATTGTTATGTGAATGATACCCTTCTTAATTGATTTTCGTTGTTCTAATATTTGAAATGTACATGTGGGGCTGGAGAGATGGCTCAGCAGTTGATAGTGCTTATTGCTCCTATAGAAGACCCAAGTTCGGGTTCCCAGCACCTAAAACAGCTCACAAATGTCTGTAACTCCATTATTTCCAAGTTATTCTATGACTTCTGACATCCAATAGCATATGCACAGAGTTGGTGCACATAAACTCATATACACAAACACACACACATTCATAAATAGAAATCAAAAACATCTATATGATTTTACATATTATCTAAAATTGCCACGAATATTCTCAAGACATCAACTTTATTTTAACTCCATTCTCTGATAATTCACAAACCTATATCATGTGAGTATTTGAATAAAATATTTTATATTTTTATTCTAATAATGTTATCTCTAAGTTTGATTTTTCTTTGTCTTTTAAAATTATAATAAATATTATCTATGACAGATGAAAGACAGTAAGAATAGATACTTCCATTCTGGAATTGATGTAACTGGCATGTAACATCAATCCAGTTAGGATACTATATCTGTAGTTACCATGTCCTAAAATTCTACTAATGTTCAAATTTTCCTTCTGTCTTATGTTCTTTCCCCATAGACATGGCACAACATGTGATCTGATTCTTTGAGGTACTTCATCTGTTACTATTATTATAACAGCCTTTAAAGAAGCTGTCGTCAGTAGAGGTGAGATGATATCCTATAGACTTTAAAGAAATTTCAAATTTTCTGTGTCTTTGTTTCTCCCTTCTCTACTCTAGCTGATGTGTGGCTCCTTTCTGTGATAGTAAAAGAGAGCTACAAATGGTCAGGTAGGGACCTCCCTCTAGTACACATTCTCTTGCAAATTTTGCAATTACTGTGCAGTAGGGTTTTCTTACAGAAAATGCACTTAGTTTGATTATATTTAGATGATTATAATTTAATGATTATAAATGATTATAATTTACTTAATCCTACCAAAAAACCTGAGATTGTTATTCTGAGCTCTTAATATGAAAGGCCTGTAGAACCTGGGTTCAGTTCCTAGCACTGATGCAGAACCTCACAATTGTCTGTAGTCTGAGGATATCAGGCATGAACATGTGCAAGTACACATGCAAGCCAAACCCCCATACACATATAATAATAAATAAGTGAAATAAATAAAAATGAAATGATAGTCAATATAGTTATGTCTAAAATTGGCAGCATTTATTGAATGTATGAGATAAAACTCTATGAAGTGAGGTTCACATATATATCACGTGTGTGTGTGTGTGTGTGTGTGTGTTGAGAGGGGTTGGGGAATTGTTTGGTTTAATATAATTGAATGGATTTTGTGTTGACTAGTATTGTATTGCTTTAAAATGATTCTTCCCCCAAAGAGGGTAGAATCTTGCTTTATTATTCTTTTTACTCCATCTCTAAATATATATTATGATAGTTTATATCTTGAGTAATGATAACAATCAAACTGTCTCTCCATCTTGCTAATTCAAAAATACAGTTCTAAAAATGGAATTTTCACTTTATAAAGAAGCCAGGTAGGCATGAATAAGATCAGCTATATAAATTTTAATAGGATATGAGGAAATAGGGAAATTATTTCATGTGGCATTCACACAGTTGGATATTCAGAATGTGAAGCAAGAGAATAATCAAATTTCTCCATTACTAAGGGTGTGTTTATAATCACCATTATGGTGTACTATTTCACACAGCTATAAATGAAAACATGAAGTGAAATAATAATAATAATAATAATAATAATAATAATAATAATTTGAATAATAATAATTGAAATATTCAATTATGAATAATCATAATTGAAATAATGATAAGTTGAAAATTAGAGAAAAAAGAGACAGGAATGGAGATAAAGAGAAAGAAAAAAATACAACATAAAAATGGAATTACATTTTTATGATTCTCACTCCCAGTGTTCAAATGTTCAGACTGAGGGAATAATTAGTAATAAATGAGAGCATTACAATGGCACAATGATCTTAATGAACATCAGAGACAGAGTTTGCCATTTTTCTCTCTGCTTGGTACAAGCCTTTAGATGAGCTCTCACTGGAAACCAAAACCTTGGAACCTTGACCTTTCCAGACTCCAAAACAGTGAAAAAAACAAAGCATTGATTTTGCCATCCAGTGGGTAATACTTTGTTGTTGCTGCCCAAACTAGGACAGATACATGAAACAATTAAATTTGATGTTTATTCACGGAAGAAAATAAGATAATACAACAGAAACTGAAATAAAATAATGATATGTGGCACCTCCTTTCCTCTGTTATTTTCTCTGTTTCTATAACCTTGGAGAAGAGACTTGTAAAGGTTAGTTTCTTAGGACTTGCAAGGATTGTGTCCTTTCTTATAGAAAATAGTTTTTCTTGGGAAAAAGGAGTCTATTACCTTAGACAGGGTGCCTTTAAGATTCTAGCAAAGTCTAACTGGACAAACAAAAATAAATATTAGAGAAACTTACAGAAATATGACTAAGAGATCACTTACCAGAGTAGGGATAACACAAAGGCAGCTATTACACCACAAAGATCATCCCAACATGAGCATGAATCACACAGATTACAACACTGTAGCTCTCTATATTACTTGTAGGCAACTTGGCTGCCAGGCGTCTCTAAACTATGGTCTCTGCTTCTATAACCTTGGAAAAATGTCTTGTGAAGGTTAGTTTCATAGGACTTGTGTGGATTGTTTAATTCCTGAGACTTCTGAGCTTTCCTTCTCTGTAGCAGAATGTTTAATCCACACTTTTAATCCAAGTATTCAAAAGACCATGGTAGGGCAAGCCTTTAATCCCTAAAACAGAAACAGAGTGTGAAATCAAACATAGGAAGCAAAGCTCTGCATTCAGTGTCACACAGACTGTTATGTCTGAGATCAGTCAGAATGAAGGACAGTGATGTGACAAAACAGATAAAGAGTTAGCAGAGTAAGTCAGAATGAGAATATGTTCAACTCCCTTAATATAAAATTAGACTTTGAACTCAGAGCAGAGTCAGTTACAACAGTGAGTTACAGCAGGCAGTTTGAGGTGAGTACTCTGAGTGGGGAAGAGATACAGAGACACAGAAGCAGCTCAGCAGAAGTCAATATCAGAAGGGAAGAGTGAATCAGTTTCAAGCCAAGCAGAGCAGTTCAGTTTTAGGCAGTCAGATAATCAGCCAGAGTAAGCCAAAGTCAGAAGGGTTCAGTCAGAAACATAAGCCGTCTCAGGTCAGCTTGAACCAGGCATCTTGGAGAAAAGTTTGGGACAAAACAAGGACTGAGTTGAATAGAACCAGAAGAATCAGAGTTCAGAAGGAGCGAGTCAGTGTGGTTCAGTCAGTTGTAGGTCATGGAGGTTTAAACATTTTAAATTGTATAGAGTTTTAAATGTTCTAGATTGAAGTTTAAAGCTTACCAGTTCTAGGTTTTAAAGTAGTTTGTATGGAGGCTGAAAAGCTCCAGGGTTCCAGGCTAAGAATCAGTGGTTTCATTAGACAAAGAGTAAAAATCTGACAAGAATCAATGTCTACAACTGGTAAATTTATGTCTACATTTCTCCCTCTAAAGGGAAATGTTTTAGTTCAGAAGAAATTGCTATATAGTTGATAAACATGAAATTATTGCATTTTGTGGTGTTCTATGGGTATATAGATCCTTAAGCATGATATCTACAAATAAAATATTTAAATATTTAAAATATTAATAATTCATTGTATTTCCAAATAGTCCATCTTAGGAAAATAAAATTGTTACTATTCCAAATAACAAATATTAAATTCAACCATCTTTCTTCTTTCTTTATAACATTAATGAAAATTTTTAATTTACTAAAAGATAAAATAAGATATTTTGAGCCCTATTTCATTGTATCAATTAGAATGATATCATAGTTAGCTTTAGATGTCATTGATGCATCTGGGAAGAAGAAACTTCAAAAGAAGAATTTCCTCCAAGTGGATGACATATAGACCTGTCTGTGAGGTGTTTTCTTAACTGCTGATTGATATAGAAAGGGCCATACCCCTTGGGCAGTGCCATTCATGGGTAGATGGTCTTGGTTTCTATAGGAAGGCAAGCTGAGATTATCACGAGGAACTGGGCAATAAGCAGGTTTCTTCTTTGAGCTCCTGTCCTGGATTCCCTAGAAATAATTTGTGACCTGTAAACTGAAATAAAACTTTCTCCTCCAAGATACTTTTGATCATAGTGCTCAAAACAGCAATGCAAGCCACAGTAAAACAGACACAATCATACAAAATAAAACAAAAACAACTGAAAACTACAGTGGAGATTTGATTTTTCCCCTCTTATAGCACATATATTATTTGAGTTAACTGAGGGACTCCAGTGACAGGTACAGCTACTAGGTATTCTTCTACCATGAAGGAAAGGTGAATGTAAAGAAATAGGCCTATGTGAAAGCTAGGAAGGGTCTATATTCTAGGGTTCCATGTGAAGCAATTGAATTTAGAGGCCTGTGTGGTCCAGATGGAATGTAGAAAGAATGTTAATAATGTTAGTACATACCTTTAATCCCAGTATTCAGAAGACAGTGGTGGTCCATGCCTTTAATCTCTAAGATGGAAACAAAATGTGGAAGCAGACACAAGAAGCAGAGCTCAGAAGGAATCAATGTAAAATTAGTGGTGATGTCTGAGATGAGCCAGAGTGAAGGACAGGCACTGGAAGAGTTAGCAGAGTGAGTCAGAGTAAGGACATGTCCTATTCTTATGATAGAAAGGCTGACTCTCAGTTCAGAACACCACCAGCAAACAGAAGAATCAGTTACAGCAGTTACTAGGGAGACTGAGGATTCTGAGTCAAAGACACAGAAGCAGTCAGCAGTGGAGGCTTAAAGGTTGTATACTGTGTGGAGACTGAAACCTCTCAGTTCTAGGCTTAAAAGTATATTGTATGGAGGCCAAAATGCTCCAGAGCTTCAGGACTAGGGCATGTGATTGAATTAGAAAAATAATAAATGCCTTTTGCCCTGAATCAATGACTACAAGTGAAGAAAACACAGACCATCCTGCACATAGTTAAATGTGCTCCCTCTATCCAACAAAAGAATCATCTGCATTTACATCATCTATTTTAAGGAAAGCCTTATGACCAGACCAGATGTACTTGCAAAGAGGGATGGAAAGGTAAATCTTATCATGTGACAGACAAAAAGTTGGCCACCAGGCAAGCATGACTAGCCCTATAAAAGCTCCTGAGGTAATTATTTTCTGGACAGAGTGTACATACTATTTCAGCTTCAACAACGTTATAATGATAATTGGTGTATTTTTTTAGATTTATATTTGAAAATATGTATTAAAATATTTCACTAAGCAAACAGATATTAACTGATAGGAAATTATATGTACATTATTGATTTAAAAACCCATCTCATCTTAATCTGCCACTGTTAATAGCACAAAACAATTATTTGACAAAAGTTGTAAAATAGCAATTTCTCATACAGTTTAAAATTCATGAAGCCAAATATACACAGAAAAAAATACTTATTAATTTCTAAATTGCATTATTGACTAATGATAAAAATGTAGGCTGTGCGTGGTGCAACACAATTATGATTGAAATGAGTTTTGTATTGCTTATTTAGTTGGATAGATATTTCCGAGAATTTTTACACCTTGTAGATTTGTCTAAAATTTGTTTAGATTATTAAGGAATGTATTCCTGAACTCTTTTTTAGGGCAAAATTATTTTAATTGATTAAAATTCTATATTGTGTCAGATGCATAAGCATCTGTATAGTGTACTGGAGAGGAAGCTGATACTTAGAGTAATTTGGAAAAGAATAAAGTAGCACCATCTTTCCCAATCTTACCTTCATTCTGCATCAATATGTTTTGCTATGTGACTTTGCAGATCCTTCCAATCCTTCAGGATCTATGTTACTTCTTAAATCTGCAATGTAGTTTGAAAATTGCTGTGGTTAGTTGAACTAGAGACAAATGAGACTGTGACACTTTACAACCTCAGGAGCTCAGGAATCCTTAATGCTTCAGTTCTGTCTTTTTCAATGATCTATCTTGTAAACTTGTTCATACTAATCAGACAGCAGATGATGTGCTATAGGAGGAAACCTGAGTCAGCCCTGTTATGCCTAGATCTTGCCGTCTACAGCCAACTCTTGTACTAAGTACAAGTGTATGAGAAAGTCAGTTTAAGTCAATTGCTCCTGAAATACACCAGAAGAACCATCCATATAACATTGTATTGGGAAAAGTAAATATTTGTAGAAAAACACTGTATTTTTGTAACATACATATCATTATCTGTTGATATAAATAATTCAAACAACTTTATATGCCTGTAAGAACACGTTTCTTAAAACATTCTAGGAACACTAAATGTACAATTGTGGAAATATTTTGCTTATATCAATGCTCCAACAATTCTTTTATTATTCTCCAAATACATGCTTACATCAAGATGCACAATGCTGAAAAAACATAACACTTATGATGAGATAAAAGTAGAGACTACAATGGTGAGAGTGATGGCTCAGTAGGTAAGATCACTTGCTCCTTTTGCAAAGGACCAAGGTTCAGTTCTCAGTACCTACATAATGGCTAACAACAGCCAATAATCTAGTTTGAAAGGATCTACTCACTTATTCTGGGCTCCTTGGAAACTAGGTTCACACACAGTGTAATTACATGTATGCAAAATACTTATACATATACAATTAAAAACATATAAATGTAAAGATTGCATTCTGGACCAATATTATATTTTGTCCATATTTCTCACATCATTTTTGATTTATAGTGCCTGGATGTGTATGTGTGTGTGTGTGTGTGTGTGTGTGTGTGTGTGGATGTGTGTGTGTATACATATATGTGTGTATGTGTGTATACATATATATGTGTATGTATGTGTATATATACACATAGGTGTGTGTGTGTGTGTGTTGTATTAGAACAGAACTCTATTTCACATTAAACTAATTATTTCAATGAAAGAGAACATAAATAGTGTAAATGAATTCTCATTGTTTCTTGAAGATATTATTTAGAATGTAATATGGCTCATTGAGTAAAGCTGTTTCCCACTTTGTTTGATAATCTGAGTTCAATCTATAGAATCAACAAGGTAGAAGTAGAAAATACACTCCTGAATATTACCATTTGCTCTTCACACACATGTTATGGAATGTATACACACACACACACACATACACACACACACACACACACACACACACAAATTTAATAAAGATCAAATAAAATAGATGGAAGAAAGTTGATTTTCCTAGGCTTAATATGTGATTGAACATATTTTTTTTTCTGTTGAAACACAATCTCTGTATGTATTGCTGTTACCTAGAACTCATTGAATAGGATGGTTCAAATTCTTAAGGATCCCTTTGCTTCTGTAGCTGAAGTAGCAGAATTTTATTTTTGATTTTTAAAATTTTTCTGCAGTCTTGTGGTAGTGCCACATGCCTTTTATCCCAGCACTTGGCAGGCAGAGGCAGGTAGATCTCTCTGAGTTCAAGGCCATCCTGGTGTGAGTTCTAGGACAGTGAGAGTTACAACAGAGAAACCCTGTCTCAAACCTCCACCCCTCCAAATTGTGATTGATAATAGCTCACCTGAAGTTTTTTTTGTGACTGACTCACAAGTAATTGCTGCATTTTGGCATCTTTATATATTACAGCTGAGTTTATATTTTTTTAGAATTATTTCCAAATGCTTTGCAATCCTTTAACTATAATGACTTCTCCATAGTAATTATATATTGGATATTAATTAACTGCTTTATATATAATACCATTTTATAATTGTTTATATGGATGTACCCATTAAAATTTTCTTGAAGAGAGAGAGAAATAGCAAGAAAGGAAGGGACAACAATAGAAACAGAAATAAAAAGAGTTAGGGAGATTGAACATGGAGAAATAGTGGTTTCAAGGATGCATGGGCAGCTTTCATTTGAATAAAATGTTCTAACACTGGAGGAAGGTTAATGTTCCACAGCTGAGAGTCCTCACACAAGTGCAGATACAGGGAGGCATTCTAAAAAATTCAAAATTTTGAGAATTTAAAAAAAAATGTGTGTACATTATCCACAATGTATTGCTTTCTAAAATGATTTTTCTTTAAGTAACATTAGATGCTTCTTACTTTTATTGTGTTTATTTGCGGACACATTACTACGAAGTACCACGTTTCATAAATTTTAAATCATTAGAACACAGTTGTAATTCATTTAAATAGTACATAGAGATGAAGAATAAAATTACCAATTTTAGGAACATTAATTTTCAAGTTATTTCTCTAAGAATAATATTTATATACATCTATCCATTTTTTGCATTTATATAAGAATATTTGTACAACTTTTCTTATTTTACTTATCTCTTAATGACTGCTAGCCACTCATAATTTTTCTTCAGAAAGTATGAATATCTCCATTTCCTTAAGTTAAAAAGTCATAAAGAATCACTAACTTAAAAAACAAAAATAGGTAAGTTCTAAAACATAGAACTTAGTGATGTTAATTCAACTGTCAGTTGCATGGGGAAATAGTGTTTAAAATACCCAAAATAAAAGCTTACTACAATATATACATTTTCAAATAGAACCAAGAAGGAAATTAATAAATATGTCTTTTTTTCTTTTTTCTTTTTGCACCAGTCTGTGAATATTGACTGTCTTATTAAAGGAATACTTTCTATCTCTTTTATTCAACATTGATATGTAGGGTGTAGTGAATTCCTTGTCCTTATAAGCTCATGACTATTCTGTAACACAAAATTAATTCATTTTAACTTTACAAGTCCCTGTGGTATTTAGACTTTCAATATTTTAAAAATGTAAAGCTTTTAACAGTAAGTTTCTATAAAAAATTTAATAATAATAATAATAATAATAAACAAGTAGTATGTTTCTGTCACATCATAGCATAAAAGAAACAATCTTATTTTAAAATGAAAGAACTGGGGTATAGAAAAGAATGATCAGATCAAAGGCATACCAAAATCCAGCAGAGAAAACTTAAAACCCAAGTTCTTTAGTTCCATGTCTGGCAGGCTGAGCTCCTGATGGTAATATCTGGGCTCCAAAGGTTGTGGGTAGCCACACATATTGGCTCCTTGGTGCCTCCATTCCACACCAAATCTCCTCAGTACCTGTCCCATAGTTCTTGTACCAATACCTTGGGGTCTTCATCCCACCAAGGATTCACATTCAGCTGCACACGAATGATCTTTTAGGGCCTTAATGTAGGGATACTGACACGTTGTCTGGCTTCAGTTGCTCTCTGAAATCTTGAACCATGATACATAATCCTGAATCTTTCAGGCCTATAAAACTATCACCACAAGGACACCATTGTAAAGCTCTGCTGCAAATTAGTCATGGAGTCACTGGTGAGTGGGGTTTGCCCTTAGCACAGCTTTCCAATGCTTCTAGTGTAGTTCAGAATGTTTTTCTCTTCACTGATGATGATGACTTTAATAATCATGGATGCATTCTCAGTACTAAAGTTTTAAAAGTAAAATACAAAGTTAAATTAACTGTGATCCATTTCTTAATGAATTTGTAGTGGTAAATGACTTTTCACAGACATTATTTTTCTGTCATAATTAATAGATATACAATAAATAAAGCATGCAAATATATCCATTCTGAAAATAATAATAATAATAATAAATTAGTTTCTTTTTGATATTTTTCAAGTTCAGATTTTAAATGTTTTGATGTGATTTTCATGGTTTCCTAATTAAATATTAGTACCTATTTTACTCATTAAAATAATAAATTATATTTTATAAACAATACATTCTACAAAGCTTTAAATTTTAATAAATACTCAAAGTAAATATTGGAGTAAATTTATATAATAATACCAATTTTATGAACAAAAATGTTGCAAAAAATTTGGAAATTATTTCCATAGTACATGATTTAATAGCTTCATAAAATATTTCATGGAGTTGGCATCATATTAAATGTAAAATGTTATTCATTTCTGTGAAACACATTGTTGTATATACTGCTTTTAAAGTGAGCAAACTAGAAACATTAGAAATTAAGACACGAAACTACCATAAAAATAGAAAGTCGGTAAGTCATGTAGTTAATCTACATTTCTATAATCTTGAGGCTGTGAAATGAAAGTAGTGAAAATCAAAAGAAATCAATTTAAACTATGTTTTTTAATGTGTGAGCTGTATCAGTGCTCTTTGAAAATAGTAATAGCATTCATTGAACAATTCATTTTCTCACCAAATCATTCAATAAAAGGTAAATGATATTGAACTACCCCTAAATATTTAATAATAATTAGTGTCAGTACTAAATAATTGTATGTTTTCTGTATACTTTTAAGATAGATTATATTCAAGCAAAATTCTAGTCATATGTTAGAAATATTAGTCTGTGTAGTCAGAGGAATTTATTAGTCCATTTATATGGGGAACCATGCCTGAGCTCTTCTCGGAAACCTAATTATTTATATTGAACAACCTGGAAAGAAGAATAAGTTGTATCCAAGTGTTTTGCAAAATGTTCTATATATTTTTGATATAAAATAAATACAAAACTGTTGCCCATTTACAAATAAGAATGTATATTTTTATCTTCCCTTGCTAACTAGGTTCCTTAAGCATATTGAATATGACTTTCTAATACAATAAAATGTAAATCCAGTTTTATTTCTTTTTCACCCAAATTTAAAAAAAAAAATCCTTGAAATCTTCAAATTGATGTATTCTTTTCTAAGCTATTAAGTTGGATGATGACTAGCAGGACATAGATTATTCCATATAGGGTTGGTCAATTAGAAAACAGCTCTGTGAACAGATTTAGAACTTTCAGTACTATGGTCCAACCTCCAGGGTAGGAAGAACAGTCACTACTGATAACCAGTGGTTTAATCAATAATTCACAGAAGCTTCTATGTAAACACCAAAAGGCCGAGTGTAGAGATATCGGGCATTCAAATGAGTGGACATTCCTAGAAGTTGGTATATCTAGAGAAAATAGAAAGCTCTGCTTTTTTGCACATTCTTCACCTTATGTATTTCTTCATGTTACTTTTTGTGATATATTTTGTCAAAAAAGCAGTAAATATAAATAGTTTCATCTTTGAACCCAATGAATTACTTTAAAGAATTATCAAACCAAAGAGATCCTGTGTGAAATCCTGTTATTGGCAGGCTATTACACACGTTAGTACATTCATAGTTATACCTCAACTACATGTTCCTTGATAGATTCTCAAATTCTTCCAGCGCAGAGAAAATCTAGACAATACTTAATTTCATGTCTGTCATGAGTAGCCATAATTTTTAGCACATTTAGGTAATGTCAGAATCGTCTTGAAAGAGAGTATAATCCATAAGATTGTTGTAAGATGAGGATGGCAAAAGAGATGGATATCAAGCCTCAATTATTTAGGAGTGGTACTCATCTTAATAATTTTACCTATCATGTAATACTCTTCTAATTCCCTATATAAAACCAAAGTATGGATATTTTGACTACTCACATTTGTTGTTTCCTCTCATATTGGTTCTTTTCCTCATGCCAGTACATTAGGTTGAGTATATACATAATTGGTCCAGCTGAGAGAAGGGGTTTGTGAAAGACAGCCCAAACTCAATTCCATATGTTCAACTTGACAAGTGATTGTTAATCCCTGCCCATAGCCTTCAACATAAAAACTTGAGTTTCAAAAGTAACAAAATATCTTTATTTTATTTTTTATTAAAAATAAAGTTATTTTCATACAGTATATCCTGATCATGATTCCTCCTCTTCCTTCTCCTTCCAGATCCTCTCCAACTGTTCACCATTACAGCTTCATGCTTCCTCTCTTTCAGCTGAATTTTTCTTAGTAACATCATAGTTATTCAGTTTCTAAGTCTTTTCAACAAAATGTAACTAAGAGATAAATCAGAAGACTTTGAAAAATCTTGAGAACTGAGTTACATATGAGGCAACCAAGAAAACTGCAGTTTTGTTCTGGCCACTGTGCCTCCTGACTGTCAGAATACACATTTACATTTTAATTCCCTTATTGTTGCAGATAGATAGACTATACCATGATTGAGGAGAAAAAAGGGGTTAACTTATCCCTCGAATATACCACTTACCCTATATATATTCATAAAAAATATCTTTAAAATCCACAATGTAGACTCTACTGTGTTGCTGTCCATTTCGGGGAGCTTACTGCTTGGAGGGATTGCTTTTATTTTGTTTAATAAGTAAATTTTTACTTGAAATAAATAAAATAAATTCTCCCCATTAAAAGGACAATGCACAAGAGACACCTGTAATAAATGCACTAATGGGAAATGTTGTTCTGCTTTTGTAGTTTGAAGCCCACAGCTGCTTCCCATCTCAGAGATGTAGCTTTGCTGCCTAAGGAGGTGCTCCTGGGAGGGAAGCTGTGTAGCATGGATCTACTAAGGGTCCATCAGTCCTTGATTGGAGAAACTGTGAGCCAGAGGGAAGGTTAAGAATTCCTGGTAGTCCACAACAGCTGAGAGTGACTCAATTTATTGGGAACAGGATTACATATATAGCGAGATCCCTGGTATTCAGGGACCTCAGGGGAAGCTCATTGGTTTAAAATAACATTGGTAAGATATCCCCATTTGCATTTTGGGGGTTGCAACCTGGACCCAGGAATTTTCTGGGAACCAGAGGGAAAGACCTTATATGGTTATATAGAGAGAAATGCTACAGCTCAAGATAAACAATCCAGCCAACACACATACCTTTGAGGGAATGGTGCCTTGCTGTGAGAACAGAGGGCATAGCTTGTGGCCTGTCAGAGCAGCAGTGAGGGAATCAACTGAATATCTTCCACTCTCAATAATGAGAATTCTGGGGTTCCAAGTGCTTCTACCTCACCTCAGCTCTGGAACAGTATCACATGCTGTTAACCAATCCATCATATTTACTGAGTGACTACACTGTGAAGCCATGATCTACATACTGAGAGATGGATTTAGACCATTCCATTCATCACCTGGCCTTTGCATGTACTCACTCATACAGAGGATGGTTGTATTTATGTCTCTAAGTTTTCTCTGTTTTTTGTCAGAAAGTTATTCTGGTTCTGGTTCTCAACATTTGGATGAGTAGCTGGAGAGAACACACACACTTTTGCTGTGATGTTTTGGTGATTTCTTATAACTCTGCATTCTCTTCAGTGAATGTGCTGTAGTTCTGAGAACTGGAAACTGAATGAACTGAGAGATAACTTATAATTTACATTGAAGCAGCTAAAAGCAAACTTTGGTTCATTAGTTCTTAAACAGTTTCATTATACAGGTTAATAAATACCCTTAATAGATATTCATTATTCTCATCAGTCAAAACCTCATGGCATATTGGCCTTCCTATTTGTTACAATCAGATACAACTAGTCTATCTTTATCATCTGTGAATCTGTGAACACTGACTATGGTGTTCTGGAATCTTACCATCCTTATTCAGTTCTGCAGTGCTCCTCTCAGAAATTTTGTTCTACAAAAAAAAAAAAAAAAAAAAAAAAGCTTTCTTTAAAGGTTAATTGTAGCTATTCTATTATACTGTTCATTACTTTATAGAGAAAAAAAATATCCTTTTAGCACTTGAATGAGGAAAAGTTAAATTTCTCTAGTTTTATATAATGCATTCTTTATGCAAGGCACTTGTTTTTTTCTGACCAAGGACGTCTTGGCAGTCAGGAGCCAAGGTGTGTTCCAGCTCTTAAGGGAAAAGTATGCCTGATGCAAATGTTACAGCTCTGAGGGGAAAGGTGTCCCCAGTGGAAGTGTTAGAGCTCTAAGGGGAGAGATGTCCTCAATGAAAATGTTACAGTGCTGAAGATAAAGGTGTCTTGGAAGTTGAGAGACAGGGAATCCAGGAAGTCACACTGTACAACAAACCTGACACAAGAGAATTAATGGGAAGGACACAGGAGGGTGGCTGCCTCTGCTTGTGTGAGAAGCAGCAGGAAACTGAGTGGAAGGCAGGCCTTTTGTGAGGTTTTGGAAGAGGAGTTTTATAGGGTGAAATTTTCCAAGGTGGGGATTTGTTTTTAAGTCCTGAATTTCAGTGAGCTCAGGAGTTGACGAGTTTTTGAGTTCAGCGATTGGTAGCTATTTTGGACTCAAAGATTGGTGAGTTTTGGGATTCAATGATTGTGGCTTTTCAAACTCAGTGACTGGTGAGTTTTCAAAACTAGAATATGAGCTAGGATTGTTCATCCTACAGCATTGAACTAAGAACTTTTCACTCAGTCTTGAATCCTTTGCCACAACATGTTTTTTTTTTCTTTTTTAATTTCATTTCTCTTTGAATTTAATTTTGTTTACTTATTCATTTACTTACTTTTGTTTTCTACTACATTCAAGATTTTAGGAGCCAACCATTCAATATATGAACATCTCAACGATATTAAATTTATATACAAAATAGTGATGCACATATTTCACTCTAGTACATTTATATGTGTGTCATTTCTGCACTATATTAACCCAAATTTCTGTCTAGTTATCCACTTCTCCAATTATAGTACTATAATAACCTGGGCTTTAAGGTCCTTCTGGTCACCGCTGGTCTTTTCTTCCTTCAACATCACCTGGTGGAAAATGCAGAGATGTAATTCTTGCTTTGAATCTAGATCTCCTTAGGAATGTGAGGACAATTTTTCTTAGTACAACTATCACTGTCTGACATACTATATAAGAATGTTAAAGTTCAAGGCTCTCAAGCACATCCAACAAGATCTTCCTATACTAGGAGTCAGAGTTTAACAGACACTATAAGAATGGAGACTTTAGTGAAAATATGTCAGGACATCCTTTGTGCTTCATCTTCAGTTAGAACCTGAAAATCATTCCCTGTGAGAATGTCTTGGTGAGTAGAATTCAGTAGTGTCTTTCTAAGCTCTCATAGGATGATTTTGGCTTAAACCAGTTTTCAGATAATTTGCTGACTTTGTTACTACTTGACTTTATCTTACCACTTGTGGGACCTCTAGGGCTGACAACACATTTTATCTCTTTAATGTATCAATAGTATTTAATGAAAAAATTTCAACCTACACAAGATAATATCTATTATTACTACTATTTTTCAAATGCATGAAAGTTTGCTTAGGCCAGCACAATGTTTTCTTCCTGAATCCAATCTAATTTTTAAGATGCATAATTTTAAATGATTGTTATGCAACTTCATGTCATCACTAAAACCATTTCTATATCTCCAGAATATATACTTGTTACCTTGTGGGAAATTAATTCAATTCAAGTATCTCTTCTTGAATGTTTATTTTTTTAAATATCTTCTAAAACATATCAAATAGATTTGATTTTCCTAAAAGTAGATTCTGATTTAGAAATTAAGATGCATATTTATTTCATTGGAAAACATGAAAAAAAGACTGGGGAAGATGGTATGATACAGAGAAGGAAATTAGCAAAGATCAGTAATTTAATCAGTGATGGTGGCAATGAGTCCTGTAGGAAACAGATTTCACTCCTCTTATTATTGAAATCAAATAAAAGACAAAAAATAATTTTCAGAATGCCTAGTTGATAGCACAGAAGCATTTTTATTAGTATTTTCATAGAACCACAGGGATCCAATGATCCTAATTAAATTCGTGTGTTCTTCTTTTTTTTTTCTTTTCTTTTCTTTCTTTCTTTCTTTTTTTTGGTCATTCATGTTGTCATAATGCCAAGTTGACTTTCATAAAAAATAGTATTGTCACCTGAATGTAAAGTATAATTTATTGCTCAAAGATGCTGGATGCTGAGAATAATCAACCTATATTAAATACTATTGATAATTATCTACTCTGGCCACTTTGTTAAGATGGATAGTTCACCTCTGACATTTTAATTTTGGGGGAATTTCATACATTATGCCGTGTTTGCATCATTTCCATTTCATCCTTTCTTGTCTCCAACATCCCTTGTACTTTGTCTCTCAAATCCATGAACCATCCTGTGACATCCTAGTAGCTGACCAAGAAGCTGACCTGAGGTATAATTCTCAAAATTCTCAAAATTATGTCCCCAGTGACCCATCTCCCCACACAAACCCAATTCTTAAAGGTGCCACAACTCTTCAAAGTATTTTCACAAGAGAGAACAAATGTTTAAACAAAGGAACCTTTGAGGAATATCTTACTCAAGCACTTAAAACACAGTAAATTTGCCATGTATTACGCAAAGTAAAACAAGATATAAAACACATCCTAATTTTTGAAGTTAAATATAGAATCTAACAGGCTAATTTCATTTTTGAACAATTTTTGAGCTTCTAAAGTATAGTAAAGTATAGTATAGTATTGTATGTATATACTAATACAATTAGTATTCTAACTAAGACCCTTTACTGCAGCTAAATAATTCAGAATATTCTGTGGTTAGCCTTCTCTAATGTCTCATTTCTCATCAGTCATTATGACTCTCCCTTGATGGGTTTATGATTTATTTTTCATAAATCACTGTAGAGAAATTCTTAGGTAAAGAATGACAATGAAATTAAGAAATTTAAACCAGGTCAGGTGTGATGTGTAGAGGAATATGTAATCCTTTAACCCATCAGCATGACTACTCTATGATAGAAAGAACATGGGTAAACATCTTTAATCTCAGTATCCAGAAGACAATAGTGTTCCATCCCTTTAATCCCTAAGAAAGTCAGATTTGGAAGCAGACACAGGAAGCAGAACTCAGAAGGAGTAAGTGTCACACAGGAAGTGATGCCTGAGATGAGTGAGAGTGAGGACAGGACCAACTCTCAGGATAGATGAAGTGGGCTCTCAGCTCAGAGAAACAGAAGCAGTTTTAACCAACCAGCTTGGAGAAGAGTTTGGGACAGAACAGTGAGTGAATTGAGTTGAAAAAGAAGAGTCAGAGTTCAGAAGGAGCTAGTCATAGGGCCTCAGTCAGTTGTAGGACTTGGAGGCTGAAACTGAAGCCTTAAAGGACTGGACTTAATGTTATAGATTACAACTTAAATGTTATAGATTACAAGAAGGCTGAAGCCTTCTTAAGTATAGGCTTAAGTATTGATTGTTCAGAGGCTGAAATGCTTTAGGGATTTGCTCTTATTTCCACAAGAGATGAAAAGCTATGGGTACCATCAACATTGACAAAGATTTGATCTGAGTAAGAAGCTTACTAGGAGAAAGACAGTTCAAGAAACTGGCTGAAGAAGGAAAGATGATAGTTCGTCAGATTGGAGAGTCGTGTTACTAAAAATGGACATATGCTGAAGGAATATTGAAGAAAACTCAACAGATGACCAGGACTTATAATTGCTGCAATTGTGGAAGATCAGCACATGGATGACTGAAGTGAATCTTCAAAAAGTTTCTCATACTGTTAAATTTATGGGATTGATAATTATTCCAATTGTAATAGTTAAAGTGGGTTAAAGTTATTTTCACAGCACAATTTATATCTTAAACAAAAAGGGAGAATATGTAGAGGAATATTTGGGTAAAGAATGATAATGAAATTAAGAATTTTAAACCAGATCAGTTGTGGTTTATAGAGTAACATTTTATCTTCTAATCCACAAGCATGGCTATTCTGGAGTATAAATGAAAACAATATGCACAGAAGATTGTTTTGAGAAGTTTTCCTGGAAAGGAAAGCAAAGAAATAAAACAACAGGCTGCAGAGGTACGTACATGCCAGTCAAGTCAAAAATCTTCTAAAATGATGTGGATGTTACTTACGCTTTGTGCCTTTTTTTCACCTAAGCAATAATAAACCATCAATTTTGCTCTGAACTAGAGCAGCTGTTCTGACAGTTGAAAGGATTAAATATTCTTCTGCACACCACACCTGACCTGGTTTAAAATTATTAATTTCATTTTCACTCTTTACTTAAATATTCCTCTACACATCACAATATGGATTTATGTTAGACATCTTTCATTGCTTTCCAAAAGAAGTGGAGTAGACAATATGAATTCTTTACATGAATTTAATGTTGTTCTAATTCATTTCTTTCTCAACTATAATTCCTTGAGTTCACTCTGATTGAACAATAATAAACCTCTATTTTCAAAGAACTCCAGATATTTTTGTCCATTTGATCTTTGATATCCTATTCTAATCTCTCATATTCTGGATATGTATTCTTCTCCAAAACCATTTCTACAAAAAAAAAAGACAATGTTTAGAATAGAATGACACACATATATTGTATTTCTTGTGAAGAAAATGATATGACAGAATGTCTGTAATTGTAAGAGAAATAATTTAGATGAGATGCAAATGTACATGAACTCACACACATAATTGGTATCTATGCCATTTACCATAAACTAAATAAGGACATAAAGAGTTGGCATCTTATACATGCTATTCACCAAAAGCATCAGATTCACCAAAAAAAGACAATTAATACTACATTACATGAAAGTATTTATTTGTATTTATTCTGTATTTATTTTATATTGAACAGAAGAGTAGATGGAACTCTTTCTGCAATAGAGGAAATTAGCATTAGCATGAATAATAAAAAATATATTTTATGACATAAAATCATGTTCATCATTAAAATATAATTCATTCATTTAGAAAATAATAGTGTCCAAACTTTTGCTGCAGAATGTATGTTAATCTCATTGTTTTTTTTTACTAATTAATATCTTCTGATTCTGCCTTATGTAGAGGAATATTTGCTTATTTAATCCAGCAGCATGGATGCTCTGAGAAAGGATCACATTAAAAGGCCGGTGTGACTATCCTCTGTGTTAATGCTAGATGAAAGGGTTTCTATGGTTAAGGCAACATATCATAGCACACACCTTTAATCCAAATGCTGGGATTCTAAAAGGAAGCAGTCAGTTCAGAAGTATGTAAGGGCTCTCATTTCATGTTTACAGAGAGAGCACATGCCTTTAATTCCTACTCTGAGATTGAATCAGACTGAAGAGCCAGCAGAGTGAAATCTGAGATTGAATCACAGTAAAGACATGCCCAAATCTCTCCATATAAAAGGAGGCTCTCAGTTCACAGAGGGAGTTCAGAAGGAAGAATACAGAGCTCAGGGAGTAGAAGCAGATCTCAAAGAGTGGAAGGGGAGTTCAGAGAGACACAGAGGCAGTCTGAGGCAGTCTGGGACAGAGATATAAAGATAGTTTGGCAGAAGGAGTCAGCATCAGACAGGAAGAGTGAGTCAGTTTGAAGCCAAGCAGAACAGATCAGTTCAAACTGAGGCGGTCACAGAAATCAGCCAGAGTCAGAAGAGTTTAGTTAGAAAGAGTCTGCCGGCTCAGAATGTCAGTTTGAATTATCCGCTTGGAAAAGAGTTTTAAGCCAGAACAGTGAGTGAGTTAAATCAACAAACCAGGAGAGTCAGTTAAGTTCAACAAAACTCTGAGTTCAAAAGGAGCTAGTCAGATTGATTCAGTTAGTTGTAAGTCTTGCTGACTGAAATGGTCTAGGTTTAGGTTTGTAAATTAAATTATATATAGAGGCTGAAGCCTTCAAGGTCTGGACTTGCATCTTGGAGATTAGATTGTACAGAGGCTGAAATCTCCTAGGACTAGGTTTAGTGCTAGATTGTGTGGAGCCTGAACTCTCTAGGACTGGAGATTGAACTAGCCCAAAAATAAAATGCCTTTTGCCCTGAATCTATGCCTACACATCACTTTAGTTTGGAACAAACAATGATTTCATTTTCTGTATTTCAGTAGTGAGGCTTATTAAGCCAAAGACTATAGTTTTAGAAATAGTTAATTTATTTTACTGTGAGAATTAGAAAGGAACAGTAATAATTTTTGAAAATTAACACTTTCTGTGAGAACACAATGTATAAAGCAAAGAAATCTATTAGCATATTTCATTTGGTCATATTTCTTTGTATGTCATACATTTTGGAGCCTTTGATTATTTTTCAAGTATTTATAAAATTTAATTATATTTGTGTTTGTGTATATGTGTGTGTGTGTACATGTATGTGTGTTCACATTGTGTGTGTACCAGGATGAATATGTACATCAGAGGAAATCTTGCAAGAATAGGTTCTCTCCTGGCAATAATTGGGTTCTTAGATCAAAGGCAGGCCATTGGAACTTTATGAAAGTGCTTTACTCTTAAGCTACCTTCTCAGCCCAGATATAGGTTCTTCACTAGAAATAAGTAGATTGTCATTACACACTAAGGAAAAAAGGTTAATATTTCTAAGTGTTGTTACTATGAGATTTAAATTTATATATAAAAAACATGGATTTCAAAATTTTCTTCCTGACATCTCTTAAGTAACTGAATCAGCAGTTACCACTCAATCATTTTCATTCATTAATAAAAAGATGATTAATTAAATCATACTGGACTTTCACTGAAGCTACAACTTCGTGAAGCTAATGGATAGAAATGACCTCTGCTTTTCTGCTCTGTAAAAAGCAAACAAAGGAAAGAAAAGCTGACAAACTTTCAAAAATGTCAATCAAGCCACAACTGCAAAGTTGATAAGCAAGAAGCGGTGTCATTCCTGCCAAGCTGACAGCACCTCCAGATCTTGATGAAAATCATTTGAATCCCTGAAAGTTTCAGAAGATGATGCCTGACAGCTGATTTGTACCAGTAACTGCAGCAGTCATTTGGAAGAATGTGAACACATTAAAGACTAAGGAACAAGCAGCCCACGAGGAAAGGTGATGGGCATCTAATTTTCCCTTCAACAACTCTAATTACACTGTAATGCACTTATAGTTCTCTCTTACATTTCAAAATGAATAAATTGAATAACAGTTTAGATGTTTATTATTTCCAAAGATCAAAAATTTCTGTCTTGTTCACTGAGCACTATAAAAACAAAAATTTGAATAGGAATTTATACATGATAGACAATAAGCTCTTAAATAGATTAAATAAATTATGATGCTATTATATGTGACTGTTAATCTAATGAATTGAATCTTTGCCATGATTTCATTTGTACTTCATGCATAATAAAAATAATAAACAAAAAGCTAGTTTTGTCAATGGTATTAAAAACATATAACCAATATTATTATTATTATCCACAGATATTTATTATCCACAGATAAATTCTCTTCATTGTAAACATTATCATAATTTTGAATTATAGCCTAAATGTTCATATTATATTGTAATATAAATACCATGCATGCAAATATATGTATGTACATGTGGGGTGTTTCTTGGTCATACTAAGGAGTAAAATTACCTGTCTCTCAAAGAAAGGAAAGAAAAGGTTCACAGAATTGGATTATTGATCAATTCAGAATCACAACTAACAACCAGAAGACACTGGTTTGATTAAAGAACAAGATTAACATTTAATAAAAATAATTATTACTTGCTTTGAAGTTATTCCCTCAACATTATTCCTATTGGGGAACTACTATTTTCCCTTTAAGATATGTAATCCTGATTTTGATCTTTTTTAATGGATTTGAAGAAACCAAACAAGGGTTTTTCAAAAATTTTTGAACCTGTGAAAATTATAAGAATTTTTCAGATAAATGTAGTGTTTATTACATATAAGGGTGAGCAGGGTGTTTATATATGTAAAATAGATATGAAATTGGCTGCATTCATCAATATGGAAAACAGGAAGAAGAGCCAAGAAGTAAATCACATTGAAGGAGCAAGGCAAGAAAAAAGAACTGATTGGGCAATTAATTGAAATGATGCTTTAAAAAAATAGCATATTGTGCAAAAGTGAGTTTTGAAGCCAAAGGAGTTATCCATGTGTGTAATCTCAGTGCTTAGTAGGCAGAGGCATGAGAGTTGCCTTTTATTAAAATACTAATGCATAGAAAAGACTACCTAACAGCAAATGTCCTGCTTTGTGGCTGTTACAGTTCTATACCTTCTTTTACAATGTTTCCTGAACCTTTGACATTGAAGTTTATTGTAGATGTATTAATTGATAAACCATGATCAGGTTTTTTCTGCATTTTGACTAGCTGTGAATTTCTGTAATCATTTCAGTCTACAGTAAACAAAAGAGAAAAAAAAATCCTTTATTCAGAGGGAAGAGTTAGACTTATCTGTGGGTATGAAGATAAGTATTTAGAATGAATGCAGTGAAATTATATGGATTTAGGAAAATTACAGTGGTAGGTTCTCTAGGATCTTCTGACTCAACAAGTTGAAGGTAATTAACTAAGTTTCATAACAGGCATAAATTCTTGCTATAGAGGAGATCTTATGTCCAATTTGAAAGTTGTCAGTAACCTCCCAGGTTATAACTACAACTTTTACACTGTTGGGAATTTGGGCTGTGCTGGCCATTGTTGTGGTTCACAAGCATTATAGTTGGGTAGAGCTATGGATTGCTATTCTTTCTTAACACAGGACCTCATTATTATGAAAGGCAGTCATCAGGGAGGAAGCTTCCAGAAGAGTTTCACTTTAATTCCTTCAAATTCTATAACTAAAGTATTTGATGTCTTCAGAAATAGAATCTTACCTTTAATTTCTGTAGGTCAACCAAGAGCAATGATAATAGCAATAATAGCAATAATAATAATAATTGGAACCTCTTGGAACTCCCCCCACAAACATTTTTTGGATTATTTATGGTTCTTAGCTCTAAATATTTAGATGTGAGTATATAACTTGCAGTAACCACAGAAATCGGAGGTGTAAAAAGTGACCATGTTTGGGGTGGGTAGGCCATAGAAAGAATAATCATGGATGCTAAAGAGAAAAATAGGGGAGGTTTTAGTAGGGGAGTTGATGTCAACACAAAGTATAATGCATATATAATTACATATATATAAATGTATAGTAATATATTTAGAAATAATTTGCTTCTTCTTAGAAACTGATTTGTGTAGAGGAAATTTTAATCTTTTAATCTGGCAGCATGGTTGATCTAGGGTAGAAAATGTTAATCCCGATTCAAAATGCATTGGTGTTGCACACCTTTAATCATAGCACTTGGGAGGTAGAAGTAGAACTCAGAGGGAGAAGCAGAGATTAGAGGCAGAGACGAGAGTTCAGAGAAAGAAGCAAGGTAGAAGCAGAGTACAGATGCAGTGCTCAGACAGAAGCAAAGTAGAAGACAAGAGGCAGAGCTCAGAAAGAGGTGAAGAATTAGTCCAGTCAGGTAGTTTGAGTGCAGTTAGCTCACAGACAGTTCAATAGGTGGAACTGAGAAGAGCAAAGGCAGTCCAGAATAAGCTAAAAGAGAAAGCAGAGAGTCAGAAGACAATTTATAATATACAGTTCAGAGTTCAGAAGACAACTAATCAGAATGAACTCAGTCAACTGTAAATCTCAGAGGCAGAAATATTCTAGGTTTACATTTAATAATTAGATTCTATGGAGGTTGAAGCCCTTCCAGGTCTAGATTTAAGATTAGATTGAATGGAGGGTGAAATCCTCTAGGACCAGGGATTGAATTGGCCAAAGAGTAAACTGTCCTCTTCCAAGAACAGCGGGGAATAATTAAATTAATAAATCCAAACATCAGTACCCACAGATTTGTTGTCCTTTGAAGCCTTCAGAGACTAATTGGCTAATTCCTATGTATATTTTTGTGTATAATCTCTTTTGTTAAATGTTATGAGTGTTATTCAAACCAAATTTTAAAATGAAAGAAAGATAAAAAAAAAAACAAAAACAAAGAAAGGGAAGGAAGGAACAATGGAGAACTGAAGAAACTCAGAATGATCTCCCCAAAAATATCTAGGCTGGTATTTAACTTAGTATAACATTGATACATCAAATTGACATGTATGATTTTGCCCATTATCATCTGAACAAATACACAGTTCATAAAATGTACTCTCCAAATAAGGGCAACAGCACAATTATGAATATGCCTAGCTTGCTACAGATGGAGCATATAAAAACAAAGGCTCACTAGCACTTTCTCCACAAGATAATATAAATATGTGTTTTCATGCCTTTACGAATATTTTGCAAATTCAGTGCACTGATGTTAAGTTTATTTCCAAAAATGATGATAACTTAATATATTCCATATTATCTAATGAAAGAATGAGAAGGAATAATACAATGATCAGGCATACATTAGCATAACCATATTTAAAATAAAGGAATGTTTTTATCATAAAGAATATTGAAATTTTTAATATATACTATAATTACAACATTTTCCCTTCTTTTTCTTTTCTGATAACACTGCCTATATACACTCCCTTGTTTTCTTTCAAATTCATGGCCACTTTTGCTTTAATTGTTGAATTATACAGACACATACATAAACACAGTTACAATATAAAGTATTTCAGATTTTTATTCATTATAGTGAACATTTATACAGCCAGTTAAATAGTCACAAGTGGTATTTATACAATCATCCACTGTTTGTTGCTGATTTTGGATTTGTCTTGCTTTTGCCTGGAAGTACAACTCAAAAATTCATACTATTAGAAACATAAAATAGAGAGATAAATGGAGTAAGTTCAAATTATGGCTTTGTCACTGAACATATGCTGTCTTCAGACACATAATCTTATTTCTCTGTGCCTTACTCTTTTTATGTGAATAGTGGGTTATTTATTTTGCCTGAAGATGTAAAAACATAGGCTTAGATATATTCAAATTCTTTATAGTATTCACTTATAAATCAATTAGAAGATCCCTAGAACATTTTAAGTTGAAAAAAATGTGAGTTATCTCTACAAAATGTCTTGAAATACCTTTTCTCTTACCAATAAGTTTACTATTAACTAATTTTAAAATTGTAGAATTGGGATAAAGATATAGCATAAGCCTAAAATGTACTCATTAATATATGAACCAGAACTAGGAAACTTTCTACTCCTCTTTTCAAATACTGGCAGTATAATTTGGTATGTATGCTTTTATTGATGTATTTCTGACAGTCTAACATATTCTCATATTTTAGTTCACAGATGTTATTTATAGTTCATAGTTTATTTACAGTTTATAGTTTATTCATAGGATATATATTTATTGTCTATTAGAATGACAGAAGCCTTTTGAGTTGCAATAAACTTATGAATTTGTTTATATTTATTTCAATTTTCCTGTATACTCACTCATGTGTTTGATGTGAGATGTGCCACATGAGGATCTTTCTTCCTTTGGTCCCAATCCAAATATGCAAAAACACACTCAAAAGATTACAAGAGGAGGAGAATAATGTAAGTAAATTTGACTCATTTTCTTTTTCTCTCATTATGAAGTTTTCTGCATGTGTGGTTGGTGAGTTTTTAAATGTGAATGAGACAGGTTTTCTCTTGAATTTATACATGTGCAAAGGGAGTGTTTGATGATCACATGCAGGAGTTATTCCATGCACACAGATTATGTGAACATACAAAAGGTTATCCTTGTCTGTTCTCCTCAGAAGACATCTGCTTTGTTTCCTGAGATATAATCTCCCATATTTGTTGGGTACACCAAATTGCTAGTCTGTATCCATCTACCTGTGTCTGTATTCACAACCTTGGTATCACAAGCACCACCACCTCCACTTCCAAAAAGTTTACATGGCTTCTGAGAATTAAACTCAGTTTCTTCAAACTTGACTTTACATACTGTATTAACTCCCCAGTCCCAATTTGTATATAACACTTTTCTCAGTATTTAAATTTTGATACCATTGAATATTCATGAAATATCTTCAACTCTGTAATAGACACAACAGTCTACATCTGTCTGTTTCACTGGCTCAGTCATTTGCTATTATCAATGTGCACTATACTAAGGCATGCATCCACTCCTTTTTTGAGATTTCCTTCGTCTATTTTCATTCTATAACAAAATACTACAGACAAAGTCACTTAGTATTAACAGAACTTATTTCTTAAATCTAGGACACTCAAGATATGTGTGATAGCCACTGTGATGATTGGTACATTGCCATTTTGGAGATCATAGACAATATCTACTCCAAGTAATCTCACATTGATAGAATGAGCAAAATATTCCTCTGGAGCCTCCAAAAAGAGACCCTAATACCATTTGTTTTTCCTCCTGGGCTAATCCTATCACCTTTGGTTGAAATCCAATATGTACATTTATGGGAACATAAACATCCATATTAAAGCCAGAGGTATATGCTCCTTAGGAGAATTACATTGTTCTTTGCTTTTTCTGGGTTCTACTTTCTATCATGTATCTTATAACACTCAAACAATTTTGTATATGCAAAATATAACTACCCATTGATAAATCCAAAACTTTGTAAGAGATGTACAGAAGAGATAATCAGAGTAAACAGTGTTTTAAGGTCCATGCACTTCAAGTATAAAATAACAGTTCTTGAGAAAAATTTAGCAGTTGATAACTACCATTAGCAGAATCAATCTAGAGAGAAAAAAATTTCAACATTTACAGAGGCTAGACATGGCATTTCTAACAATACAAAGATCATCGAGTTAGATGGAGAGATGAGTTCAAAACTCTTATTGAAATCTCAACATGCAATTATGGAAATAACCACAAATACATAAACAGTTCACCTCTTCCAATAGAAATGACAGCTAAGAAAAGGTGCTGTTCACTTTAGAAAAGGATTTTTTTTTTAATTTAGTCCAAAATGACAAGAAATTGAGATCATTACAGAGTTATCTTGTCACTTACCATAGGATTCTTTCAGCAATTACTTGGATATGACTAAATTAATAAATAAATATGCATTAGAAGAAAGAGGTTATGAGAAAATGATGACAAATTATAATTCTAGATTAGTGTGTAGTTTGATTGGCAACATAATTTACATTACGTTTACATAAAATGAGGAAACAAGTTGTCTGTAGTTTGGTATAGGATGTTTGTGTGTGTGCATCCCTGTTTGTGTGTGTAGGTTTATGAATGTACAATAATGATTTTACCCAGAATTGAGATTTTTCTCCAGTTGTAATTAGACAGTTTATCACATAATTTCTAAGATTTCATTTTTCAAATAAGTTTCTCTGCTGTACATGTTGTAACCACTAGCCAGTTTGGGGACACATTGTAAAACAACACATACATCTGAATAAAAGTTTTAGAAAGTTGAATTAATGGTTCATTCTACACCAAGAATAAAATTTCTTTTAGGTTGAGACCCATCCAGACTTGGCTCAGGAATACTTACAGATTTCAAACTAAACTTCATTTTACTCCTGGCTCCTAAAATGTTTAGGAGAGGATGAAAAACAAATCAACTCATAACTACAACAGTGACACTGATATTAACTTTTACTCATTTCCCATGGTTGTGATCTAGTCATGTGATAACACTAAATAAATAGGTTCCAGGTAACCATGGTTTCTGTTATTAGACACTGCACTTCATCTGGCTACATTGTATAACTTAAGTGAGCAGAATAATTTGGTTAAAGCTGTAAAATTAGCAGAGTGAGATAGATAAGGCTTCAAGGTAGAATAAAGGGCAACATAAAAGATACTTTGAATAGAGATGTTAAGCTTAAAAATATTAAACAACATGTAACTAAATTTTGAACAGAGATTACTAAGTCTTTAAGTCCATATTCTTTCAAAAGTTTTTTTGTTTTAAAAAACTTCAAAATGAATATTGCAACAGAAAACATTCTAGTACAGTTTTGAAGAAACTAAGGATATTTATCTTCAGAATTTTACCACTCATTTAATGAGGAAATCTCTTTAAATTTGTTCAGATGTTGGTGTTGTTTAAGTGATTTCATATATTTTGAATTGTCTGTACTTTTATAAATTTATAAAATATATTATTTTATTTTCACATTTTATTGATGTTTTTGTAAGTTCATCTCTGTCTATATCACCACCCTACATAACTATGTGCACATGTATCAAATATTTGTCCTCAACATACAGCTTGTTCATTTCTTTACATCCACATATCCAGAAAGTAGAATATCATTTCTATGGTTTATGAGCTCTATGTCATCTGTAATCACATATCAGTTTAGTTGCATGCCTTTTATCTTCTGCTCTTTGTTTTTTTTTTCTTCATTGTAACTCTATTTCATCAGGAAATGGAAGTGACTACCAGTCAATGAATCCTTACAATATGAAATAAGTGTGTTAGATTTCTACTTAACATTGTGTACCTTTTAATCATTTGTCCAGGAATTTTTGATTAACATTTTTCATGCTCAAGAATTAATAATGTTCTTTAGAATAGACTCATATAATTTTCAATATGTATATAACCAAAGCAATCCTAGACGCTCACTTTGAAAGTTTGGTTTTGGGGACAATTTCCTGTTATACCAACAGTGAGTGTACTACAAAGAAAGATATGGCCCATCAAGTATAATGATTTTAATTGATGGCAGTGAGACTATTGACATATGAAAGGCATGAAAGGGTAAGAAAACAAATAGAAAATGATACAGCCACTCCTATACCAGATATGGCTGAAATGTCAGTGCTTCTCCTATTCTTCAAATAAAAGTAAAAGGAAAGATCTGTTCTTACATGAGGAATGAGTTTCAATGAAGTTTCTTGTTTATTTGTTTTTATTGATCCCTCTCTTTTCTCCCTTCAACCTCTCCCAAAACACTCCCTTGATCCCCTCACAGGTCCCTTCCTATCTTAAGTTAATTTCTTTATTTTTGCTACATCATATATTCACATATATACATACATTGATTGATATGTGTCTATATGCATTAGGCATGTGTGTGTGTGACATGTATGTGCACACTTGTGTGTGTAGCAGCCACTGTGACTTGTCTTGAGGGACAAAGTGGTCTATTGAAGATCATCATAACAGAAATGTAAAGAATATGCATTTCTGAGTCTTACTTCTCTTGATTGATGCAGAAGCCAGAAAATAAAGAAGATCATAAATCAAATAAGAATCCCAGAGTCTGATGGGGATTGGATGGGAGGAAAATTACCTGTAAGGATGCTTAGAGGAATCCAGTTTTGTATGCAAGAACACATTTGGAGCATTCCATAGAAATATTTCAAACTAAAATAAGCCCAAACTCATTAATTCCTTAACATGCAAACTATCTTCTGCTTTGCCAATTTGTATTGTCAGTGGAGTAAAAATCTCCCTTAGTGACCTACCTTTCAGAGACAAGTGCTGATTTTATTACAGTAGTCTATTAAAACAAAAAAGTATTCATTAGTCATTGGAAAGATAAATAAATGCACCTCAAGACTATGTTTAAGTTATCTTTTTATTAAGCTACATTTTAATGTACTTAGGAAGATCATCTATGGAATGTAGACTATGACACAATGGGTATAATTTTATATACTATTACCAAATTAAGTTATTTAGTGTTGTATTTGAAATCATGTGAAAACATAACATTCAGATTTGGCTAAAACATGACCACAGATTTTATATTACTTTAGATACTTTATGAGGAGAAAAATCTTTTTAGGCTCCATTTTCGTATTTATTCCCAATTGCTCTCACTTTTAAGATTTAGTAGAAGCAGAGATATTTACAAACACTTCTACAAACATTGCATTTGGGAAGGATAAAAATAATGTACTCTCAAATTGCAAGAATAAATATCTCATGTTTCTATACTGTTCCTCCTGATTTGTATATCTGTCTGTGTCTTCTTTTTATATATACTGGCTTCTTTGTCAAACTTTCTGAAGCAGCTATATTTTCAACCTAATTTTCAGCTAATGTAAAAACAGGATCTAAACAGTAAAGACTGCAGACTAAATAGAGGAGAAATAAATCAGTTTTAGTTATATTTTGAAAACCAGCAGGTACAACGTTTTAGAATTATCATGACCTGAGATAGTAAACTATATAATAAGAGAAGCAGCTAGCAATTTGAAGCAGGAGATATCTCTTAAAATAAGAAGTTGTGTGAACACAGCATTTTTACATGGCTACTAATAGAAGTCTATTTCTTCTACTTACATGTGGTTTCTTCAGGATTGGATGTCATTTTCAAATTCCCCCCTTGTAATTTGCTGTGTTTGGTGGATGAATCTGCTCGTTATTTCAAGATACTAATTTTGTTCTATTTTCAAATTTCAGAGTTCATCATGTTAATGATGAATGCATTTGATGATATTTAATACTTTCACATAATCACTAAAGTCTTCATTTCATATTTGGGGAAGGGTAGAAATTTCTGACATCAATAAGGCAAATTTACTTATCCTGTAGATATCCTTTTTCATACTTAATTGGGAAGCAAGCTACACTATTGGCCTACCCTTGATCACACAATGCCACTGCTAAAAAGAAAGAAATGCAATTTTCTGATTGCTTATTTGATATTGTATTTTGTGATTTCCTGAATCTGTCATAAAATCAAAATATTAAACTAATTTAATCTTTAAGTATGGCAATATTATATGCAGATCTTCTCCTTATTTACAGTACATAATTCAATACAGAGTCACACATGACAGTCAATGGAAAAAAGCCATGTTTGCCTTACTACTAAAGAAATAAATAATTTAATCTACTTATCAGTTGGAAATTTAGTAGAGAATTTTTCTTTTCTATGAACATGTCATCTTATTCGCTGTCATTGAAGAGATAGGTACTTGAGTTTTCTCTTCACATAGATACCATAAATTGAAAGCTTAGTGACTTGAGATGTCCTGATCACATTGATATTGATACATATAAATCTGTATAACCATTTGTAATTTCCTTTTAATAGCTAATTATAAAATACTAGGGAATTAGAAATAATTATTCTAAAAATATACAAAATATATTATAGATTTAAAAGTATAATAACAAATTTTTGCTAGAAAATAATTTCATGTGACATAAGTTGTAGGTATAGATGTGAGCTATGCGTTGATTTATTAATTATTCTCATGGGTTCATACAGAGGACAGTTTTAATTCAATCCCAGTTCCTAGAGGATTTAAACCTCCATATAATCTATCCTTCAAGATGCAAGCCTGAACCTAGAATACTTAGCTTCTTCACAATATAATCTTTAAACCTAAATCTACAACATTTCAGCCTCTGAGTATTACTGCTGATTGAAAACCTTCTGACTAGCTATCTCTAAACTCAGAGCTGTACTGAGCTCAACTATTCTGTTGAGTTCAACTCATTCACTGCTTTGATTCAAACTTTTCTCCAAGCTGACTGGTGCAAACTCACTTAAGCTATCTGACTGTTTTGACTGAACACTTCTTATTCTGGCTGACTCTTGAAACTTCTCTGACTAAATTGTTCTGCTTGGCTTTAAACTGAATCTCTCTGTTAGCTGATTTTTCTCCCAAACTCACTCTTCTAGTCTGATACTGAATCTGTCTGCTGAACTGCCTCTGTGTCTTATCTGACTAGATCGAACTGACTGCCTCAGACAGCCTCTCTCTGAGCTAAGAGCCTACTTTTATATTGTGAGAGTTGGATGTGTCCTCTCTCTGACTCACTCTGCTAACTCTTCTTGGGATTTGACACTTTACCTGCTCTTCAAACTGATCCATCTCAGAAGTAACTCTGACAAGTCTTCAATTTAATTCACTCTCAAAGTTGGGATTAAAGTGTACTAATTCTGTATTTTACTCTGCCTCTTACTTTCTGTTTCTCAATTGACTAGTATGCTCTGACTCAATCTCCTTCCATTCTATCAATCCCTGCTTTTCCTTTAAAACTGAACTGACTAAGAACTCTGAACTGAGAACCATGAACTGAGAATTGTGACCTACTTCTGAATTTGGTTGATTCCTTTTGCATCCTGAGAGCTGGGATTAAAGACATGTGCCATCATTACCTTCTTAGTTGGGTTACTTAAAGGCATGTGCTGCATTTCAGCCAAATCACACAGGCCTTGAATGTGATTATTTTCCAGAGCAACTATGTTGCTGGATTAAAAAATTACATACTCCTCTCCAATAGGTCCATATCCATTAAAGCAAACTGAAGGTACCTAATGCCAAACATTATTAATAAGCAGAGCCCTTGTTTGAATTACTAATCTCCATTTCTCCCATTCGAAGGTACATATTGTTTTAAAGACAAAAGCAACATGATAAAGATGTTGGACAAAGGAAATGGCAAGGTGATTTTGATAAGGCTCCATGGCTTCAAGATGTTAATAAAACCAAAAGAATGCTTACAGCTTGGGGCATCTAGTGGTAAGATCATTGCAGCAAATTTTGAGGTTAAATAAAAGAAATAATTTATTTAATATTTAATGCTTGATGTTTACTTCTAAGCCCACATTCGAGAGCAGATAAGTCTTAATTTCTCAGGCTAGCAACTTCCCCAATTGTTCCATTTGCAATCCAATATTTATTCTATGTGATAAGGTTTCAATTAAAGTTTAGGCAAACTGGCAGTTTTCTACTATAAGACAAATAATTACCATTTCATTCACATTTTTCTCTACAGTACATGTCATTTAACTGCTCTTGATTTTATATCACATTGTAGAATGAATAAATGAGACCATATACAATAAAATAGCTTTGAGATGACTGTTGTCTTAATTTTAATTTATTATTTGAATTTCCATTGGAAGTATTCTCTAATTTTGAAAACATGATAATTCTTGAATTTCATCCAGCATGTACATTATGCTATGACTTTAGAAACTAGCACAGACTAATAGATATAGCAGTAACGGCAATTTCTTATTAAATAACAAATCCTATTTCTTATGCTTAGATAATTCAACCAACACATTTTTGTATTTTATAAAATAATTTCCTAAGATTTTTGAATAATGCAAATTTAGTTAATTATTCATATCAAGGATAAATATTTAATATCTAGTACAATGTCTGAGTTAACCTGCTAAAAACTGATGGTACAATTGATATGTCATTTCCAATATGAACTCTTCGTACTGACCTTTAGTTTTACTACTGCTGTATAAATTACCACAGATTAGTGAATCAAAGCAGTATGCATTTATTAACTTAGGAATCCCTACGCTAACAGTCTTCTGTCACTGAACAATGAGCAGGTTTTCATCAGACCTCATTCAGCCTGAGATTTCAGTGTACAGTTTGGAATTTACTTTTCCAGTTTCTAAAAGCCAACATCTGTCCTTGAATCATGGTCATTCTCCTTTACCTTGAAGTCCAGAAAATAGACTGAAGTCTTCTATTTACTTCTTTCTAAACCACAGTACACATTTTCTCTTTCAGGCAGTTCTATCCACATGGCATTTTTTTCATATTTATGTCATCAGTTTCTCAACTCTGCAATTTTAAATTCTTGACCATCATCAACACAGACTCTTGGTCACAGATCATAAATCGGTATATAACAGCATAATTCGCTGTTTCTTTTCCAAATACATTGAGCAAAGTACAGTGAATTCATATCATTATTGTCCTCAAGGATGTCCCAGAGAGCAGATAAAGGGCTTCAACCGTTTGTTTTCAAGTTGTACTTGAATATTGTATAGAAATTTCAATGATTAAGGATCAAATACCCTTTTTCTGTGTAGGCTATTCTCAATTAACTCCCAATGCAGTCATAAGTTCAAACTGAAAAGGACCAAACATCATAGCAGAAGGAAATCATTACAATATGCTCACTTCATATTACTGACTTCTGATTTAAAATCTTTTCCAACACTGTCTCTTAGGCATCAATTCAACTTGAGGGTATAGGATCTCTGTTCATACTACCAGACTTGGTGTTCATGCTTGGTAGGTCAGATAGCATCTACTTCATGATTCTCAGGGAGACTGGCAATTTGATTGCTCATGGACAACATGTACATTTTTACTCAGGCATAATAATAAGAAATCAGCCAAGAAATAAGAAATAACAAAAAAATATTATTTGCAAATGCTGACAAAATTTAATGTAAAAATCCTAAAATATTGAACTGAAATTTATCTCCAGTGTCTTGTCAAGAAATGGAGATGTCATCCTATCTTTAATGACAATGTAAACATGACAGAATCTATTAGATCACAGGACCTACACGAGAGGGCATACTGTACAATATCCATATTTGGTCTTTGTTCTCATGTCTTTAGTAAAATTAGCCCATTTTCAATTCACTATATGAATGGGTCAGAACAATTCCCAAGGTGAGGAATATATTAATTTCAAAATCTAGATGCTTACCATATTTGTTACTGTCATAGTTGGAGGAGGGGGATGCAAGAACATAAGCAGAAAAGTATTCTTCTAAGTAATAATAAGAATATCTTGTCATACCCTCTACTACCAGGTTTCTCATAATTTCATTCAAAGAACAGCAACAACTAAAACATCTGAATTTCAGTCAGATGAATTACCCATGCTGTATAGCACAAACATCTTAACAATGTACCCAGAATAAATGGTATTTGTCATTCATTATGTCTAAATCATGTAGTCTCAACAATGATACTATTTTGACAAGTTGTGGGATGTCCAATAAATAAATCCTGTGCTCCTGTCATGAGATATTGGGTGATCTATCACAGGCAAAAAGGAATGTTCACATCATCTTCAACCCTTCATCAAGGTGTTTAATGCTTGTGAAAGCTAATCTGGAAAGCACAGATTCTGGTTTTCTTTTTTTTTTTTTAAGTAATATTTGCATCTCTTTATTTTAGCTATATCGTTGGAGGCTTTGAGCATATTTCTTCTACTTAATTTTTCATAAAATATATTATTTATTGTGAACTCTAATTAACTTGAAATCCTATAGTCAATATATTCATTATCCAATCTCTGTCTAACCACCCTCCCCCATCAGTCCTTTTAAACATTGTTATACAGTGTGGTACCTTCTTGTTTTTTTTAGACTGGACACTCTGTCAAAGTGTGTCTTAAAGTCCAGAGCTTAAGTGAAACTCTTATCTCAGCTTTTCAACTGCAGTACTTACAGACATGAGTTACTGCCCTGGGTTAGCAGAATTAATGTTAACATCTCCATGTGAAACAATAAAAAAAGAATGTTTGCCCTTTCTTTGCTGGTTCATTCAGAATATTTTCCAATACAGATCTTAGTGATTTTTTTTTTCTCTACTTCAAAAAACTTTGAAAACTTCCTGCCTGGCATCCCAGCCCAGAGCACAGAAAATGGGGAGCTTCATGACCAAGACAGAACTGCTTTGTCAACAAACTGTGAAGTTAGGTGTTGCAAACAGATACTTATGTACCCCAAAAAAGGGAGGCTGCTGTACAGAAGCACTCTTCTGAACTTCTGGTGCTTGACTAGTGTGAATTTGGCACCAACTTCAATCATATGAAAGACAAGTGAATCCAAATTCAACTGACTTTCTACTTAGTATGGCAAACTCCAATTTAGAGGGCCTAAGGAAAAACTACATTAATGTTTGATTTTTTCCTTTGTCCTTTGTGCTTAACCTTTAGTTTTTATTGCATATTTAGTAGTATTTTCACTTTTTTTCTGAAAGTTTTATGTCTTGGTTCTTATAACTCTTTTCTTTATTATCGAATATATATGCCTTTTTTTCGTTACTGAAGTGTCAGTTTCAAATCCTGCTATTTTGCTTGGCCTCTTTACAACATTCTTCTTTCTTCGTTTTCTTTAGTAACCTTTTACCCTGCCTCACATCTGTCTTTACTCATTTACCCTCTTTCTGTCTACACTATATACCACAATCTACATTACTTTCTCTTCTATAGTTATTGGTGTCCATGGCTTTGGTAAATTTAAAAGAAAATCTTGTGTCTTTAACATTTTGGCATCCTTACCATTACAGTGGTATAATTTCTCCTTCTCGTGTGTTGCTGGGAATTGAGATTTCAACCATAGGGTATTAAAGATGATCTCTAAATAAAACTAAAATTGATACAGCAACCAACAAATACACAAACTGCATCAAAGAAACACAAGAAATAGGAAAATGTGTGCTCGTATGATGCTTCCAAGTTATTGCAATTCCAAAATTAATGAATCCAGTGATACTTAAGTGACTGAAATTCTGGGAAATAATTCATGTCTCTACTTCTGAAAGTATTCAATGAGCTTAAAAAGGAAGCAGATAAGTAAGTTAATGAAATGAGAAAATCAATTCAGGATATAAATAAACAATGTAGAGAGTCAGAAATGAAACATGGGCTTGGCATTCAGAAGGAGTCCATGAGATAGAAGAAGAAATAGAATTAAATCTGAAGGCATAGAAACTCTGTTCAGTGACATTAAAACTAGAAATGTATCAAATCTACAGGAAAAACTGAATATCAAAGAGACATTTTGAAATCCAAATAGATATTACCAGAGAATCTTTGCATGACATAATACACTCCTAATGTCCCAACCATAAAGCAAACAATAACAACATTAAAAGTTGAAAGATAAAAAAGCCAATTCACAAAGACGAACTCATCAGAGTAATATCAGATTGCTTAGGGGAAAGCTTGAAAGCCAGAAAAGCACAAAATGATGCATTGCAAGCCCTGAACACAAGCAGCTGTCGACAAGGATTACTATATCTAGCAAAGTTATGTTTTAAGTTAATGAAGAAACAATCACATTTCAAGCAAACACAATTTAAAACAATTCATGACTACCAAGTCATTATTGCTGAAGATCATTAACACTAAACACAGAAAGATAAAAATGGCAAGAGTGGGTGACTTCAATATTTTGTTCTCATCAGAAGCCAGATCATACAGAAATCATATCAACATGAATGGCTAGTGGATCAAAGTGTCTTAATATACATATGATAATATTCTATACTTCTCCAGGATACATAAACACACTAATAAATAAACATGTACCCTTTAAAAAAGAGAATGTAAATTAATTTTTTAGAGACAAATGCTTTTGCTCCAAGATCATGGTTTGAGGTTATCATTAATATTACATTCCAAAATGCTATTTTTACTTTGTGTATTGTCAATCCAAAACCCACAGCTCTCTTCTTAAATTGAATAAATATTAGTAGTTTATTCTGGAGCCATTTTAAGTGACCATGTCCTGGGAACCCAGATTTTTCTCATCCCAAATTTCATGTTTCAATATGGAAGCACTTTCATGAAGTTTGTGTAATAAGTCATATAACAAGGCAAGTTTAAAATACATTGGTGGGTAAAATACATCAAGGTGAGAGATGCTTTTCTCTAGGTCCAAGAATCTATATGATGATATTATTAGGTTATAGAATGGTGGAAGCTATCAGTCTACTAAATTAATAAATTCTAAAAGGTTTTTGTTTATTGGAAATAATATGTTAGCTCCAACACTGAGGTGGTCAAAAAATGGCTGTTTCAGAGAGCTAAATTTAGCCCAATCTCTCCACAGTACTAAAATCCTAAAATCCTGTCTCTGTGGATACAGATTTTTTTTTTAATAATGAGATTTTGTTTACAGTATATATTCTTATATCTGAACATAAGAGTCATCACACTTGAAGATACTATAAGGAGGAAATGTTGTCTCTGGTAAAGCTAGATTATTTTGTGTTATATTAGTATATGCTAGTCTGATTTCTTAGTAACAAGAAGCAATAGGCTGAAGGTTATACCCAAACTAAATATCAGCTCAGTGATCATTTCATAAAAACCCACATTTCCAAATATGAGATTTTTAAATATAGAATCTTCTACTCTATTGGTTTATCATCACGTTTTTGTGATAAAGATGATAATATTTGTTAGAAGATATGACTAAATTCTGAGTCCTACAAGAGGGGATGTAGTTCAAATTTGAATCATCTAGGACTCCCTGGTCAGCAGGCACTTTGGAATTTGAGCTATCTCAGCTTCCTTCCCAGGAAGTACTAAATGGTATATAGTAGATATGCAAACAGAGGGGATACACTGCTAAGAAGCTTTCATAGATAGATATGCTTTAAAGGAATAATTAATCATTGAAGCAGGCAATATAGCTTCTTTGGGAAAGAACCACATAAAAAGGCCTGCAGTAGCTAGGAAGGGATCGAATCCAAGTGTCCCAATGAAGAGATCACATCTGAGGGTTTATATAAGGAATCACATTCAGAGGTCTATATGAAAGGATCGCTTTCAGAAACCTTTGTGATCCAGATGGAATGTAGAAAGAAGTTAGTACACACCTTATTTCCAAGTAATCAGAAGGCAGTGGTACATACCTTTAATCCCAGCACTTGGGACATAGGAAGCAGAGCACAAGAGAGAAAGCAGAGCTCAGGAGTCAGTGTCAGACAGAAATTGACATCTGATATGGGTCAGAGTGAAGAGCAAGCAAAATGATGAATCATAGAAAGAGTTGGCAGAGTGATTCTGAGTGAATACACACCCAACTCTCAGGATAGAAAAGCAGGCTCTCAGCTCAGAGAGTAGACAAAGGAAGACACAGGAGCACAGGAGCAGCATGAGAAGTCTGAGGCACAAGGCAGTTCAGCATAAGAAGTCAATAACAGACTGGAAGTGTGAGTCAGTTTGAAGTTGGGCAGAGCAATTCAGAAAGGTTGCCGGACTGAGTCAGAGTCTGCCAGAGTCAGAAGAATTCAGTCAAAAACAGTCAGTTAGCCCAGAAGATTTGTTTGAACCAGTCAGCTTGGAGAAGAGTTGAAGCCAGAACAGTGATTTATTTGAACCAGAAGAGTCAGTTGAGTTTAGTACAGCTCTGAATTTAGAACGAGCTAGCAGAGGGTCTCAGTCAGCAGGAAGTTTTAGAGGCTTAAATGTTCTATATTGTACAAAGGATGAAACATTCTATTTCTAGGCTTAAGATTAGAGTGTAAGATCTTATCTTATCTTAAGATAAGAGTGTGTTTCAGCTGAAACACACCAGGGCTCCAGGACTAGGACCACAGATTGAATTATCCAAAGAATAAACTGCCTTTTACTTGAATCAACAGCTACATTAGAAGCCCAACATGGGCTACTTATGTTACTATAGCATATGTATCAGAGGTTCTGTAATTATAATTGTAATGGAAAGAGGCCTGGACAGAGAAGTAATCATGACCAATCCATAATAATAAATAGTCTTCTTTGGATTTTTCTGGTGGAGCTGTGAATAGATTAAAGAAAATTCAAAAGGGTCAAAAAAATTTGAGGAATGGAATACAGAATGAAAACAGAAACTCTCTATTGGAGCATTTTGAGAAAATGAACCCAAATTAGAATTCTCCATTTCTCTCTTGTGTCCTTGATCTACCCTTGTTTGAAGAACTTGCTTGAGAATAAATTAAAAAATAAATGGCTAATTATTTTGGTAAAGGCAATTTAAAAACAATATAATGCTGAATATGTGGTCTGGTTATTATTAATCATTCTTATCTTGATCTAAAACGAAAAAAAAAGAAAAAAGAAAAACAAGTCAGACAGAAAGAAGTACAAAATGATAAACTGTTTGGAATGAATTAGGATATGTGGCCTGGTTGGTGACAGTGTGTTCTTGTGAGAGTAGGTGTATCTCTGGGATTGAGCTTTGAGGTTTCAAAAGCTCACACCAAGACCAGTCCTCTACCTCTATCTCTTTGCCTGCTGTCTTCCAGTCATATGTAGCTCTTAGTTAATTCTCCTGCACTATGCCTGCCTGTCTGCTGCTAGGCTTCCTGCCATGATGATCATTAGCAGACTCTAAAATTCTTAGGGAGCACCAATTTGCATGAATTTTTGTTTTGTTTTATTTTGATTTAAAAAAAAAAAGAGCTTTCTTGGTAACAGTGTCTCTTTTCAGCAATAAAACATAAGAAAAATAAGAAAAATAAAAAAATAAGACATAATGCTTCCCAATTTGACAATGGAACTTAGCATGTATATCCTTGACAAATTTAAAACTTGAATGATCCAAGATTGAAGGCGCTATAGAGGCTTTCCTCCACAGTTTGAGAGATCCACTGAGTCCAGGTAGCATGTTGTAGGAAATCCATTCATGAAAGCCTGAGAGTCCAAAAGATGAAAAGAAGTCATTGCTTGAAACTGTGAATGTGAAGTCAAGATTTCAGTGAACATGCCATCAGGAGATGTCAGAGCTGTGGAACATCTGTCAATAATAGCTATATAAGGAATGTAGAAACATCTGAAGGGAGATGTATGAGGCTCACAGAAATCTTGAGTGGTGAAACCAATTAAGCCCTTTGACATTGGACTTAGGAGTGAGAATGTTAACTGTTTGAACTTTATGGGTTCTGGCTTTGCTTTAGTCCAATATTTTCATACTATACTTCCATTCTTCTCTTTTGGAATAGTAATATACAATCTGTGCCATCATAGGTTATTTTTGTTTTTATGGTTTTTTGAAACAGGGTTTCTCTTTTGTAACTCTGGCTGTCCTGGAACTCAACTCTATAGACCTAGCTGGCCTCAAACTGACAGAGATTCACCTGTCTCTGCATCATGAGTGCTGGAATTAAAGATTTGTGCCACCACTGCCTGGATGCTATCACACATTGTAAGTACATTTGATAAGTAATTTGTTTATTGATCTTGCAGGCAGTTAAATTTATAAGATTGTAGCCAGGTGGTGTCTGTCTACAGAGTGAGTTCCAGGACAGCCAGAGGTACAACAGAGAAACTCTAACTAAAAACAAAAAAAAAGCCAATTATATATTATATAATTTATATAATATATACATTTATAAAAATATAAATTTATTATATATATATATATATATATATATATATATATATATATATATATGCTTTTATTCTCAGAATATATTTTGTACTTTGAGCTTGGAAAAAGGTTAAGACTATGAATGACTATGGGGACATTTTAATTTGGACTAAATGCATTTTGCATTATGATACAGCCTGAACCCCATAGGTGAAATTGATGGTTTGAATGATAAATGTAGTCCATACTCTCAGGGATTTGAAAACTTGGTCTCCTGCTCATGGTCCTGTCTGGAAAAGCTGGAGGGTGTCACCTTGTGAGATGAAGATCCCCAGTATGGTGAGTTTAATGATTAAATGAGTTTACTACTTCCAGTTCCCTACCCCTGCTTTGTGCTTGGTGTTCAGTACATGAGCTCTCAGTTTTTGATTTCTACCACCTGCTGCCATATTGCCTCACTCTAAAGGACTCTTATCTGTGTGGAAGTATATGTACAAATTGACTCTTTCTTCTAAAAATTGCCTAATCATGAAGTTTTATCACACCATAGTCAAATAACTAATACAACAGTCTTTTCAATGAAGTCCTTAATAACTTTGCCCATATTGTGTATGTGCTGGGAAATGAAATCTGTTTTTCTTTCTTCTGGGGTTCTACAAAGTTGTGGCACAAAGAGCCATTCTTCAATCTTATCAGGAGACTTGAGGGGTAGTAGCGAAACATATAGACAGATTTCTGTCATTCCTGGCTATAATAACTACACAGTTCAAATATAGTTACCTGTAGCCTAGGTTTTGAGCAAAGGTGATTTATACTTTGACTAATTAAATCACTTGTCCTAGTCCTGGACCCTGGAGCATTTGAGTCTCTGAAACCTCCATGCAATCTAATCAACCTTCAAGACTTACTGCTGATTGAGCCACTATGACTCACTCTGCCAACTCTTCCTCTGAAGAGTCATTTTTCCTGTCCTTTACTGATTCATCTCAGACATCACTTTTGTGTGACACTGACTTTCCCTTAGCTCTTCTTCCTGTGTCTGATTCCACACTCCATTTCTGTCTTAGGGATTAAAGGCATGGACTACCATTGCCTTCTGAATACTGGGATCAAAGGTGTGTGCCACCACTGCTTTTAGAATACTGGAATTAAAGGGTGTACCAACATTTTTAACACTCTTTTAACATTCCATCCAGACCTCATAGGCCTCTGAATGTGATTCCTTTATATAGACCCCAGGAACATAGTCCCTTCCTAGCTTTCACACAGACCTATTCTTCCGCAGATATCTTTCTCTTCAGAAGGCTTCTGCCTTTCAGTGCCCTACATTTTGTGCAAGCACATCTAATAGTCTTTTCAGTGCTCCAGTTCCACTGCACATAAAGTAGCCCCACCTGCCCTGTTTTTCTCTGCACTGCCATCTTCAGTGTTTCAGGTGTTTCTTTTTAATTCTAGTTTGTTGAAAACTGGAGAAGACACTGATGTGAGAAAAATCACTCTTATGCATCAAGAATCTCATGTTCTTTTCTTCTACCTTGTTGAAATATGATGTATATGGTTGATTTGTTAAAAAATATTTTTCTAAGACTATGGTCATAAAATAAAGCTAATTTTGTTAAAATGAATTTTACCTTTTTAAAAAATAGTTACTAAGTTAGGTAATCTTAAGGCTTTTTACTTCCTTCTGTAGAGAAATTCATTTGTAATTATTGTATTTGTGAAATTTGGGGCAAATTTTGTTACAGATATTGAAAGGGCCTGGGAACCTGGGGTTCAGATTCAGATTCAGAACCAGGATCAGATTCCTGAGTTAAACATGACCCCCTTTGAGTCTCAGTATTAAGCAACAAACTTCCTCAGGATTTGTTGACCAGATGCTAGCTGTCATGTACTTGTAGGGACCCGCCCCACCTCCCCCCCCCACCCCGCCTCGCAGCAGATAAGCAGAGCCAATCAGTTTAAAAGATAACAAAGGCAGAGCCCATGCCCGGGAATCTGAGCCAATCAAAGTTGTGCATGTCCTATCCCCAGCCTCCTTCCCCTGCACGCCATAAAATGCCAAAAGAGAAAGACAAAGGAATCGCGATTCACTCCCACTCTCCCTGCCTCCCTGCCTGGAGACTCTCCTAAGATGGACCCTGACCTGCTGGATATTAAAAGCCTCATGTGGTTGCATGGATCCTAAGTCTTGTGGGTTTTCTTTGGAGGTCGTCTCTTGCCTGTAGATCCTGACAGGGGCTTGCGCCCTGGGTGAGGGGGGGCCCGGGTCTTTTCAATATCATGCTAGTTTCTTATATTATATTCATTATTATCAATTCAAGTTTCTGAGGTTATATATTTCAAATGAAGCTCTTCAATTGTATGGCTGTTCAAAAAGATCTGACATTAATTCTTTTTCAAATATCAGGTAATATTCATCTTTGAAACTATGTTGCAATTTATGATAAACATTTGGCCTTATAATAAATTTCTGTTTAGATATCAAGAATGAAAACTTTATTCCTTAATTTTACATTTGACTTTTCACACATTCATTCAAGATGCTTTCCATTTGTGCTATTAATTTTATTGTTGTGTATAATTTAAAAATTTGTGCGTTTTGGTTCGTTTGAACATTTATAAAATCTCAATGCTTTTCCAAAAGACTTATATTGAAAACTATTATATATATTGCATTTCATAGTCCATTTTTAAATTAAAAATTTAATACATTTTTTAATTATCTAAATATGGCTTTGTTAATTCTTTTTGGATTTTGTATTCAGTACATTGATTTCTCAGTAGATATTCCTTATTTCAAACTTTATTCTTACTATGGTCAACTTGAGTATCTTTTCATGACTAATATAAAACAGATTACTAATTATATTATTTTCTTATTAGTTTATAAAGCTTTAATTTTTCCACAAATTCTGATATTTTCTGAAGGCCATAAGTTATATGAGCATTCTTAACATTATGTTGATGAAAGAAAATATATTACACTATATATTATGAAGTTTGATTCTTCTGAACGTATTGCCATATTGTCTGATGAACATAATATTTTTACAAAAAAAACACTGCATATTTTTAGTAATTACTTGCAGCTATCCATTACAATATATATAAACCTATACATACATACATATATATATATATATATATATATATATATATATATATATATACACACACACATATATATACATACACACACATATATATATAGGGTAGAACCTATATATATATATATATATATGGTAGAATCTTGTTAATTTTTTTAAACTTTATTTTGTGGATTGCTTGTGAATACTTGCTTCACACTTTGAAAATACCATGCCAGGCAATATGATAATAAGGAAAAGAAAGACAATTCAAAAGGAACTTTTATTGGAGGCTTACTTACTTGTAGCACATCTCTGAAATTGATGCTCTTATCTAAACATAGAAAATGATAATTCAATCAATCGCATTGACTTATTGTCTATTCATTTTTACTTGGATGAGAACTATGGGATACATGTAGATAGACATGGACTATCAAAGAAACATAATACAAATTATTTTCAAATGTTTTAAGGAGTCATTCTATATTCTAGGTTATCTACATATATGTCAGGTAATTTAGGAAAAACGAAAAAATGCATTTGATTATATCATTTTAACTTTTAAAATGTCTAAAAGTAATATAATATATATTCCTGATAAAATTTCTATCAGAAAATTGAATTTACTCTAAATGATACATATTATTTTTAAAACCTGCTTTTATCACCATTTTCTCATTTTGATGCCAATTAAGAGAGGTAGATTCATCATGTAATACGGAAGCAACCTTGTATTCAAAATATAAACCACATTGGAACATGCATCAATTGTTTTTATAAGTTGTTGAATTCAATTGTTTAAGTTTCTTTAATAAACATTGGTCTTCCTCAGCCATAATGAATGTCTATAATATTTGAATTTGACATCAGAAAATGAAAACCTCAAAAATCAAGCTATACACCAGTCTCTCTGTTTTAAAAAACTAGAGAATCATTTAAGAATTAGTCTTAGTGTTATGTTAAAAGAGATTCATAAAATTCACCTTCTTTAACACATCTACAATTTGGCAGCATTCTTTTAGAACCTACTTTTATAGATATTGTTTCTCAGGATTTCATTCATTCGTTCTAGACATATTTCTCTTTAAAAATTGCTTGCAGTATTCCCTTATGCTCTTTTTCTATAGCAATGCTATGCCAATCCATGATATTGCTAGCTTATGTCTTCCTTCTCTTTGCCCTCTCTCACTCTATCTCCTCATTGCTTAATCTGTTTGTTCTCCTGTAAATATCATTTTTGTCTTTACTAGAATTCTTCTGTTCTCTAATTCAGACATAGTTATTGAATTGAATTGAATTGAATCTTCTAGAGAAAGTGACATTTAAATAATATTCCTTTTTCTGTGTATCAGATTGTCTGCTTTTATATTTCTAAACTTAGAAATAGGGATGTTATCTCTTCAAAAAGATTTCTGGACACATATAAAATAACTTCTTGATTTATTAAAACTCAAATATATTTCACTTCTTCTTTCCCTTTCTTCTTCTACCTAAGATTCACCTATGGTTAAACATATAATATACTGACCAGAGATTCTTTGACCAAAACAACCAATTCCCTAGAGATTCATCAATCAAGAACAACAATTTAATTTAAAATGCTTTCTGGCTACGGCATGAAGAAATAAATAAGACAATTAAATGACCTTGATATCAGGGGACACTAAGAGAAAATATGTCACTTTCATATAAAATATGTTCTAGTCACATAGAATCAATGATTCTAAAACTTTTATAACAAGGTCAAGAATATCAGGGGTATTTTCTAATAATAAAGTTACTGAAATAACTACAAGCCTTGATTTCTATATGACAGCAGTCAACAAAAGAGTATTCACTAACACTAATATACACACTACCCATCATAGCTTAATTTATCATCTATTTGAATGAGTATTAATTGACATTTTATGTTTAAATGAAGCAAATTAAATTTTATTAGAATTAGACTCTGTTAAGAGGATTGTGAAATTTTATCTTGTCTGTCTTCTTGACTCTTTCGAAAGATGTAAAGAAGATTAATAAGACTTAGCCCTGTCTACTTGGTAATTTCTGGAGATGCTTGACAATTTAGACAGGAATTAAGAGTAGAAACATGCCCTGAATGCAGGCACTCCATTCAATAGACTGATTCCTAAGTAGATTAAAGTAGAGAAAGAAGAAGCTATCAAGCATGTTTAACCTCTGTACTCCCTCAGTTAATGTACCTTGGCTTCTGCCATTGCTAGTGGTTATCTGATCTTCATGCTTAGATATTAATATCTGAATTCATACCTTATTCTCACTGATCATATTCTAGGAATTCAGTAGGAATGCAGACTCATTCCAGAGCAGCAGCATTCCTTTACCTTCCACAGAAAGATTTTGTTTGTTTGTTTGTTTGTTTTGTTTTGAGACAGGGTTTTCTGTTATAACTCTGCCTGTTCGAGGACTCACTCTGTAGACCAGATTGGTTTTGAATTCACTGAAATCTGCCTGCCTCTGCCTACTGAGCGCTAGGATTAAAGGCATCTGCTCCCACCACCCTGCTTATTTATTTATTTATTTATTTATTTATTTATTTATTTATTTTATAGATAATATTTTTATAGATAGTTTTTATAGTTTTATAGATAATATTGACTATTTGAAGAGTGCTTCATCAAATACAATGTTTACTTTATTTAAAATAAAAATATATGATTTTCTAAATTTTATAGTAAGGAGTATTTTAGGTAATCTACAATGTTTAACACTATATTTTCATGTTATTCTCATCAATGAAAGATAGGAGATTAAATGGACTTAACTGATGAGTCATGACCCAGTTTCTTCTTTAGATATTGGCTAGAGCCAGAGTCATCTAACACATTCGTTATTCACAACTAATGCCTCACAGAGAAGACTTACACAGTAATGACCAAAGATCTAGGGACAGTTATCTGCTTGTGTATTTCATAGCTTGTCTGACTCAGTATAGCTGAACTTCTTACAAGGAAGATAGAAGTTCCAAAAGATTGGCCCAAGGAATAAACATTGAAAATTAAACTGTTTTTATAATACAGCCTCAGAAATCATTCAAATTCCCACTTTTTACTGAAGTTACAAATGAGTGTTCCTAGGAAGGTCACGTTAATTAGAACTTTTGATAAGAAAACAATTAATTATTTTGCAAATATGATTTATAAACACAATAGAAAAAATGGAAAAATAGCTCAGCATTAAAGAGCAGTAGTTGTTCTCCTAGAGGACATATTTTGATTCCCAGAACCCATACAGCAACTCCAACCATCCATAACCCCAGTTATATAGGATATGATGTTCTCTTCAGGCTTCCACAATCCCCAGATATACTAGTGATGACAGACATACATCCAGGCAAAACATTCATACACATAACATCTTTTTAAAAATTAAAAATTAAAAAAATATATAAAATGGCCATGGTATTATTCAAACTACAAATTTATAAAATAGATAATTTTGAATAATGATACAAAGTTCCATTATTACCTCATGAATTTACCACATGCAGTTTGCTCTTTCAAGTCTTTGCTATTCTTAATCATTTGTTTTAAGGGATTTTTCAACCAGTTTAAATACCTACGATAATAAAATTGCATCAAGTATACCCACTTGAATTTGATGTATAATTATGGATCTTGAGTCTACAGAATTACAAAGCAATCATGTGCATTTATAAGAAAATGATATGCATAATCCTTTTCTGCCTCTTTCATTACTGCACTTCTCACTCAATAGACGCTAAAATGCATGGTGATTTTGTATAAATTGAGAGACTTTTTGGAAAGTGTTATTATAATATAATTTCCCATGGTACACTCTTTTAGTTTCTTTTACATTTCACCTGTTAGAAAATAATAATTCTAAAGTCATTATCTCTTTCCAGAACAATAGTTTAGAAGAACAGGTGCATGTCATATCAGCCTATCTGGAATTCATTTCAGTAAACTCAGAGAAGCTGCATTAAAAAAAAAAGACAGCACTATTAGTTGTCTCATTTGTTACAGCCATTCTTTGTAGTTCTCACATCTGTCAACGTCCATACAAATAGCACCCACGAGGAACCAGATGTTACAAGTTATAATTTAGATGTTTGCTTTGCCTTGTAGACAAAATCTGGACAGTAAACATCCTGGTTTGTTAAGCATCAATATCAAATGGAAATCACTGATGAATTGTTTGTTACTGCTATTGAAATTCTTACCTTGGTGATTAGTACTGGAAAAAAACATAATATTACTAGATAATGAAACTTTAAATGAATATGCAGATGAACACATTTATTGATAGATAGAGGCAAAGTCATGTGTAGTTATCTATCAAATATTTGGAAATCCATGATCCCATTATTATATTGTAATTATAAAATATAGAATAAATTCAGTTAACAAACGAATATATCTGCTACAATATATTGAATCATGTGTAACATTTGCTCTGAATTTTGAAGCATAGGTATTTTAAAGGAGAATACAAATAAAAATACATGTAATGGAATTATAAAAGAAACTTTGTTCTTTCATTTCATCCTTTACTCCATACTTCTCTCTCTCTCTCTCTCATTCATTCATTCATTTTTTTGAGATAAGGTTTTATATAACAGCCTACACTGTTGTAGATCTCACATAATCCTCTTGCTTCAAACTTATAAAGTGTAGACAATGATTCAGTTTCAAAGGGCTGTTTATTCTTTGCCTAATTCAAATACTGGTCCTATTCCTGGAGTCCTGGAGCATTTCAGCCTCTGAACAATCTCATTTTAAGTCAAGAAATAGAAGATTTCAGTTAAGCTGCAAGCCCAAACCTAGAAGGCCTCAGGTGTAGCCTCTCTACAATCTAATCAACCTCTGAGACTTACTGCTAACTGAGCCACTCTGACTTGCTCCTTCTGAACTAAGGGCTGTACTGAACTCTGACTATTCTAGTTCAATTCCCTTGCTGTTTTGGCTCAAACTGTTCTCCATGATGCTGGTTCAAACTGACCTTATGAGCTAGATAACTGTTCTGACTGAACTCTTCTGACTCTAGTAGACTATGCCTTATCTTCTGTCTCATCCTATGTCTGACTGATTCATTGTTCCTGTGTCTTCTCCTCAGTCTACTCAGACTGCTCCTGTGTCTCTGCCTATTTCTTACCCTCTGTGTCTCTGAGATGAGAGCCTGCTTTTCTATCCTGAGAGTTGGGTGTGACCTCACTCCAACTAATTCTGTTAATTCTTCTCTGATTTATCATTTTTCTTCTCCTTCATTGTAACTCATCTCAGATGTCACTTCCTGTCTGACACCGACTCCTTCTGAGTTCTGTTTACTGTTCCTTTGCTTTTGTCTTGCTGTTCTAGCATTGTCTCTGAATATTGAGATTAAAGGTATATACCAACATTCTTTCTACATTCAATCTGGACTGTACAGGCCTATGAATGTGATCCCTTTACATAGCACCTTGGATTTGATTCCTTCCTAGATATCACACAGGCCTATTCTTCTACAATAAAGAATGAATTATAAGTGAGAACTACCACACTTAGTGTCTTAGGATTTCTGCTCCTGAGATAGAACACAATGATAAAAAACAAGATGGGGAGAAAAAAGTTTATTTCATCTTTCATGTCCCAATCACATAGTCCATATTGAAGGGAACTTAGGGTAGGAACTCAAGGCAGGATCCTGGAGGAAGGAACCGAAGCAGAAGCCTTATGGGAGTGCTGCTTGCTGGCATGCTTCTCATGGTTGCTCATGCCACTTTGTTATTGCATCCAGTACCACACACCCCAGATATCACCACAAAAAATGGACTAGAGTCTCCTCTTACATTAACCAGGATTTATACCATACTGGATGAGGAAACAGCAATCAGTGCTCAAACCTACACAAAGAATTATAGGCGGTTGAGGACAGCTGAGAGAGTGAAAGGTGGTCTTCCCCTGTCAAAAGTACAACTGTTATGCAGTATCAATTGATCAGCCCTGAAAGCATGAATGCAAGTACCGTTATATGGACTGGTCAGATTATTTTAAGAATATATATGCATATACATGTATACATGCAATAATAATTAATGAAAAAGAGGTAAGGAATTTGAATGAGAGCAAGTAGAAATATGAGAGGGTCCAGAGGGAGAAAAGGGTAGGTAGAAACATTGTAAGTATATTATAATCTTAAAAATAATAAATTGATATATTGATATACTTATGAAGGGAAAAAATAAAACCTCTATAGTCTCACTAAAATGCTGCAGTCCCTTTAACTGTGGGCTCCTTTAAAATCAAAGTAAGTTAAATGTTTTCTTTATTTCAAGACGGAATAACTAAGGCATAGTCACAATCATATCAATACAAAACCAAAATACAATAGTGTGAAAAGCTCAGTATCAGCTGTCTGTGATTCATTCACAATCATTTGTGTTCCTCTAAAGGTCTTTGGCCATTTCTTCAACTCCATTGTCTGTAGTTTATATAGCTCCTCACCTAGGCTTAAGCCAATTTCACCATAGCTGGCGCTGTCTTTAGTTGTCATTCAGTAGTACTGGGATCTCAGAAGTTCTGGTTATTCAACAACCGGGCTGCATTTTAACAATAGCCTCTCCTAGGTTTTCTTCCAGTACTGTAACCCTGCCACATTCTGTCAGGCATCAGCTTCTCTCTATGACCCCTCAATCCTGGAGATTTGACTGAAATCGAGGCTATATCTTTACCAATGGCTTTTCCTGTCTTTTCAGGGACTCCAGCCCTGCCACACAGTGTCAAACCTCAGTTGCTCTCCAAAGCTCTTCATAGCTTCAAAACCAGTTCTAAATGAGTGAAGTTTACACTATCTTCTTGGCTGGAAGCACTATGTGGATCTACCCCTCAGTGCCAGACCATAGATTCTCTGTGCTGACCCTAAAGAAACACGTCTAGAGAATTTTGTTCTATTCTTATACACAGTGATTTTTCAACTCCAGATCTCTAGTATCAATTGCCCTAGCAAAGAAAATCTTTGACATCATTGGTTAATTTAAGATATCAGATATCTCTAATAGGAGTCTTTAATTTTTGCTCACAAACTTTCTATCAGAAACTTTATAAGATAGGCATCCATCATATAAAGTTGTCTCATCACTCTACTCTCTTAAGCTCACACAGAACAGTTCACTGTGCTCTGAGTACTCAATATCCTTTCCAACTCAAAGTTCAAGTTCCACCAATATTCTCAAAAATATGGTTAGTTCTGTCTCAGCAATATCATACTTCTGGTACCAATTTCTGTCATACTTGGGATTAAATTGCTGTGACAAAACACCATGGTCAAAAGCAATTTAGGGAAGAAATTTATTTCATTTCACATGTCCTCATAACAAAGAACCTGGAGGCAGGAACTGAACCAGAAGCCATTGAGGAGCACGGCTTACTGGCTTGCTACTCATGGCATACATAGACTGCTTTCTTAAATATACCTAAGATTATCAGCACATAGGTGTTGCTATCTACAATCTACTGGGCCCTACCACATCAATCACTAATCAAGTAAATGCACTACAGACTTGCCTGTAGGCCAATCTTATAACAACATTTTTGTTCAATTGAGAAATTCCTTTTTCTAATGACTCCAGTGTGTGTCAACTTGATATAAGTACCCAGCACATAGCAAAACTATATTTTTATTATTGTTTTACTTTATCTTGTCTATTTACATTGAGCAGGCATACATATATTAATTCTGACTAAGTAGTAAGTTGAATAATTTAAAGTAGTATGTTCACACTATAGTAGTTTTATTATTATGCTTACATAAAAATTAAAAAAAATAGAAATAATTAAACAAAACTAAACAAAAATTAAGCAAAACAGAAATAAACCAAATGAAATTTTGAGTTTGATATACTGACATATATCTTCTACTTAACCCTTAAAAGATGGTTTAATGCATGTTATTAACTTCCTTTCTCTTAGTGTCTCTATCAATAAAGACTATTATTTGTTTGTATACAAAATAGTCTGCTCCAAAGAGTGTTTAAAATAATGCAATGCACATTAAATGTCTGAAACAAGAAAGTTTTATCACCTGGACTATAATTATTTTTAATGAGATAAGACAAACATATGAATAAGACAACTATAATAGAGCTTGGGCATTATTCATTAAACTATGGGTTGTGGTGTTTGCTTATACGTATGTGCCACTGTCAGTAGCATAACATCATTACTATTAACATTAATAATAAATTATTATGAAAAGAAAGTCAAAAGGGGGGTATACAATATGTGAAGAAAACCTACTACTTTGTACATCAATTAAAACAAGTAGCAGCAGTTTATTACTATGTCTATTTAGCAGAATAAGAGTATTTGATTCACCCTGGTACCTAAATGTACACAGCCACTGAGGTTTGGCTTAGTCAATAGTAACATGCATGAAGTCAATCTTGTGGAGTATTCCTTAAATCCAATCAGAAAATTATTTGTTACTCCCTTAACAATTATACCACTACTATAAAAGTGGGCATATCTTGCTAGACTAGATTTTACTGAAGCTAACTGAGTTAACAGATAGACTGTTTCTTCTCATCCTAGAAAACACACATAGCAAATTGAAAACATTATGATGATGCACTAGGGTTTGATCATAGCCTATAATTTTTGGAAAAAGTCTATGGTAATCCAAATATGAAAGCAATATCTGGTACTGGACTTTTAAATTGAGAGCCTTTATTATCTGGCTTCATTATATTATCCAAAGTGTTTTTGTTTTTTGGGGGGTTTTTCTGTATTTTTTTTTGTCTCTTTGTCTGAATAAGATGACTGTAGGATTATAGGTTTATATCTGGCTCTACAATACTCTTTCATTGATCAATATATCTATTTTTGTCCCCAATACAACTTGAAATGAATAAATATGACAGAACTAATAATTTTTATGAATAGATAATAAACCATAAAAGTCTTTTTATAAAATTTCATGGTGATTAAAATCACTAAATTAAGATTCTTATAGATATACAGTTACATTTGTCTCCAATACCTAATAAAAATTTAAGCAATTAAGTTCTTTCTTTATAGCTTGCACATGTTTTGTCTCTATGTTAACCTTTTCTCTAACTTTAATGGTAGATGATTTCAGATTTATGAAACTATTGATATATTTAGCATATACCAAATGTTCTCTGACAAGTTATTTACAAATGTCAATGTTCTACTTAAAGTAGAAAATGTTTCACTTTAACTCTCATTCATGCTTTATTTCTTTTCCTTGTGTTTCATTTCTACATTCTTTTTTTCCAGGATCAAATTATTTATTGTAGAAAAATAAAACCAAACAAACAATATCAGAGATAAAGTAATAGGATTGATCTGTCTGTGCACATAGTCCATAAATGACTATTACATTCTAAATTGCTTAATTTACTAAATATTTTCCTGCTTCAATTTTGTGATGTTTTACTTTTCATAGAAATAATAAAGATATTGTACTGTTAAACAGATCAGAACCTTGAATCTAGAATTAAGTATGCATTACTTTTTGATTTTTTACCTACATCCATCACAATATTAGAAAAGAAGGAATTTTCTTTTGTTCAAATTTGGGAGACCTTTCCTTTAACTTTTATTAATTTATTTGTAAGGGCTAGAAATAACTAGTTTTAATATCATTTTTCTGATATATCATCTATCCTTCAAAATTCTAACATGGGAGTTGTATAGATTTAGGAGGAGAAATTAGACAACTCTTTTCATCACACTCATTAAGAGTTTCTTTTTTTAAAATCACATTTAATTGTATCTCTGATAACATTAAAATATAATTAAAATTAGTATACTTTGTGTATGATATACTACTACACTACTGTAAACAACAACTGACTTTTACTTTCTTACTTAACCATTTCAGATTTAAAAATAATTACACTCAAATAAATACACCAGAAGATAAATCTGCTTTTACTTTTATTTGCATTTGACCTTCTTGTTTAAAGTCAAATTTGCTTTATAATTTTTTTGTTATGAAAATTTCTATATGCTCAATTATTACACAATTTATGTCTTCCTTTTTAATTTATGCTAGTGTTTGATATAAAGTTGATTAACTACTAACTTTATATTTATGAAAAATCAAATCATATTTCCCAGAAAATTCATTGGTCTTAGAACACTTTAAGGAGATAGAGCAATCCTTTAGCATGTATCCATGTTATGACATGTTAAAAATACCAATTGTTTCATTTTTAAATTCACAATGTATTATTGCCATATTTTGAATTCATTATTAATTTATGTTTATTCATAATTCCTCATTTTGTTTTAGTATATCAATATAATATAACATCTTTAGTATATCTCTGTATTGTCAGCCTTGATAATTTATCCTGTGGGGAAAATCTCCTTAATTTCTTTACTATTGATCTGCTGATGAGAATGTACCTTATTTCATTAAGGGTGTTTTATAAAGCTATTATTGTAGTGTAATTAACAACAGTATAATTCTACATGTTAAATAATTAGATAAATTTTATACCTGCAAAATTAAAATGCAAAATATATGAAATTTTCCACCAATGTATTTCATATAATCTATTCCTAAATTCTAGTCTGATTAGTTGCTTAGTGAAACTTTCTGTTAATATAATAGCTCCTTTCATAGACATTCATTGGCTTGTCATCATTGACTTCGCATTAACATATCCACGGTTTTTGTTATGATGCATATTTTTGACATTTTCATACTGTGTCAAGTTATCTTTATATTTTAGAACTGAGTAAAATATACCATATATGTATTCCTAATTGTTTTTATTTCACAGTTGTTAGTGAATCTTTGGGTTGACTATATTCAGATTTTATGAAGACCACTGAAATATTTTTGCTCATGGGTGTTTATTCTAAACATATATTCCGGATGTAGCTCCCCAGCTTCATCAGCCGTTTTTTTCTTTTTTTTTTTTTCTTTTTACCCAGCCTTAATATTTTCTCCTTTCATGACTATATTCTGATATCTCACCATATTTTTAACTGATAGTTCTCTGATTATTAGTAAGAGTACACTTCTTTTCTTGCATGTTAATTTTCCTTTGTATAACTAAGTAGATTGTGGAATATATTTTAATTAACCATTCATCATTTGTTTTTTACTTCTTATAGTGCTGTTAGGTAATTGATATATACCATAGATAACTTTTGTTAACTATAAATTCTGTGAGTATTTTCTCAATGCTATTTTCTAATTTTAGTAATTGTCTTTATTTCTCCCTGCTTGTGTGATAAACGCCATGACATGGCAATGTGGAGAGGAAATAGTTGAGTTCAGCTTACACTCCTGGGTAGTAGTCATTACTAAGGGGAACAAGAACAAGAACTAATGCTAAAAACATTGGAGCAGGAACTGAAGCAGATACTATGAAGAAATACTATTTTGGCTTGCTCTCCTTGGCTTGTTCATTCTGCTTTCTTATAATAACCAGGCCCATCTGCCTGGGGATGGCATCACTAGCAGTTTGCTGAGATTTCTTATGTCTAACATCAATCAAGAAAATGTCCCCACCCACACATGCCCACACAATAATCTGATGGAACCAATTCCATTTGAGGCCTCTTCTTCCCATGTAATTATTTTGTGTTGAGCTGACCAAAACTAATCAATCAGCACAGTAATTTCACAAAATAACAAAACCTACAAATATTGAGATAATATCCCAAGTATAAATTATTGACATAATTTTTATTCTTGTAACTGCTTTAGGTTTTTCTTAGTTTTAAAAGCTGTTTTTGTTATTCCTTTAAATTTGTTTTATTTTGTAACTGTTTCAAAACCTGAACATAATATCACTTGCAACCTTGGAAAAATAATTAGACAGTTTTCTTTATATGTATTCGCTGTATGTTATTTTATACTGTTGAAAGTTTCCAGTGATATGTACAATAGATTTCCAAAGTTTAACATATTCTTAATTGATAACTGAATTAATCTCTGCTTTTCATATGTTAAAGCTCTAATGTCCAAAGTGAAAAACTTTGGAGAAGAGATTGTTGGGGTTAATTATAGTAAGGAGGCAATTATGGATAAAGGAGACCATGAGGATATAACTCTTCCTCTGATTAGTCACTTTGACTGCCTTCAATCTATCACAACTCAGACATCATTTCTCATCTGACACTGTCTTCTGAACTCTTTCCATCTGCTTCCATACTCTGTTAATAATAGTTCTTTGTTGTTCGTAATAACACTATTTATTAACACATTATATTACAAATCTCAGGAGTCCAATACCCGGGCGGCTTAGGCAGAGAGTCCACTCCAAGGCTTCCTCATCCCATCTCTCTTCTTGGTACTCCTCCTCTAATTCTCCTCATACTCTTGTTCGGCCTCTTCCTCCCTCCTCCCTCCTTGCTCCACCCCTCAAACTCCAGGTGTTTTTCTTCCTGTTTTCACACAGGCCCTCAATAAACAAATAACAGGAACTTCCTGCAGGGGGTGGAAGTTCGGGATGGCACAGAGGTGTACACAAGTAAAAGACAAATCTTAAATAAAATATTATCCACAACTAAACATACCACAGCAATACTCTGTTTCTGTTTTAGGGATTAAAGACATAGAACATCACTGTCTTTTGAATAATGGGATTAAAGTTGTGTATCAACCTTTTTTTAACATTCTTTCTACATCTCATCTGGACCACAGAGGCCTTTGAATGCGCTTCATTTGTATAGACCTCTGGATTATAGACTCTTCCTACCATTCACACAGGTTTATTCCTCTACAAGTACTTCTTTATTGTCTATGCCATTTCTACCAGACTTACATTTTACTAGTATACATACAATATTTTTTTCATCATGATGCCATAGACATCTTTCTTATTGCAGAATAGGCTGTTTTTGTGGAAACCTTGAAGAGCAATTTAAATTCCTTGCATTTTTATGATGCTATTAGCCTATTAAATCATTAAATATTTTTATTTACTATTTTAATAATGTAAGTTTGGGGAGCCCTTTTAGAAAAGGAGGCAGGAAGAATGTAAAAGATAGGGAACTAAGAGGAGAATTCTATCTTTTGTTCATGTCATGACTACTTCAAACAAAAATTCATTTCAGTTATGGTCACCTGGACAACAATAGCAAGATAAAGATATCCAAAGTTCTAGCACTGTGGAGGAAATGTTCCCATGGCGCCATACCTTTTTGAGTCAGGAATAAACATCTAGGGAACAGAAAATCATTTTTGGAGAGTATGAACACCGTAAGGTTTTCCAAGAGCTAGTGGATGGCCACACACCTATGCATACATTGGCAGAATTAATTGTATTTATTGGGTTATCAAAATAATTAATAACTATGATGGCTATAAATGGGTAATTATTAATAATTTTAATTAATTATCATTAATAGATATAACTGTTGAGTATTAATAATAACAGTATTGTTATTATATATGAAGTTTGGAGGGCACTTTATTGAAAGAAACTAGAGCATTGAAAAGGGAAATATAAAGCAGATCTAATCATATTTCTTCAAATTATTTATAAAATTCTCAAGAATAAAAAAAAGAAATAATAAAATAAAAAGATTAAGCATATATAGGTAGATGGTTTCATTTAATTGCAACTTTATAATCCCAATTAAAATCATATATATTTAAAATGTGTCTTGTGGGATGATTCATAAAGTTCAGGAAAATATTGTAAGTGTCCATGTAGAAGTGTTCCTAGATATATGATTTTTTAAGTGTATGACTCATAAATACTTTCTTAGTGTTATAAAACATTTAATTAATATAATTGTAATCATAATTATATATTATATAATTATATTATATAATATAATAAATTCATTTATTCTACTTCAAGTTAAAATTTCTTATCTAGTTCACTTTAAGAATCAAAATTAATTTAGCTTCAATCCAATATTATTGCTTTTAATTTGTTTTTAATTAAAAAAAAAGCAATTCGGTGGTAGCGCATGTCTTTAATCCTAGCACTTGGAAGGCAGAGGCAGGTGGATCTCTATGAATTATAGACCAACCTGTTCCACAGAGTGAATTCCAGGACAATCAGTATTACAACAGAGAAACCCTGTCTCAAAAAATTAAATTAAATTTAAAAAATATAGAATATTTTTATAAGCTGTGATATGATTGTGAATTCAAAATACCATCTTAAGAATTCTTAATTTTTTTTCAAATTTCTATTTTCATAACTTCCTGGAAAGACTAAAACAATAATTAATTCCTTTATGCTTTAAGTAATATTAAAATTAGAAACAGAATGATTAAAAATATTTTATATCTGCCTTGAAATATTTTTGCTATCTTCAGACTTTATTAATCAATGAAATGAAACCTTTATTTAATATTTAACTGGTGTACTCTGAACTACAAAACTTAACTGTATTTAATATTGACATAACACTGGACTCATTTTCTTAATGCTATTATCATGTCATTAATACGAAATTAATAAAATAAACACTATACAATATTATCTACATGCATTTTTTTCTACTTCCTTATTTTTGATAGGTGCAAATTTATTTGAAACTCAGTCACAAAAAATGTAGAAATTTCAAAATTTCATAATATTTGTAGAAAAATTAATTAAACTATGCATTATTAATGGCACATTTAATCATACACATTTTAGTAAGAATAAGGAGTATCTTAAAATATCACGCATAAAGTATAATTGATAACAAGAAAAAAGCTGACTGCAAAAACAAATTTAATTCACCATTAATATTCAAACCATGAGACAAAGTAAAGCAAGGCAAAGAATAGAGAAAAAGCAAGAAAAGAAGACAGATAAAAAGAGACAATTAATGGAATACTGGAGAAAGAACACAAAAAGGATGGAGGAAAGGATAAAGGGAGGAAGGGAGAGCAGATGCAAGTCAGGAGCAGAACACACAGTAGCATTTTCTTACTTGTGTGTAGTATTTTTGTAGTTTGAAACTTTGAAATCCAATCTGCAAAAGCCCAAACCTATTGAAATTCTGTACATATTCATTCATGTTGCTGAGCTCCTTTCCAGAACCGATTATCATATATTAGTGCTTTATCACACATTTTATAATCACTTTCTCTTCCTTGGAGGCATTCCTAGAGACTTAGATGTAATAATGTTGACACATACCCTTTGATGATGATAGAAAACTTTATCAAGTCAATGAGGAACAAGAAAAGATTCGCATGTAACAAATATGGCCTAAAGTATGAGAATTACAGTGAACACAGTGCATATAGATAAAGCCAAAAGCTGATTTTCTTTCCTTATGAAGTGCCTTTTTCTATTATAATTTATTATCTACAAATTAGATGTGGTCATGTGTCAAATAAATTTGGGAATAAGAAGCTCAAAAATATATTTTATCAAAGTTCCATCTGATTATCATGCAGAATTGCCTTAAGCACAGGCATTTGAGGACCCTGCTTCAACTAATAGGGATACAGATAAATTATAAGCTTTCATGATGCAGTGACTATAAGTTATATTGTAGTCTCTTCTGTAACAGAAGCAGTGGAATGGAAATAAGAATTTCCGATTTAAGGCTTTTTTAATATCAAAGTCATGAAACTACTGTCATTAAAATTTCATGTATTTCCTTACACAATAAAATGACTCATTCGTTTAATTTAATATTGATAAATTTTTGAAAGTGTTAAGGTATACATAATTGGTACATATACAATTATAAAAGACATAAGAATGAAATATTATAGGCGATGAATTAGTATCAGTATGAGCTCAGGTACAAGCTATAGGACTTAGAGGATAAAGATTAGATGTGTATTTATTTAAGCTTCATGAATAGTGGCTTTCTTAAGAGAAAACGATGGTACATGGTACATAGTAACAAATGAATTTGTCACCTAGTTATACATATCTGCTAGGTTTTAAGAGCTCTTCTGTTGACTGTATAGTTGGGATAATAGTAGAATAAGGCATGATGATTTAGACAATCAATGATTTGATGTGAAATAAATTCAGAAAAAGGGTAAAATATTTCCTATTGATAGAAGATGTGGGAATTGACTTCTATTATTGAAGTAGACTGCTTGAGTAAGTCAGCTGATAAGGCAGAAGAGATAGTCTTCCCAGGGAAGAACATACAAATTCCTATCCAATACCAAATGGTCAGCCATGAAAACATACCTACAAATAACATTCTACAGACTGAACAGGGTATGAGTAGAAGTATACACGCACACACACACACACACATACCAGAGAGAGAGAGAGAGGGAGAGAGAGAGAGAGAGAAAGTTATGTCTATGAAACAAACAGAGGTCATAAAGTTGAAAGAGATCAAGGAGGAGCAAACATGGAGAGTTGGAGGGAGGAAAGCAAAGAGTGGAATGGTGTAATTATAATCTCAAAAATGTACATGTAAAAACCAAACCAAATGAAACAACAAAAATAGATCTAATAAAAAATAATTTGCTAATTTAGTTAAATTTTGATAGATTATAAGTATAAGACACAATCTATTCTTCATTTCCAGTTTTTAGAAATATTTCACATATTAAACAATCTCACAACTTCAGGGTGAGGTCAGGGAAACAAAATCATCAGTAAAGAAACAGAAAAGATTGACACATCCCCTTGGTAACTGGCAAGCCGCCATCACCAAAGTTCAATGTAACTGGATCTAATTTGCTTTCCCGTCTTTCAAATTCTTTTTGCAATATAGAAGTTCTAATTTCTCCTGATGAAATTCTATCCCTGGTAGAACTGCGGTGTTTCAATCTTCTTTATCTGAGGACTTTCTTCATGGAGTTTGATCAAATACACAATCAGAATTTGTCTCATTCTGATATACTTTTTATAATCTTATTTGATGTTTCATTAATAGAATTTATCACACTTAAAACAGTTTATCACTTTTTTTGTAGTAATTCCAAAGAACATTGGGAGGTTCAGTATGATCGGTGGCTACAATGGCTAATGGCTACAATAATTTCTTTTTTTCCCCCCAAGGAATGTGCGCATGCATAGTCCCCCTCTACCTTTCATTGAGAAATTCCTGGGCTGAAATTTTAGTTTCTATTTTTAATTTGTTAGTTTTTTTTACAGAATTTCATAGGTGACTTTTGCATTTCTCTCTCCCTCTCTCTGTCGAACTCTCCTCATGTCACCCCATTTCCCTTAAAATTCATAGCTTATTCATTTTTATTGCAGCTATATAGATATACATAGACAGATAGAAATGTGTTTGTATGTGTGTGTGTCTGTGTATGGTGTTTGTATGTGTATGAGAGAGAGAGACAGAGAGACAGAGAGAGACAGAGAAAGAGAAAGAGAGCTGCTCATGTATGTACATGTTTGGTGTTAGCCATTTGAGATTAGACAACATATCAGTAGGCTAACCCTGGAGAAGACAAATCATCTCTCTTTCAGAAACCAAGGAGGAGTAGATCTTGTGACTTTACCCCCACCCACATTGACATGTCATCTTATAATGTCACTGTACAGTTTTTTTAGGCAAATATATTTTTGATATTTCATATGTTCAGGTTTCCTGTCAAATAGCAGATTGTATCTTACAGCAGACACCCAGGCCTCTAGGTCATACAGTCTTTCCGCCCTTCTTCCACAGTGTTCCCTGATTCTTAGGTGTAGGACAATATTTTCAAAGTATTTGTATACACTATACTTTCAAGTAATTGCTGTTTAAAACAGTTCAATTGGTGTTTGATAAGTAACAAATACATATGCTTATGGAGTACAATTATATATGTACATATATGATATATATATCACATATGTGTGTGCGTGTGTGTGTGTGTGTGTGTGTGAAAGAATGAATCCATGATATAATCTTTCTCTTTTGCCATGTTATTATATGAATGGCTCCTTATTATTGTTTTACATATCATTAGTTACATTATAGTAATATATTTTAAATATTGCACAGTCAGTAAATTCCATTTTAAAATACATGCTTTTCCTTTTGCACAAAGATATGTTGGTTTTTTGTGGAAATTTTGAAAGAGAAAACCACCTTGCCAAAAAGACAAAACAAAACAACAAAACAAAACAAAAAACTGAACAAGAAACCTAGCCTCCTTACAAACAAGATTATATATGTGACATAATTGGAATTAATCCTTATATACATGCCAAATCTACTGATACTAACTTTAATCACAAAGTAAAATCCTTCAACTGATGAGGAACCTGAGAGTGTTTATTTGCTCTACTAATAAATTGATTGAAGGCAATTTAGATTTTTCTTTTTTATTCCTTGAAGACCTTTGAATATAAGACCCTGGGAGGTTCAGAAGCCTCAGTAATAGGAGAATAAATTCAAAGGCTAATGGCAGGAAGATCAGGTAGCTTGATTTAAGCCTAGATGTCATTTCAAGTATACATGCTAATTGATCTTGGATTTTTTATGATACAAGTAGGCTTCATACCTAAGATTTACATATAACCTTTTCAAGGCACGGCTCCATATAATTTTTACAAAAATTGACAGTTTTAGTGGTAAGTACATTAAATGAAAATTACACAATTGTTTTTTTAAATAAAACTCCTTATATTATTTACTATTTGTCAACTCAAATTCATAATCATTTTCCTCAGGCTCACCTGTACGATAATTAAGAATGTGCACTGCTGTATGAGGAACCTACCCGAAAATTCCATATATTTTTCTTGATATTATAACTGTTTACAGTAGACATTAATACAAGGCAAATTTTATAATTTTCTTTCAAATTTGAAAATACTTCCAGTTCACTGTGAATATGCTCATCGTCTTATTACAAATGGTCCCTATACATTATAAAATTGAGCATATATTATAAATAAATGTTAATTACAAATAGCTAAAGAAAATATAATTTGTCTCTTCATATGTTGTAGTAGTTTTATTTCACATTCTCATAATATCAGAAACATTCATTCAGTGCACGACATTTGATGAAATTTACAGTTAATTTAAAAACTGACCACTAGTTACAGATGAATACTATTCCTCATTTTGCTCCTAGACACTTTAATCAAGCCACTGGCATGTTGGGATCAATCAATTGCAGCATTTGTGCTCATTCATCTTTGTCCTGATTTTCATTCCATGCCAGCAAAGAGTGTGCTGTGTAATTGAATTTGGTTGAAATGTAATATAAGAGCAAACTGTGAGACACGGTATCTAAAATCAGTTTGATTTTAAAATGTGAGCACGTTTTTGTTAAATGCTTCTAGGGAAAGTAGTTGGATCCTCTGTTCTAAAATAATGCTGTGTTTGAGATTTCCTGGGAAAAGGTACAAAGCCTGCTTGATAGAACACAGTTTCCACAGACTCTCATTTGATAATGTGAGAAAAGGAAAAATGACTAAATAGTAAGTGTAAAAGGAAGCCACTGATTCCTTGAGTGTCTCACCTTATCCCTATCCTACCTATCTAGAAAGCAGCCTGGATGAAGCATAGTACAGAGGTAGAAGAGAAGAATTCTGAAACAATATTTCCTTTCAAAGGAATTTAACGTACTAGACAAACTTTTTAAGGCTATTATCTTTCAGAGACATAGGAACAACTATTTAGTTCTCAATGTCCAGGGATATTGTTTTCCTAGCACATTCTGCTGGTTTAGTCTAAGGCTATCAGGATATTGTCATGTAACCTACATAGATAACTGTTAGCAAACATCAGGCAATTAAGATGTTGATGACACAGGTATATTAAGAGATATTGATGGACTTATATATTCTTCCAACATCTGTTATTTTGTTATAAACAACTTTCACAGATAAGAGTAATATCTGCTGAACTAGCAAATTATGGTCTTAAGTATTAATAGTCTTGCCTGTGGTAAATGGCAAATCTCTGATTATTTTTTATTCTTGAAAATTCATTCTTATGTATGTTACCATAGACATACACATTGGTCATTTATACCCCTGAGCATATTTGTATCAAGTTTTATATTGCTGGCACCTTGGTGTTTCATTACCAGTTATGACATTCTATGCCCCCCACAATGTCTCTTCAATGTTCAGGTTCTACCATCTGCCAGCTTATTGGCTTGCATTGCTCATATCCCACTGTAGTCACCTCTTACCATCTACCCAGAAAGATGTATCCCTCTGAAACATAGAATGCCTCTCTCTGTTTCATGGTTCAATGTCTTGTTTATAACTGTGGAGGTTTTGTAGTTCATCTTTAATGCATAGTTACATGAACTCCGTCTGTATCATATAATATTAATCACATACCTGTGCCCAGAAGCTTGGAACCATTTCAGATCTTGATTTCCTTAGAACTGTTGAGCTATTTCTTCATGGACTCAAAGAGGCTTGGTCATCAAAGGGCCCATCATGCCAGGTTTTGTTTACTCTCATCAGGGCATATAATCATTGTCATATAAAATAGAATTTCCTCCCATGCATATTATTCTGGAAACTCAGAGAGAAAGTTACAGCTTAAACTTCTGAATGCTGAATTATTTACAACATAGGACAAAAAGATTACTCTGCTAGGTGACAAAAATGTGATTTTGGGTCACAGAACCAACATTTTGTCAGTTATCTGTTGTGGCCACAGCCTAAGTAAGCCTAATGAAATCATGCTACTAGACCCTGTTGGCATACCCTGTAAAAAAGTGAGATTACAGATACTTTACCTGGATTTCATTTTAAAGAGATTTTCTAAAAGGATAAAATTATAATTCTCTATTAATCTTTTGCTTTTTAATTACTTATAATAGTCAAATTATTTATCTATATACATAAAATAATTATGTCAAATTAATCAACAGTTTTTTCCAATACCAAGAGTGTATCTCCTTATTCTGTGGCATGTTGTAGTGTTAGTTAACTTACTATCTGAGCAGTATGTGCTCTAAATCATTGAGCTGTCTCTCAATACTTGATGCTTATTCATTTTTCATAGCCTTTGAATCACCAGACACAGTCACTGATTCAGGTTCAAAGCAGTTTATTCTTTAGCTAATTAACTCATGTGTTCTAGCCTAGAGCCCTAGAGCTCTAGCACATTTTGGCCTCTTTATAATCTACTTTTAATCCTAGATTTGAAGGATTTAGGCTCTGTACAATCTAGAACATTTAAACCTCTGTACAATCTACTCCTAAGCCTCCTAGACCTACTACTAATTGCACCACTCTGACTAGCTCCTTCTATACTCTGACTCTTCTGGTTAAACTCAACTCACTCATTGTTCTGGCCCAAACTCTTCTTCAAGCTTCCTGGTTCAAACTGCTCTTCTGATCCAGCTTTCTGTTTCTGACTGAACTCCTAAGACTGTGGCAGACTCTGGCTGATTGAATTGTTCTGCTCAGCTCCAAACTGACTCATTCTTCTCATCAGATACTGACTTATACCAAGCTGCCTGTGTGTCTCTGTGTCTCTTTCTTAGCTCTCACTGTCCTATATTATCTCAGTCAGACTCTCTCCTTGGTCAAACTGCTCACCTCATACTATCTGTTGTAATTGATTGCTTCGTACTACCTTTATAACTGACTCTGCTATAATTGACTGATTGCTCTGAGCTGAGAGCCTACCTTTTCTGTTGTGAGAGTTGGGCATGTCATCACTCAGACTCACTGTGCTAACTCTTCCTCTGATTAGTCACTTTATCTGTCCTTTATTCCAACTCATTTCATCGGTCACTTCCAATCTAACACTGACTCCTTCTGAGTTCTGTTTCTTGTGTTTGCTACCACGTTCCCTTTCAGTCTTAGGGATTAGAGTCATAGACCAATACTGACTTCTGAATACTAGGATTTAAGGCATATCTATATTTTATCCAGACCACACAGGCCTCTGAAAGTAGACCCCAGGAATATAGACTCTTCATAGCTTTCACACAGGCCAATTACTCTATAGTTATATATAGTAAAACCTATCATAAAATTTGCAAGTGAAGAGAACTGAAAACAAAGTGCATTTCTATAAATTAGACTATTGTCATAAATAATAAATAACTGAATGTTTGTCCCTTAAATCAATAAAGGACAGTAATATAAGGAAGCTGGGCATTGTGGCATACCCGGCTTGTCTAAGCACTTGGACAATTGAAACAGAGGATTAAAAGTTTGAGATCAGTTTGAGTAACATAGTGAGGGATTGTCGAAAAAAAATACTTAAGTATAAATCTAATTCTTCAATTTTACACTGTCGTGCATCCAGTATAAGGATATGCAGTAAAGATAAAAGAAAAATGAATGGCAATTTAAAAAAGTTAGTATATGAGTAAAATATCTTTTATTTAAAGGATCTATAGAAAAAAATTTCAAGTGTTTTTAATACCAACACTGAAACTCAAAAATGAGTTTTACAAGATCACAAGATACGTTACATCTAAAGTAAACTGTTTTCTTACAATATTGAATATTAGAAAATAAAGAGAACATAGTATTATAAAAGTAAAATTTATGGAGCTGAGTTTGTGATATATGTTTATATCCCTGTACTTGTTAGAAAGTAATAGGAAGTTCAAGGTCATCCTTGTTCATATGAGATCATGTCACAACTAACAAGAATAACAACAAAAGTAAACAATTTATTAAAATATAAATATTGCAACATGTACCAGTCTGTACCATACAATATTCTAAGAACTGTGTACCAGAAATAAACAAAGTTAATAAATATACTGAGAACTCAATATTGCTAAACGGGAATCTGTTTTTCACATATGATCTAGAATTTATATTTATGCACTTTTTCCTAAATGCCTTAGATTGTTAATAATTAAACTCATTATGGATCAATGTCAAAACTCTAAAGGGGTTAAACCTACAGTTTTCAATACACAAAATCATTGTAACTATGACTCGGTTTCTAGTGAAAAAAAGAAAAGAGTGAAATAGAACGAAGTTTACAAAAAAAAAAACCTCCACAGGAATCTTGTATACTGATTGTATGCACGTTTTAGGCAAAATCAAAATTAGAGAGAAAACATAAGAAATCCAAATAAAGCAAAAAACATCCTAATGTAACATAAACACTGTACATACATATGTTCCAAACACTGGATTTTTCTGTTGATCCTAACTCTATCCCCCACATTACCCCAACATAGTGATGAGTAAGGAAAGGGCATTCAGACATAAGATAAATTCCAGCCTCACACACAAAGGCCAACTCCCAGAAATTCCACCACGGCATCTTTACTTCTCTTCCCAAAAGCCTAAAAGCTGCTTTCCTTCATCTCCCTGACTCCCCTCAAGCATTCAGAGACAGCCACACCAACCCTTCTTGAGACTGTACTGCTTCTTTCGTTCCAGCTCTAGGATACTTTAAAAGTCACCATCTTCCCAGGAACCATGTCTGTCTTTACTCTATCCAGAAGCAGTTTTATGTCCCTCTGGGGCAAATACATTTCCTTTGTGTAAGAATCTGGTGTTTGTGTTATGTTGTGTGCTGACTCTGGGGCCCTTATCAGATTTTATAAAACAAACACTGAGAGTCATGGAAATTTAGGTATATCATAATACAGCAAAAATGAGAGATGTCTTTTCTTACATTTAGATAGGTATATGACAACTGATAGGTCATCCAAATTTTTAAATAATTAGCCAATAAATCTTTGAGATAAATTAAATGCTGCTCAGTTGAACAGATACAATATGAATGTTCCTATCAACAAGTCAATAAATATTTTGCAAAAAAAAGATTATACTGGGTCATGGAGGTATGTAGGTAAAGAGCTTATCAACCAAGTGTAAAGACTCAGGTTGGGTCCTCAGAACCAGAAAGATAATAAACATTATGGCACACATTCATAATCTCAACACTGTAGAGTTAGAGACAAGCTTATTCCTGGGCCTTGCTAACCCTCCAGTTTAGCCTTATTTGTATAACACAGATCAGTGAAAGAACCAGTTGCAATAAAGTAGGGTTATAGCACCTAATTTATATAGTACCTCAGCTTGTTCTCTGCTCTCTGAATATATAAGCATATATATGTTAACGCACCCTGCTGTCACTCACATGCATAACACACACTCACATACAAATAGGTACATAAAAAGAAAGTAAGTACATATAATAGACTACAATCTAGTTAAAAAATTAAGTCTTAACAAAAAAGGATCAAAATATTTTCTTGTGTTTTAGAAAATTATAGTGCAGTTCTAATAGAAATAAGTAGAAAAGAAAATTACATACATTATACAAATTAATGGAAACTAAATAATGTACAATTAAAAACAATTGTGTCATTGAAGAAACAAAGGAAGAAATTTAAAAATCTTAGACTCAATGAAATGAAAGCACAACTTTCCAAATATTCAGGATCTCCAAATGCAGTTACTGGAGAAAATCTTACAACATTATGCTCCTGCATTTAAAAACCTGATGATTTCAAATTAATTATTTTCCAGTTATATACTTCAAGGCATAAAAGAAAAGTCCCAAACAAAAAATAAATACATTTGAAGAAATGATAAATATGGAAAAATAATTAAATGAAGACTAAAAATACAATAAAAAATCACAAAATTAGTGCTCTGAAAACATAAACAAAATTATAACCTCATAACAATGCTATTCAAGAAGAGAAGAAAATACTGAAATTAATAATTTTAGAGGTTCAAAGGGGAGACTACTACAGATTCAGTGAAATGTGAGAATTATTATTGGATGTATTGACAATTTGAAGAAAAAATTTGGAAAATATAAATGGAATCCATGAACTAACAGACACTCGTGACCTATCAAAATTAAATCAAGATTATTTCAACCACTTCAATCTATAACAATCAGTGGTGATAAAACATTAGTAAGAAGTTTGCTGATAGTAAGAGCCAAAGACCTTTGTGGATTCACTTTACGTGTTAAAGAGCTAATGACACTGACATTCTGCAAACTGTTCTGTAACATTGAGCTAAAAGTAACAGTACCAAATTATTCTATAAATTTAGGTATCTTGAAGGATAAACTAAGGAAGGACACAATAAAAATAAGTACTATAGCCAAAGTTTGTTGATGAATGAGAAACAAAAGTTCTCAGTTAAATTCCAGCAAAGCAAATTTAAGAACACATTAAAAAGATCATACCATAAAGTTGGTTGCATTCCAAAGATACAAGGATGAATCAATAATATGGAAAGTAGCAAGTGAAATGGAGCACATGGGCTGGCTTGAGAACAAAAACTACATGATCCCTCTCAATATACATAGAAAAGGCCTTATATTCGCTTTCACATCATTTCATGAAGAATATACTGAATATGAACTAAAGGAAACCCCAACATAATAAAATCTATAAGCAATAATCCTTCAGGCAACATTAACTAAATGGAGAAATCACTATTCCCTCTACAACGTGTAGCAAAACAAGGATGGCATCTCTTTTCACCCTAACTCAATAGACTATTTCAGGTATATGATAGAATAATAAGTAAAGAGTGAGAAATGAAGGTGACAAATAGGAAAGGAAGGAGTCAATTTATTCCTATTTGAATATGACATCATATAATACTGGAAAGACCATAACAACCCAAGGAAACTCTTAGAACTGATAAACAAAATAGCAGAGTAATTGGATAAAAAAAAAAAAAAAGACGGAAAAACAATGAAACAGACAGTTCTATATGCCATTATTGCTAACTCTGATTAAGAAATTAGGAAAAAATAGCTTTCAAGAAAGAGCTTCTTAGGTATAAATCTAAAGAAAGATAGGAAAAATCTGGACAATGAAATTTTAAGAAACTGAAGAGATGAGGGAGGAAAACATGTTTCATTCTTGTGGAATTTCAGAATCAATATTGATAAAAATAATCATATCACTAGCAATCCAATATAAAAATTAAATACAGTTCACATAAAAATTTCAATGCTATTTCCATAGTCATAAATTTATATACTAAAGCAATCGAAATACACAGAGAAACAAAAATTCCACAAATAGCTAAAACACTTTTAAGCAGAACAAACACTGCTGAATGTATCTCAATATATAGCTTTCATTTAAATTAGAGAGCCATGTAGAACAAAACAAAACAAAACAAAAGAAACACAAGATATTCACACATACACACACACACACACACACACACACACACACACACAGAAAAACCACAGTGGTCAATATAATAAAATTAAGAACCCAGAAAGAAACCTATATAGCTATAACCATATACATTTTTGACAATGTTATTAAATGCATTCATTGGAAAAAAGAAAGCTTCTTTACAAATGGCGGATGTAAATCTGGATTTACATCTATATAAAAATGTAAAATATATATATATATATATATATATATATATATATATATATATATATAATTTTGCATAAAACCATGAATTCAAAATGGATGAGAGACATTAATGTAAGATATGAAACTTCAAAATTAGTAGACACAAAGTTAAATAAAACATTTCAAAGTTTAGACAGGGAAGAAGTTATTAAATGACAATAAAGTGTATGAACATTCCACAAGACTTGAAGGAAACAGTATATGATGGAATCATGAAGAGACAGCTTACAGAATCAGAAAAAGAAATTGCCAACTACTTAATGATATATAAATTGATAAATGTATAAAAAATTAATCTTTAGGAAAACTAATATTCTATTAATAGAATTCTCATCAGATTCTAATTTTGAGACACGTCCCAGTTTCTACTGAAAAATTTGTATTAACAATTTGAATAAAATGGATCACTTATTTTCTTACTTGAAATTAAACAGACCACTGTACCTTATTTGTTTGAATTTTTTACCCTTCATTCTAATTCATCTTTAGGATTTCTTCAATTCTTCTGTGAGTCTAATCTATTATTTGAGAAGTTAAAATATAAAATAACTCATAAACTGATCATTAACTTTCAAGAACAAAACTGTTAATATATTCATATATATTTATGTGTATATATAACTAGAGAAAATCTTCTCTAGTTTTAATATTACATTAATTTTTACTAAATACCATTATTGTGATTTTCGTTACTAGTTAGTGAAAGATTAAATTAACAAATTTAATTATAATTATAATTTTTAACTGCCAGCATTTCTTGATTGACAGTTTATTCAATCTAAGAGATGATTATAGATGCTTTTTAGAAAATTGAGTGACTAATTACTTTTTGGCTTTCACTCAATTCTATTTCCAACTACAGTAACCAATTTTAAATTAAGACATTTAAAACAGCTCTGGTAAAAACAGATTATTATTACTTAAATCTCACTGGATTTTTATTTTATTAATAAAACATTTATTGTCTAGCACAAATTTTAATACTTTTAATTCTTTTGAGTTTATGTTATGTTATGGTCAACTTTCATTAATAGAATTTATTCTTAGGTTTGAATTTGTAGTTAGCTGAATCTTCTTCGGATATACGCATTTCACATGCAAATTACTGAACTTAAATTAAATTAAGCATCAGGAAAAATAAGTACATTTTGTACAACCAACATAAGTACATTTATATACAGAATATAGAAAAAATATTTGGACTAGTGAATTTATTCAATGATATTGACATGATCTCATCCTGAGAAATAAGAAATTAATGTTAGAGAGCTGTAGAATCAGGAAGATCTGGAGCCACAGGAAGCCAGCAGAGGCAGAGAAGTGACAAGGACTTTGTAATAGGGCAGTGTAGTACAATAGCTAATCTTGTGTGACAGCATCCCTCTGAAAAAAAACCTCAGTTTGGAAATTACATCCATCATACTGGCCTATAAGCGTGTCTGTTGCTTATCAGTTTAGAAGGGCTGCATCTACTGTGGGTAGTACATCTCTAGGTAGAAAGACCCTGGCCTGAATGAAACAGCTAGGTAAACCTTACACAGGAAGCAAGCTGTCTTTCAGTTCCTATCTGCAGGTTCCTGACTGAAGATCTTATGTGCAGCTTCTTTGAATGCTAGACTGTACGTCATCTGTAAGTCAAACTAAACTAAAATAGAAATCGGTTCCATAAAGTGACATCTTGCTATGATGGTCATGACTACGTTGGTATTTTTGTAGTTTTGCCTCTGTGGGTGTATAGGAGTAAGGTGATTGCAGAAGCATTTGAACTTTGTGCTGGAAGTGCCTAGAGATAATTGAGCTATTAAGGAAAATTCAAAGGCAATGCTCAGATCAGTGCATATCGTGGAAGTGAGGTTTATAAAATTTCTGAGTTTGAAAATCCCTCCAAGACTGTCAGGAACTTTGTATTATATATTTGAATTATTCTACAGAAGTGAAACTTTCATTTTATAAGTACAATGAATGCTGGCTTGTTGGGGCAGAAAAACATCAGTTGTGATTAATAAGATATCATAAGATACCAGGATCACTGAGGTAAAATCTTCTGAGAAGTATATCTTCAGGGTCAGCACACAGTAGCTGTGGTCCAAAGAAGCTGAGGTTACATGTCCAACTGTAGGCTGGCATGTATGAGAGTCTTCCATACAGTAATGGTTTTGAAAAATGAAAGGATGATAGAGAGCAGATATAAGTTGGCACTATGAAAGGCCAGAAATGCATTTATTGAAGTTGCGGTCTCATTTGCAATAGAAACTATACTATATTGGAGATTCTGGAGCAATAATTGCCCACAAAACAAAGGTAATGCTGTAAGGGAACCATCTTTAGCTACTAGACAAGCTGTGTATTGTGGATAATAGAGCCAGTATAACTGACCAAGCTCTTTAGAACCAACATCAGAAATGTGTCCAAGATGTTGGACATATATCTTTTTACACTGATGGATCTTTCTTTTGCCTTGATCTTATAGTAAATGTAGCCTGATATTTTCCCTTTTGGATTAACAATGTGATTTGGTTTTGATATTTCAAAAGCCTACAGTTAAAAACTTTTGATATTGTGAAGGAATAATCTTTTAATCCAGCAACATGACTACTCTGGGAAAGGGTCACATTCAAGGTCTGGGTGATCCAGCTGGAATGCAGCACATGACTTTAAGCAACTCAATTCAGAAGGCAATGGTAGCACATGACATTAATCCCAGCTCCTGGAATGTAAAAGTAAACAGTCAATTCAGAAATAGGTCACAGTTCTCAGTTCAAAGTCTCAGTTCATGGTTCTTAGTTCAGTGTTCCTAGTCAGTTTAGATTTAAGGAAAAAGAAGTAGAGAATGGGAATAGATTGAGTCAGAGCATTCTAGTCAACTGAGGAGCAGGAAGTCAGTGGCAGAGTGAAGTACACGCCTTTAATCCAAAACCTGAGAGTGAATCAAAGTGAAGACTTGGCAGAGTGGCTTCTGAGACGAATCAGAGTAAAGAGCAGGCAATGTGAAGAGTAAGGAAGAGTTAGCAGAGTAAGTCAGAGTGAGGACATGCCCAACTCTCATGATATAATAGCAGGATCTTAGCTCAGAGAGTCAGGCAGTCAGTTAGAGAACCAGTCAGATAAGACACAGAGGTAATTCAGCAGACAGAGTCAGTGTCAGACAGGAAGAGTGAGTTTGGGAGAGTCAGTTAATAATAGCAAGAGTCAATTTGAAGCCTAACAGAGTAGTTCAGTTAAAGGAGTGTGTTAGTCAGCCAGAGTCAGAAGAGTCAGTCAAAAAGAATCATCTAGCTCAGAAGGTGAGTTTGAACCATCATCTTGGAGAAGAGTTTGAGACAGAACATCAAGTGAATTGAATTAGCTAACCAGAAGTGTCAGTTGATTTCAATGCATTGCTAAGTTCAGAAGGAGCTAGTCAGAGAGAATCAGTCAACAATAAATCCCAGAGGCCTTCTAGGTCCAGGCTTGTATGTTGAAGATTAGATTGTAAGGAGGCAGAAACCCTCTACTTGAAAATGAAATAGCAAATAATAAACTGCTTTTTGCCCTGAATTTACATCAACATCTATAGGATATTTTTAAAAGAGTCATTAGACTTAAAAGTATTGAAAATTTTGAACATGGAAACCTTTTAAAGTTGGACTGTGTTTTATATTATAGTATGATATTGACCCTAAGACCTTGGGAATGAGGAAATACTATAGTTAAGTAGTTATATGTTTGTATGTCAATTTGACAATAGCTGGATTTGTGATAATTTTTGTTCTCAAGTTTTTAAACCTGGGAAGAGAAACATTTAATGAGAAACTGCCTTCATTAGATTTGCATGTAGACATGCTTGTGGAGCATTTTCTTCATTTCTCATAGATACAGGAAAGAACAGCCAACTGTGGGTCGTGCTTCCCTAGGCATATGGGTCTGGATTGTACTTAAAAGTTACCTGAGCTAGCCAAAGAAAGCAAGCCTCTGAACAGTATGACACCAATGTCTCTCTTTTAGTTCCCAATCTCCATTTCCTACTTTGAATTTCTGGCTTGGCTTTCCTGGATGATGGACTGTATCCTGTATATCAAATAAACACTGTGATCACCAAATTGATTTCACATATTCTGTTCATCCTAACAGAAGAAAGCAAACTAGGAAAAATAGTGTCAAGACCTTGGGTTCAGACATCTAGTTCTCAGAACTGTGACTATCAACCCTATGAAATTAACACAGACCGTAGACCACAATTATGAAACAAATATAAATTCTACATTTAATTTCATTAGAGTAGCTTCTATATATCTACAGAAAGCTGAACTTTTTTAAATTATACAGTCTTTATCAATAAACTATCTAGTTGTGCTTGTATTGTATTTTGACCATAATGAGTGTATGTATTTGTTCCATTGCCTCTGAAATCATGTGTGTGTGTGTGTGTGTGTGTGAGAGTGGGGGGGGCTTATAGAAGAAGAGCCCAGTCTGAACTCTAAGGTCTATATTCCAGGGAATAAATTCAGAGACCTGTGTGGTTTGGATGAAATGTAGACACACCTTTAATCCCAAATTCAGAGGGCAATGGTGGTCCATGTCTTTAATCCTTAGAAAAAACAGAGGAATCAGACAAGGGAATGCACAGATCACTGACTGTAGCCTCCGGAATGTAGACATTGGCTTTAACAGAGCTATGCCTCTACAGTGTGTCTGTCTGTCTCTCTGTGTATCTCTGTATCTCTCTCTTTCACTGTGTGTGTATGTGTGTGTGTGTGTGTGTGTGTTACAAATTTAGGATTGAAGTCTGTACACTCAAAATCCATATTGGACAATCTGTCTTCAAAAAATAACTCAAAAGATCAGATTTATTTAATTAAGGCACATTTCAAAGGAAGGAGTGTCACAGAGGTCCAGTTACTTACTACTTGCTCCCACCCCTTTCTTATTTTGCATATGATTGCCTAAGTGTGTATGTGTTTGAGTTTGGAAGAATGTGTACATGTGTGCCACAACACACCTGTAGATTTTGGATGTACCTTCAGGTGTCAGTCTCTGCCTTCTTCCTTGTTTTAGATAAATTCTCTTCTAATTTGTTCATCACAGATTCCAAGATATCTCTGGACTCTGCTTCATATCTTGTCACAGAAGAATTTTGATTACAGATGTGTAGATTACAGATATGTGGATTACAGATGCCACACCCAGATATTATGTAAGTTCTAGACATTTACATTCTGAGCCCCATGCTTCTGCAGCAAGCACTTTACATACTGAGCAGTATTCTGAGCCTCAAACTCCTTCCAGCTAATATATAGCTAATATATAGCTAATATCTCCAGTTAATAGCTTTAACATCTTTTTCTAATTAACAATTTCTTATTTGCTATTCCTTTAAATAATATTGTGACACAGATGATGTCTAATCTCCCAAATAAACATTTCTATAATCTTTTACATAAGTTTTGTTGTCCTATTCATTTGTAGTCAATGTTGACTGATCCCTATTATCTACCTGCTATTTTGGAATAAATGTAAATGATTGAATTTACACAAGTATCAATAATTCTTTCTATAAATAATTATGTTTAATATATATAATGTGTCAGTTCTGTAATAGTAGAATAGCTTTAAGGGGTCTAAATGTTCTAGAATGTTAAATGGTTATCTGTTTTAAATTTTTACATATTATACTGCTTATAATTACTTTTAAAATCACTTATGCAAAGAATGTCAAGTACAGAAAATTAGTCATATAATCAGTATATATTTGTTAAAGTCTGTGCTTAGAGCACTGCATGTTACCCAAACATAATGCTGTACAGCATAGTATAATAATCTTATAAAGTATTAATTTCATATTTATATACTTATACACCCTTAATATATAATCATCCAAAATTACAATGCACAATGGAAATTAATTAAAATGTATACATGCTTCTTACTCATTATTTTCCTCTCAATGAAAGATTTATTTTAATCTTTACTTTATTAAATTCATGAGAATATTATAAAATTTTGAACATCCTCACCTCCCACCTCCTTTTTACTACCTTTTAAACCTTCCCATCATTGCTTCCCACCTAATTTTGAGATTTTAATAGTTTTTTGCAACCATAGTATGATTAAAAATATTCTATTGGCAATAAAAGAAACCATGATATGATTGTAATTCAAGAATATAATTAGTGAAATTATCTGTAGTATTTTGACTTAAGAATAAAGGAATAGCAATACAAGTTATGCTGACTGTGGCAATGTGTACCTTTAATCTCAGGACTCAGGAGGCAGATACAAATCTCTTCGAGTTCAAAATCAACCTGCTCTACATAGATAATTCCAGACCAGACAGGAGTACACAGTAAAACCTTGTCTCAAGAAACAAAAGAATGTACATAATGAACGTGGAGTAGTTAAGTTTGCCCCATATCAATTTTAATGCTCTTAAGATGATATGGGGGGGGGTCAGTGAAATGGTTCATCAAGACAAAATGCTTGTTGTTTGAAACTAACTTCTTGAGTTATATCCCAGAACCTGAGAAAAGCCATTGCAAGTAGCAAGATGCATCTGTAATTTCAGCATTCTTACTATGCAATGGAAATTGGAAAGGAGTATCAGGCAGAAGTTCATGAACTAGCCAGCCTGCAGTATGTACCACAATACCGAAAACAAGACAAACAATACGGACACTACCTCAACCAGGAAGAAGATGAGATTCTACTCAGGAAAGTTGTCATCCAACTTCTACATATGTTGAGCATGCTGTTGAACATACATGCACACACACACACACACACATACACACACACACACACACACACACACACACACACACACACAAGAAAGAGAGGCAGAGACAGAGTCACAGACACAGACATACAGAGAGAAAATGTGAGACAGAGACAAAAGAAAAGAGAACATTCAAAAATGGTGAAATAGGCTGGGAGTTATATTAGCAGTAACAAATGCTTGCTGCTCTTGCAGAGGGCCAGAATTAGTTTTCTAGTAACCAAATCCAGCAGCTCATATCCATCTTTAACTTCATCTCTAGTGTATCCAACACCCAATGCTGTCCAGGTCTCCCTGGGAACCTTCAAGCATACGGCATACCCACAAATACAAATATATTTTTTAGGTTTTTATTTGTTTATTTTAATTTTTTTTTCCTTGTACATAATATATTCTGAACCTAGCCTCTCATCCCTCCCATTCTCCGAGCTCTTCCCCATTTCCCCTGTTCCCCAGACTCACCTGGGTCTACTTCCCCTCAGAAAAGAGCAAGCTCCCCAACATTACCAGTCAAGCATGGCATAACAAGATGGAACTAGACTGGGCAGAAGCCCCTTTATCAAGACTGAACTAGGTTGTCCAGCTGGAGGAAAACAGTCCCAAGAGCAGGTGAAAGGATGAGAGATCCTCTCCCACTCCAACTTTTAAGAGTTCTTCAAGAATATCAAGCCAGAAAACCATAAGATTTATGTAGGTGATCTAGCACAGACATATGCAGGCTCCATGTCTGCCTTTCTAGTCACTGTCAGTACCTAAGAGTCCTGATCTGTTGACTTCATGGGATGTGTTCTGGTGTCCTCAACCACTCTGGTCCCTGCAATCCCTCTTCTTGTTCTTAATCAGGGATCTCTGAGCTCTGTTGGAGGTTTGGCCCTAGGCCTCCTCTCCTGTTCTCATCAGCTGCTGGAGGAAGCCTTTCTGATGATGATTGAGCTGGGTAACCATCTATGAGCATAGCAAAATATCATTAGGAATTGTCTCAGACTATCTGGTCTGTGGTTCCTGACCAGCCCTGCAGTATCGGACATGGGTTCCCTCCATGGCATATGGTCTTTTCCCTCCATTGCCTCTCCAGATCCTGCAGATAGGATAGGTTATTTGTTGAAGGTTTTGTGGCTCAGTTGATGTCCTAGTTCTGTGACTAGAAGTCTCGTCTGGTTATGGGAGATTTCCTGTTCAGGCTCCCTATTCCCCATTAGTAGAAGCACTCGCTAGGGTCACTCTCATAGATTCCAGGGAGTTTCCAATGCACTAGGTCTCCAAATCACCCTCTAAATGTCCCCAAATTCTGGTCATCTCTCCTTTTATTCTCTCCCTCCATCCCTCTCTCCCCACTGGATCCCTCTTGATCCCATTCCCTAATCCACCTGAAACATCTATTCTATTTCCTATTCCCAGGGAAATCCATGTACCCCCACTGGGGCCCTCCTTGTATAGTCTCTCTGAGTCTGTAGAGTGTAGGACACTTGTCCTTTACTAAACAGCCAATATCTGGTTACAAGTAAGAACATATCGTGTTTGTCTTTCTGGTTCTGGGTTATTTCACTCAAGATAATTAAAAAGAAATAAAGCAAAAGATGGAAAAATTTGTACACTCCCAAAATAAAAGTAAATAAGAAAATTAAAATGATATCAGAATACTTTCAAATTATATAAGTAGGCATTGAAGGCAAAAGAAACACATAAATAACAAACATAGTAAACAAATAGGTTTTTAAGAATATAATTAATCATCTACAGTACCCTATATTTCTTATCTCACATATTTCCTGAGGCAGAAGAGCACAGGGATAGTCATTCATATCACACATTGATTTTAATTCTGTCTACTCATTAACAACTTAAATGTCTCTTCTCCACTGCTTTATATTTAATTGAGAATAATTATAGTTAATTAATCTGGTAAGAACAAAAATAAAGATAAGTATAATTAAGCCATTCCATATTTTATGGTCTGTAATTTAAAATGTTCTTTTTAGGTTATGACAGTTGGTTTTATGTGTCAAGCAGGCCAGATGGCATCTGTTCAACTGAACACTAATTGAGGTTTTACTGTATAGTTTAGAAAATGCAATCCAAGCCTGTAATTAGTTGAAGTTAAGCAAGAGATATTATCTCATTTAATTTGTATCAGTGAAATTCTTTCAGATGAAATAATGTAAGGATACATCTATGGATTTTTGGAATATTCCAACCATTGACAGTAGCTTCGGCTCATGCCTGAGACTTCCAAACTACCCTTCTTATTTTATTCAATGTTGTTGACATTTTTTTTTCTTTTGAGTTCAAACTAGTCATTCTCTCTCATGATGCCTTGGATTCTAGAAACAACAGATCTCATTCATAGATATCTTCGTGACAAAAACTAAAACTGACCTCCAGCAAAGGTGAGCCTATAGAGCAGATGTCCTCATGATATGATTGCCTCTAAATATGATCCTTACCCTATGCATGCACCTGAGTATGATCACCAAGACATGCACAGTCATTTCAGTTTGGGTATGCAGATACTCTCCAATAAGTTTTATTTTCTTGAAGCTTCACAGAGTAATCCTGTGATAAGAGTAAACCTGACCCCATTCTGATCAAGAGTAATTACTCTGCTGATTGTGAAAAATTCACTATCTGTATTCTACCCCTTGGTTTCTATAAAATCTCAAAGATCTTTTTAGAGACCTAAAGACCAATCTTTGGTCACTAGACTTTTTCCTGGTCTTTGTGTAGATATGCCAGCTAAAGGTCCTCTTCTATGGACTGTTGAGATGGTTAAGCAGGTCCTGCTGTTACATCTGACTACCAGGGTCAATTTCCAGTCCTGACATTGTGGACCTCCTCACATAAGCTTTGGCATGCACACCTATGCTCCCACAAATAAATAAATAGTAAATAAATAAATAAATAAATAAATAAATAAATAAATAAATGAATAAATAAGTCAACTTTTAAAATAAAAAGGGTTTTTTTTGCCCTTCCCTCGCTGTCTTTTTGGCACATTGTACTAGGGTACCTAGTAGTGTAGGATTCCCAGGGCCAAGAATTTTAGTGCTAAAATTCTGTTATTGCTTTCTTATTCTTTTGTACATGGAAAAGAGCAATTCAGGTTATACATAAGTAAGTTAGAAATGAAGGTGTGACCCTATATGGGTACCTTTGGTCACCTGTAAAAACAATTTTCCTTTATTTCATCTAGCTTCAAGTAGTACCAGGTATGAGTAGGACTGTCTCTGAAAATTCAATTTTATCCTCTTAATTCACATACCTTCTACATATGTGTCCCTATAGCATGTGCTATTTACAATTTTGAAGCTCACCTAAATAGTTCACATGACCAGTTCTTGAAATCTTTCCTACATTTTATTCGAAATATTTTCCTGTCAAATAAGGTTATGCATAAATATTTAGGAATATGAACATAAATATTCTGCAGCTACCCTTTGGTCTACTATAGGAATAGGAGAACAGTCTCAGTCTGTTTTTTACCAGATCTGCAACAGCAGATAGTTTGAAATTCTCTGTCTGGGGTTTCTTATCTAAAATATAATCTGTGCCATAAAGACATAGGCCAAGCTGAAATACAAAGGAAAATTACTTTCTTTCAAGTTATATTACAAAGTATTGCACAATTTTTAGTAAGCAGCAAAAACCTAAAAAATTTGAGAATATAATAATTTACTGAGAATTTGGTAGATGAGCTGAAATATATAAATTTTGAAATAAAAAGTTTACTAAATGACAAACATAATTTTAATTGACTAATAGATTTAGTTATTTAAATACTAATAGTATTTAGTTTTAAAATAAACAAAAATAAACTATAATTAAAATATAAAAAAATTGAGAGTAAATTTGGATCTGAATCTACATAAGTTAAAGGCTTAGATATATTAAAAGGGTTTTAATCTTTTAATCTAATATTTTAATTGGATAAAGGCAATATGTAAAATAAATATGTAAATAAAGTAAATATGTAAAGTAAATATTTTTTTAGAAAATAAGCTTGAATATTACACAAATTTACAATTATAAATTAAGCTCTTAATATTTAAGTTCTTATAATTCTTGTATTTTCAGTATCATGGTATCATAATTTAAATACCACAAATACATGTCATACAGATAAATATAACAAAAATACAAACTGAAAAGCCCAAAGGAGAACTAACTATGCTTACACATATAATAATAGTTTAAGCTTTGTCTAATATAGCACCTATCTTTCTATTAGAAATAAAAATTAAGGTTTAATAGCTTTTCCCAGTTCAATGATTTTCAGTCATGTTACTCAGTTTTATTATGTCATACAGGTTATAATGTGATGTACTTAACATTTTGTGTATTCATGGTTTAGTTCATTTATATCTGAAGAGACTTTGACATGTATATTTTCCATATATTTAGACATTTATCAGTCTTTTATCTCTGATTCCCCTCCTTCCTCCCCCATCTCTATCCTTATCTCTCTTCCTCCTGTGTGTGTGTTAAACAGTCATTTCTCATAAAGAGCCATCCATATTGTTTTCTGAGACTGAATCTCTTATTAGGATATGGGGATCACTTATTAGATTAGGTTGGCATCTGGGAAGACCCAAGAATTCATATTTGTATTCTTCTCAATGTTGCAATTACAAAGGCTGTTTTTTTTTTAATGGGTTCTGGGATTTGAACATATGTACACATTCTTAGGTGGCAGGTACTTTTTATGTCTCATGAATATCAATAATTTATCTCTCTGGGTGACTCTTACACAAATTTGAATTATAATAATTAAGTGAGCAATTGAAATCTAAACCAGACAAAATGAGTATGATAGAACTTATTATCTGAATGTTATATATACACGTGATTTCTTTTTAATAATAGTGATTTCAATTATTTTAATACACAGTGTTGTAAATGACAATAAATATATTTGTTAGATGCAATATTGCTGTAAAAATATTGTTTTCCATCTTAATTAACTTGAGTAGCTATAAGACATTTATCATAGGTATTATTCTAGGTAGTCATGGTATGAGTAATTCGGGTTTTAGTGAACTCATTATTTCTACATTAAAGTTATCAATTCAAGGTTTAGAAAATGCTTTAAATATTATGAAATTTTTGAGTAAGTTAACAACCCTCAGAATCTAATATTTATTCCATTAATCTGACTGAGATTTAGAGAAGCATATAGTCCACTCAGTTCTTCACCACTCAGGAAATATTAATGATTTTATTTAATTGAAACCTTATTTAATAAAAACAATGACAAAACACAAATTTTTGCTAAGCACTTTGGTATAAGTGAAAAAAAATTATAACTGTTTCAATTAAAGGAAATTTTATCAGGTGGAATAAATATCAAAACTTTACCTAAACTCTATATTTTGTAAAGCATAGCCCACATTCTCAAATCAATAATTTATCTAAGCAAGTGTTGATATGTGGCCTGTATACTCACTTTTTAAATACTGGTCTAAAAAGAAGCAGAAAATAGAAATATTTTCTCAGAAACTCATAGCTAAATTTGTGAAGAAATCTGAGAAATAGAAATATAAAGCTATGAATAATCTAGTTTTCTGATTTGAGCTTGAATTTGAAGAATAGTAGACACATGTGCTATTTGTGTGAGAACAGCATAATCCTTAAATGTGTTTGAAAGTTTAGCTTACTTTTGTGGTAATAATACATCTCAATAAAAATTTTAGCACACACCAAAGCAATATATTTTTAAAGAATTTAAAGTTTTGTCTCAACAAGCTTCATTTTCATGCAATCCATTTTTCTTCAAAGGAAAATTAAAATGATTTAACACTGTTCATAGAAATTATAAGAACTAATAAATAAAAACACTAATATATAAATAAAAACTAATAACTCGGTCAAAGGAACTTTACTGGTCCCAATATATTTCCTGAAAAAATTAATATGGCTTGATAAATGTCATATTCTACTATTTTATAAGACTTAAGACAAGTAACTAACATAAAATACTTATCTATAAAATGTATTACATCATGATCTTTTATGAATGTGACATGCAGAGTGGCCCTATTGAGTTAATTGGCATATGAATTAGCTTGACTAATTAGCACTTCTTGTGATGAAAATACATCAGATTTACTGATGTATTTTAATTTTAATTTTAATTAAATTTTAATTGAAAATTTTAATTTTCAAATAATATGGTAAGTACAGAATGAAAATCACCTCATACTTTTCCCTAAGTGGCATGACTATGGCCCTCTCTCAGCTGTCACTAGTGAGAACTTTCCAGGATTTTCACATTCCCCTTTCATGATGGAGATAACATTCAGATATCTGGGTGCTTAGTATGCAATTAGGCAAATGCACTATCATGAAATCCATATGCTCTGTAATATTTTTTTTTCTTGTAATTACCACGAAATCATTAAAAGATGTTACAGGGAGCTGACAATTCTTAAAGTAATCATCTTTTCCTCAACTATTGAAATTAACACTACACATATTTTGTTTAAATCACCTCAGTTTTTATTTTATTGTTTGAGTGTGTGTGTGTGTGTGTGTGTGTGTGTGCACATGTGTGTGTTTCCTGGACTGAAGGAGGATTCAGTTGTACATGCCAATGAGGGTCTATCAGTAATTAAAATAAACCAATTTAATTCAAAGGTATTCAAGTAGTGATTTATTTGCTTATACCCATTTAAATATTCTTTTGAATTCATCTGACAGTGAAGATAAATGCTGTAGTGAGGAGTTTTCTTTTTTGTATATTCATTTGTATTCTTAATTTCCTTTTAATTCATAGAATTAAATCATAAAATAATCAGGGAGAAGGTGAAGCAATCATGTTTATCTAAGTAAATCTCAAGTATTAACTAAGATTTATCAGTGGAATTTCAAATAGTAAAAATTAGATGCTTTCTCTGCTTATTTAATTGTTTAAATTTAGCATGTAGATTAGGAGCAACAGGGACATGTGCATGCATGGTGCAAGTATGAAGGAAAGGAAAATTCTGTGGAATCACTCTTCCCCTTCTGCTTGGCACCAAACTCATTTTCCCATACGGCAAGAGCGTTATCCCAGGAAGCCTCTTCAATACTTTCTTAAAAGGAAGATATTCCTAGCAGAAGATATGAGCCAAGTCATATCTTACCTACTAAGTAATACTGAAAAAGATGATTCTCTAATAAGATTCTTATCTTGCCCTCTTCCCATGAACGGAGTGGTCAGATAATTTTGGGACAACAACCAAGGGGACTTTCATTTGTCAAATGGAAACATGTTGAATGTGAGTGTGAAAATTTGAACAGGAAGTAGAGTGTCTAAGGTCATCTGTATCACCAGGATGCCAAGTGAGAGTGGTTACAAGAGTTAAGTGTTCTGAGCACTTTGGTTGCTTTGTTGTACAGTTATCAGATTGTCTGAGAGTATTGCAACTCTACAGCTTTCAAAAGGCTTTGGAATGCCAACTGAGAGAGGTCCCTGTAGAATAACTCCTCAGAGAATATGTCACTGAAAGAGTAACACAAACAGTAAGCCTCTCCATTACTAATAGGTTTTAAAGCTTCAGCAAGTCTCTCTGATTGCTATTGAAGTGGTGGGTATGAACTCAGGGATAGAACCATTTTCTTTCATTCTCTGACCCACAGTTGGTAAGTTTGACTTCAAACATTTTAGTCTTCCACCTCTGAGAGTAAACTCTGGCCACGAGAAGACTGAGTGTAAGGATTTTCCTATAAGTTCCAGTAGACCATGATACCTGGATCGCAGTATATGAATGGTGCATACATAGAACACTAGGCCACCAGGAGAGAGGCTTTTGGCCCAGAAAGGGGAAACAAATACCTGAAAAAAACATGAGGCATCCTAATCAGAACTCTGTCCTGTAACTCCTTCTGTCCAAGATTATGATGGAAAAGGAGAAAGTGAAATGTGGGGGAAAACTTCTGTGATTTGCCCCTTCCTTCTGACTCCAACAAGAACCGAGTTGTATTGGGGATTAGGTAATATTGCTTGAATGAGTACCTGATCATCAAGTAGTTTTGTGCAATGGAAATAATGAATTTTCTGAAACTTGAAAACAATACCATATATGTAAAAATATGTCTCACAAAAAATCAGTAAGAACCATGAAACTTCTAGAATTTACAAGGAATTGTAACAAATTTACAAAACACTGATCATTAAAATATAATGAATATCTTTTCATAATATCATTAAACGCACTTACACTTTATATTTCAGAATACACCATTCATATTATTATTGAAAATGTAGTGTATGAGAAAATATGACAACATATGTATGAATTCCACATGTAGAAATACTGAGATTAAAGCAAGAGCTTAAAAGTCTAATTTTCTTTTTTATGTAATAATATAAAATAAAATAAGATCAAATAAAAGCTAACACATTGAATAAGGACAAAACAAACTAACAAAAGGAATGGAGACCAAGAACAGCCACAGAAAACAGAGATCTACTCATTCACACACTTAGGAGTACCATAAGAACACTTAACTGGAAGCCACAATGTATTTACAAAGGGCATTCTTTCTGACATTTCTTCTATGGGTTTCTTGAATCTCAGGGGAAGGATTTAGTGGAGGTATCCAGTTTAGTGATGAATACTCCAAGGTTTCTCACTCTGCACAATATCTGGTTCTTAGTCTCTGCGTATATTCCTATCTGATGCAGAAGGAAGTTTCTCTGATGTTGGCTGTTCAAAGTAATGATCTATGTGTATAGCTGAATGTTATTATGAGTCTTTCTCTCTCTATATATATATATGTGTGTGTGTGTGTGTGTGTGTGTGTGTGTGTGTTTGTACATATGTATGTGTTAGAACAGTAACACTTGTTTTTTCCCTAGGACCCTAGGCTATCTAGTCTCAGGTTCTTGGTCACAAGCAATGTCAGGTATGGGTCATGAAAAGGGCCTATGTCAAATCAGATATTGATCAGTTACTCTCACCAGCTTTGTGTCACCATTGCCCTAGCATATCTTGCAGGCAGGACATCATCGTTTTTCAAAGAGTTTGTTCTTTCTTGATGTGTACATTTCACCTTTGGTAGCATAAAGATCGTCTTTATGTTAGCACTTAGTGGTGATGGTTCTGTGTATGTACCCACTTTACTTCTCCATGTTCAGTGAGTTGTGTAGGTGTTATCTTCAGCAATGTGGCCTTGCCATCAGTTTATGAATAGCTACCTACAGTCTTGGGAGCAGGCTGGGTAGTATGGGGGTCCTCAAGGGACACTTTTTGGTCAAAATTCAATTAAATATAACCCAAACCAATTACAGGAAGCTTCATATAGGAGCTAGAGGTATCCAGTTGGGTACTGAGAAGAAAGGATGACTGGGAGGAAGGCTGAAGGAGGAGATGTACCTGATTCACTGCAGACAGGGTCAGAGAGGAGTTAGGCCACAGCAGATGGTCTATTATAGAGAAGAGTATGAGATTGGGAGGTTGGATTTAGAGGAGAGAAATGAGAGGTGGAAATCTGCCTTTAGGTGGCCTTTTTCTCTGATCTGAGTCTCCTGTGGGTTTCTTGGGAATGCCTGCTTGAGTTGGAGACTGGGATAAATTGAATAGTGGGAGGAAGAAAGGTTGAAGGGAAAGATATGTGTGATCCACTGGATATGGGGACAGGGAAAATGGTGAAGCTACAGCAGGTGGTCTGCTACAAAGATGGGGGTTAACTGCGGAATTGGATTCAGAGGAGAAAAAGGAGAGGTAAAGATCTGCAGTTAGCATAACTCTTTCACTTACTAGCACAAAGGAATGTTCTCAGAGAATTCCTGCTGACGTTGGAGGCTGCTATAATGGGATGAGTGGGGAAAGGAAGGTTTCAGGAGAAGGTCTACATGATCCCTTGTAGGTGAGGGTTAAAGAGAAAGGGGAGACTGCAGCAAGTGTTGTAAGTTTTCTTTATTTACTTTTACTGAAAGTAGATATTCCTTCTCATACATCATGATTAATGTTCATTCTCCATCTACTCTGCCCAGTACCTCTCCACCTCCACTCCTGCCCGAAACCACTCCCTTTCTGTCTCTCATTAGAAAAGAAAAGGCTTCTAAGAGATACTAATAAGATATAACAAAATAAAATATAATATGATAAAACAGAAACTATCACATTGAAGTGGACAGGACAAACCAACAGAAAGTAAAGAGCTGAAAAGAAGGCATAAGAATTAGAGAACCATGTATTCATAAACTCAAGAGTTACATAAAAATACAAAGCTGAAAACTATAATACAAACATAGAGGACCTGGTGCAAACCTGTATAAGCCTTGGGGTTGTTGCTTCAGTCTCTATGAGTTTATATGAGCTTTGCTCAGTTAATTTAGACGGATTAATTTTTCTCTTAGTATCCTTCATTCCCTCTGGTTCTTTCTCTTTTTCTGCCTCTTCTTTCCCAGGGTTCCCTGAGTTATGAGGGGAGGGATTTGAGTGATACATCCCATTCAGAACTGTGCATTGCAGGTCTCTTTCTTTCTGAATAATGTCTGGCTGTGGATCCCTGAATTTATTTACTTCTGGTGTAGGCCAAACCTTCTCTAATGATGGCTGAACAAGGTAGTAATTTATGAGTATAGCAGAATATCATTAGGAGTCATTTTATCACTGTGCTTTCTTGTTCTGTTTTTAGACCATTAGAACTCCATATCTGTGAGTAGAAAAAAAAAAGTTAATATTATGGTGGCATTTCTTCCTACCTTGATCTATAAATGAAGGAGTCACAATTAGAAGTCTAGTAAATTACATTTTGTATCAGCAAACTAATCTTATGATTAATATATAAAGGCAAAATATTGAAAAAACAGAAAAACTAGGAAGAAACATACCAATTCACTTCATGACTGAATATAAATCTACATTGATAAAGGTAGCATAATATGGGCAAAAAATCCATATTACATAACAGCAGTGAGCAGAAATCCCCAAAGTAGATCAGCAAAAAGTTATTTTTCACAAAAAAAAAGTTAATGGAGTATAAGGAATAAAATGCAAGCACTTGAAGAAATATAACTAAAGGAACTAGAAATCCACATATAAAATATACGGACATATCCATCCCAAATGGATTATAAAAAGAAAAAGAAAAACTTGATTTTTTGGACTTTGTGCATAAAATAACTAAATTAAGATCTATGAAAAAGTTCAAAATATGCATGTTGTTATAGTTATTATTTCTATCTGAAAATAGTACCATTTTAAAGTAAGCAACAAATCTCAAAACCTATTTGGAAAACATAAAAAAGCTTGCTTCTAAAAATACATTGAAATTTAAACTCGCAAGAACTAGAAGGAGACGTCATTGAAAACAACTTGAATATCTGAAAAGGTACTTTGCCATAGAAGACAAACAACAAGAAATAAGCTGAAAAATGCTGACCATTATGGAAAAATATTTTGACCTAACAGTACTCCTATATAATGCCAAAAATCTTAATCTCAGATAGCTGGCCATACTGCTGAGGATATGCAAGCACGGAATTTTTTCTACTGATGAATGAAATAAAATTGAAATAAAAAATGGAAAAGAGTTGATGGTTTCTTATGACAATTTTGATAGGATTATAGCGTGACTGAACAATTGAGCTTCAAAGCACTTACCAAATGAAAATTTATATCCATATCAAATCCTGTACAAGAGAATTTAGAGCAGCTTTATTGATTGTCACCAAGTCATAAAAATATGAAAATATACTTGAATAAGATAATAGATCTTTATTCTTTATTTTTCTGAGTCAGGATTTCTCTGTTGTAAGTTTGGCTGTCCTGGAACTCATATAGTTCAAGTTGACCTTGAACTTGCAGAGATTCTTCTACCTCTACTGCCCCAGTACTGGGATTGAAGGCATGTGCCACCACCAGGCTAGATGATGGATTTTTAAAATTTGTATGACATAAACATAAAGTAGAATATTGTGAGTTAATAAAATTAATGATTAGCCTCCAAAGAAAAGGGCAAATTATGCAATACAGGTATCATTTTGTTAATGAAGTCAGTCTTTAGTAATCTGGTTAGTCTACAACATTCTACCTGAGGTATATCTATGAAATAATAAAGTAGTTACTGGTTATTGGGACCAGGGATGAGCAAAAGGATGAACAGATAGCATGCACAACAATTTGGGGTTTACGCAAATAAGGTATATCATACTTGCCAATATCTGTGACTTTAAGCAGTTAAAAAAATCTGAGGAAGTAGTGAGAAAAAATTAATGTTTCTATGTTCTATATAATGTGTTATTTAACAAACTTAAGATTTTTGTCTGAACTTGCAGAAAAAAAATACATGAAGTGCATATAACAGGAAAATAGATTTTGAAAATTTTCATCTCAAATATGGCAACAAAAGGACACTTCTATCCTTGTTCCTTTACAAATTAAAATATTCTTTTAAATATGTTTTTCATGCTGTTTTATTAGTGCTTTGGACTTAGTAATGACAGATAAGATGAGATAACATCTTACCTTTTCAGAGTTGTTTGGTTTTAGCAGACAATGTCAAATCTCATTATAACATAGACATGAATTTTGTTTACATCTTATTGTGTTTGCTTCTTATCTCTTCAGAGAGTCTGAAAGACAGCATTTGTAAGTTGGTTATCCACCATGACCTTAATAAATGTTGTAATTTCACATCTTATTAAAGGCGAAAGAAAATACATGTTCACAATTCTAGCATGAACTTGATGTTTAAATATGCTCCATAAAGATTCATGTCCAAACAAATAGTAGAAAAATTTAAATATTGCCTATCAACTCCAAATTGAGTGACAGAACATCAGAGGTGGATAACACGAGGTGCTGCAATTACCCCCTGCTGACCCTGTGCTCTGGGGACATGTTCTAACCATTTAAATCATGCTGTGTAACATATTAGTTAAATCTTTTATGTGATAATCTGAATTTGTAGAGCAAAACGGAACAAATCATAATGTTTTAGCTAAAGCAATAGAAATAACAAAGCATAAATGAAACCTTAGTTGCCAAAAAAAGAAAGCAATATATAAATTACCATAACACTTGTATCAAACCTGTAATGTTTGGGAGCAAGTAGGTAAAGAGGAATTTATACAACAGTAGAGTCATTTTGCTGATTCACCATCTCAGGGCGGGTGATACTGTTTTGGTAAATTTCAAAAGAAAAATAAGTAATCAAGTAGAAATGAATCCCTAGTTACTTCTTTTCTTTTATCATCAGAAGATTGCTTTAAAACCATCATGTAAGGACACATTTATTCATAAGGACATTTTCACTCATAAAATATAAAACCAACAAGTACCAATTCCAGACATATAAGTGTCATTTTTGATCTTTTAAAACAGTGGTTTTCAACTTGAGGTCTTGACCCCTTTGGTGGTCAAAAGACTCTTTCTCAGATGTCTCCTAGGCTACCTGCATATCAGATATTTACATTGCAATTCATAACAGTAACAAAATTAGAGTTATAAAGTAGCATCAAAAATATTTTTTGATTGGGTCTCACCAAAACTTGAGAAACAGTTTTAAAGGGTTTCCAGCATTAGGAAGGTTGAGAACCACTGCCCTAAAATACAATTTATAAGAAACAAATGACTTTGAAAGTTTTTAACTCAAAATAATTCAAAATAATACTGTTCACTATCTGATTATAATGGTATACAGTTTCAAACTTACAAATATATATTATCTGAGCTTTTACATTTAAAATTTTTGAAAATATTTTATCATACCTACTTGAAACCATAGTAATTAAAATTGTATATGAGTATTTAATTCTATTGTATGATAGAAAAACTACCAGGAGTTAGAGTAAATGGTAATATTTAATATTCTCAGCAGACAAAGCATTGAAATCAAATAAGAAGGTAAACTAGAATGAAGAAAGGTTTTTTTAAAATGTCATTAATCTAAACTGCTAGTATACTAAATTAAGATAAAACTCAATAAATTGTACTATCAAAATTAAGAGAAATAATTTTGTTAGTTCAAAATTACACAGTTGAAAAAGTAATTCTGAAAGCAAATCTTATACAGGTATTTATATTTTACTTTGTTAATTACTATTCAGATTTGATAATCAGATTCAGATAATTAACTTTAAATATGTAAAAATACAATTTTATCACAAAAAGTAATTAATGAAAATACAATTCAATTCTTATTTGAAGTAGTAAGAAATTCTAATTAACAATTTTTTTAAATCAGGTAGTAATACAAATCAACTTTAATACATATTTCCCATTGTTTTATACATATCTACTGTATATGTACATACATATATTATATATGCTTGTATGTAATAAATATGTGGAACTTTGAAATTTTACAAGACTTTATAATAAACAAACACAAATGAATCAGAAAGAGCATTTAAATTATCATGGTATTTAGATCACTTTAGTCTCATGTGTTGGTCCTTTAATAAATGTTTCCATAAGAAAAAAATTGATCCTCTCAGAAAGTGCCTGCTCTATTCTTCTCATCCCTTTTTAAATACAGCAGCAGACTAACTTAACAAACAATCTGTCACTCTTTCTTTGGAACTTTACTTATTCTATATTGTGAATAACTGTTTTGCATAGGAAGAGCAATTTTAAGATTTTTTTATTAAGATTTTAAGATTTTTTATTTTATTTGAAAGCACATAAATGCAAAAGAAAATATAAATCATGATATAATGGCATGTGCATGCAGATCAGAATAAACCCAGACAGCTAGCACATCTAGCAAACAGCACCTAGAAATGTTAGCAGTTAAACATGCACACACACACACAAAATCAAATTTTCCAGTCTAGTTGAAGGGAAATATATTTTCTGTGATATTTTTATTTGATTTTTACTTTGGTCCTTTGTGTATGTTAGATATTTGCAAAAGGATTTTTGTAACTATATATTTACTAGGAAAAAATTTGAGGATGCATTTAATATATTACAGCATCAAACAACACAAAGTTGATTATAGAAACTTGAATTTAAAGCACACTTATCTTTACCATAAAACATTAGTTAATTTTTAAAATATGGAACAAACTATATCACTGAATATTCCACATGTTCAGATTAAAGTAACTGCTACAAAGTCATGAGTTATTTGCTTGTAATGTATAGTGTATTTGTATCTTTTGTTTCCAATGAGAAAAAACAAACATAAATGGCCAGTTTAATGGAATGTATTAATGGAATGGTTCTTCATTTGTTAATCACTGACAGTCATTGTATTCCACCTACAAAATGTAAATGTGGACTTTAACTTAAAATATGACACAAAGCATCTTTAAATTGTCACAACAAATGGCAAATATTTCAAACTTCTGCTCTGAGTTTTAACACTATTGTAAATGTATTTCAGGGAGCTGACATTTCTAAACAAAATATTTTTTAATAATTTAACTAACAAGAACATATCCTGACTAAAATAGATAACTTCTACCATTATTCTAGTATAGTTTCACTAAAAATTGCTTCTTGTTTAACAGAAGTCAAACAAATCTGTTTTACATCCTCAAATTTAAACCAAAGTAGCTAGCTTTCTCTCTTAGTAGCAAGAATTGCCCTTTTGCTAATTAGCCAGTGGTTAATAGATAACTGGACTTGTTTTTAAACTTTATTTGAAATGTTGTTTCATACAGAGACACCATCACTGTCTCATTATTTCACATATATTGCAAGAATGAAAATCTTGAGAATAATGTTGGGTATACTGACATTTGATCTATAAATTCTATTTAAAATGGGTTAATTAGGAAAGTGAAATCCTAGAAGAAACATTCAATTACAATATTTGTTAAAGTCTTTATGGGATAAATTCATATAAGACAGAGAAAATGCATTGATTTTATGTCAGTTAGTGATTATGTCACTATTGTACGAAAAACATATGAAATCACAGCTCAGCTATTTTTCTAAGTGTTTTCCTTATTCTATTTCATGTGAATTACATAAAAATATTAATGTATAATTATATATTATGTATAGTATCAAAGATAAGTACCATATAAAATTCAATGTATTTCCATGAAAATTAAATTAAATTCTGCAATCAATATTGAACATTGATTTTCAAATATCAAAATTTCTTATGGCAAGTGCCTTATTTTACTTATTTATAAAATATAGCTATAACATTTCATCTTCATGTCAATTTGAACATCAGAAATGACAGTCATTTGCGTCAAAGACTTTGAACAATCCAATGAGTCATTTCTACACATCAACAACACTATGTCAACTGTTTGGGTTAAATTCTATTTTTAGTACAAATTTAACAGGTAATGTACACATAACATAAACAACTTGCTCAGTCACAGAAATACATCATAGCATTAAAAATATAGGAAATATACAACTTAATAGAGAAAGCTTGAGAAAAAAGTTGAGCTATAAAGTATTCCAAAGTTTCCATATATGAAATGTATACAGTAGGTTGATAACTGGTAGAAGAGGCAGAAGACTCTTAAATGAGACAAGGAGTTATCTCTCTGAGTGGCTAGAGTCTGGGGTAAATATCAAATGGGATGCTAATGCTTATTCCATGCACATGATATTTCTGAGTGAGAGCTTTGAAGTATATTCAGGTATAGTTAAAAATTCTGGAATTAAAGTTCTACGAAAGCACTGTCTTATCCAGGGACCATGTGCCCACTTGGCATGTACCTAAGCTTGATATTCAATGAATGAATGAGTTAGTAATTGAATGAACTATTTGGACAGAAGCCATTTATAAGTTTCATAAATAAACAGAAATAAAAAAGAACTCTCCACGGGGAAGGTATATCTCTTTATTTGCATAGCTGAAAGAAATAATTGCTGAATATTATAGCAAATGTTGTTTTATTGAGAGATGCTTAAATTACAAAAGGAACTCCAGGTTACCTGTTAGAAGCATACTGCATTCAAGTCTGGTTAAAAAAAATCACAGATTTGGATAGAATGTTCAGTTCACCTTTAATGAAGGGGAGGCATTAATAGACATTTGCAGTTTTGTCAAAAATATGTAAGGTGATATAAATACTCACTGGCCATTACTGAATTCTTCAGAAACTCAGACATCTAAGTTGGCTCCAAAATAAACTACTAGCGAAGAATATGATTAGGATCTGAAGCTGAAGTGTTATCAATGCTGAAATGTTTATGGGAATTTTGACAATTTAATATATTCAAAATATATATACTAAAGTACAACCATGAAAATAATAATCATCAAAAACTTAAAGATTCCCAGTCATAATTACTGCAATTTATTATACAGACACTATGAAGTCTGATGTTGTTATCAAAATAATGTTTTAATCTATATTAATTCCTATTGGCAATATATGTAATATAGTAAATATAGAATATGATTCCAATTATATCGGATGACAATTCTTTATTTTAAATATGAAATGTCAAGTTATAGTTTATTCACACAGTTTAGTGAAAACTGCTATATTCCAATAATATTTGATATTTGCTTTGCAGAAAAAAATGTTCCTAAAAAATTACATTTCAAATGTAAAGTTTTTATTGTAAAGCGTTCCATTCCAATTGAAAATGTATTTATATTTTATTTATTGTTATATTCATGAAAATTCTCATTCTATTTGCAAAGATAAACAAATCTTAACTTTATTCAATTTTGTTTCCCATTCATTTCAATCCAAAGTAAGCTAAAGTATTTTTATTGTTTTCTTTGCAGTTTTTAAATTGTCTTGGGACAATATTAAAATCTGTCTCCCTAACAATTTCATTTTGATAGTTTCTTTTATAAAAGTACAGTTTAATATTTAATATCTTCCTCATAAAACCATGTACTCAGCCTTAATGTGTTAATGATCTCATGAAAGTCTATTTTATATGGCCTGAATTGCTTTCTGTTAGTTTGCAGAAAGCTATATTTTTCATATGTAATTGTTTAATTAAAATATCTGAATTTATTGACATTTCCTTAATAATGTGAAAGCATTTTTCAATGTATATCTGTGCAGTGTATCTTCCACAGAATCATTGGTTGGCTTATTTGCGTGTGCACACACACATACACACACACATATACTATAGTATTAATCAATGGAAAGTCAAAGATTGAGGCATTGCCATCTAATTAGGGGTTTCTGGTTCTATTTACTTCACTTTAGAAGTCAGCATGGTTTTGGGAAATGTGGAGGGAACTTTCTTGGTAACATGCTTAAGCCGTACCACTTGGATTGAAGTCAAATGTCAGTTTAAGAGAACATACAAAAAAAAATGACACTTAGGAAAGCTTAAGCAATGCTCTAACTATGTTTTCTTTCAGTCTATATTGCTTATTTGATGAATGGTTATAAAATCGTTTTATGTAATTAGATGTTTTTTTATTTTTTTAGTTCCAGTTACATAGACTTGAGAACAGTAGATATAATTTGTCTTCTAACTACGACTTGAAAACAAACAAATGAGCAAAGGCATCACTGTACCATTAAACAAACAAACAACAAAAAGTACAACTGAAGCAACTTGCTGGATGCTGTAAGAGAATATTGGAAAAAGATACTGAGAACTTTCCTAGCAGATTTGAGAAGATGTCGATTACTATTATAAAAGTGATTGATTTTTCAAAATGTTTGTGTCTTATTACTTTTTTGTCAATTATTTGTCATTTAGTCCTTTAGGATCATACCCTCTCACCTTTCTCAACTCCTCTCAGATCCGGTCCACCTCCCTACTCACCCAGCTTCATTTACTTTATACTTATTCTTTATTTTTTCAAAAATATCAGACATTAAATTTTGTTATTTTCAATGTAGCTTGCAAAATATTAAGTTCTCTTGTAGTGTTTTCATATATATGCAAAGTTGATTGATCTTGTCTCTCCTCTACATTCTCGCTCTGCCCTTCCTTGCTTTGTTGCTTCACTTTCATGTTCTTATTCAAAGAAAACAAATGTCTCTTAATTTTGTTATCCATAAACAAAACTGGTCCTAAGAAAGAACATACATAGTTTAACAGAGTGTTTTGATCTTGGTAGAAGAACGATTGTGATGCCAATATTCCAAAAGCTGAGAAAGATGTATGTGGAGGAGTACATAGCATCAAGGAAATATATGAAGGTCTTTATATTCTGTATTTTTAAATAGCCCCACCACAGAAAAGATGCTAAACAACTGAGTGAATAAGATGGCTCATTCATTTAATTTTCACCAGTGCGTGTCTTTGATCAGATGGTGCTGTCTATGAAAAGAATTGGAATGATTATGGAAGAAAGGAGGATGATGAGTATGCAGTAGCCTGGCAAATGAAAGCCAGTTCATTCACACAGATACAGACTTTATGAATCTAGGGCACCTGGTTTAAAGGACACACTTCCAGAATAGAACAAGAATCTTATTGCACTCTATGTTAAAGCTCTCACCCATTCACTTCTAATTTCTTTTCATCAAGAGAAAAAAATGAAAGATGGGCTCATCATAGAAGAGCTAATGTAGCAAAATTTTCAGGACAGGATTGCAACATGAACTGATGCTTCTGGCTATCTCCCAGGCTCACTGGTTTTTCAGAAGAATCTAGTTCCTTGCTGTTTAAGAGAAAGTGTTTCTTTTCTTGCTGGCTATGAGCCTGTGATGGCTCTTGACGCTTAGAGGTTATTGTCAGATCCTGGCAGGTGGTCATGTCATAAGCCTCCTAACTGCGTGATAGCTTATTTCCTTAGAGCCAGCAAGCCAGAGGAATCTCTCTGAAGTTCAATCTTCTTTTAAGGGCTCATTTAATAGTTCATGCTCCCTGAGCAAATCTGTCTTTAGATTCACTAAAGCTAAATGGTCACTATCCACTCACAGGCTGGACAGTGCATTATATTCCTCTCACTTGACTGTACTCAGGGAAGTGCTTTATACAAAAGACATCCATCAGTCAGTGTATGGAACATCAGATATCATTTATAAATTCTCTCTACTGTGTATTCATTGACCATTTACTTTCTGTTTGATTTTGTGCTTAAAAATAAGAATTTAGATATATCCATTTTAAAAACAAGTGTAGCTAGAAGAGTAGTTCATAACTGTATTGTAGGAATAGTTGAAATTTGGTAGTAACTTTTCTGATCATAATAAAGTTATAGAGGAACGGAGTGAAAGACAAAGGGAGAGAAAGGAAAGGGAAAAGAAACCAAAATCATTAGGCTTAATTGGCTTCCATAAAGCTTTCTGTAAGACTGCTATAACTGAAGATTCCTTACACTAAAAAAAAAACAAAGAAGCTAGACATTGCATTAAAATCCTATGTTTTAAGGAGCAACTTGTAATGTAATGATATTTGTTATTCTTTTTCCTTTTTACACAGTTAATCTTGCAAAGTTCAAAATAGGGCAGGTATACTTAGAAATCCCTCTATTCTCCCAGTCTCTGTAACTCATTCCTAACCATGCAGAGCTCATTTTCCAGGTGAGTGAGTTTTGCATAAGCAATTTCACATGCCTCACCAGTTTCTTCGGGATGTTTCTTTCTTATGTCATCAGTGTCCATCCCATGTAGATCACTATACTGGTGACCTGTGGTAGTCCATTCTCTCTGATTCTGAATTTGTTTCATAGATACAGAAATGGTCATCACTGGCTAATTAAAAACAACAACCTCACCACAAAGGCTTGTAAAATGAAGAAGCCCAGAGAGAAAATACTTATCAGATCAAATCTACCAGTTCATTATTTCAAAGGGTTAGTTGTTTAAAACTACTGCCGTTCTTATTTCTGAAATCTGTATAATAAAAGATGTGTTTTACCATTTTAATGGATTTTTAAATATGAATTAAACTTACTTTGAGCCTATTTCTGCTGCTACTCCTCACTGTGTCATATCATTTATGAACAACATTTCAATTTTTAGAAGTTTTTATGTTGCCTATTACTATTTTAATTTAATATCATCATTTGCCTTTCTATTTTTTAATTATACTGTATTTTCCTATGCTATAATTTCTGAAGATCTGATGGTTTTTATAAAATCCCTTATTCACATTAAAGCTTCACATGATAAAGACTATTTCCTGGTAACATAAAATTAGCCCTAAACATTTCCACACAAATATGTATTTGTGTGCATGTGTGTATGCCTAAATATATAATACGCTTATAATATATAATAATTATAATATATGATATATTTATATGTATATAATATAATACATATATAGCAAATATATTTTATATATTCCAAAATGTATAACAATATATTATTATATATATAAGCATCTGTAATATGTATATATAAGCATACATAGTATAAAATTATATTACTTCATCAATATTCATGTTATATTTATAATTTACATTACACTTTATTATTTATATACTTATATATGTGTACTTTATACTTGCATATTTTATTAATTATAATTATTTATAAACATAATTATAATATTTTATATGTATACTTATACCTATAATTTATAAGATAAAATATAATATGTAGTATTACATTTTCTGGTTAATATATATGATTTATAAATTATAATATAATTCCTATTGTACTTTATTATTAAATTATAATATGCATATATGTGTCTAAATATATGAGTATCACCTATTCAATCTGTATTATGTTGCTTGCATGTATGTTTTCAGAACTTACCTGTTTTAGAGTTTATTTTTAGTTGTGTTTAAAAGATTGTTTGTGCCCTGTTGGGTGAGGGTCTGCCTAAGTCTTGGCATTTTGTATTGTCTGATGTTGTTGGATTTTTGTTGGAGATGTTCAATTGATATCATCTGCACATGCTATCAGTAGAATACCTGAGGTGTTCTGGATCAATATAAACACCTGAGTTCAGATGTTCAGGGTTCTACTGTCCAGTATGGTGCTGGCCAGGATAGTGGTTCCCTCTGCTGAGGTCTAGCAGGGTTTGCAATTATGAAATATCCCTCCGTGTCATTCTTAATGAGTCACACAGTAGGCGTACTACTACACTTACCATTTGATACTGGATAATCAATCAATCAATTCTCTTTCCTGAGGAATACTAAAAACAGAATTGTGGATTAAAATCCCAACAGATGCATTTACAATACAACTCCAGCACCCAAAGCTCAGGGATCATGGTAAAGAGCAAGGAGAAAGATTGTAAGAGCCGGACTAGCAGAGAGTTTTCTATGAGATTATTTATCCTAGAAATATCAGAAACAACCCAAAGAGAATCTCAGCCCCATGACTGCCTAAACATGATCTGAGCAAGGACAATAGACATGCTAATGTAGTAATTCATAATGTAAAGGTATTTTGTATTATTTTTAATATTTACAATCTTATTGTTGCATAGGTTTAATGATATACAAATTGCTCACAGTTCTAAGTATATATTTATCTTTTTATTTAATGAAATTTTAAGAAAATTCTGTCATAAGTTCAACAAGAACCTATTTTGAACATTGATATAGGTAAAAACTGAGGTAAATAAAAATCTATGTTTCAGATTTATTTTACATTGTCATATATCTCCTATTTCATTAAGATATATTTTCTAATGTGAGTAAATTAATTCAAAGTTAGATATTGATTAAGGAATCTTGATACTTACAAAAGTATACTTTCTATGAACTCACAACTCTGTAGTCTATGATGAAGGTCATTAATTAATTCTTTTCAGCAGACTCTCTTTTATTAATATGTCTATTCATTACATAAGTACAGTTATTGTTCTCTGTGAAAGAACCTCAAGCCCAAGCCTCTACAGTAAATATAGTTTCTTTTGTCAATCCAATTTTGGATTTGCAAGTAAGTAGCAAAAATTATACATCATAAAGTGTGATACTGAATCTGTAGCTATTAAAGACTTATTATCAATCTCTAAACCTAATTGCTCCAAAATTCTAACTAATTTTAGTATAGCTACAGTGGTTTTGTGAGAACTGGATTAATGACCATAATGCTTCCAGGAACACTGCTATTTAAACTTCTTTATTTCTCCTGAGCTCACTCCCCTCCAATTATCTTCATAACACCATATAATGCATTGCATTCAACCAATATCTTTCACAAATGCTGCAACCTTGCCTATTGATAACTCTCAAAGTCTCCTGTACCAATTTCTCCTAAGTTTTCTTTCTTTCTTTCTTTCTTTCTTTCTTTCTTTCTTTCTTTCTTTCTTTCTTTCTTTCTTTCTTTTCTTTTCTTTTTTTTTTTAAGAAAACATATTGCCCTTCAATCGTTCTATGACATCATGGGTGCAGTTATTTCTCTTTCTACATGAATCAAATCTACTTAAACCTCCACTTTTCTTTTTTTTCAGAGACTCTGTAAGCTTTCGGTCTAGGCTGCCAAGAGATTAGCTGGCCAGAAAATATGGTGCCTATGGCTGTATATTTGGTGGTAGAATCCTTTCCTAGCACCTATAAAGTTCTGGTTTCAACAGCAGTAACAAACATACAAACACATCCTCCCCACCACACACACTAACACATATATACAACTAACACCACAACCACACACACAATCAATAGAAGGGACCTCACATTTTGTTATATTTTCTTTTGTATATGGATGCTTACTCATTTGCATACTATGTAAAATATTAACATGTAAAAAACTTCCTTTGAGAAATAATTTTGTTAATAACATACCATTTAATTTGTAGCTATCTTAACTTTTATCTACATTCATATCATGTTTCCTTTTCATGATAAAGAAAATGAGTTCAAATACTGAATGGTTTCAGCTCTTATCTCTAGAGAAATATTGATTCAAATAACATTTCATGTCTTCCAATTAAACCACTAAGGCACTCTATAGTAATTAGCATTGTTTTTCACATAATCAGAGTGGAACTTATGATTTACCTTCTCAAACTGTTTAATATCAGCATCATAATGCAATTATTTCCCTTTTCTTGGATCCTTTATCCCTTTCAGGTTCTATTATAGTAACAAGGAGTGTAATTTTTTTCTTTCATGTATTTCTTTATAGTTTCTATAGCTTTCATGAAGCTTTTATATAGCTGCTAAATAAATAATCAATTACAAATCTTCCACTTTATGGGAAATACTCAATTCTAAAAATATAATTACATATTTTTCATATTTTGAATTTTTCTATTGTTTACAAATTACACCAGATTTTTATAATAATTCTAAAATGATATTTATATTTTGTGTTGGCAATATAGTGGCACAGGGATTAGATTCATAGATAATACTTTTGATTTGGAGCATTTTATATTTCTTTTTTTAAATTTATTTTTCTTCTCTCATACAATATATCTGGACTCCACTGCTCTCTCCCCTCCCTCCACTCTTCCCAGCTTCCTCACATCTCTCCTCTCCCTCAATTCTACCCAACTGCCCCCACCCACCAGCCAATTCACACTTCTCTGGAGAAAAGAACAATTCTCCCAGGGTTACCACTCAAACAGGGCATGGTTTAACAAAATGGAACAATGCTGAACAGTCCTCCCTACATTAAGAGTGGACTAACAAGGTCCACTAACTACATCAGCAGGAATAACAGGGTCAGAGACTTCCCCATTCCAGTCTGTAGGAGTTTGAAAGAACACTAAGCCAGAGGGACATAAGATTTTTATGGAACTTGCATGTTCCCTGTCTGCCACTTCAGTCTAGTGAAGCCCTAAGAGTGCTGGTCAGTTGACACTCTGGGGCTTGTTCTCCTGGTGTCCTGGGACCCTGTGGTCCCTGCAGTCTCTCCTCCCCCTCTCCTGTGAGGTCCTCTGAACACTGCAGGATGTTTATCCCTAGGACTCTATATATGTTTTCATCAATTGCTGGAAGAGGCCTCTCTGATGAAGATTGGGCTAGGCATCAATTTATGAGCAGAGAATGACTTCATTAAAAATCATCTCCAAGCTATCCAGTCTCTAGTTGCTGGCATGATCTGCAGTATCAGGCAAGGGTTCTCTCCTTTGGCATGGAGTTCTGCCCTTTCATTGTCAAAGAGTATCCTGCAGGGAGGATACATCACAGGACAGAGGTTTCATGGCTGGAATGGTGTCCCGTCCCATCACTAGAGGCTTGCCTGACCAGAGGTGATGGCCTGTTCAGGTTCCCTATCCCTGATTTCAGAGGGTTTCCACTACAGTAGGTCTCCTGGTCACCCCCTAATTGTCCCACAGTTCTTGTCATCTCTCCACATATTTTCTCCCTTTGTCTCTCTCCTCTTCTTGGTTCCCTCTGCTCCCATTCCTGCCCTTCCCCAATCCATCTGAACCATCTGTTCTATTTCCACTTTACCAGGAATTTCCTGTTTTCCAGGTGGGGCCCACCTTGTTGCATAGTCTCTCTGGGATCTGTGGATATTAGTAACTTTCTCCTTTGCTTAATAGTTAATATTCACATATAAGTGAGTATATATGATGCTTGTCTTTCTGGGAGGGGTTATGTCACTCAGGATGATTTTTGTCTAGTTCCATCCATTTTCCTCAAAATTCATGAAGTCATTGTTTATAATAGTTGAGTAATACTCTGTTGTGTAAATGCACCACAATTTCTTTATCCATTTTTCAGTTGAGGGGCATCTAGGTTGTTTCCAAATTCTGGCTATTATGAATAAAGCTGCTATGAACTTAATAGAGTAAATGACCTTCTGGTAAGATGTGTCTTTTGGGTATATGCAAGGAGTGCTTTAGTTGAGTCTTGAGCTAGGTTGATTTCAAATTTCTTGAAGAATTGCCATATTGATTTCCATAGTGACTGTAAAAGTTTGCACTCCCACCAGCGGTCAAGGAATATTCTCCTTGCTCCACTTCCTTTTCAGTATGAGATGTCCTTTGTATTATTGATCTTTATTTTAATCTATTTTTATTTTCAATGCAGGGCTTCTTTGTTATAACTCTGGCTGTCATGGAACTCATTCTGTAGCCCAGTCTTGGCCTTGAAATCAAAGCAAGCCACCTGCCTCTGCAAACCCAAGTGCTTGGATTAAAGGCATGTTCCAGCATCTCTCAGCTGTGTTATTGATCTTAGCCATTCTAACAGAGGTAAAATGGAATCTCAATGGGTTTTGATTTGTATTTCCTGGATGGGTAAGAATGTGATACATTTCTTTAAGTGTTTTGGGCCATTTGTGATTCCTTTTTTGAGAATTCTCTGTCTAGATCTAGATCCCATTTTTAATTAGATTGTTTTGTTGGTGTCTACTTCCTTGAATTAATTATTTATTTTGGATATTAGCCCTCTGTTAGAAGTGGAGTTGGTGAAAACTTTTCCCATTCTGTAGGCTGCCATTTTGTCTTGACAGCGTCCTTTGCCTTACAGAGCTTTTCAGTTCCATGAGGTCCCATTTCTTAATCATTGATCTTAGTGCCTGAACTATTAGTGTTCTGTTCAAGAAGTTGTATCCTGTGTTAATGTGTTCAAGACTATTCCTCAATTTCTCTTCTTTCAGATTCAGTGTATCTGCTTTCATGTTAGGGTCCTTGATCCCATGACCAAAACTATGACTGAAGTTTTGTGCACAGTGATACATATGGATCTATTTGCATTCTTCTACATATGGACAATCAATTAGACCAGCACCACTTTTTGAAGATGCTTTCTTTGTTCCATTGAATTTGTATATTTCTAGGTTCTTTATTAAAGATCACGTATCCATAAGAGTGTGAATTTATGACTTGTATATATCTTTGATTCTGTTCCAATGATCAACATGGCTGTTTTTATGCCAATGCCATTTGTCTTGTTTGTTTGCTTTTATCTTTACTCTGAATACTTTACTGTGTGTTGCTAAGAACAGGGACATACTCTTACAAAGCTAATATATAATTGTTAAAATTAGTATATCAATAGTTAACATAACTAATCCACATACAAAGGACATTAACTGATTTAATAACACCCTTTATAACTTGTTTTTTTCCCCAGATTCACTGGTTATTTAACTGCAGTTTCAATGTAGTTTACTTCAAGAATCTTACGGGAGGAATCTGTGACTCCCCCACCCCTCTCTGTAGGATACTGGTACGCAGGGTAAATAGAAGGCTGTTATGTTGCAGCTTCTCTCCTGTTGGTTTGATCTGGTATTTCCTAGGATGAGGCCAGTTTGTGAAAGTTTGACTATAAGATTGTAAAACCAATGCATTGTCATGCTATCTCATCGAGACATGTCTGTCAGGTATTTATTAGGATAGATCTCTAGTAAAGATTGAGGTCAATGATGGTGATTCCTCTGGAAGCTCTTTTATTTTTTTAGAAACATTTTTGCTATTTTGGATTCAGTTTATGAGTATTTTATTGATTATTTTTGCTTCAAAGTTCATGAGAGAAATTGTTCTGCAATTCTCCTTCTTTGTTGAATCTTTGTGTGGTTTGGGTATTAGAGTGACTGTGGCCTTGTAGAATGAGTTTGGCAGTGTTCCTTCTGTTTCTATTTTGTGGAATACTTTAAAGAGTATTATCATTAACTCTTCTTTGAATGTCTGATAGAATTTTTCAGTAAAACTATCTGTCCCTGGGCTTTTTTTGGTGGGGAGACATTAATGATAGCTACTATTTCATTGTGGTTTAGGTCTGTTTAAATTGCTTATCTGATCTTGATTTAAGGTTGGTAGTTAGAATCTACAAGAAAAATATCTATTTCTTTTGGATTTTCAAATTTTGCAGACTACAAGTTTTTAAATAGTGATTCTTTGGATTTCCTTGATATCTGTAGTTATATCTCCCTATATGTTCCTGGTTTTGTTGATTTGGACATTCTCTCTACACGTCTTATTTAGTTTGGATAAGTGTTTGTCTATTTTGTTGAACCAACTATTGGTTTCATTGATTATTTGTATTGCTCTTTTTGTTTGTATTTTATTGATTTCAGCTCTTAGTTTTATTATTTCTTGCAGTTTTTATTGGGGAGTTGAGTTCATTGATGTTGAAAGATATCAATGACCAAAGCTTAGCTTTTAGGTATTGTTATTTTGTAGTTGCTGTTGATTGTGGGGTATGTGTGCATAAGTAAATTCTATTGATTTTGATGGGGTAAGGCTATTTTTTTTCTGTATTTTCATGAGCCCAGTTAACCTCCTTGAGTTGCAGTTTTCCTTCTAGTACCTTCTGTGAGACTGGATTTGTAGCTAAATACTGTTTAAATTTGGCTTTGTCTTGGAATATTTTTTTCCAACAATAGTAATTGAAAATTTTGCTGGGTATAGTAGTCTGCACTGTCATCTTTGATCCCTTAGAGTCTAGAGTCTATAGCACATCTATATAGGCCTTTCTGGCTTTTAAAGTCTTTGTTAAAAAATTGGGTGTAATTGTAATAGGTTTGCTTTTATACATTACTTTTTGTTGTTCTCTTGCAGCTTTTAATATTATTTCTTAGTTTTGTATGTTTAGTATTTTGATTATTATGTGGTGAGGAGACCTTCTTTTCATGTTCTATATGTTTCTTGTACCTTTGTAGGCATTTCTTTCTTTAATTTGAAAATTTATCTTCTGTGAATTTATTGAAAATATTTTCTAGACCTTGACTTGGGAATTTTCTCCTTCCTCTATTCCTATGATTCTTAGGTTTGGTCTTTTCATGGTGTCCCAGATTTGCTGGATGTTTTGTGCCAATAATTTTTTAATTTAATATTTTCTTTTTCCAGTATATCTATGTCATCTTCACCTCCTGAGATTCTCTCTTCCATTTCTTGTATTCTGTTGCTGTAGCTTGTCTCTATAGCTTCTGATTGCTTTTCTAGGTTTTTTGTTTCCAATATTCATCAGTTTTCTTTATGTCTTCTATTTCCATTTTTAGGTCTTGAATAGTTTTGTTCACTTCTTTTAATCGTTTACTTGATTTTCCTTGGCTTTCTTTTAGGTATTTATTCATTTCTTCTAATTGTTTGTGTTTTCCTCTGTTTCTTTTATGACTTTACTCAGTTTCTCCCATTATTTGTCTTATCATCAATTTCTTTGAGGAATTTATTCATTTCCTCTTTAAAGATCGCTATTTTCTTCATAAAGTTAATTTTAAGGTCTTTTTCTTCTGTTTCTGCTAAATCAGAGAGTTCAAGGATTGTTGTAGTAGGACAGTTGGACTGTGGTAGTTATATACTTTCCTGGTCATTGTTGATACTGTTTTCATACTTACATTTAGGGTTCTAGGCCTGGAGTGATTATAGGTTTAGGTGACACTTCATGAATTTTTTCTTTATTGAATGAAAGTTTAGTTCCTTGAGTTCTATTTCTTCTGTATTCTTCTGGTAAATGTGGCTTGGGTTACAGCTGGGGACTTCTAATGTAGTTGTTGGATATGGTTTGGGAGATTCTGGGTTCTCAGTTCTACAGTCAGTCGCCCCTGGAGTTGTGAAGGCTGGCTTGACTTCTGATCCAGAAGTGAACTTCAGTTGGTATTGTGAAAGCTGGAGTGGCCTCGGATCCAAGGAGGGAGCTCTGTTTACATTGAGTGATGGGGCAAGTTGGCAATACATAGGAGAGGGGTTATTGGAGGGTGTGCACTAAGAGTGTGGGCAGGGATTCTGGGGTAGACTTTGGTCCAAGCAGTGAGCCTCTGCTTGAGTTGGGGTTTGGGGCAAGGCAGTAACTTTGAGGAAAGAGGAGAATTGGTGGGGTAGGCCACTAAGAGAATGTGAGAACTCTATGATAGAGCAGCCTACCTGCAGTTGAGGCAGATAGGATGCTGTTTTATATTTCTTATAAAATATATAAAGCTGTAGATGTAATAATAAGTGGGTAAATATATTAGTTTATATCTAATATATATTAAAATATGTACTACTAGTATTTCAAAGATAATATAATGATTATATACAAATTCTGATTTATATGAATATTAGTCATTTTGAAATTTGAAACACTAGAAGGATTGAAATCGTGTTATATTGAGGAAAATGCTTTGGTTCCTATGACTTACTCAATACAGATCTTAGATAATCTATGTACATTTTTACTGGTCAACTTTTTTGAAGTTTCATGAAGTGTTTAAGGAAGCAGAATTTGGGGACTTTATTTTATTTATTTATTTATTTATTCTTTTATTTTTGGACAGGATCCCACTAAATAGACTTGGCTTGCCTAGAAGTGGCTGTGGAGATCAGGTTGTCCTGTATTTCAAAGATCAGCCTTCCACTGGCTCCAAAGGGATTCAAATTTAGCACCTTCACACTGGCATAAATAGGGGATAAAAATAGAAATGGCTTGGAGGGAGGTATATAAGAGGGGAGTTGACAGCAGTTGGGTTGGCAGTTAGCAGTAGTTAGAACTAAGAGTTACAAAAGAGTTACTGCAGGATAGGGAAAGAGAAAGAACAAAAGCTGATGATATGAGAAGCAGGCAGAAATAAAGCTGATAGTGAAGCAGGGAAAAATAAGGCTCAGATAACATGAACTAACTGGAGTTTTAGGAAAGTTACTATTTAGATCTTCTCAGTAATTGCCATGCTAGGAGAGGCTGAACCAAAGTAGGATAGAGTTAGTTCAGTTCCCCAGAAATACACAGATTAAGACAGCCAAAAATGGGCTATAAAGGTTTCTCTTTCCTTTGTATCCTTTCATTTCCTCCTAACACTATGAACTAACTAAGGTTTAAAAAGTTAAAAGTTAGAAATCTAGCAGTCTGGGAAAAAAGGGCAGAGTCAAGTTGCCAGTGAATAAAGCAGCTTTTGAGAACCCAGACTTAAAGACCAAAAAAAAAAAAAAAAAAAAAAAGCAAAACCAACTCCCCCTTTTAGAAGAAAAACTGCTACATTTATAGATGTATTTTAAATACTTAAAAAAAAACCTGTTATAGATAATGGAGAAGATTGAATATACAGTAGGGTCAATCTTCAGTGTTATAAAATACAGCCTGAATATTAGAATTCATCCTGACTGAATATTCTTTCTTTTTTACAATATTCCCACGGTTATAGCAAGATAGCTCAGCAAATAAAGGCTTTGCCACCATGTATGACATCCTGGATTGTCTGCAGGATGACTAGGTGGAAGGAAAGAACTGACTCTTGCAACTTTTCCTCTGGCTTCAACATATACATCAAAGCATGTATGTATCACAAAATAAATTCCAAATAAAAAAAATAACTGTATTAAAAATTAAACAGCAATGTCACAGAATATTTTACTTGCATATTTAAAATGACATTCTTACATTCTTAATCTAGTGTAGGAAGATGAGATATGAATTACAAATTTGAGCCATATTAGAGCCATAATAATAAGAGCCATAATAAGCCTCTGAAATTTAAAATGAATTTAATGGAAATTTATAATGCTGCTAGAGACTTAAAATTCTTCACCATTTTTGCTAAAGTTTTTACTGTTCATTCTTGCTTGGTATGTATGTATTTTTTGCATGTATCTCTGCACGTACATTTTTGTACAGGACGGTGTATCCATCTGTTTCAATAAATTCCAAAAAATAGATTACTAGCAAATAACTGAAAAAAAAGGAAACACAAACATACTCTCTTATTTACTTTTCTATTGTCATAAAAAAAGACTATACCAAGAAGGTAACTGTAATAAAAGAAAACATTTAAATTGGGAGCTCATGGTTCCAAAGTGTTGGAGTCCATAACCATTATAGAAAGTGGGGAACGTGGTAGCAGGCACTAGAGCAGTAGATGAGAGCTCACATCTGAATCACAAGCACAATGCAGAGAGGTAACTGAGGATAGCTTGGGGTTTTTAATCTCAAAACCTACCCTGAGTGATACACCTCTTATAATGAGGCCATACTTCCTAATCCTCCCAAAATATTTCTTCCAGCCCTGGTTGCAACATTCAATTACAAATCTTATCTAGAGTCCCAAAGGTTTGCACATTTAAGACAACAGTATGTTCCATCCTGTTACAGCAATGTTTTACTACTCCCTTGTACCAATATCTGTCTTAGTTACTTTGCCATTGGTCATGACAAAACACCATTAACAGAGGTACTTAAAAAAGAAAATATTTAATTTATGGGCTCATAGTTTCAGGTTCCATGACTATCATGGCTGTTGTCATTACATCAGACAAGCAAGCATGCTTCTGGAACAATAGTTGAGAATTTACATTTGATCCAAAAACATGAGGCAGAGATAGATGTAGTTGGGAGTGGTATGACTTTTTTGTTGTTCTTGTTTTTGTTCTTACTTTCTCTGTTTCTATTATCTATCTATCTATCTATCTATCTATCTATCTATCTATCTATCTATCTATCATCTCTTTCTTCAAACTCACCTGAAGTGACACAACTCCTAAAACTAGGCTACATGTCCTAATCCTTCCCCAAATAGTACCACCAGCTAGGAACCAATCATTGAAACATAAGAACTTCATTTAAACAACCAGGTATACATACATGCTTTCTTCACACCCAATTGAGCAGAATTTAAAAACAAAAACAAAAACAAAAAATTTCTTCCTTAGTTTTCTAAAGTTCAGTGTGGTAACTACTATTCCATTCTTGAAATATGGATTAGTCTAAGTTTTTAAGCATGTCCAACATTTTGACATTGAAAGAAGACTTGTCTTAATATACAAACTTCATTCTAAAGAGTCATATAATAAGTCAGAAATAGTGGAGAAACAAATAATCACCAAGAAGAAAGAAAAATCAAACATCAACAGAATCACACATGTCATAGCTATCCTCAGCTATATGTGGCTTGGGATCTGTCACCCTCAGTCATGTTAGTTCTAATTTCCACTGGTGTGGGGGGATCTTGCATCTTTAATACTTAAGCACATCAATGATACTCTGCTGCAATACATTTCTGTATTTGCACTGGTCTTGGGTACCAAGCAGCTTGCCTCTTGTTTTTTCTATCTCTGTCTTTCTAACTGACTATGATTCTTGTTTATATTCATTCATTGTTTACCATTCTTCCTTAACGCTGCAGACAGACATTACCATTTTAACCTCAACAATTATTTAACCACGGCAAAGTTTTATGAAATTTCTTGCAAGGAATAAACCACTAAGATGATACATTACCCATCCTTAGCAAAAAAATATTATGGTGGCAGATTCCCTTTGGGTAGTGCGAGTTTAGAACTAAGTTACTGCATCAATACATGCCCTTTTCCTGAATGACAATCATCATGAATAAGACAGAGTTCTGTGTGAATCTGTGTATTTAAATTCTTAATATATGTCATTCATTCCTCCAATGTTGTAAACTTGACATTGTAATAATGTTGGAAGCAGTTTGCTTATTTTTAGATCTTGTCTTCCAAGTGTTTATAAAGAATTTTTGGAAAAGTGACAAAATAAAACACAAATGTCCCAGTATGTCTTTGAACTGGTAAAGAAAATAAACAGCAAAAAGATATTTAATATCTAAAGTTAAAGAGAATGTTGTGTTTGGTAGAAAAATACTATTTAAAATAAGTTAATACTCTAATCAAACCAATCTATCATAACTATTATAAATGAATTTTTTTCTAACATGTAGTCAGTTAACATTTATACTAAAAAAAAAACATTTTTCCTTGTTCTAAATTTATTTATATTATGTATATGAATGATTTGCAATCATTTATGTATATATCACATGTATAACTAGTCCCCATAAAACAGAAAAGAGCACTGAATATCCTGGAACTGAAGTTACAGATGATTGTGAGCTACCATGTGAGTTCTAAGAGTCAGTTCCATGTCCTTTGCCAGACCTACAACTGCTCTTACCCATTGAGAAACTGTTAAGAGCAAAAGTTATGTTTTAAATTTTAGTTACTGTGCCTATGATAATCTTTAAAAGAAAACCAAATAACCTACTGGCATGTTAGGTAGGGCTGTTCAGGTAACCTTGCCCAAGGACATAACCTTTTGGATTATTGGGTAGGGAGTGGCTAGATCTGACCCTACTGCACTAGATGTACTCCATGCACAGGATATGCCTGGTTGCTTGTAGGTGGGAGATAACCCAGGTAAGAAACAACCAAGGCAAGAAGTACATCAGGGTAGATGCTTGCCACTGATTGGACCAGGTGGGAAGTATGTAGCCTTATGGGTTCTGCCTTTTTAAGCACCTGCGCCATGTAATTTGGGGCCATTCCCTCAGAGCTCTGGAGGTTACAGTTTCACTCCAAGGGTACCTCAGAATGGACCTGATCAGAGTCCATCTTACTGGCCAATATTTAGTTAATTTAATTAAAGCTTGTTTGCTTCAAATTTGGCTCAGTTGGTGGTCTTATTCGCAACCAGATTTGGGACTTACAAAATTTCTCGAGCCTGGCCACTGGAAGAAAATTTACTTATTCATATTTCTTACTTTCAAGGATGATTTGTCCTTTGTAATATCTTTTTCCTTAGGAGAATTTAGAATTAAACATAGAGTGTCATGCTGACTAGTTAAGCACTTGCCATTGCACTATAGCCCCACCTTTAAAGCAATGTGTTAAAACACAAATTAATATCCAAAGTTAAGGTAATAGTAATTTGGCTTAAGGAATTTTCTTAAAGGATGATTACCATTTTAGTTCAGAAAGTAATGAAGAACACTGAAAACATGAACATTGTACACAAGGACTACAATGGATCTAAAGGAAGGGCATGTAGGGTGTAAGAGGTAGTGAATTAGCAACTTTAATGAAGATTGCTCTGAAGGGAATGGAGTTAGGATAGGCAATAGTTAGGTTATAAAATATGCTGCAAGCAGACAACTACAAAGTCTACAATCCAGTTTATAACATCTGTACTATAAAATTTCATGCATAAGTTTGTTCTAATATAATGAAACTTTCAAGTTAGATTACCACATTTACATTTAGTAATGACAACAGGTACTGGAAGGGGTTTTTATAGGGCACACTCTGTAGAGCAATAAGTCCATGTGATATCTAAAAAGGGATCACATCCAGGGGTCTATATGAAGGAATCACATTCAGAGGTCTGTGTGGTCCAGATGGAATGTAGAAAGAGTTTTAGGAATGTGGATACATATCTTTAGTATTAGTATTCAGAAAGAACATGAGACACAGGTAACAGAGCTCAGAAGGAGTCAGTGTCAGACAGGAAGTGACAGATGAGAGGAGTCATAGTGAAAGGCATGAAAATTGACTAATCAGAGGAAGAATTAGCAGAGTGAGTCAGGGTGAGGATACACCCAAGTCTCACTATAGAAAGACAGATTCTCAGCTCAGAGCAGAGTTAAGTTGCAACAGGCGATATAAGGTAAACAGTCCGAAACAGGCATTCACAGGGACAAGATACAGAGGCAATGAAGCAATCTGACTGAGGAGCAGAGAGGCTGACTAAAGCAGTGAGAGCTCTGAGGCAAAGACACAGAGGCAGCTCAGAGGAAGAAGTCAGTATCACACAGGAAGAGTGAGTCACTTTAAAGCTAAGCAGAGCAGTTCAGTCTGAGGCAGTCAAAGGATCAGCAGAGTCAGAAGACTTCACTCAGGTATAGTCAACTGCCTCATCAGATCAGCTTAAATTAGTAGCTTGTAGAAGAATTGAGTTCAGTACAGTCCTGAGTACAGAAGGAACGAGTCAGAGAGGCTCTCTGCCTCTTGAGTGCTGGGATTAAAGCGTGTGCCACCATTGTCTTTATCCAGGTTGACAAGTCAATCTGAACTGAATTTTCATTCTCACCTCTTCCTGGTCCATTTCTCTGCCTTACATCTGCATATTGAGGAGTACACATACATATGTATGTGTGCTTATGACACACATAGTGCATTATATCTTGATTCTCTTTAAATTAGTTCTGACAAGGAACTTGAGCTGATATTGCTTACAGGGGAATATACAGTTAATAAAGCAACACTAGTGTTAAGGTGTTAAGAAGTTAAAACTGATCACATTCATAAGCTTACATTGTACAGACATGGTATTTTGGAGCAAGTATTGCCTAGAAAGGGTTAATCTTTTCCCTGAAAGCCTTCACCTTTTTAGCTAGGTTCATGAAGACCTGGTTGAGGTTAATCAGTAAATATGCAGGATTTCAATTGATCTCTGTGTTCTACGACGTTCTCTTCCTCTCATCATCTACATTGTCGTAAGATCCTGCAGTAAGATGTGTGTCTAACAATCTTCTTGTTTTTCTGTTTCTACGAAACCAAACCTTCATTACAAAATACTAAGAATCTGGAACGAAACATGACAGCTTTATGTAAAACTCAGCTTAGTTTAGGTATGATTATAGGGAGTGCTGGGTGAAAATACCAGTAGCAACTCTCACTTGACATGTCTTCAGAGTTAGTGTCTTCAGCTACTAATCTAAATGTAAAACAAATCTGAAATAAGTGATGAATTCACAGTCTGATGTGACATCAAAATCAAACAAGTTGAGCTAGGTTTTACAAAAAGCTTCTTACAAATGGAAGTTTGTTTGTTTGTTTGTTTAGATTGGGCTAATGTAAGAAGCTGCCGCAAAACAATCCAGTCCATTGTTTCATGCCTACAGCAAAATGTTACTCAGAAAATGTGTTCATCAATCAGAAATACGTACCTTAGTAGTTCTGGCAAAAAACAAGGAATAATACTTTTAGAGAATATTTTTATATTTTTTTATTTTGTACTTTTTATTAATTTTTTATAATTACATATATTTATATATAATTATATATAATTATAATATTTAATTACCTTTTTTATATTATTACTATTTTATCTATTTGTTTACTTTTAAGAATGTATTGTAAGTACTCTATTTTTTGAATTGCAGCACATAGATAAATTGTGAAATATTGAGCATAGTCCTAGAAAGGCAATTGTTTTTAATTGTATTTTATTATTTATCATTATGTATATAATGATATTACATTATCATTATGTGTTTATGTTTATATGTAAACATGTATTTATATATGTGCATCTGTTTGTGGTATGTGTACATTAATACAGGTGCCTGCAGAGGCCAAAATACAACATCAGATGTTTTAGAGCTGCAGTTACAGAAAGTTGTGAACTGCCTCACTTACATGTAGGAAATTGAGCTTCAGTCTCCTGCAAGAGAAGTGCATACTCTCAACCTCTGAGATATCTTTTCATTTTCCCAGAAAATGAAAGTAGTCAGAGATTGCTGAACTCATGAAATAAGCAGAAAGTCTGCTTGAACTCTAGAAACTTTGGTATTCATCTTCTAATGGAGCAGTATAATTACAAATTAAATTGTCTGCTTATAAATGTTAAAAGCGATCATTTTAAACAAAACATAGCATCTTTCCATTGGTATCCATATTAGTTAATTTATCATAGTTAGGATAAAATGACTCACAAAAACAACGTAAGGAAATAAGGTTTTATTTTGACTCACAGTTTGACAGAATGGTCCATCATGAAAGAGAAAGAGGATGACAGTATGGCAGTAAGACAGATGGTCAAACTGAATTCATAGTCAATGAGCAGAGTGGATGAAAGTTGGTATCTTTTTATTCAGTACAAGATCCCAGACAATGGAATGATACTTCTCATTCATGCTGGATATTTTTTCCTCAGTTAAATCTCTGTGGAAATGCACTCAAGGGGAGTGGGAGGAGAGTTGTGTCTCTTAGGTTTATTTTAAGCTATATCACTCTGATATTCAAGATTATCCATCCTAAAACTACCCTTTGTCAACTGGACATCAAAACATATCACTTTTAAATCATAGCTTCTTTTCCCCTAGTACTTAAAGTCTGACACTCATCTTATACTCCAAAATAGATTTAATCTGTCTCTAAATGTCTCCAAACTCCTACTAGCTCTAAGGCTGTTTCAAGTGTCACTGGACACTCTCCTCCAAAAATAAAATAAAACAAAATAAAATAAAAATAAAATAAAAAGCATAAATTATGTACTTCTAATATACTCATAGAATTATCACTCCCATTCCAAAAGTGAGAAATTCATGCATATCAAGGAAAGAACATGCCAAAGAAAGACTGAAAACTGGCCAAAGAGACACTCAATCCTGCAGTTCTCTGTCTTGCATCTAAAGCTCTTGAACTCATATGGGATCTAACGGCTTTCAGTAGTTCATTCTAACTATATCAAATTCAGCAAAATGTGACTCTCTCAGGACAGTTCTACTCTGTGTCTGTGTAGCTTTCGGCAGCAATTATCCCATGGTTCTCATGTCTCAAACATTCTGATGTCTCCATTGCAATTCAGGTGTCAACTTCAAAATTTCATCTGGACTCATCATATGACCTCCTTGTTGAGGGATTCCAAACTTAATGCACATTGTGTTCCCTCTAGTGCCCATTTAGCATCTTGATACAATAATGGAAGACCTGGTGACTCTTTCATCTAGCTTCACATTAATGAACTCAAAGTCCTTCCCTTAGTTGTAGTTGTATTTTAATAGTTCTACTATCGCCATAGAATCCTATGTGTATCCTTGGTCTGAACCTGAGGAAACACTTTTCTAGGCAGCTACTCTCCAATGTGACAATTATCAGCAACATTCTCAGTTCAGTCTCTCTTTTCCAATGAACTGGAATTTTTATAAGCTGGAGGCTTTAAGTAGTTAGTCCTTGACTATATAAAACTTTTTTTCTTCCTTTTTTTTTTTTGTGTGGGGGAGATTGATGTATGTGTACAATGCCTTGTGATGACAATCAGCTCTCCTTTACCTTCTCCTAATCAGCATACATCCCTACTACCCACACTTTTCTTCTAACTAGTTTCTCTCCTACTTTTGTTTTCAGGAGTATTTCTGGACTAAGCACTCTGTCATTAATGAGAGTCAAAGAGAGGAGATGTATTCATGCCTGGACAAAAGCCAGGGTAGCTCTTGAAATATCTTGATCTCAATGCAGTTTGCATTCTCATTTTATATTCTGAAACCATAAAGTGTGGTGAATAGGCAAGTGAGATTTTTATAGAACCCTATGTGGCAGTCAGAAAGTTGTTCATTTAACGGCATATATTATACTTGAGAGGTGTAAGCTTCTGTGGTCAGGTTTTTAATTGCAATAACCAATTGTTTCAGCTATTTCTTCAGGTCATTCTGCTGCAAGTAGCAACTGAAATTATGCTTAGAAATGGACAGTATAAGCATGGTTTTAATAAATCACTATATAAATCAATAAACCAATATCTTATAATTAGTCTTTTTATCCTATTCTATTTAATTTTCTTGTCTTTTGTTGGTGGTGTTTGTTCTTGGTGCAGGGCTTGAGCAAGTAGTCACAGCTGCATTGTATTCATGATTGCAAGGCCATCATGCAAAGTTTGAAGCTGCTGTTTAATTGTTTAAATTTCTTGATCAACAATATCTGCTTCCCCTGTTTGCTATTTGTCAGCAATTTCACACTTGCTTGAGTCCAATTCCTCATCAGATTTAACATTTACCATAACTTTCTGTTCCAGTTGCTGCTTTTTCTCACTATTAACACTTTACAAAGCACTGAGAAGTCACCATTAGAGAGAGTCTATGTCTTAACACTTCCTGTATCAATAAAATCAACATACTACTTTTTAATTCAGATACATTCAAACTATCACGTCCTGTATGAAATAACAAGACTCATTTTAAGATTGAAACATTAATGGTCACTAGTACAACATACTCACTATCGAGTCCTCTATTTTCTATGAAACTACTCGAGCCAGGAAAACACTGTTGACATTTTCTTTCAGCATACTGAATATACAATATTCCACCAAAATTGTCCACCAAGCTCCCACTACAACCCTCTATGGCTTCTGTAGCCTGCAACTGTCCACATTCCTCCCAAATTAGTGTCATCAGCCTAAGAAACATGATTATTTTTATTCAACAACACTTCTACTCCTAAGGACCAAGTTTCTATATTAGTTACATTTCTCATATCTATAAAAATATACCTAACAAAAACAATGGAAGGACAAAATGGAGGGAGGAAGGGAATAGAGAGGAAAGGGGAATAGAGAAAGAAATGAAGAGAAGAATTAAGAAAGGAAAAGATAATTCTGGCTCATGATATGAAAGCAAAGGCAATCATGGCAGGAAGAAATGGACAGAGGAGAGTAACGTGGCCATTTATAGTGAAGCTGCAGGGAGAAAGCAGAGACAATCCTGTTCCTTTACACGCTTTTGCCAGAGTTCCTGTCCATGGAATGGCTACCATCATTCACGGCAGATCTTCTCATCTGTTAGATCCCTCTGGAAACATCATTAAAGACATACAAAGGGATGTGTTCATGATTTTTAACAACGAAAGCTTTTCAATTAAGATTAGTTATCCAAGGCCCTAGTTATATTTTGTTACATCTAACAAAACTTTCATTCGACTTTCTTAAAATACACCTAACTTTCAAATGCTAATTGATTTTTTAAAATCATTCATCTTTTAAGAACATTTGTGCATCAAAAGCAGAACCTGTGTCTGTCTTCATAAGAGCTCTAATGCCAGTTCAATTAAATATTAAGTGTTCTCAGAAGACTGAACATTAGAAGAATTTAGAGTGGGATTTAGCAATACCTGCATCTCCATTTATATTCATCTGAACAAGAACATGAATGCCTCTTCAAGCAAATTCATCAGATTATCTAAGCACAAGCACAGAGAATCCCTGTTACAACAGCAATAAAGTGATGGTATGGGTATAGATGATCTCCTCTTATTTCAAAACCCTCCCTGGATTTTGTTTAAATTGAAATCTACTTTTGGATTAGTAAAGATATACGCAACAAAGCATTTTTTAGTAGTTGAATTTGTGATTGTTTTGAGATATTCACATTTTATTATTCTTGTTTCCTAGGAACCAACTATGTCAGAGAGCTAGATTCCAATAATCTTCATCCTACTTGTAATCTGTTAAATATTTTTAGCACAATTGAAAATTACAGTTAATCCAGAATTCATATGAAGATGATTAATCATTCTATGACATTGTTATATGTCAGCTGTTCATAGGGGTCTTATAGTTCTATCTCTTCAGCTCTTTTACATGACATTATTACCTGATATGCTCTGATATGCTCCAGAGTATGGTTTATCCCATTACTGATGCATCATCTCTAAACAGTTATGAAGATTAACTGCAGTGCATGCTCAGCAGCTAATTTTCCAACCCTGAGCCTTTGGTGACATGGTGGTCACCAATATATTTAAGAGGCAGGAAGATTTAGCTCGTTTATTGCTGACCTTTAATGCTATTTTGTGAATATTTTTATGATGCCATTAAACTAGTTTGTAAATAGTCAACGTGATGTGGAAATTCTGGTGGTTTCATCTTCTTGGTAGAGAAAAATACATTACTCAGTGGGAGAGCTGAGACCAACAAAATTCCACATATCCATGATGACATTTTAAAACCAGGAGAAAGTATAATTAACATCAAATATGTGTGCACATTTAAAGATTCAGGCAGCCTTTGATTTGAATACAACTGTCTCTGAAATTTAGAAACACTAGTGCTTCAAGTAGACTGTGTAATTATGTAATTCTCTCCCTAAAATGTCTCTTTTTCCTATACTTCTTTATACTGTTACTAATTTAATATATTGCCATAAATACTACATTAATAAAATTGAAAAATTAACCTCATAGAGTGGTAATCAAGTACAGAGCTAATGCAGATATCAAGTGTGCTTTGACAGTTGTCTACTTTGATAGTCCATGCAGGAAGTTACTTATTCCTGCATTGTGAAAAATGATTTTTGTCAGTTGATTCTGTATGAAAGCAGGAGCTAAAGAGTAGTTACAAAATTGACTGTGAGGAAGACACATTAACTGCTTACCTAATCCTTTTCTAAAGGTGCCAATTCCTGGGATGTTTAATTGACATGTTAATATTCAAAAATCAGAAAGCAACTTCTTTATTTCCTGGTCTAACAGTTAATAATCAATTGCTAAATAAATAAATATAAAGTTAAAAATGAGAAGGATAACAAATTTACATAATGGAGGACAACATCCAGGCAATATCAATACTTCTTGACATTGGCTATGTGCTTTCATAAGCTTATGACCTTTCATCCAATGGAAATTTAGAGCAAAATAATGCTACAATCCGATGAATAATTTTGCTGTAGTTTGTGTAACATATTCTTATGTAAACTGATTTGGTGATTGAGTATGTGCACTACAAAATCTTTACCAGATAGCCTAGTTAGTATTAACCAATACTAAGTTAATATTATGTGTTTTATGAATATTACATCACAAATATTGAATATTATTAAAAGGTCCACTTTGAAGTGCAATAATAATTGGAAGATAATATGCTTAGTGGATACAGTAAACTATGTCTAAAAAAACTGCATTATATGTTTGTCAGCTATTTTGAAAATTATAAAGATGACTTCTTTAAATGCTTGTTAATAAATAGTCATAGTGTATTAGCACTGGATATGTTTTCTATAAGCTAATTATACACTCTTATGATCAAGAGATCCCAAAACAATAGATAGGTTCAAACATCTATATATTTTTAATGTCCTACATGCATTTAATGGACTAATGATCTTTCTCTATTCCTTCAAGAAAGACCAACACTATCTGTACTCACTTAGATGTGGATATTAAACAAAGGAGAAAGTTACTAATATCCACAGACCCAAAGAGACTATGCAACAAAATGGTCCTCACTCGGAACACAGGAAGCTCCCTGGTGAAGTGGAACTAGAACAAACGGTTCAGTTGGGTTGGTGGAGACAGGAATGGGAGCAGAGAGAACCAGGAGGAGGAGTGAGAGGAAGGGAGAAAATATGTGGAGAGACTACCAGAATTGGGAGACAATTAGGTGATTGGTAGACAGACTGTAGTGGAAACACACTGGAATCTATGAAGGAGATCCTAGCAAGGATCTCTAGTAATCCGGTATAGGGAGCCTGAACAGGCCATCTCCTGTGGCCAGTTAAGACTTCCACTGATGAGACTGGGACACTATCCTAGCAACAAAACCTCCAATGCATTACCTCTCCTTCCTGCAAGGTTCTTATTGACAATGCACAACCCCAAAGGAGGAAACCCCATCTGAAATTGCAGGGCAGGCTAGGAACTAGAGATTGGATAACCCAGAGACAATTTCTAATGATGTCATTCTCTGCTCCTAAATGCCCCTTCCAGCAGATGATAGGAGCATATGAAAATGGCCAGGGCCAAACACCTTGCAGTGATCAGGGAACCTCACTGAAGAGGGAGAAGAGGAGTGGTGGAGACCAGGGGAATGAGGACACAAAGAGAACAAACCCTTAGTGTCAATTGACTAACACTCTTTTGGGTCCACAGAGATTGAAGCCACAGACATAGAACCTGCAGGATCCCCTAAATACATCTTATGACTATCTGGATTGATGTTCTTGAAAAACTCCTCAAGCTGGAGTAGTGGTGTCTTTGAGCCTTTTACCTGCTTTGAGACCCTTTTGCTCCTGCTGGGTTGACTGGCCCAACCTTGATCTAGGGATTCGTGGCTAGCCTTGTTCCATCTTTCTATGCCATGCCCTGATTCTGCGGTAGCTCTGGGGAGAAGCTGGGGTAGCTCTAGGGAGAAGATGTTTGTGGGTAGTGATAGGGGTGTATCTGGGATAACAAGAAGATAAGGGAGTTGGGGAGGTGGAGGAAGGGTACTAAAGGGGTTGGGGTGTATTGTATAAGTTGTATGAGAGAAAAAAATTTTAAAAAAGTTAAAAAAAGAATTAAAAACCAAAAAATTCCACAGATAATTGTCTACCTTTGGAAATTTTGAAAATTATAATGTAAATATGTTAAAGCTGAGTTCCTTTTGCAGATCATAAAAACTAGATTCTCAGACCCAGCCATTAAAAACTGTATTATTACTCTAAATAACATCACCATTTGCTTTTGATATGAGCACAAAGGTATTATCTGGTTTCTGTTTTCCACGAATAGCCTTTGGGAAGAAGAATTGCCACGAAACAGAAGCCAAGTGAAACTTCACAGGCCTCTGGCTTCTCTACTCAACCTGCTGTCTAAAATAATCCGATTACTCCATCACAGTGCTTCAAGGCTGTTCCTTCACATCCAATCCAAGCATGGAAATAGGAAATTTACTGGGGCACTCACATCTTTATTCTTACGGTGCCTGCACTTTGTACAACTATTAAAAGGTAATTTCTTAGGCTTTTTCTTGCTAACCAGTCTTTTGTTATACAGAAATCAGCTGTGACCCTCAAGATGAGAATTATGCCATAACCCTTCTCCCCCCCTCTCTACAATATTGTTATGTAAAATGTTTTTGCTGTCAGCATGTTTTTGGTTGATGTATATTGAAGACGGTTATTTTTCAAACTATAGAAATTAAAAAAAGAATTCATAGAGAATTATTCTGAACATAATTTGCAGAAAATTAATTTTCTCTCGTTGTACCAAATACCAAAGGTAGGAAAACAGATGAAACAGATCATCGCTATGTTTAAATTTCTTGTATATCCATACATGATTGTCAAAATAATCACTTTCAGGTATCATGACTAAAATGCTCTTTTTACAACTATCAATTTGTTATTTAGTATCAAAATTTCCATATATCAAGCACACTCACAAATCTCTTCAACCTGGCTTGTATATTGTCCCTTCTCATTATAGGGTAGAAATAATTCTGTGAAAACATCGCCTTGCTGTTATGGGTAAGATTTAATAGTGTTTTAAGTACATAGCAGGGCTTTGCTCCGGAATGGCCTCCTGTATTCTCACAGAACAGATAAGCTAGAATGGAGTTACTTGTGCTAAGGACCAAGGCCTCAAACAGAACTTCAAAATAGGCCAACTTTCTAAACAAAAACACAGTTTGAGAAAAAAAATGTCTAGATTCCAGTCAACATGAGACAGACCCTCTGTTCTAGCTGTGAATTTGAGAAGATCAACCTACTCCACTCTAATTCTTGTACATCAGGAATTTTCTTGCAATAAATCCAATTCCTTCAAGTATTTAAATTTTAACTTTAATATTTTATTAAATATTATGTATTAAATTTAAGAATAAGAAGTTATTTGATTCTTGAATTGCAAATAAACATGACTATGTACTTAAAGCAAATTTGCATAATGTTTCTATTAATAATAGGTTTGTGTATATTTTAGGGTCATATTTTTAAATAAATTTATTTTAGCTGAAAATACGCAAATCTTATATGGTGCTTTAAAAATCATTTATACTGTATAGACCTAAGCATTTTTTTCATTCATTTTGAATATATATGAGTCAATCTTCATTTAATTGTATAGAAAATGTAATTCCAGCTCCATCTTGTGGTATGTAGCTTTCAACTTGAATTTTATTATGCCTCATTTGAATCTTTTTTCTGTATCATTTAATTCATTTGAATAAGTACTTAATATGCCTATAGTTCTTTAAGTAAAGTAAGTTCAGTGTTTGTCTAACAAATATACTTTCATTTTTAAAATTAAAATATTTGTTATTTTTATGCAGATTACATAAGCATTCAAGTGAACCAAATACTTATGTAACAACCCTGCCCATCATTTTGAAGTAGAATCCAAAATTCCTAACTTGCCTTAAGTTTATTAAAAATTTTTAAAACTACAAAATCAAGGTCTGTGTTACCTCACTCAGTATAACGTTATACAGTTACATTCATTTCCATTTAAATTTTATCACTTTATTTCTTTTTAATTAACAAGTAAATGTAATTCCATTTTATACAAGGAGCATCTCAAATAAACAGACCTAAACGTGTACATGCCAACAATACCAAATAGACTCAGAAATGTCTGTGTGTGTGTGTGTGTTTGTGTGTGTGTGTGCAAATAGAAATTAAAGAAGATACCATGAATCTGAGGGTATGTGGGGGACATGGGAGTAATTGGAATGTGAGAGAGGGGTAAAAATTATGTAAATACAGCAGTCATTTTAAAAATTATCAAAACAAATTAATTAAGAAAAAAAGACAAATCAAGGTAATTAGTTTGTTAAGAATAGTCTTCTGGTTTCTAAATCTCAACATCTATGTGGCAAAGAACCTCATGCTTCAGAAATATACTGATTTTTTTTAACTCTCCAGTGAATAAACTTTGTTTTGCACAGCTATTTGGTAGTAGTTAATTTCATCATACTGGATCAATTATTTTCAAATATTGTTTTTGAGTATAACTTAGTACATCATCCAAATGTGGAAAGGCATATATAACTCATGTGAATATTAAGTTATTGAATATTTACACGTATTTCAGATTAATTCCAAAATATCTTTTATAAAGCAAACCTTAATTGTCAGCAGGTAACATGTGACTCAAGATCTTCCCTGTACCCAAACGTTTATATTCAAAAGGTACAAAGTATGAGAAGCAAAAGGTTCTATTTACTTATAAGGAAAGATTATTATGCAGTCATTCTGTCTTTATCAATTAGAATTGAAGAAGGAATGTGAAGTTCACAATGAATCTATAAATCATAGAAGAACTTTTTTCTCACAGAAATTGTACCATGGGATTAAAAAACATTCGAGATTAGTTTTCTATAGTTTTGCTTTATTCCAAATACAATGTATAATATATAGATATAGATATATCATATATGTATGTGTTTTATACATATGTATATACATTATATATGCATATAAATACATAAACATATATATGTATATATACATATATATACATATGCATATATACACATATATCATATATATATATCAGCAAAGACACGAACAATTAACATTTTTTATAGTTAAAAATTGAGATAGATGCCATTACTCAATTCAATAGGACAGGTTTTATGTTTCACCTACAAATATACACATACAGATATAAAATTAAAAAAATGCAAAGTCCATAAAATACTCAACATCAAAATATTTTAGAGGAAAATAGACATTCAGAAACTTCATTAGCTGTAGCATGATAGTCAGACTGAATTCACCGCCAAAAGCTTTAGCTAAAGAGTACTGCTGCTCCTGAAATCTGTTGGTCAAAGAGCATGTACTTCACAAAGATTGGTAACTCAAAAGTTTATCATAATATCAAACAGTAAACTGATCAAGGACTTTATTAATATAAACAGAATAGTATTCCTTACAGTTATTCTCTTCTGGGAACTGGATCTTTGTCTTTCCAAAACAATAATATATTAAACAACATCAGTATAGGGACTATTTAGTATAGGGAATATATATATATATATATATATATATATATATATATATATATATATATATATATATATGCTGAGATATGCAAAGTTTACCATAAATATCAAGACAATATAATTTATTAGGAAAGATGTTTGGCTTTTTCATGTGAGGACATCAGGTTTCCTGTAGCTGGAGTTACAGGTAGTTTTGTGTCGGATTTGTGTACTGGGAACTGAACTCATATCTGTTGTAAGGGCCATACATGTTCTTTATTGCCAAGCTATCACACCATCCATATAATCTTGAGCATTGATCTCAGGCATTGGTCCTTAATCTCTATGTAGAGTACCAGAGTAAGGGAGTAAGCTTCTCTTCTTCTCTTCCAGTCCTTTCTTTCTTCTTTCCCTTTAATTCTTTCTTTCTCTCTTTCACTCTTTCTCTCTTTCTGCCTTCCTTCCTTTGTTTCTTTTTTTCTTTCTCTTTCCATCATTACTTCCTATTCTTTATTTCTTTAGCAGAAAGTAAGTTTATTAAAGAAATGCTAGAAAAATTCCCAAGTAAAAGGCATAACATGTGTAGCCTTTCTTATACTCAATCATGCTTCCACAAGCTCCATGTCTGGACACCATTATTAGGTCAAGCATTTACTAAGTATCATGAGCATAACAAGATTCTGGAGATTAAAGGTTTTAGAGAAAATAAAGCACATTTAAATTACAAGGATAACATGTGGTTTCTCTATATCCTTCTTTCTACACTGTACTGGTCAGTGAGGAATTATTTTTTTTTTATCCACTCATTCTTTTTACATATAATGGACACTTTAAAATACTTAAAAGATTGTTGAAAATGATATCCTTTAAACACATAGGAGTTTAACCCTCTTTCTTGTCAGTTTCACTTGCTAATGTGTGGGGAAAACAACATTTATACCTTGGCTTTCATATTCTGCTCCTTGAATGCAGGGAAGGTCATTTTTAAAACCATAACTATCTCATTTGCCCATCACCGTTTAACAAACAATGCAAACTAAGAAATAATTAATGGATTTATGGAATTTTTTCATTGATTTTACCAGTAATGAAATATATTTTGTCTAAATTGACAACCTAAAAGAACAGTATTTAAGCTAAGAAAACTATTTTAATCAAAATTGTTAATGCAGTATAATTAGCCCTTATTAAATTCTGAAGATTATGATAATAGCCAAGACAAGGATAATGAATTTTAAAATGAGAGATAAATGTTGAAGGATTATCCTAAAAACCAGAATGGATCATACAATGGAGAATTTAAGTGCATGCATATCAAATTCACTGGAAACATGGCTTGCACATGATAATATGCAATTCGTCATTTATTTAGAAAGTTATAAAGTATTATAAAATTCAATTCCCAACTAGTGTGCAAAAATAAATGCTTAAAGGAATAGGAATGCATTTTCCATTAACTTTATGATTAATAAGTGTAATTTTCATACAATCAGATGTAGTTACATATATTTACACTATACTATTTTTAACATCATTATTATAGATCAATTCAACAACCTAACTATAATTTATTGATCACAAAAGTATATAGTTAAATATTTGGCAATAAAATTTCATATGTGGTTATTGACTATTGGTTTTAGTTTTTTGAATATGTTGTTGCTGCTGTTGGTTTTTTAGACAAGTTTTCTCTATTGTAGCTCTGGCTGACATGAAACTCACTCTGTAGACCAGGCTACCCTCTAACTCACAGAGATCCTCCTGCCTCTACCTCCCAAGTGCTGGGAATAAAGACATATGCCACCACTGTCCGGCTAATTATTTAGTATTAAAGAAAGAGTTATAATGTATCAAATTTATGAATCATAAATCTCAGTTTAATTTGAATAATAAACATTTTCCTCTTACTAAAAAGATATTTTTCTCAGATAATATATCCTGATTATAGTTTCTCTCCCTCTTCTCCCAGTTCCCACCCATATCCCTTTCTTATCCTGATCCTCTCCCTTTATGTCTATTGTTAGAAAACAAATGAGTTCTATGGAATGAAAATAAAGTAAAATAAAATAAATTAAAAACTAACACATTGGAATAGGACAAATCACGCACATGGAAAAGAATCCAAGAAAAGCATAAGAAACAGAGACTCCTGTGTTCACACCCTCAAGAATCCCATAAAAACACTAAACTCAATACCATAATATATACTCAAAGGACCTGAAGAGTAAAAAGAATTAAAAAATATGTAAACAAAATAAAATTAAAATTAAATAAGATAAAACTTGTAAAAAATAGTGAGTCTTATCATGATATTATGAATCAGAGGCCCTCCAATGATGCTATTGATTTCATTTTCTCTTTGTCATCTATGGCCTGGCATGCAGCCTTCCATTAAGAGTATTTTGTTTCCCTGTTAAGACTCTATTGGACGAAACCTAATTTTCACTTACAAGTGATACTAAATTGTAGGTTGATTCTGGGTTTGGGTTGGGGACATGTATGTCTACTTCTTGTTTCAGATATAGGACCCCAACTATGAAGGCCCTTTGTAGCTGCCACAGTCTTTATGAGTTTATACGTGCATTGATCAAATTGATTTAGAGGGCCTTGTTTGCTTGGTGTTTTGCATCCCCTCTGGCTTGTACACTCTTTCCACTTCCTCTTCCACTGGTTTTTCTGAGCCAGTATTTAATAAAGATATCCCATTTAAGGCTCGGTGTTCATAGGTCTCTCTCTGTATAATTTCTAACTCTGAGTCTCTGTATTTGTTTCCATCTGCTGCAGGATGAAGCTGAAGAATAAACTTCATAGTACATACTAAAGTATGTAATTTTAATAAATGTGATCACTAGATATTCCAAGAGTCTTATATTATTTGGTTCTGAAATCTCAAACTAAGAGTCATAAAACATCCTGACTAGTTGATGGCTTTAATGAGACAAATTATGATATAAATAAGGAAAATATTTTGTTCTTCCTTCAGGGATAGATAACCTTTTCATTTGATTTTTATATATTCAGTGTGGCCAATTACAAGCAAATGTCAGTGGAATGTGCTAGAAAACGCTATTACATTATGCACATGAAATATCTTTGGTTAGCAGTGTGTCCCAGGGGATGCTTCACAGCCCATAGAAAGTAGTTTATGAGTATTCCAGAATTATTAATTTTGTATACACCAGAAGGTAGGACATTTCAGGTAAACAGCCTGTCTCAGTGCTAGAGTGCTACAACTTAGGTGATTACAAGTATGGATATTGATATAAGCCTTTATTTTTAACACTATTAACATATAAGGACAAAATTCTTAAGAGTTCAACACCAAGGAAATGGGTGAGATCTTTATTAATTTATTACATATGTATAGGACTATTTAAAAGACATTTAAATCATATATATTATCAAGAAAATAGGGGTATCATCAATAATAAAGATAAAAATAGAATAAAGCTCTCCAAACTTTCATACATAACTTACATAACATAACTGTTCAAGTTAGTAAGAGCAGTTAGTTGATTGCCAAAGGGATTAATGTCATGGCTTTTCCTATATATTAAATAAAACCTATGGTGAGGAAAACAATGTCAGAAACATCAACTTAGATATTTAAAGTACATGATATGTTCTAAAACTCAACGGTGAAATTATAGCTTTTATAATATTTTCTAAAAAGTATGTTGCATAGTAATACAATTATCAGTGTTCAGCATGATTTCTATGAAAATGTGTTTTATGATTCATATCAGAATAGAATATTTTTTATACAAGGCATTTTGAAGTTATTCATTATAACAAATATAAATATCAAAAATGACTCAATAAGTCATGATTACTGGTATAGCACTACTATACCAACTGACAGTGGAGTATTAGCTGTGGCCTGTGAATGCATAGCTAACTGACATCAATGGTCAATGTCCACCTACATATGTAACCTTCCTCTTGCTTCTTTCTCATCTTTCCTAAATTGACAAAGTAACCGGTTATCTTTTTTTCCCTAGAATATCTTTTCATATTTAAGTAAAAAAACCAGCTATAAAACAAAGCAGCATAAAAAAGAAAACCAAGTAAAAAAGTAAATCCAAGAAAAAATAAATTATCCTAATTAGTAGCTCTTCTTTTGGGCTATATTTCACTATACTGTTTCTTCATTTCTTTTCTAATATCTTGAAGCCACATTACAAAAAGTTTATTATCCTTTTAACTTAAATTTTATGTAAAAATAAATGAGAAGGAAAAAATGAGGAGGTAGAGGAAGAGAAAGGTTTCAGAACATATTCACAGATATCAATATTTGATATAAAATGTCCCTCTCCCATGAAGTCATCAGTTTTCGTCTTGGCCTCGTGTAGCCCAATCTTATAACCACTTCTGGGGGTTCTTAAATGAGGACTCCATGTGATAAAACACAACTGCTGTCTGCTCTGTCCAGTGATTCTGACTCTGTTCATGTGGAATGGACAGGTGAAATCAGCCATTCAGGTCAAACCAAACAAGTAACTCCAATGAGTGACAGGAGTAAAAAGCATTGTTCTCTTGATCATATAAAATATCAGTTATTTTCTAACCTGCCAACAGTGTTCTCTCTCTGGCTTTCATATATTTTACTAATTCATAACTTTACTACTTTTCTGCTAGATTTGTGAAACAGAAATTATCGTACTTTTAATTTTTTTAATGTTAAGTTGGTTATTAAATGTATTCATTTAAAAACAATATGAAAAAGGTGTTGTAGAAGAACACTTGATCCTTGATCTGGCAGCATGTCTGCTCTGGGAAAGGATCACCTTTAGGGGCCTGTGTGACAGATATTTGATCTTTGATCCAGCAGCATAGCTGTTCTGGGGTATAAAGAATGTTAGTCAGGCCAATTTTGTCTTCTGTTTCTGTTAATGTTAAATAAAAAGGAATTCTGTGGTTCTTCCCCTGCAGCTAACATGGCTATATGAGAAACACACAGTGTTTCTCAGTCTGTCTTTTGCCTGGTGGCAGCAAGGTTGACAGGCTTTGTGTTCAGGAAGTGAATTATAGGAGTCTCTTCATTAATGCAAAACTGAAAGGCAACATAGCACACACCATTAAGTAAGCTAATTCAGAAGGCAAAAGTGGCACATGCCTTTAATCCCAACTCTCAGGCTATAAAAGGAAATAGAGTAAAAGTATAGAGTAGAAGCAGAGAGGAGGCACAGAGAGAACAGGCTGAGAAAAGAAACAGGAGAAGAAGTAACATGGAAGCAGACAAGAAGCAGACAGCTAAAAGAAATAACAGAAGGAGACGCAAGGTAGAAATAGAGATGAAAGCTGAATGAGAAGCAAGAAAGTCAGCAGCAGGAATTTAAGAAGCAGGCATGAGGAGAAGAGGCTGTAGAGAAGGTAGCTAGCCAGAGTTCAGTCTCAGAGGCTGAATGCCCCTAAGTCCAGGCTTACATATCTCATCCTTCGTTGAATCCCCAAGATTAAAAATAACATTACAATGTGTTAAAACTGGTGTAATAACTAAATAGAAAAAGTACTCAAGATTTAGAGGGATTACTGTTTTAACATTAATAATCACATTTTACTACAGTGTATAGATGCTAATTTACCTTTACATATTTTAATATATAAATTTTCTAAAGCATTATAATATTGTCCAGTGACTTGATACCCTAATTGTTCAATTAGAAATAAATTTTAAGAATATTATAATTCTATTTTTATTAATTTTCCAGTCATATTTCTTCATGTTGGCATATTTAAATATCGAATATTTCATTCCTCATGACTTCACAAAATTTTAACACAGATATTTTAAGCATTTGTAGGTTGGTTTTTAAAATACTGATATTTTTCACTTTTATGCATATGTGCTTGTCTCTGTTTGTATATATGTGTGTATAGGTGCCATTGAAGGCCAGAAGACAGTGACACATTCCCTGTAGCTGGAGTTACTGCTGATTCTGAAAGACTTAAGGTGAGTAGTCCTATAGAAAAGCATAAAGTGCTCTCAAATCCTTGTCCATTTTTTGAGCATCACACTTGTACATCTTGATGCTTAAGTCCTCACAAAATCTATTCTTATGTAGGTTTGAAGAAGAGAGGCCTTCTGTGAGATGATCAGATTATAATCATGAACACCTTATGAAAGGGAACAAGGATCTTTATGAATGAACACCTTCTTTCTCAGTTTTCCTCAGGTACACACTCATTGTGAGAAAGCATCAACTGTGAACCAGCACCTGAACAGATATCAAATCTGCCATGTTAATGTAGAACTTTCAAATCTCCAGAATATTGGAAACATATATATACTTAAAAGTTACCCAATCTATATTTTGTTTTAGAAATTTACTCACACTATAACAATTTCATGTTTAAAGCTAAAATTAAAATTCCAATAAAAATGTGTCATAATTAAATCATTATTCAACTTACTGTTTGCATTATTTGGACACATTTGTAACTTAGATTACTTAGGTCATAACTGTATCAAAACAATACAAATATAATTAAAAATTTGTAAAGTGTTCTTGAACTAGAGAGTTGATTCTGTGGTTATAAGTTTCTCCTAGAGTTGCTGAGAACTGCAGTTCTGCTCACAACATCAATGTCAGGATGCTCACAGTTGCTTATAGCACCAGCTCCAGGATGTCTGATACACTTTTCTAGCTTCCATGGTACCTGCACTGATATGTGCATGCCCATACACAGACAAAACACATACACATAAATCAAAACAGAATAAACCTTATAGATATTGAAATTAAATATAATTTTAAAATTATATTGTCATGAGTGCATCTATTTTTTTTTTGCAACAGGATGTAAAATTCATTTTCATGCTTTATCTTTAATGAGACCACAGAGGAATTTTTTATAGAAATATTCATATAGGAAGATGAAATTTTATCTCAGTAATGAAATATTTTGAATACACTAAGAAGAATACAAACAGTTCTTATATTTCTGTATCATTAGCATTTATTGAACTTATTAATTATTAAAATTAGTTTGGGTTTACCTAGAACAGACCAATATATGCATTTTAAGCACAAATGCATTCATTATTCCATTTTACTTGAGTAATCTCATTGTGGACTACCCATCATGCACTGTATAAAGGAGTCTAATGATTCACTTTTTAATATGTATTCATACTATTCATTTTATTTCTCAAGTAAATACTCATACACCCTATAACTGACTGATTCATCCAATAGATATCTAGGCATGTTCCTTCAGTTCCAAAATTGAACATATTATTTGTTTAGACCTCCTTAATTCTGACATGGCTTCAAAATATCATTCTCTTCAGTGTTTACCTCTTTCTAGCTTTGATCTGCATCCAACTTAAAATAATTTCTGTTCCTGACTATTATTCCTGTCAGTGTAATCCTTTTGCTCTTATTTGTTCTTTTACTGTCTCATAATTCATATGAGATGTGCTTAACTCCAAAATGCAGTCATCATATGGTAATCATTCATTAACAATTTAAAGTAGTTATACAATTTCCTGTTCATGAATAATAATTCAAATATTACACAAAAACAAGATGACAAAAGCCCATCTTCTCTTCATCCCCCAAATAGCATTCCACTAAAATATATGCATAGAAAATATTATGTCTCATTCATTAATGGTAATGACTTCATGAGAATATTCAAATTTTATTCAATCCATTCAATTCAATCAATATTTTTAGTTTTTTAAAACTTTTCTTCTGAAACAATATGTGAAGTTCACACTTACTGGTAACAATTTTAGTTATTCCTTTTAAATTACATTTATTCTATTAGTGTTTGGATGCTTTATGCTCTACTTGCATGTCTGTTGCCAATGAAGGCCAGAGGAGAGCACTGAATCCCCTAGAACTGGAGTAGAACACAGGTTCTCTGATAAGGCAGTAAGTTTTCTTGCCACTAAGGCATCTCTACAGCCCAATTTTAGATCCTCTTTATTTATCCTGTGAAACAGCATATGAAGATATAATGTACTGGTAACAGCATCTCCCTCTGCTTCTCCTTTCTTCTATTGTTAGTTCCTTCTGGAGTATAGGGATTAAAAGCTTGCACCACCACGCTAGCACCAACCACATTTAAGAAGCATTTGAGAGAAGTTCGTGTTAAAATGACTTTTTTTGTGGTCTATGTGGAACTGCAACTGCAACTGCAAAATAGTGAAGTTCCCTAGAATAACAGTGATTAAATACTAAAGTTATTTGTTCATTTCTTCATCCTTCAAGTGTATCAGTCCTGAGCTGCGGTGAAAGCAATCCATCTCACTTATAGCTTCACTATGCCATGGTGAGTACTGTCGGTGAAGTTCAATGGTTAGAGGTACATTGTATCACTCACATTTTCACACTGTTATCAAAGGAAGTCATAAGTAAGGAAGCATGTATCAACTACACTATTGAAAGGTTTGGGAGAAGAGAGGGTTAAGATGGACATTGCTGTGGGTTACTGGGGAGTAAAGAGTTTCCTAGGATATATGGCCATCAATATCTACTTTGATGTAAACTCACTTTCCAAAAGGAAAAGTCCTGGCACAAGGAAATCTGATATTTAGAGACTAACTGGCAGTGTCTCAGAAGGGAGCTTGTGCTTATCTTTCAAATGTGGAGGACATCTACAAAGTACTGTGGGCTGAGTAGTATTTAGATGCTATTATTACATTTTTAAAACTCCTTGATAAGTAGTATATTAAAAAAATACACTGTATCACTGTATATGTATATAGTTCTCTATATAGCACTGTGTGTGTGTGTGTGTGTGTGTATGTGTCTCACAATTCACATATTTAATTATTAAGTGAATATGTAAAGAAGTGGCATGTTACAATTATTATCATATATCATATGTAACTAGAAAAACAAGAAAATTGAATAAAATTTAGCATTCATTATTCAGGAAAGTGCAACACCACATGACACTGGTTATGGAGGCAAGTAGAATATCAATACAACACGTGGGCTTTTACAAGCTGAAATGTGTCTTGTTTGAATATTGCCTAAGCTCGGATGCTAGAAAACCTGGAAAAGCTTCTAAAGGAGTTTTCCATAAGCCTAGAAAAATAAAATGAGTATGCTATACACAGATACTTTTCTCCTCATTAATCTATCAATTGAAACAATAAACATCTCATAACAAAACAAAACTTTTCTTTAATAAAGAAAATAAACTAGGATTATGATCAAAATTCTCTTTTATTTTACCTTTTATTGAAGATTTTTTTTTCATACAGTATATCCTAATTCCAGTTTCCTGACCCTCTACTCCTTCAAGTTACCCCTACTTCCTCTCCCATCTGTATCCATCCCTTTCTTTTGCTTGTTAGAAAGCAAATGGACATCTAAGGGATAATCTTATAATATAATACAACATAACATAATATAATAGACAAAACAAAAATAAACACATTAAAATAGGAAAGAAACAAGAAAAAAGCACCTCATAAAAGGTACAAAAGCAGATATGGATGGAACACTCATTTGTTTGTACACTCATACCATGAAAACACAAAACCAGTAGCCATAATATGTACAAAGAAGACCAATGGGGTAAAAAATGTCAAAAATAAAAAAGAAGATGAAATTTAAACCTGGAAAAGAAAAAATCAGACGCATGGCTTCAATGAAAGGGCAAAGTTATTTATTGGAAAAGAGATTTCCTAGAGTTCTAGCAACTTTTCATACTACTTTGCAGAATGTGACTGAAACCAGACAATGTTGTCACATCCGGGCCTGGAATCCTTAGGTGTGCACATCCCTGTCCCTGTACTGAAATATTAATCTCGCTTCAGAACTGCTAAGGTGTACTTGAGTTGGACCATTGACCCTCTTTGTGACCACATTAAACAAATTGTCTTTTACTTTTGACTATTAATTTAGCTACTTAAATAGGCTTCTTATAAACAGGGTGTCAAATTGCCTTCTTTGTGGAACAGGATATGAACAAAAGTTCATCAACAGTGCCAGTCACAGTGCTTATGAATGAGATTTCCTCTGACTCACAAAAATACTATTCAGCCCCTGAAAACACTAATAATATCAAAACGAGGGTAAATTGACATATTTATGCATTTTTGTACGTTTTTTACAATCAAATTTACGTGAAAGATATGCTTAATTTTAAATCATGTGAGTAAAAGGGTATTAACAATATATGAAAAAAGAATGCTAAAATAATTTCATGAATTCTGAGACATTTATTTTGGGAGTATGTTTCAAAAAATCATGATTTATTAATTTATAACAATTATTATAATTTAGGTTGTAAAGCGATTTTATTTAGTAGACATAAGATTTTCTAACAAATGACACATGTAACTTTAGAATCTTTCAATAAGAAAAAGTTATGAGTTGTTATTGTTGTTTTAATTTTGTTGATTATGTAGTTAAACATCCTTCAAGGGACATTGGACAAATTTATAGTATCAACCTTTAGTGCAGAATTAATGTTACCACTGATATTTGAGCTTGCTATTTCCAGTGTAGCAACAGACAACCTTTACAAAAGCCATTTAATAAATACTACTTCTATTAAATAATAAAAATTAAATGTTTGAGGGCTATTAACAAAGAGCAGGTAATATAACACAGAGCATTATGAAACTAACACAGAAAAACAAATTTGACTCTGTTGACATGTTTTATAGTTAATTAATTTCAGGAAACACATTTTTTTAAATTGTCTAGAAAAATTATATTGTGCCAAGGCATTTTATTCCCAATAGTTATAAGCCATTTAAAATTTTATAACTAGAAATGTCAATTTGTTTTTTAATTAAAAATATTTTACAAATAGTCTTCAATATTAAGATAATTTTTCCACATGAAAATATAGTAGCAATGTTTGGAAATTCTTATTTTATATCAATTGATATAGAGGTTTGTGAATATATGAACTTGTATTTCAGTATAATAAACCTATGTTCAATAATTCATCATTTCATATAACACCCTTATTAGTATGAATTAATTAAGATGAAAAGCTGTAAATGAAATATTAGACATAATCTTTTCATTTTCAAAGATATAAAGTGTTCTGGAAAGGTTATAATTGTCTATCTTTGCAGCATGATTTCTTTGTAACTCAAGAACATTTTGAAACATTGACTAAATTAATATCGAGTGCTGTGCATATTAATATTTTGGCAGTTTTGGTTCAATAGTGCAAAAGTAATGCTTGAATCCAGTGATTGAATATGAACTTAATACAGAAATAATTAGTTCAGTGATTGTGTAATCATTGAATATGCACTTGATAGAAATTGACAATGAAGTTCTAAATCTTTTGCAGCAGGCTGGGTTTGAATCTTCTTTACTGTGACCAATATGATCTCTTAATAAATGGCATATTTATATTCCCTTTATTGTTCATGGAAAAGTTTAGAATATATATATATATGGAAAAAATCACTTTTCATTTTTATCTCAATGTCTCCATTTTGTGGCAAAATCCCCCCACCACCACAATTTAAAAAGAATGAATTTCTCTTAGCTTAGGAAGTCAGAGGCTATTGTACACTATTATACAAGATTGGCTATTTTCTTTGTTTTCAAGTGAGGTCAAATATCATAGCGGATGGAATTGTGTGGTAGATCAGAGTTGATTAACTCATGCCAGTCCATATGGAAAGGAGAAGATGAGCCCAGAAAAGAGATGTAGTCAATAAAGTTTCACTTATGACTTATGTGAAGGAGGTTTGACCTCTTACTTTCCACTACAACTCAATAATTCAATCATATAAATCAGTCAATGAAGTAATCCAATGATGGTGTCAGCCCTCATAAATTAATCAACTAACAATTTTTGCATTTCCTTATGGTAATTATTTCATAAAGGAGGAATCTTTAAAGCCCACTTCATTATATTTTTTCACCCTATAGAAAATGTCATAGTTCAATTAATGCAAAAATTTCAAGATACATACACACACACACACACACACACACACATATATTTATATATATACATAATACAAAAATGTGGGATATATATATATATTAAGAAATATTTTTATAAGCTGTACAAGCTCATTGCACAGGCTATAAGTTCTACAAAAAATAGAAAAAAACACATTCTTGTTGAATACATCTTCTAGAGTCTTCCCTGATCCAAGCTCCAGTCCATTTGACAAAATATCATGTCAAAATACGCAATGACCTTCACCCAGATGTCCAGGTTCCATTACAAAAACAAGCAATATGAAAAACAAAGACAATGTCTTCTCACAAATCATCAGCTTCTTACAAATGATTTGCAAGGAGAACAAAATAGCTCAAGTTCAAGACACAGAATTAAGAATGATAATTGCCACTACAAATACAAAATTATACAATCAGTTTTCAAAACACATCAGTGAAGATAAAGATGCCAGGGAAAAATCGAAATCCAAGAAAATATGAATAGGTGAGTGAAACTGGGAGGTTTGTTCAATGTATTATTTTAATACATTTGAGCACAAGAAATACAAAACATCAGGATTTTAATAAAAGGTAAAGAGAATAATTCACTCAATCAAATAAAATAATAATTTTCAAAAAATATTAAATGAAAATTCAGAATCTTTGAAACACCATGAAAAATCAAATATGGAAGTTGTTATCAGATTAAGAGAGAATTCCAGGACATAGACATTGAAGGTATTATTAGTAAAATCATAGGAGAAATTTTCCAGAACCAAGAAAAATAAAGTCCCATCCAGGTACAAGCAGCACATGGACTACCAAATAGAAAGACCATACTATACTTACGATGCTAAATATTCAGGACAAAGAAAGAGCACTGAAAACTTTAGGAAAGAAGAACCAGGCCCTTCAAAAGAAATCAGAGTAGCAGCTGATTGCTTAATGGGAACTGTAAAAGCTAGAAGATTTAAAGCCCCGTATTTTCGTTCTTGTGGTGTCTCCTCACAACAGTAGAACCATAACTAAGACCACAGGTGTATCCAGTTGGCAATGAAACTTCATCATCACAGTCATTAACTGTGCTGGAAGCAATGTGAGTTGTTTATACAGAGCACTGTTTAGATTTTACAGATAAATTTAATATTATTTTGTAATTTTACCACAAATCTAGTAAGAGATTATCAGTTATGCTCTAGAAGCTCATTTGTAACCATATTTAATGTTAATTATTGAGAATAACACTTGTTTTTCCCCAAAACAATTTAAAATATATTTTAAATGCTTCACATGTTTCATCAAGAGTTCCTTGGCCACTTTTGGTCCTCAGTGTCCTGGAGACAACAGGCTAAGGTACCAAGTCCTGTGATTAATATTAGTTGGAAACTATAATGAACAAATTTAGACAAGGTGATAAATGGCTCAGAACTTCAGGTATAAAGGTATGAGTAATTTCTCATAGCAAAGAATGAAGAATGACTGATGTGCTTTCTCAGTGTAGAGACAACATAGACTCTTCAGTGGAAATAGTAATTACATTCTTTAAATTTCCATTAACTTACTTAAATTTAGCAAAATTAACAATCTTACCTAAAGAGTCACAATTTAATTTCTTATGAAAGTACAGTGATATTAAGAAAGGAAAAATATTTATTTGGAACCTCACAAAGAAGCTAATGGCTTAATGTAATAATTTTCTAAAATTGTATACTGGTCAATTCTATTATAATACTAAAAAGAAATTACTTTTTGGTATTTTTATTCTATATCCGGAACATATTATGTCCTAAGAGTACAGAAAAGAGCCACAATCAAAGCTGTAACAGACAATAGCAAAGACAACCAGAGTTCACTTCTCATTTGTTGTCCTGCTCATTTATCACTGAGTAAGCCAATGGTTTGACAGTATTGGAAAGGAATGAGGTGGCTTCAAAGATGAAAACCAGCTAAGTATTTTCTTGAATTGGAAAACCCTAAAGCTAATTTTTACAACACATATTATGCTCTCAGGTGATGACCCTAAGATGCATTATTAAAAGTCTAATGAAAGAAAAGTAGTTTAGAGATAATATCCCCATCGTCTATGGACTTAAATATTCAGAGATAGATTAAGATAAATTTTCTCCTCCTTTTCCATTTAGTATATTTTGAATATTGGAGTAAAATTGTATTCTTAGTAACTATCTCTTTTCAAGTACAGAAAAGAATACTGTCCAATAGTTCCAGAGAAAAAAATGTTACTATGAAAATCGTGTACTATTTCCCATATTAAAAATATTATACCTAGACTATTTCTATTAATTATCACAATAGTTATTTCTTATAAGATTTATTTATTTATAAAAGTATGTACTTTGAAAAAGTGACCTATATGTATTTACTGAAAAAACTGTCCTAGTAAATATTTGAAAAATCATTGCAATGGTATGGAAAATTAAGAATCAGTTAAGATAAATTTTATTGCTTTTAATTGTAAAATTTCAATAAATACGTATAAAGTATTTCATTTATAATTATATTCCTCAGCCATCTCCAATGTCCCCGTCTCTGTACTCCTTTCAATTCTCATACTACTTTTATACCTTTCTTGCTTTTCTAGAGTCCATTCATTCTTATGTAGTTTATTTCATTTAATGTGCCAGATGTAAAGTTCCATTTATATTTCTACAGTTGACATGGTTTCAGATCTATGACTGAATAATATTAAGTGTGTGTGTGTGTGAGAGAGAGAGAGAGAGAGAGAGAGAGAGAGAGAATGTGTGCATATGTGTATACCTGTGTGTCACTGTATGTCACATTTCAATTTAACCAATCATTTTTTAGATGGAAACCTAAGCTGATGCTGATTGTGTGCCTAGGTTTTTTCTGAAGAGTACCTCGGTAAACAGGAAATGCAGTGTATCTCTGTTGTATGTTGACTTAGAGTCTTTTCCGTATATAGCCTGAGGTGACTCAGCTGAAGAGTATGGTAATTGTGAATGACCTCCACGATTTCTACAGTGGTTGCATTAACTTATGTATAGTATATAAGAATTATTTTTGACAGAGAATTACTAGCATTTGTTTCGCTTGTTTGGAATCTTTTATTTAATAGCAATAGATGTGAGACGGGATTTTAGTTTTCATTTTCATCTTCCTGATAGTTAAGTACTCCCACATCTCAGATATATTGGACTGTAGATGTTGATTCAGGGCAAACACAGTTTATTCTTTGTCTAATTAAATCACCAGTTCTTGCCCAGAGCCCTAGATATTTTGAATCTATACCTAAGCCTTCATAAAAATCTAGAACATAAAAACTGCTAGCCTGCAATTAGAAGGTTTCAAACCTAGCCCTCTGACACCTATTTGTGACTGAGCCACTCTGACTAGCTCCTGAACTTTTGCTCTTCTGCTTTGACTCACTCTCTGTTCTGGGCTTCTTCTGCTAAACTCTGCTATGTCTCTATGTCTCTCCCTGATTTCTCACTGCTTTATCTTGCCTCTGTAATGGACTGCTTCAACTGATTACTCTGCAACTCACTCCATTCTCAGTTTCTGTAACTCCTCTGTGTTAGTAGGGATCCCTAGTGCCTTTGACCTCAGCTGGGTCCAGCACCTCTGTAACTCATTCTTCAAATAACACTGTAACTGCTCTGTCAACTGACTCTTCAGTCTGCTTCTCAATTGACTCTTTTGTTTGCTTCTGTTAACTGACTCTTCTTACTGACTCTTCAACTGCCTCCTCTGTTAACTCACTCTCTAACACCTTTTAACTCTTTAACTGAGAACCAGCCTTTTCTTGTGAGAGTTGGGAATGTCCTTATTCTTCTAACTTTTCCTCTGATTAGTTACGTAGTCTGCCAGTCACTCTGACTCATCTCAGGTAACAATTTCTATGTGACACTGACTCTTTTTGAGTTCTGCTTCCTGTATTGGCTTCTACTTTTTTTCTAGGGATTAAAGGCTTTGACTACAATTGCCTTCTGAATACCAGATTAAAGATGTTTGCTACCACTGTTTTCTGAATACTGGATTAAACGTGTGTCTACATTCCATCCACATCACACAGGCCTCTCTGAATGTCATCCCTAGTGTGTTGACCTTACCTTTCACACAGGGCTATTCCTATACAGTGGCCATTTGTATGTCTCTCAGAAGTGTCTATTATATTCATTTGTCAATTTGCCAACTGGCGATTTTTTTGTTGTTGTTCAGTTTCTTAAACTCTTTATATATGTCAGGTTTAAACTTATGTCAAACATAAAGCTGAGAGATGCTTTCTCTTATACATCATCTGTTAACAGCTGACATTGAGACAAAAATGTTTTTGGCTTTATGTAATCCCTTTGTTATTCTACGTATTATATCCTAAACTATTCCCAAGTCCTTTTCAAAAGTTATATTCTTACTTTCACCTTAAAGAGTCTTCCCTAACTAATGTCATAGTTTGGAAGCTTACATTACAGCATTAGATTCTGTCTGAAATTCTGTCTGTCTCTGTCTCTGTTTCTTTCTGTCTTTCTGTCTCTGTCTCTTGTCTCTCTGTCTCTCTCTGTCAAACACACACACACACACACACACACACACACACACACACACACATAAACAGAGTCTTTAATTAGACTTTAGTTAGTCTTTAATAAATTATGTAGCATTAAAATTTATATAAAAACTAACAATTACTATTTTCAATATCCCTTTCTTTTAAAAGATTTAATTTTATTTATGAGTATGTATTTGTCTCTGTTTGTATATCTCATATGTATGTGATTGTCTATTGATCCCAGAAAAGATTATCTGAGTCCCTGGATCCAAAGTGACTGTAAGTGTCCAAAGTGTATTCTGGAAATCAAACCAGGGTCCTTAGAAAAGCAACAAATGTTCTGTAATGACTGACACATCTCTCCAGGAGCCTTTAAACTTAAGCATTCACCTAACATGTAACTAATGATTATATCTATGTAGATATTTTCCTGAGTTTACTCCTACTTGTTTATAATACAATAGTTTTCTGGATGACATACAGACCTTGCTGTTTTGCTTGTCCTTTTTAAACATAATTTATTTCCAAATTTAAATAATGAGTCTTATAATGATTTAACTAAGTACCTTTTAGTGTAATAATAAGGGAAAAAAACAGAAGATATCAGCCATGATAATCTAGATAATATATTCATTAAAATTAGAAGAAAAGACTATTGAATTAGAAATATGACATTATTAGAAAAGACATTTTATTCCTATGAAAAATGATAATTTAACAGTTTATGCTGGTGGAATGACATATTGGTATATTTTGTTAATGGAGTGTCTTCCTATCATCACACCAGATTGCCAGTATTAAGTCATTTTTAGTGGGTAGCATAGCATATTTCATTTGATCATTGCTTCACAAGTGTCAAAGAGAGCTTTGATACATTATTCTCTCTGCTTTTATGGATAACTCTGTAAGAAAGCAATTGACTAACAGTCTCCTTTTTTTATAAATGAAGAAATGATGGTTTTAAGAAAATTTGGGCACAGCTATAGTAACTGACCTGATTTTGAATCTGTGTCATACCAACATTTTAAGCACTAAATTGAAGACAAGTGTTCTGAAAATAGACTATCAAGAAGCAAGTATCACAATAACATTGATTGAATTTAAATTATTCCAATCACTGGATTTAAAAAAATATGTCTACTTGACTGATATAGCCCAAGTGTTTATGTACATTTGATGTTGCTAACCAAATTGCTGCAGCTTCATATACTTCTTTAGAAATCCTACCAGAACATCAAAAACAAACCAGATGTTTAGAAACCACTGCAATTTTTTTGAATTTAGTTTATAATTGCACAAACATGATTCATAATTATTTTTGTTTTAAAGGATCATACCAGGCTAAGCAGTTTTGGTCCAGGAAACTTGTCTAGGAGCATTGAGGAAAGGAAAAAAGGAAAGGCACACACACCCTCCTACAGGAAATCTCGGATCAAATGGGGATGTTTTCGCTCTGATTGGGAGCACCAGTTATTGGATCCTCAGTGCATTTATTTGGAGCACAAGAGGAGGCCTATGGTCATCATAGACCTCTCCACAGGTTAACCTTATCTGAATAAGGAGGTTATATATGTCTGTCTCTTGGTGATTGGAGATCTTAACATGGTGAAAATCAACACTATTATCACATATTCCAAATACCTGCAGTAAGAGGTCTCTATAGGCAAGCATTTCAGGCTGTAAACATGAAGGAGAAGCAAGCTACAGTTTGCTAGTTTTTGTACACACTGGTCAGTCACCCATAAACACTGATGTTTGGATCCAATAGGAGAACTTTTCAACTCCTTCTTAGACTAGGCCACATGGAGAAAAGGCTTTCAAATTTTCCTTAAGTGTCAAGTATTGTAGTTCTTAACATTGTTGTGACTGTGTCAATGAAACACATTCATTCAGAACTACGTTAATTCAGGGCTTCATCTATTTCCTTCCTACAGGACCACTCTTCAAAAATAAAATTCAGTCTAAATTATGAAAAAAATTATGTTGTCCTTTAACTAGTTTCAGAGGCATTATTTGCATCAAGATTGTGGTCCACAGCACATAAGCAAACAAACAAAAAAACAAAAAACGTTGAGACAATTCTGAGATGTCTGCTAAATTTATGTCTATTTATAGATAAAATGGATGTTCACATACTGATTGTTTATTCCATCCCATTCCTTCAGTGGAAACAATTCTTATGCTTTGTTCACTCTTACGCTTGTTTTATTATTTGGAGGACACACCACATATACATTTGTTCATCTCTTATGTTTTTATAAAGATGTTTTAAAAGGATTGCCATCCTTTTAAAAGGAGTGCCATCCCCAGCTTCCACCCCTGACAGGAGGTTCCTGTTATTTGTTGATTGAGGGTGTGTGTGAAAACAGGAAGAAAACACCTGGAGATTGAGGGGTGGAGTGAGGAGGGAGGAGGGAGTAGGAGGTGGAGGAGGAGTAGGAGCAGAACGAGGGAGAAGAACCAAGAGGAGAGCATGGGGTGAAGAAGCCTTGGAGTGAGCTCTCGGTCTAGCTGCTCAGGTATAGAATTCCCTGAGATTTGACATGGTTTGTGATTAATAAAGAACATTGGAAAATTCAATGCTGGACTCTCCTTTAAGCGCCATAACATTATTTTAACACACTTCCCCCTCCACTGTGCTGCCATTCTGCTTTCTCATTTTTCATGTCTTTCTCCCTTGTATGTTGAGATGGTTCCTGATTTATGATAGTATCCTGCTATTTTTTAACCTATGATAGTATGCAAGTTTTGGATATTCAATGTAAACTGCACTTCAACTTTTTAAAAATTTTCCAGGATTGGTGATAGCAATTTGATACTCATGTGATGATAGTTTGGGCAGATTTTGTATTGTGAGTATTCTGTGTTGTCAATTAATGGCATTTATTGTATTTAAATATATTTTCAACCTATGTTTTCTGGTTTACAATGGTTCATGCTATTTATACATTTCAGACCATTCAGTTAACTCAGATCTTTTTTCATCTTTCTTTCATTATTATTCTAAAAAGGTATTTAACTTTGCTTAGATTTTTAGTGTATATGTTTCCGTTTTGGAATGGGCAACATCTATACCTCTAGTTTACTGTTAGATTATCAGTGCCAAAAGAGTGTATTGCAGTGTTGGCTGGTATTGAATAATTGCTTTACACAACTCTCATTTTGCGTTTAGGAACTATGTGTTCTGCAATGTCATCACTGAGTAGATGTATTGGGACTAAGCAGCAGGAAATTCTGATTCAGACTTGGTCCAAAAGCTTGACATTTTTCATACTGCAGCATTGCTTGATTTTAAAATAAAATTGCTTATCTAAATTTAGTGTAGAATGCTTTGAAGAGTCTGAAAACTCCATAAAGATCTTTCAGTTGAAATCAAGCAAAGGTTGTGGTGCAATGACACCTTCAAATAAGAAGCTGTCAGTGTTTAGGGATTTGAAAATTAGATGCCAATTGGTGACAGTAACTGACAGCTGACTGCCTTTGATTTTTACATTTATATGATTTTCAATATGACTATTTCCTTTAGGAGATAGGCTTACCAAGTTATTCATAATCAGCATTTCCAAAGTATATCCTTTTTTCTAAACTGGCAGGTATTATGCAATTTGCTCCAAATTTACATTTTTTCCTTGCTGTATTTCCATGCCTCTAGCTTCTGTGGTACCATTATGTGGCTTATCAATATTTCCTGTTTGGATAAATTTGTTTGAACTATTTTAAAACTAATATGTTATTTCTTCTGTGTTAATTTTTATTGTATTCTAAATCTATTTTTCTCCATTTTTAATCATTTTCAAATCAAATAATCAAATACAAAATTCAACGATGCTAATGATTACTATTCTTGTTTTAGTTATTTTTATATTTATATTATTTTCCTAAACTTCATATTATTTGTATTTGTAATAATACAAATGCAAGAGAGCATATCATATCTTACATGCATTACTGAGATATTTCAGAAGAAGCCTTTTTTCTCTCTAAAATGTTAATAACATATCTTGCAATTACTTATCCCAAAAGTATAATGAGTGATTGATTAAAAGCAAACCTAATTATTACTACTTACTAGTTACTCATGGGCTAAAATAAGGCTGAAACAGATATATTTCATTGATTTGATTTTCTGAAGATCTTTTTGTAATATTGTTAATTTAAATTTTGTTGAGGTATTGTTCCTACAAATGTTTACCTTCAGAAAATATTATTTACAGTTTATTTATATAGTAAAGGCAATAAAAGTGATATATTATTAAAATCAGCAGTATCATCAAATTATTTTGAAGTCTTAGCAAAATTAACTCATTCAAAACTTAGAAGTGTTTTTGTCATGGAACTAAGAATTCAAATATTTGCATACATTGCAATAGGTTGCTGGTGTTAGAAAATTGATTTAGAAAAACTTACTATTTATTTGACATTTTCATATGCTACAAATTTTTCTACCAATAATTTCTATAAACAAATAAAAATATAGACATTTTAGATGTCAGTTTGTACTTAATCTTAAATTGAACTAGTGTAATATTTGCATACCCTTTGCATATTTTAACTGAGCTCTCATCACACAAGTTTCTAGAACATATAAAGGATTGTATATCAATCACAAACAGAGATTTACTAAAATTTTTTGACTTGTAGTGTGATATGATTCTACATAAACAATTATATTTTGAACCAAAACCAGTTTCACAACTTTACTTGGAGACAACACTTATTTAATAAGGCTAATGAACTTTTCCATAACTAGAAGGATAGTATGTTCAATATATAAAGACTTTTATAGAAAAATGTACTCACTAAAGGAAAAATGCTTTTAATTAAGCCTGGAAGATCTAAAGTCTGAAAGCAGTGAATTCAGTGCTGCAAATGTGATCTATGATCTCTGTGGTTCTAGCATCATACCAAGGTCCTCAATTAATATTTGGCCATTGAGCAAATCTTTGTTTAGTTCATTTCAAAGTTTGTTTCTTTTCATGTTTGTAGAGACAAATTCCTCTGGATTGGCTGACTGTGTTGACTCTGGTAAAATGGGACTAGGTTCTAGCTGGACCTGATAATATAACATTATTTTAATTATATAGACTTTACAGTTAGTCTGGAAAAATTTTAAAAATATGTCAATATTAACTCAATCTTCTTTTTTATCTTTGTACAGTTAAGAACTGCCCCCCAGGGTCACGTTGCTTAGAAACATGGAGACTGGGATGCTTCCTGGTAAAAATGGCTTTGAGAATTTTTTTACTTAGATGACTGGTAAAAGGTCTACATAGATATCCTTGGAGACACAGATTAAACATCAAACTTTATAATGTAAAAAGAATTAAGCAGTTGTAAGCCAGCCACTCTTTGCTTTGCACACATAAGGAACTTTGTTAGGATAGTATTCATGAAAGCCAAATTTATCAGTCACAGAAAATGACTTGGTCTCTTAGCAACTAGCACATATGTCTAAGGTGTTCCTAAGTACAGGGAAATTGCATGTACTTCTGTTGAAATATTGCCATGTATATTCTGAAGCACTTCAGCTATTATATTAGTAATTAGCTATTGAATGGCTCCACTCCACATATTCTTCTAAAAGAAAATTGGATATTAAAATTACTATTATATTTATGTCCCATTGCATTTGTTAACAAGTTTCAAAACAAAATTTAAAAAGAGAGTACTGTACAATTTAAACCTGTGTTAATCAGTTTGTGCTACATTCAACTTCAAATAGCATCTACTCTCTTGATAATTGCTATCAAATTTTTTCCTCTTTAGTATTGTTACATGTGCATCATCAAAATGCACCTCCTATTTTACATCTCCAGCACAGACGTCAGTCATTAAAGTGCTATTTTACAAGGAAATACTATTTCTGGGATAAAATATAAAATTAATATGTTTTTGTATTGTCCTGATGGTTAAAAATATTGAATATGTTTTCATTTTAAATTATTTTTTAAAGTGGTTAGATGTATGGGGGGAGGTGTGTTTGTGTATGTGTGTGTGTGTTTGCGTGTGTGTGCACATGTGTGTCCAGTTCCTATAGAGGTCAGAGCAATCATAAGTTTCTCTAGAGCAGAAGTTTCAGAAAGTTGTCAGGCACCCACATTGGGTACTAGAAATAAAACTTGGTGCCTTTGGAAGAGCTGTACAGCCTAAGTGTGGAAATCTATCTTTCTAGATATAGGATTGAACAAGTTTTTTAACTTAATGGCCAGATCTGTTTCTTCATTTAAAAACTACCCATTTATATTGATTAGAAGGTGTTCATTTTATTAATTTTATTGCCTGTTTAATTTTTATGCAAGGTAAAAGACAGAGATCTAATTTTGTTTTCCTGCAGGTAGTTATCCAGCTTTGTGAGTACTGGTTGTTGGATAGGTTGTTTTTCTTTTTGTTGTTGTTACTTGTTTGTTTTTAAGACTGAGAATTTTGTTTTTGCTTTTTATGAAATAATAAGTTACCAAAACTATGTGAGGTTATCTGTTGTTGTTTTTTTTTTTCATTTGTCTACATGTCTAGTTTTGTGGCAGTAACATGTTGCTTTTGTCACTGTACCTCCATAGTATAATGAGTTCAGATATTGTGATACTTTTTTCTATTGAGTATTACTTTGTGTGTGATCTTTTGTGTTGTGTTTAATTTTGTTAGTTTAATATATATTTTTAGCATCTTACATGTGGATGTGTTTGTGTGTATGTAGCAGCACCTGTGTAGAGATATTCACAGAGACCAGAACAGATATTATATTGCTTTAGAGTTAGAGTTATAGGTCACTGTGACATACTTGATGTGTGTGCTGGGACCTCTAGAAGAACTTTAATTACTCTTAACCACTGGGCTATCTTTCAAATTTGATCATCTATGTTTCTATAGGAATTCTTGGTATTTTTTCTTTAGTACCATGAAGACCATCATTAGAATTGTTATGGAGATTGCATTGAATTTATAGAATGCTTTTGTTAATATAGCTATTTCCACAAAATTAATTCTGTGAATTAGGCACAGAGAGACTCTGAAAAATTTATTTTTTCAGTCTCTTAAAGTTTTCATTATGGAGGGACTTCTCATTGGTGAGTTTTATTTCTAAGTATTTTGGTTAGTGATGGAGATCTTTTAAATGGGACAATTTTCCTAATCTATCTTTAAAATGGCTAGGGGGTACATGAAAGCTACAATTCTTTTGTTATTTTTTTTAATCCTGCATCTTTACTTCAAGTAAACATTTTCTTTTATAATTTAATTAAGTGATTTTTTTTTAATTTTACAGTTTAACGAATATTATTATCAGGTTCTTGATTTAGTTTTTTTTTTAATGACAATGTATTACTACTGAAAGTTATTTTCAAAAAATAATAATGTAGCTTGGTGTGACTTATACTAATTGTGTTATTAGTTTCATTTCAATCATCACTATCATTGTCATAAAGTGAATTTGTTCTAATTCAAAACTATTTTACTGAAAAACTGTTTTACTGAATTTGTGATATGCTGTATATATATTTTGGGTTAGTAATACTTACATTGAAATGTGTTGCCATAGAATGAACACTTACAAGTTAAAGTTAGTGCTCATGTCTTCTTCAGGTGGCGTAATGGATCAAGGCAAAATAATCTTATAAACAATAATAAATTAGTTGATTAAAGCTTAATTGTCCTGTTTTCTTTCCCCAATAGTCCATTTGTCATTTCTTCCCTACTCACCACCCCAAGCACCAGACATTCTCAAACCATCCCTAGACTTAATGAAACATTTGATTTAAAAGATAATTGTAAAACTGGACAACTAAATAATTCTGGTTTCACTGATATTCACGAGCATAACAATACAAGCTAATACTTTCCTGTCAAATTTTGCAATTACATTTCAATTAGTTAATATTGTATAAATAGAATTGGAAGGAGAAAATATCATAATTCATGGAATTCATGAATATACACATTTCCTTCACACATAAAATAAAATTATTTGGATATAATTACAGAAACCTTTCTGACATTGCTCACACGTGTTTAGTTTATTAAAGAATCATTACATTTTGTACGTGGAAGTAACTAAAGAAATTACCTGGCTTATAACACTGAATGGTAATAGGATGATACAATAATAACTTATTAATTTGGGAATTACTTAAATTTTTCTTATGTCTTTTTTTGGAACAACTTAACATTACAAAACTTCTTAGGTAAAAGTATAACATTTAGGTATATTGTAGTATAATTGAATTTGATAATATAGTACATATCTATTTATTCCTGAGAAATGTATTTTATAGCTTTTTATAGATATATAAATATAGATATTTATATTTTTAAATATATAGAAATATTTTAAATATATATAGCTATATTTATATCTATAAATGTATAGTTATACCTATTTTATAGATATATCTATATCACTATAGATTTTGCTAGTTAATGTTTCATTTTCAATTACATGTCACTTGTTGTTTTTGTTTTCTGTTATATTTTGGTGGTAATAATGTGGTAGTGATGATGACAAAGGCAAAAAAAATAGTACAATGTGGAATGCATCTACTTTAGCATTGAAAGGGTAAATCGTTTTCCTGAGAAGTCAGACCTGCTGAGTAAGAGAAAGAAACATGGAAAGAGTCATCACAGGAATGCCTCATCTCTCACTCTGTCTGTATCAAAGGCCACTAAGTATGGATTTCTCTCTAAAGTTCTGAGGTTTCTTGGGAAAGATAGGAAGCCAAGGACAGGGATTTTTCTTAGGAGTGATTGAGTGATGTGATGGTTTAGCTGGTCAGACACTTTCGTTGTTCCTGCCTCAATATATTAGATGTACCACAACTCGGTTTTTGATTATCATCCTCCTTATTTCCTACCCAGTGGACAAATCAATATGATCACTAAGGTTATCAAGATTTATCTAGAATAATATGAAATGTGGATATAGTTAATTTAAATGAATTTGAGTTACTTTGTATTCATGATGAGGCGCTTAAAAATTTAGGAACAGGAAGAATTGTTTAAAATATTTTGAAATGCGTATGATTTTTAGAATTGCAAAATGAAACTTTTCTATATTTTAAAAATAGTAGACATCCATCCTTAAGGGAATTTTATTAACACTTGAACTGAAGAAGTAAATAACTATGAATGAAGAAAATAAAATCATTCTATTTGGGCTACCAGCTTCTTGATATTTAGGTTTTTGAAGACACAATTCTCTGTTTTATTGATGTTTTGTATTCTTGTTGTTTCTATCTCAAAATTTGCCATGATTTTTATTATTCATCCATCTACTAGTCTAGTTTCATTTATTCCTGTTTCTCTAAGGCCATGACTTTCACTTATTTGATTAGGAGCAGTGTATCTGATACTTATCATAGGCATTTACAGTTATGAACTTCCATCTTAGAAGCACTTTCATTGCATCCCACAGATTCTGTTATCTATAATTTTAGTTTTATTAAATACCAGGAATTACATATTTTTATTTTATTTATTTGTATATTGGTATGCCTATTGTCTGTTAGTATACCATGTATATGTAATATCAGTAGAGCTCATACAATTTGTACAAGTACCCTGGAACTTGAATTACACACTATAAGGAGCTTACCATGTATGTGATAGAGAATCAAAGCTTGGCCTTCTATAAGAGTAGCAAGTCCTCTTAAACCAGCCCCAGTTAAGGGGTTTTGAAATATACTTCCTGATTTATTTTAGGACCCATTCATTCTCCATTAGTTCTCACCTTAAGTTCGTGTATTTTCTGTAATTTATCTTGCGATTGATTATAGTTTTACTTCTTTTACAAGAAATTGTTTTAATAATCCTCATTGTGTTAAGACTTGCATCGAATACTACAATATGGTTTGTTTTATGAAAAGTTCCATGAGGTTTTGAGAATAAGGCATATTCTGCAGTATTAGGGTGTAATATTCTGTAGATATCTGTTAAGATCATTTAACTTATAAAACATTGAGTTTTAAATTGTGTGTGGTGGTTCATGCCTGTAATCATAGCTGCTTGGGAAGGTGAAGTGGTAAAATAGTGAGTTAGTTGAAAGCTCAGAATAGAATGAGATGCTATTCCAGAAAACAGCAAAAGAAATACATTTTCTCCAGTTTTGGTTGTGCATACCTGTATCCTAGCAATTGAGAGGTTGTGGCAGGAAAATTAGGGCTAAAAGACTATGCTACAAATAGAGATTTAAGCTAATATGTACAACATAAGACTTAAATCTTTCCTCTCCCCCCTCTCTCTTTCTGTGTTTGTATGTGTCTGTTCTCCAAACAAGCAAAATCCTATTGCTTTTTTCATTAGTATATACAACAAAATACTTATATAATTAATGTTATTTTCAAGGTTTTCCTTGATTAAAAATCACAAAACTTTCATCTATTTATTTGTTTTCATATTTAACTACATAATTTCCATCTGTCTATCTATCTATCTGTTTATCTATAATCTTGAAATAATGTCATTTTATTGAGAAGTATTTGAGTACTGGAAGGGTTGTACACATCACACTTCAGCAAATATACCTTTAATTTATTTTCTTCATTAATGTATTATTCGGTAATCATGTATATTTTTGTTATTTTTTAATATTCTTAGTGATATCCAGGAGCTAACTTTATCATCATGTGAGATGTACTTTTCTTCATTGCTAGATAGAGAAATATAAGAACCTTGACTGAAACTGGGTAAGCCCTTTAAAATGGTATGTATTTTGTAATTTATGGAATGGAATGTATAGAAGGAATGTAGGAAAGCTAATAGATATGACTGATCCATCAAATGCCTTTTCTACAGAAATCTCATTTGAAGATAGCTAAGCTTATACTTTTGAAAAAAGACAAAAAAGTTTGTCATCATGGCCATTTTAATTTTTTTCTTGAGATTATTCTTTATTCAGCTCTTTTTGTATCTTGTGAATACTGACTTAGGAATAATCACTTCCTCAATGATGTAAGACATATTTTTGCTGACATTTCCCAATGTGATAAATGTATCAGCAACTAAATCAACCAATTTTTAATTTAATGCTTATAGTAGTTTAGCATTTATGGTTATGAGGAGTTGGCCTAGATTTATGCATAATTGCTTCCTTTTATTGTTCTTTATATAAGTGCAGCTGACCCCAAACCAGAAATGTGTGAAATCAGAAAAAAATGCTGATGAGTTATATAATGGTCATTTTGCAAACCTGAAAAAAAATAATTAGGTTTATTTATGGCAAGTGCATTCTTTTTAACCACTATTAAATTTTATTTTGTAAGTAGAAAACTGGCTGTTCACTTTCTATGTTAGTTCTTTATCAGATTTTAATGAATTCAGAGATAAAATGAATACATATTTGTAACTCCAGTGTCTAGGACAACACTATTTTTAAGTCTATGAATGAGTGATATTAGTCAGACAGACTTGAGTTTTTCATTACAAAACATACTAAAAAGTTGCATTAAGTGTTTAAAATAGGATTAGAATGTGTATTTTTTCAATGACTTATTTTATTAAAATCCTATTATATATTAATATAATTTATGCTATTGCATCTCTTTTAGAAAGCATACAGAAAAATAAGAAGTTAAGAAAGCCATCTAATATTACTTAGCTAAATTTAATGAGATTTGGATTTAATTTAAAGGCTTAACCCCTAGAACTCCCTTCTTGTCAAATTTTTCAAAGAAACATTAGAGAAGAAAGGGACCCACAGACAACAACTCTCTTGTTTGTCCTATTTCAAATATTTTAAAAGAAAAAGTCCAGTCATTCTCAAATTTCGGGTTGCAGACAGAGAAAATGCTTTTCATTTTCTCTATTCCTTGTAAATTTTTTTGTCTGCACACTAGAAGTACTCTTCTATTTCATAATGTATAAGAAGCACAATATTTTTTAGGTTAATAATAGTACAAATGTCAGATATGCTACTTTAAAATAGTGTCATTCTTTCAAATTTAAAACTTCATAAAGAATGAAGATGGGAAGTTGGGACTAGTCTAGCTAGACTATTTGAAATCACATACCACCCCCCACCAAATCCTCTTAACCTTTAGTCCAAACATAGGTAGAAAACTGTGTTAAATATTTTTTCTTTAGATGTGAAAGTTCATAATTTCATATAAATTCCTTTCCCGTACCTTTTCTTCAAAAGTTTCTTAAAAGAATATTCAGTGGGGAATAGACACTTAGTGTCACATGAATTGTCTTCAGACTGAAATTATTCAATAATTTGTTGGCTTTTGGGAAAAAAACCCTTTATCTGTGTCTGTGGACCTTCATAAGTTAGAAATAATAATATATCAGCAAACCATAGACACGAGATAGTTACTATCTCCAAAATTTGCAGCTGTCTCATAAGTACATTTCTTTTCCACTTGTATCACGTTTTAAGTCTCATGAGCCTCTTTAACTTAAAATATCTCAATATATATTTTAGTAGCTCATCTTCACAGATCCTTCTGTAGGAAGGGAGTCCTTAAAAATAATTTAGTGTACTTGTAATGATTCCTAAGGAAATTCTTCCTTGATTCATTGTCATGGTGATTTTAGTAAAGACAGGTAGCTGACACAAGAAATTTGCTATAAATTTTATACTGTCTATAGATTCTAGTACTTAATGTCAGAGATGAACATCAACAATATCCAAAACAATCACTAGCAAGGACCTATTGAGGCTCACCTCAATCAGAAACAGGTCCAAGCTTGGCGTGATTGATAATCTCTATTGTGATCAAAATTCTTAGGTTAGAAGCTAGGAAAATATGCTTATTTTTCTGACTTGTGTAATGGAAGCTGAAAGACCTTCACTTGTTTTGGAGGGAACTCATTTTAATTGTACTCAAATATAATGTGATATGCATTACTGACTTGTCAGAATTTTGATCATATCTTATCTAAAAGGTCTCTTCTTTTCTTTTTCTCTTTTCTCTTCTCTCTTTCTTATTTTTCTTTCCTCCTTCCTTCCTTCCTTCCTTCTTTCCCTCCTCCCTCTTTCTTTCTTTCTTTTTCTTTCTTTCTTTCTTTCTTTCTTTCTTTCTTTCTTTCTTTCTTCCTTCCTTCCTTCCTTCCTTCCTTCCTTCCTTCCTTTCTTTCTTTCTTTCTTTCTTCCTTTCTTTCTTTCTTTCTTTCTTTCCTTATTTTCAACCAGTACTTCATCACTAGGTGCTGAACCATTTTCTATACAACATTATAGAACAACTCTATCGACATTTCATAACAAATAATAAAATCATTTATGTTTAAGAATCTTTAAATGCTATATTTTTTGAATGAATGAAGAAATTTATATTTTTAAACTTACATCAAAATGTGCACAGATTGTTGCTAAAAGAATGTTATTTTAATGATTTATAGATGAAAGAATTATGTGTGAAATCCATGTGTCTTTTCTTACCATGTATTAATATTGCATGGTGATCAATCAGATAATGAATATTGTCCCATTTTATGCATGTATATGCTTATGTGTATAATGTTTACACACAGGTCCCTCTGTGCATGTGTTTGTGTGTGTGTGTGTTATGTTACCATCTGTGTGTTAGTGTATCTGTGTGTGTCTATATATATATATATATGTATATATATATACAGAGAGAGAGAGAGAGAGAGAGAGAGAGAGAAAATAATATCAAGTGTTTTCTTCATTTTCCACTTTATCTTTTGAGATTTGGTAACATCCTGAAATCTGAAGTCACCAATTACTGATTGGCCACACTCCAATCCCAGTGAGCTATTAGCTCACTTATGCCAACTCATTCAGTGTTGTTACAATTATCCATTCAAGAGCATGTTTGGCTTTTATAAAGTTGCTGTGTATCTGAATTAGTCTTTATGCTTGCACAGCAGAGCTGTACTGAAGGATCTATCTCCCCAGAGACATTCATAAATTTTTGATACAATCATATCCTTTGTAGTTTCTTTTGTTCTTTGTTCATTTTTTTCTTTTTAAAAATGATTTCTTTTATTTTTGAGATTATAGTATAATTGCATCATTTCCCTATCAATTTCCCCCATTCAAGTCCCTCCCATGCAGTCATACTTGGTCTCTTTCAAATTCATGACCTCCTTTTAAAAATTAATTGTTTATAATATACCTATACATATAATATTTTATATACTATATATGACTATATACGTCTATATATGATTATGCATACATTTATATAAATACTATAAGTGTGCATATATACTTAAATAAAAAAATCAACTTGTTCAGTCTGTAATAATATTACTTGTATGAATGTTTTTAGGGCTGATGGGTAACCAATTGATGAGCTCTTCTGTGGGGAAAATGATTTCAGCGTTCCTTTAGTTCTCTGAGTAGGTTTGAGGCCTCATGAGCTTTCCCCTGTTTATGTCAGAATATCAATTAATCACACAGATCATTTTAAAATACTGAGTTATTTAATGATGAGATGGCTCTGTGGGTATGGGAGGTTGCTGTATATCCTGATGATCCAAGTTTGAGCCCCAAGACCCACATGATAGAAAGAAAAAACATTCCTACAAGTTGTCCTCTGACATCTCCACACATGTGCAATTACAAATGCTTATCCAATCACACATACAAATAATAATAATAAATAATAATGATGAAGAATAAGAGGAGGAGAATAAGAGAAGAAGTAGGAGGATAAAGAAGTATAATTTTAAAATATCAGTTTCTAGGTCAGAGTTCTGCTTTATAGAAAATAAAAGCATGCCAGTTTATTTAAGGAGAGGAAAAATATTGAACAACTCTAGAAAGCATAAATAATCCTTATAAAAGCAACAGGAACTAGATTTCTGTTGATTATCACAAACATCCACTTCTGAAGCAAAGTTACAGCAACCAATATAGGACAGAAAGTTTCTTCCTTTGGCCCTGTTGTATGCTATCTGGGTATTAACAAGAAAAAGCCGTTAGCAACTCTATTCTCCTTAAACACTCACTTTGGGATTTTATATGGTTTAAGAACACAGACTATCCATAGCTCTCTGTCATAAACACTTCTAATTCAAAATTCAATGAGCTTGTTATTGATGGACTCCATAACATGCCCTATATGCTTATTGTTTAATAACTAGAAAAGCTGAGAAAGGTAATGGTTTTGTTTTGTTTCTCTTTTGATTTTAGTTGCTTGTTTGGACTTGAATGCCATTAGTACTGTAATTAAAGAGATAATAAAAATTTGAAAATTATGGTGCTTTGGGGGAATTTGTGGAAACTTTGGGTTATGTTACATAGCTGGTATGTACAGGCCACCAGAACTAGGAATTTGAAAGCTATACATATGGTTGCTTTGTTTGTGTTACAAACAGGCTGTGTCTTGGTGGGATGCCACCTGAGCATCTGTCTTTTAACATTTTCACTGTTAGTGGCTCCCAAATACCTTCCCCACAGGATAAACAGATACCGAGACAAAGTAAATTCTTATTCCCATAAGTGGCTTCTGTCAGCTAGTCTGTCGATATTGATGAGACATTTTAGACTACTATGAAAGGGGAATATACTACATTTGGCCATATAGATATCAAAAATTATTATACACTTTGAAGAGTAGAGGAATCCCTGAGTATTTGAAGTTCTGAGTGGGCTGTTTTGTTGACATGAGCCAGGTATATAAAGGACCAAAGCCTCAAACAGAAGCAAGAATAACAAAGCTTACCCTCTTCTCTCTCGGTCCAATGAAGTTCAGAGCAATGCGAAAGCCTTCCTCAGATACATGTGCAATGTGGATAGCATATGCAGAAAATGCCCACTGTTGCTTTCTTGTCCAGAATATTTACATTCTGAAGATGTATTTTCTACAAAGACAATTCCTAAACAAAATTAGCTAAACACACCTCTTTGTTCAGTAGCATGCAATAACCCTGCCTTCCTATTCAATTGTTTATATTAATAAACACACAGAACTTCCTGGGTGCCACAGCTTCTCTATCAGAGATTTTAGTCCACCTTGCCCCAGCCTTTCTGTTCATATGTGTTTGTCATTTTCCATTCCCCCTTGGCAATAATTATGCTAGTAATCATTCTGAAATAATAAAACATAAATTTCTTACTAAAATAGATACATATTCTTTCTGGGTACAGTAATGTCTAAGGAAAGTTGTTAGGGAAAAATATTAAGGGTGTGTTAATTTCTGGTTTGGGGAAAATCACAAATTGCAAATTGTAGATGTTGAATATCTGAATAATGTCCTCACTTCAATTAATATCTTTCCATGTTACTTTGTAACCTATAAAATAAAAAAAAATCACTACAATTAAGGAATTTAGTTATTAGTAAATAGGAGTTAATTGAAATTATGAAACTTGACTACAGCAATAATCACTCCCTCTGCATACAAGATTGGCCTGGAACTCACAGAAATCCATTTGTTTCTGCCTCCTGAGTACTTGGTTAAGATGCATGTGGAACTATATCTGACCTATAATCATTTCTACAGGCATATTTTAGTTAGTTAGTTAGTTAGTTAGCATAAAAAGTAATCCTGTCATCATAGAATCTTCATACATGATAATTGCTGACCCTTGAATGAAATTGCCCCACACGGACTCATAAATTTGAAAGATTTATCTGTAGTTAATAAAGCTATTTGGGAAAGATTAGGAGGTATGACCTTGTAGGAGTAGATGTGTCATTTAGGGAAGGCTGTGAGGTTTCAAATGATCCACCCCATTCTGAGTTAGCTCTCTGTTTGCCTCATGTTTGTGCATCATATGTAAATTCTCAGCTACTCTTCCAGCCCCATGCCTGCCTGCTGGGGTGTTGTCTTTCCAAGATGAACTTGTGCTAACCCTCTAAAACTGTCAGCAATCCCCTAATAAACTCTTTCTTCTGTAAGTTGCCTTGGCAATGACGTCTCTTCACAGCAATAGAAAGTAACTAAGGCAATAACTAACATTTTATTTTACAACTGTTGGTCTAACACCAAATATTGTACTGTCCCAGTGGTCTTCTAAAAGAATACCAGATGCCTTTTGTCACTGCAATCTTACAAATATGACTTTACTGAAATGTTTATCTGTTCATATGATTATCTCCCTTGATTCACATGAGAGTTGGCTAGTCATCATTGCACTGTTTACAAGCATTATCAAATATGGGTTTTAAAACCTTGTTCAAGAAATCATAGTAAAGCCAGGTGTGGTGACATATGCCTTTAAGTCCAGCACTTGATAGCCAGAGTTAGGATGGACTCTGTGAGTATGAGACCAGCCCAGTTTATATGGAAAGTTCTAGATCAGCCAGGACCTCATAGAGAGACACTGTGTCAAACTAAAAAGTAAATAAATAAATAAAATAAAATAAAGATGAAAAGAAATCATAATAGAATTTTACACACACACAAACACACACACAGTCTCTCATTATGTATTCATGCTTGACCTAGAATTCTAATCAGGCAGGCTATAAACTCACAGAGAAGATCTATATCTCTTTGCCTCTTGAGTGTTAGGATTAAAGAAATGAATCACCATGCCTGGAAGTATTTTTTCAATATAAATTGAGAAAATGAAAAACTTTAGAGTAATATTTAAACTTTTAAACCAGCAGCATTGCTGCTCTAGCAAAGGATCACATTGAAAGGCCTGTGTGATAGCTAGGAAGGAATCACATCCCTTCAGAGGCCTATTTTACCCAGATAGGATGCAGAAAAAAATGTTAGACTAATCCTGTCCTCTGTTTATGTTAATGCTAGATGAAAGAGATTTCTATTGTTAAGTCAACATAGTACCTGCCTTTAATCTCAATTCAGAAGAAAGTGCTGGCATAGGCCTTTTAATCTCAGGTCAACAGAGAGAAACAGGGAGTAGAAGCAGAGTATGGAAACTGAGACAGGAAGCAGAGGGTTCAGAAAGGGGAGCAAGACAGAAGCAGAGCTCGGAGAAAAAAATGGAGTTACTTCAGTCAGGCAGTTTGAGTAGGCTCAGCTCACAGACAGTTCAATTCAGAAGGAAAAGCCAAGAAAAGCAGAGCCAGTCTAGAACAAGCAGAGAGAAACTATAGAGTCAGAAAAGAATGGTTTGCAATTTGCAGTTCAGAGTTCACAGTAAAGATCAGAGTGAAAAGAGGTAGTTCAGAGGTCAGATAGTCAGAGTGTGCTCAGTCAGCGGTAACTCTACCTTTATATAGATAAGGATATCAGTAGAATACTAGGAGTTTCATGGGCAAAATTACAGTCATAAACACAGTGCAAACTCAAGATTAGAGCTATGATCTAGGGATGAGCCATATTGTTTTAGACATTGTTTTATATGAATCAGTTTGGTATGTGTGTGTGTGTGTATATATATATATATATATATATATATATATATATATATATATCACTAGAGATTTAATGGAGTGACCCTGCAATGGAAGACTAATAGACAAATTATATATCTCATGCTAGCAACTTAATACTCCAGCACAGGGATTGCTTACCTTTTTTTCAGTTTTTGGCCAAGAGGATCATTCCTGTCCCAGGCATTGCAGGATATTATCAATATAATTGTCTACCTTCTAACCTTGATGTTAAGACTTTATTTATGAAAATATAACAAATATCACATAATTGATTCACAGAACACACACACACACACACACACACACACACACACATACATCATACCTCTAAATGTCAAAAATATTCATGGAAGAGAGTGTAGATAGACTGAAAGGACCACAGGTGGTAGATATCATAAAGGAAACTGTTTGGCTGACACGAAACCAAGGTTGTACATATGAAGTCACAGCAATTGTGACAGTATGAACAATACTTGTGCAAGCTCCAGCTAGAAAAAAAGAACAGCACAGAGAGTGAAGGGGGACATGAAATTCTACCACTAACTAATTTGGTAGTCAGTTTACTTTAGTTATATGATCTCTAGTAGGTCAACCACATGTTGTTGCATCCCCACTCCCAGAACTAGCTGAAAAACATGGGACTTGATGGTAGGGGAAGAATATTAAAGTGGTTGAGAGGAAAAGGGAGGATGGAAAGGGTAATTGTGGGAGAAGCCTGGGAAACAGGTGAATATATTCTAAATACACTGTGTGAAATTATCAAAAGAATATTTTTTTTACATTTGTAGATGCCATTTTTACATGTTCAATAGAGCAACTCACTCTACATGATTTTGCTTTCCTTCACTTCTCTGTACACTGTAAGTGGAAGCTCTAAAATCATATTATATTTTTTTAGGAGTTTCCAGTATGTGACATTTTACCATTGTCAACTACAAATTCACATTTGAGAAAATGTGGGAAAAAAAGTTGCTTTAAGTAAGTTTGGGATGTCATGCTGAGTTTCATTCATGCTGTTCCAGCCACAAAACTTCCCATATGCTGCAAAGGGGCACATCTAATGCATCTCCAGCCTTAACTTGGATCCAGTACATAACAGTTATTAACCACATTTGAACTTCCTTCTAAGGACAAAAGAGCAAGAGAAACATTTATTGTTGGTTATTTTGATTTTACTCAATAAGCAGCTAGATAATTTTTTTTAACAAATCCAAACTTTGGCTTCCAGTTAAGAATATGTTTAAAGTTACAGATTAATGAAAAGTAGATATTTGCCATGAACTAGAGTACATAAATTTCAATTTTACAATCCTACAAAAGAATTTAGATTATATATTGTAATATCTATTCATACTACAGCTCAGTTATAAATTTTATTGCTTCTGTTTCTTTTTTTTTTCTTTCGCCTCCTCTTACTACTCTGTTTTTAGCATTTCCTCCCTTTTTTTTGTATTCAATTTATGTTAGTTTGTAATATATGTAGCTCTAGGTCTACCAGCAGCTACCTGAATTATACAAGATGTGGTCTTTTAATTTTGTGTTGCATTTTTTCTTTTCATACTGAGATAAGAGACATGTTTACTTCTATTCAGTGATTTTCAAGCCAAAAAATACTAGAACTTCCCATGCACTGTAGACAAGTCCCAGTTTATTGGATAACTTACAGACTTTAGCAAGGCTTAGTCTGGCCAAACTCAAGTGGTTGCTTTCCATGTCCTAAAATGCCTCTATCTTTGAAGCGTACTTTAACTGTAAATGTCAACTGTGTGGAAAGAGAGGTATTTATTTTCTGGAACTCATGGGAGTTCTGCCACATATCATAAACTGCCAGAGGAAATATTAATCCAAATAAATGTCACTATTACAGAGAGCTTCAAAGCAGTTAAAACCAATGAGATACTTTTAAAAGGCAAGTTTTGTAGCATCTGGGATGTAACTTAGAGGGTCTTGTGCTCAAGTCCAGTAAAGATATTGAAATGTAAGCACTTTAGTGAAAGTTATAGAAGACTAAGGTTAATAATTGTACCATTGAATAAATGTATTACAGCAGAGGGATATCATTATGTGTTAGTTGATTTTCTATCATCAAAAACAATTAATTCTTAACATTTTTAATTAAGTAGCAAACATATAAGCAAAGTTATATTTAGTGGGAAAAAAACTAATAAAAATTAAAACTGTATATGAATATATCAAAGATAGTTGTAAATATTTGGAATCTTAATTTAATGCAAACAGAAATGCCTTGCTCAAAGTCACATGGACAAAAACACAATCTTGAATATAAAAGCAAAACTATGTTTAGATAGACATCATGTTCATACTTTATGTAAAGTATACATATATTTTTGTTTAATACATAGTCACATATATATATATATATGGATATAGATAAAGATACATGTATATCATATATATATATATATATATATATATATATATCATCCTAATGTTTATTGTCCTAGATAACATAACATAACTTTTATCTCTTAAAGACTAAATAAGCCAAGCATATTTATTCATAAGTATAATTGATATACATCCTAAAACTATTACTTATTAAAAACAGTAAAGAGCTAAAATTTCCCAGTTACCACTAAATAGTCTCCATTATCAATATAAAAGCAGAGACAAGTTTTCAATGATAGACTGAGAGTATTTCAGGAGAGAATGTCCAGGTCTTCCTTAAGAATAGTAAAGGTTTTTGATCTTGTTTTGTTATTGTTTTTTGTTTGTTTGTGTTTTTTTAAATATATAATACATATTTTTATGTAGTTATTCCCTCTTGAACTTGGGAGATTGGTTATAGGAACTCCATAAATACCAATAACCAAAACAATTCATCTAATTTATATGAATTTATGGAGTATTAGCATGAGACTTACACACATACTCTAATATCTTTTACATGGTCCCTAAACAATTTTTAATGTCTGATATAACATCAACATTACATACATAATTATAGTGTGTAAGGAATAACAACCAAGTAAGGAAATCAATATTGATGCATTCTTTTCATGAATATTTCCTAAGCATGTTTGATTCGATCTGAATGCCGGAACAGGCCAAACATCTTTCCTTTTCAGTTAAGATCCATCTCTTGGTATGAATACACAATGGGTGGATTTAATCACAGTCATGTGATGGAACTTGTATGTATTGGTGTTTTCCTTACAATTCCATGTAATTGTTTGAGAAAGGCCATAAACCGTAAGTTCTATTTAAATCATGATTTCCTTTAGGAACTCAATGGTAAGTCCTGGCACATTTTTTACCATAGAAACAGGCTAAACTCCTAGAAGGATTCCATAATTCATGCCAGCAGAATTGCAGACTATATTCTACAAAGATAGCTATCAGCAACTTCTTTGGAGGGAATTAACAATAGTTATTAAGTGGATATCACTGCCAAATGTGGCGCTTGGGTTTGAGATTTCAGTGGTAGTTAATGCAGTGCATTGCTTGTGACTTTTAAACAAAATATAAAGTCAACAAAACTCTATACATATATTACTAATGGATACTCTACATATTTTATTATGAATATATTACTAATATATTACTCTATTACTATGGATATATTACTATATTATATTATATATTACTAATTATATATAATATTACTAATATTAGTATATATTACTAATATATTACTATGGATACTTTACATATTTTTTAAGGAAAAGTTGCCATCTTACCTGAGGACATAATTCTTCCATCCTTGGCCTACTACTAAATAATACAGCTAGGGTTGAAATGCATACTCTGTAATGATTTCATTACTTTGTTAAAAGACCTCACTCTTGAGGAAAAGGCTTATAGGCTAGAGCAACTGAAGTGTAATTACATACTTTATGAGAGAAGTATAATTACATGTAGATATAGAGATGAGCATCATGTATTGAGGATGAAATTAAAAAAGAATATTGAAATGGTTTGAAAATGTTGCCAATGACAATATTACTTAAACCAGGCTGTTCAGTGCTAAATAAAAAAGTCAATTTTCATTTATTTGTTTTTGGCAATAGCGTTAATCTGTTCATTCAAAAACATGATGAGATTTCGAAGAATTTTTCCAAACAATTTTAGTAGGCAGGATGATATTTTGGCAGATTTTGATATTAACAATTAAAGGAAATGCTTGAGTATCTCACAAGTTCAGTTTAGGACTTAAAGAGATTTTTTTCTCTGCTATTTTTAAGCTTTTCCTTCTTTCTCTCTCTCTCTCTCTTTTTAATTTAAATTGTTTTTCATACAATAGACTCTGATTAGAGTTTCTTCTCTTCCTATTCCTTCCAAATTCTCACACCTCCAACCCGTTCAACTTTATGCCTTTTTTCTCTCTCTCTCCTTAGGGAGGTGAGACCAAAAAGTAAACAAAACAAACAGAATAGAAACAAAAATTAAGAGAAAGCACAAGAAACATACATCTGAGAATTTTTAAGGCTTATCTCTATTGAATAAATTAATAATTGATATTTGACTATGAGTTCTAAAATATCTTCAAAAGAATATGTTATTTTACTTTAAAATATATTTGTTAATATTTAGAGAATTTCAAACCTGTACCCAATTTATTTTAATCATATTCAGTCCCCTAATGCATTCTCTAATTTATTCTAGATCTACCCCTTACTCAGTTTCAACTTTGTATCTTTGTTTCCAATCTGTGTGTCCATATAGTCATGAGTGTGGGGCTCAACACCAGAGGGTCAGCAACCAACCAAAAAATCACACCCTTAAAGAAGACTGACTACCCACTTCAAGCTATTAACTGTCAATAACTTTTCAACTGGAATGTTTACTGGCTTGACCTCATATAATGTAGGCAACCACAGATTCTGTGAGAACATGAATGTCTCCCAGTGCTTCCTATCAGTCCAGGAGGCATTTCCTTTTGAACATCCCTCACTTCTGGTTCACACAATCCTTTCATCACTCTTCTTCAATTGTCTTTGAGCTTTGAGGAATGAGATGACATAGATGTCCCATTTGTGGCTAAACACTACATTGACACTCCATACTTTGACCAGTGGGGAATTTCTACATTTTCCACCTTCTGTAGCACAACTTCTCTGATGAGATCTGAGGTTTCAACTAATAGTTTACACTTTTAATTATCAATCTGAGAATAAAGAACTAAGAAATTCATTGTCAGTAAAGAGTGATAATTTGGAAGTGTCATAGACCTCATATTGATTCATAACAAAATTAGATTGCCATATGTGGCTTTGGGAAAAGTGAAAATCCATAGATGTGGACATTTCAGACACTGTTGTTTGAAACAGGAACAGAAAATGTTTCAGTGTGCAGATACTTATCCGTGAATTACTAAACAAGGTAAAAGGAAGATTCCTCTTGCAAATTCTTTTTGAACTATCATATATTTGTTCATTATGTATATCATTTAAACTTTCTCCTCAAAAGCAAAACATTATTGAAACAAATACTTTGTTCCTTAACACATTGCTAATTCTACATTGATAACGTGACACTAAAAGTAATTTAACAAGAATTTTCTTAGAATATTGTTTTTATTATTAATGTACATTTGTAATTAAAAATCCATATAAAATAAATAAATGTCATCAAGATTATAATAGCACTATTTGCTTCTAAGGATGTTTGTCTTGATTTTAACTGCCACTGAGGTCCATATAGATTATTTTGTATAGCATTCTGAATCATCATATGCATGCAAACTATAAATATTAACTTTTTGCTAGACTTCAAAAGCATAACTTTTATAACAAAGTCAACAATTACTAATTATAAGAATAGTTTGGTTTAGTTTCAACCACATACAGAAATAGTGAGAAATAAAAAGAAGGAAAAACTTTAAGTTTCATTTAGGTAAGCATTGTTTTCTTGTCACTAATAGGTAGACAATACTGTCTTAAAAACATTGTTTTATTTTATCATATTTTATATTGTTATATTTTATTATTATCTCTTGGAAGCCTGTTTGTTTTCTAATGAGAGGAAAAAGGATTCAATCCCGATGGGAAGGGATGCAAGGAGAAACTGCAAAAAATAGAGGAAAGGGAAACTGTAATCAGACTATATTATGTGAGGAAAATAATAGTTTCAATAAAGTGAAATAGATAATAAGCAGACAATCAATCAAACAAGCAACAACAACAAAACCAAAACAATATAGTGAAGAGAAATAAGGATGTCCAAGTGTCTCTGTGGTAAGATCTTTAAGGCATGTGCCTGGGAGAGCAATAGGTAAGTATGTGATAACTCAATTTTTATTTTAAAAATACCTCTACCTTGATTTCCATAGTGGCTACATTTTATGATTTCACATTTTCATTTTAGTAAGCCTGAAATTGAGTTTATAGTCATGTGTAACAATTCCTGGCTAACATTGCTAATTTCTTATGTTAAATTTTATAAAAGGATTATAATTATTTCTGTGCTTTTACATATCCTGCATTTTAAAATATATCCAATAGCCATATCTTTTTTTCTCCTGAAAATCCTCTTTACTTTTAAAACCCTGGTTGTGCACTGAATTCTGAACAATAAAAAAGTTAATGTGCCTTTAGAAATTAATACAATATATGAATAAATAGACCAAATATGAAAAAATATAAACTTGGAAAGCCTTAACTATTATCAGCATGAAAGTCACTTACAAATATCTAAAGGAAGTTGTTAGGAAATTTCATGAAAAAAAGAAAAAAAGCAATTGATGAAAAGAAAATATGTGCTTGAATTTATGGTCACTCAAGAGGAACTTAAAAAGCAAAAGAACTACTCATATTTCTAAGTGATATCAAATATTTAATTAAATACAATTTTGAGAGGATTTTAAAATTTATTAAAATATTAAATACTATTTTAATGGCAATGAAATGTATCAAATGTCTCAAAGAAATAGATTTACTAATTTCAAATCTTAATTTTTTTCATGAATAACTACTTAATAAAATATTCTAGTTTCAAATGAAGAGAATTAATACCATATTTAAATAGTCTTGCAAGAAATCTTTAAATTTTAAGTTTATTTTCTTTTCCTGCAAAGACACACTGAAGTAGTCAACTAAAACAGGCTCATTATAGAAACTTCATTATGTATGGAGTCAAAAACTAAGAGCAGAGACTGCTAAAAGAGACATTGAAGAGTAGAGGAAGGTCTTTAATTCTGTAGTCTAACAAGCAAGTAAATTCAAATGCAACATTATTCCCTTCTTGAACAAGGAATAATTCAGAATTTAGCATGCCCATCTTCTCATATGTAAAATGTGTAGATGTGAATGCCTACACAAAAGCCATATTTTTTCCATTTCATTTTTTTTATTTATATGAATGTGTATACTGCTTGTATGCATACATACCACTTATATACCTTGTGTCCAAAGAGGCAGAAAACATCATTGAATCCCCTAGAACCAGAACTACAGGTCATTTTGAGACACCATGTAGGTGTTGAGATTCAATCCCTGGTCAACTGAAAGAACAGTAGGTATCATTACTCACTGAACCCCAAGTCCTTATTTTTTTTATATATAGGACTGTGACAGTAAATCTAGGAACTTTGGTCTTTGAAACACCAAATTCATTGCATTAGATTTTTAGATAATATGTTCAAAGTAAATGTAATGGCTTCTAGATCTTTAGGTTTAATAGAAATCTCCAAAAAGATTCAATATATATTCCAATGAAATCTATATGTTCAATGTATGTTTTCATTCTTGCATAAGGATAACAGAACAAATTATAAATATGGTTCTGATTATCAGCATAGGAGTTGACTAGAAACCAATACATAGAAAGCCCATGAAATTGTCACATTACTATTTCCTAAATGCTGCTAGTCTTCCATAATAGTGGCTTACTTGATTAGTAATGATATTCATTCATATGAATGAAAGAAGGCATACTGATATTGTTACTAAGATGTTTACCAGCAAGGAAGGTAGAATTGAGAATGACCTCTCAGAAGACAGAGAAATAGACTAGAGGTAATATGTAACAAGCAGAACCAGGACCAACATATTAGGTATCGTTGTGCAGGAAGGAATAGACCTGGGTGAAGCTAAGAAAGGTCTGTAATCCAAGGATCTATGTGCAGGAATCACATTTAGAGGCTAATGTGGTCTGCATGGAATGTAGAAAGAATGTTAAGAATGTTGGTGCACAACTTTAATCCAAGTATTCAAAAAGCAGAGATAGCAAACATCTTTAATCCCAGTATTTAGAAGACAATGTTGGTCCATGCCTTTATTCCCTAAAACAGAAACAGAATATGGAAGCAGACATGGGAAGCAGAGCTCAGTAAGGAGTCAGTTCCAGACAGGAATTGACTTCTGAGATGATTCAATGAAAAATTGGCAAAGTAACTAATCAGAGGAAGAATTAGCAGAGTGAGTCAGAGTGAGGACATTCTCAACTCTCACAATAGAAAAGCAGACTCACATATCAGAGCAGAGTCAGTTACAGCAGAGTCAACTACACAGTTAGTATGAAGAAAGCAATCTGAAGCAGGCAGATGAGAGACAAAACACAGAGAAAATGAAGCAGTTTGACAGAGGAGTGGAGATGTTTAGGCAATATGGAGCAAACAGTGCTCAGAGAGACAAAAAGACACAGAGGCAGCTTGGCAGGTGAATTCAGTATCAGATGGGAAGAGTGAATCATATGAAGCTGAGCAGAGTAGTTCCATCTGAGCCAGTCAGAGAACCAGCCAGAGTAATCCAGAGTCAGAAGAGTTCAGTGAAATACAATCTATGGCTACATAGAGTTCTCTAGAAGAATGAACCAATAAATCCATTATTCCCATCTTTGTATGTATATATTTATTTTTATATCTCTGTCTATCTATCCATCTGTCTTATGATTCACTGGATTGGCTTGTATGAACAATGGCCATTTGCAATCTGGAACACCAAGGAAACTACTTAGCTTAGGAAGCCTAAAGCCTCAATGCAATACAGACCAATAATCATCCCAACCCTAATTAAAGCCTAAGTGCTGAAATATATGCCACCATCCAGATCTATTGATGCACACTCAAATATCAAATATCAGAAACTTAAAATACAGGAGCAACAATGGCAGCAAATAACACAGTTGCTTTGGAAGAGCTGAGCACACTCAGGAAGGTCCACTTTCTTCTTGTTTATTCTGTGTATCAGCCTATTTTGTGGTGTCACTCACTGCACTAATCTATGGGAATCCAGACACTGGGATGCTTTGCTTCACTATGTAGTATTAGCAAATCTCCATATGGAAGATTTATAAGATTCTTACTTAGGGTTTACTTTCATTTAGTGAGACACACGAGCACACACAGTTACCAACACAATCCTGCGTGGGTCTAGTTTATGCCACAGGGTGTTGGGTATGAGAATCATCCCACAAAGAACACTGAGACAAAAGCAAGAGCACTTTTATTCTGCAAAGCAAACATGCATGCTGAGGTCAACAGCTTTACAAAACGGCAACTTCCTAAATGCAACCACAGGGGCCTTTTAAAGGAAACAAGAAGTGGCTAGGGGATCTCTCTGATCGGTCAGGATCTGAATATTGGATTGGCTAGTTAAATCTCAGGGGTTTGTGTGTGTGTGTTTGGATTGCGTGGGGGGAGGGAAACGACGACAAGAGGCTTCTGGGAAAGCAACACCTTTACTGGGAAGCAGAGAGCCGAAGTCAGTGCTGGCCCACCACTGGGTCCTCAAAAGAGCAGCTGACTTCTTCTACACTTCCATAAACCTGAGTGAGTTGTGAAAAGTATTTTTAAGAGATGTGAAAAACACATTTATTTTTGCACGATCCTAAATTTTATGGTGGTTGTGCAGTAAACATCTAAATGACATCTGAATTCAACCTAGCCTATGACTTCAGATGAGCAACATTAAAAGTTAGATACATACTTATAACCTGAAGCTACAGGGGACTTCCCAATAAATTATATTTCTCCATAAAGTGTCCCTCATGCATTATGGATTCCCACATGTCATCAAATATGTATTAGCAGCAACCTGTTTTCAAGTTATAATCATTTGAATTAGCAATTGTAGACCTTGGAGAATGAGCTCTGCCTGCCATAGCTTCAAGTTGTCACAGATTGATATAGTTTTTAACCATTAAAGTCACAAGAATTTTTGAAAACTAGCAGTGTCATATCAAAGCTTACAAGTTGAATATAGATCTGAGAGATATGTCCTAGTTTCTGACGGGAACTGAGTGCCTTGAAGGAACAACTTAGAATAACCCTACACATATGTACTTTGGATTTGATTATTCCAGAATAGGAAATGGACTCCTTAGAACAGAGTCACACTGCAGGTGCAATGTCTAAATAGCTGCTTCTAAAAAGTGCAATTTCCCTTCTAATATTTCAATAGATTTTAAAACTGTAATTTTAAAACTGAATGAACATAGGAATCAGCAATTTTCCTGCTGCAGTAGGTAAGCTGTGCTTAGAGTTCTTGGCAATTGAGTGTTGGTGGGGGTGATCATTTCTGCTTGCTTCTGCTAAATCAAGGAGGACAAACAGATTTCCTTCTGGTAAAATATTTCATATTCAGTAAAATAGAAATTAACTGTTCGTAACAATTTCTTTTTTTATTGTATCCATTTTTCTTTAAATACTCTTAAAACCAATTTTTAATTTTAATGTCAGATTCACTATCTAATTTTTTTCTTTCAGATTTTTTTTTTTCAGGTATATAGAAAAGGTACCAACAATACTAAAGATATAGTGTGAGTTCTGAAGATTTCCTCTTATCACTGTTTCTAATTCCAAACATATAGTTGAAAGACACATTGTCATCAATCAGAGGTAATTTGAAGCAACAAAAGAATCATACAGTAACATTCTTTTCACAGAAAACTTGTACACATATTGTACAATGTTCATACCTGAATGCTATTTGTGTTATTATACATAGTATTGAAATTTCCATTCTATACCCACATGTATATATTCATGATAGAATTGATTTTTGTAATGGGTATTTTGTATCTTGCAATGTTTTTTAATTATTTATTTATATTTTGATTTGGGTATTTAATAATGTGAGAGATAAAACCTTAGAATTTGTTAAGATATTTTATTTTATTATATTATATTATATTTTATTTATGTGTATGTGTGAGTTTGTGTTTGTTCCTCAATGAATGTAGGTATTTGTAAGGTTCAGAAGAGGGTTTCCAATCCATTGGAGTTAGCATTACAGGCAGTTGTGAGCCACCTGATGTGGGTACTGAGAACTGAACCCTACCTCTTTGAAAGAGCAAGCTCTCTTAACTACTGAGTCATCTCTCCATCTAAAGATCAAACATTTTATTTTATTATTTGAGTTTTGTTTGTTCACTTTGTTTCCAGTACAAGGAGATAATTTAAATGTATGTGTTCAAATAACTAGAATATAAATAACATGGATAAATTAGATTTTTACTCTGAAACATCAATAAATGAAGGTGGAACCTTAAAAATGCTTTTAACACTACTAAAGAGATAGTAATGAAAGGATATTTCACCTCTGCACCCTCCTATTAAAATAGATCTCCTTAGTCTAATCATAAAATAAAGCTACGACAAATCAAATTTGTTTAAAATATGTTATAAGTACTCTTCAATTTTACCCAGTAGTAAAATATAGAATAAATGAATAAGGTTTTAACAAACTCTCAAAACTAATGGGAGATAAAGGATAAATAAGAAATTTGTGGAATTTTTTTTTCTGAAATGGATATGGCAACAGAAAAAGGAAAAAAATAAGTACCACCTAATTATGTCTCGGTAAATTACAGGCTACAGGTTAATGACAATACTTAAAGAAGTGTTGTCCACTATACTACATAAAAAGTTAGGTGGTAAACACTGGGTAAAGAATATATGAGAAATATGTTATCTTGACAAAAATCATATAACTATAAATTCTTTACTAAATATTTTAAATCAACAAAATATTAGTTACTAATTATTGCATTCTTTTAGAGAAAAAAGTTAGGGTGTTGTCATCTTTATCTGTGCTCCAATGATTTCCACGACACATAAAATTATCAACAAAGACAGCAAAATGAGTGACTATTTTCTGGGGAAAATGTAAACATGACTGGAATGTTTGATATTGATTGGCAACTCCAAGGATCTAAAGTCATAGAGGAAATAAAACTCTGATGATGTCTGTCATGGAGGATTACCCTGAAGACAAGTACCATTCCTTGGACTGGGTTACAAACTAAATAAAAAGGAGAAATTGGCTGATCATGACATTTATTATTTCTCTGATCCATAGCTGTGAATACAATGTGCCCAGCTTCCTCATGCTCCTCTTGCCATGACTTCCCTGTTGTGATGCATTTGACTCTCAAACTGAGAGTCAAAACAGACTACTCCTTCTATCAGTTACTTCTTTCAAATATTTGGTCATAGAAATTAGAAAAGCAACTATCTATTGGTGTACATATAAGAAACAATACGAAGAAGATAGATTAGTACAGAATCCTATAGTTGGATCAATAGTGGGGAAAGCATAATGGAAATTTAGAAAGTAGAAATAAATTCATTAGAAGACAAAGAAAGAATTTACTTTTCCATGACTTGTCAATTTGACTGTACACACACACACAAACAAACACACTATAAAGGGGTATATGCATTATGAGTATAGTTTTAAAATGCATTTGAATATTTATTCTAAGTATTAGAAAAATTAAGCTAAACTACAAACGAATGGACTTGGCCCAGGTCTTTAGATGTCTAATATGTTCATAAGAGACCTGCCATGAACAGAATTTCATATTATACACAATTTTTAAAAACTGATTTCTTTGATGAAAATTAGCATAGTTTCTCATTTTCTAATTAAAATAATTTTACATTGATTTAATTGTGACAATGCATTATGATGAAAAAAACAAAACCCTTAAATTCTAAGAGACTGAAACTTTTGCTGTACCACACAGTCAAATTTAGTAAGATCTTAAGATCAAATAAGACATGAGACTGCTGCTGTCCTACTGTGTACTTACCCTATTTGTTTAACCTGCCTTTAAGAGAACAGTGTAACAATCAACTTTACTTCCTTTGATTTTCTATGTAATCAACTTTTATAGACTCAGGTAATGTAAGTAGAATCATAACTATTCAAGTTGGCAGACTTAATAAAATAATTTAATGAGTTCTGGACACTCTATATAACTTTTCTTTTTTTTATATGAAAATAAATCAGTTGACTGAAATTTTGAAGGGGTTCTACCTTCCTTCATGTGCAAGATTAGGTGCATAAAATCTGAATGCAAATAAATTAGCAATTCTCCCAACTAGAAAAACAACCTGTGATACTTGCCACAATGTTAATAAGTTACTTGCAGGATCATTATTGGTTAAGCTTATAAAACAAAACAACAACAACAACAACAAAAACAAAAAAACTAAAACTCCATTCAACTGCCATTACTTTCAAAATAATTAATACAAGATACATTTACTGATCTAAAAATATCAAAAAGAGAGAGATTCTTTAACCATTAAATCAAAGAATAAGAGTTAAACCTTTAAATCTGAGTGAACTGTCCCAATCTAGCTTTCTTCTGCATTGATTAAATACATTAAAGATAGCTTCTAAGAGGGACCAGAATATAATGGTGTCACATTAAAGAAGAAACACTTCCTCTTGGAGTAGTTTGGACAATCCCAAGTTTGAATTCTCTACTTTTCACCCTTTGTCTTATGTCTCATTGTCACTTATAGTTTTTCATTCGTTTGTAGTTTGTCTGCTTTTACCTCTTTATATGGCTACTTGAAGTCGAATTCTTTGTCCATGTATTTGTATTCCTAACAAAGAGCTTTTGCTCTATATTTATTAGATAACTCAAAAAGTACCACATGAGGAATAAATGAGGAATATATTACAAAAATATTTAACAGAATTTTACAGGAAATGAAATTTTACTGACTCCAATTAACCTAGGAACACTCAAAAAAGCAAACATGACAAGACAAACCAACTTAGCAACCTGTATCTATGGTAGTTCCCAATATATATGGTAGGTATTTGTTTATATCCACTTTTGACTTTTTTGTTGGTTTCAGAAAATGAGCTCCATAGCACACAAAACATACACATATTACTCTGAGACAGGTTGTAGAGGAGTCATAATTTAGGATTATAAGTATGCTTTAGCTTATGTTGTAAAATAGAATTTCATCAGATATCCAGCAAGTAATTTAGGTTGCTTCTAATATTGTTATCTCCTAAAGGCAGATTAAACAAATAGGTTGAGTACATGAGTGGACATCAGTAAGTCATAAATGACCATAAGGTGCTTCATCAACATGGCTGTGAAGTCCATTGCACATTCTAGCCTCTTAGAATATAATAGATATTTCCATAAGAATGAGTTGCCATTAGGTATGTTGGCTCAGAATTTGTGAAAATGCAGTCTGCATTATAACATAAAAGTAAAACATTCCAATTAAAAAGTGTCATAAAACTGATGATGCCCTTGAAAACATGCTTCTCATTTTCTATGCTTTAAACTATTTTTTAACTCTCTTAGAAAAATGGGTAATCACGAACTATGCCACAGCTATAATTTACATATGCGAAGCCTGGACAATAGCTGCATTTGCAGATGTGTTTCTTGGTAATATTACACTTTCCCTTTAGGAAGCAGTAAATGCTCAGTTGTGAAGCTGATGTCAGCATATTCTTCCATTTAGATCTTCATAAGGTTATGCCTTGAAAATTAATGGGACAGCTATATGTGAAATCAAAATCAATTTACTATTTTCTACAGTGGAGAATGAATGAATTATCCAATATAAAGTGGGAGCCTATAACGACTGCAATCTCATCTCACTGTTCTGCTTTTTAATAAACTGTTCATGCTTTATTCTTGCCGTTTATGACATCAAAGGGACTCTTCTGTAAAATTACAGCAATAAATTCCACCTTATGCTGGACTATTTTTGGTTCTTCTTTTCTGTCTGTCATCGTGTTTTACAAATAATCAAGACATGACAAAATTGATCAAAGATTTATCTTCCCTCCATGAAATACAATAACTGCTTTACTTAGCAAAAACTAGCTATTGAAAAGCAGAGCTTAGATTAAATGGATCTTCTACTATTTAACATACATGTAGCAGGAGGCAATATTTTGGTGAACCAAAATAGTTGCCTATATTACCCCTAATATTGACTGTTTTGTAGTTTCAGATAAGGTGAATTTAATTATTAACTGTAGCAATTGACAAAAAGTGTTAAACCGTTATAAAAATGTATTGTTTACTACCATCTGCTTTTACATCTGTTTTAGAAAATGCAAGTCTAAAGAGATTAGTTATAGTTTCAAAATACAATATATAATTCCAGATACAGTCATAAATGCTAAAGGAAGATGTATCTTACAAACCATCAACACCTTAATGTTAAAGTTGTTCCCACAACACCAAGAAAATTGATTTCTATGTTTATAAATACACTAAGAATGAACACTGGCATTAAATCATTCATTCTGATCCATTATTTAACTTAACTTTAAAAAATACATTGTATTAAAAATTAGAGACTCTTTCAAAATTAGATGTTAATTGTTCGGATTTACTTTCACTGTAATTTACTTCTGTTAATGGAAGACTTTGAAATGCATATTCCTCAGCAAGTTCTCCCAAATATCCTTGACATCTTCCATGTGACTTACTGACATTTCTAAAACAAGCCTATAGATGTGACTGTAGCACCTTGCTCCAGGCTCAGCTTCATTCTGTGTTGTCTTTTTTATTTGTATTAGTTTATCAACATTTGTTCAGCAAACATGGACTAAAATTAAAATGGTCTCTTTCATTCCCCCTGATTGTGTGGTTACTAGCTCTGCCTGGATGTTGGGTTTACCCTCAGTGTTTCTCATTTGCAGATATATTGTTTTCCTTCTGCTGGGAGTTTATCTACTGACTAGCTTGGCTCTGTCTCTTTTTAAAGTGGTATAAGTCAGTGAATATTATACCAATGAAAATGTGTCATGCCCTCAAACTTCTGCTTCAGATGTTCAATAAATAACCTTATGTTTTTATTTTTCAATTTAAACACCTAATTTTAATGAGAGGTCTTTATTTACAATGGACGTCTCAATCTCTTACCAAGGTAATAAAGAACAGATAAATACAGCCTGAAAACACATACATTCTCTAACCCCCCCTCTCTCACACACATACACACACATACACACACACACACACACACACACATATGTATATGCCTATATATGTATATGTATATATTTGTGTGTGTGTGCGTGTGTATTGTCATTTTTCTCTAATTCTCCTCATAGCATTTATTTCTTTAACAATAAATACATCCACATTTTCAAGCACACCTTTATATATCTTATAAGTTATTGTATTGCAAATGTCTTACCTTTTTTATACTGAAAAACTAAACAACAAGGAGAGATTTAATCAGAGTCTTAAACACAAAACATATTTAACTGTGTGTTAAAAATTAAAATTTTTCATTTTAAAAGTAGCATTCATTGTTGTAGTCAAAATGACTTCAAATAAGCCCTGTATATATTGTGATGTTGAGACAGAAAGTGCCCACTGTAATGCTGAAAACCAGATGTAGATGTAGATGTAAATGTGTATGTTGACTCTCCCACCAGATGTAGACACTGATTCAGGACAGAGGACAGTTTATTCTTTTGACTCTTTAAATGACTAGTTTTGGCCTGGAGCCCTAGAGCTTTGGAGCTCTTTGGCCTCTTAACAATCTAGTCTTAATCCTTGCCCTGAAAGGCTTCATCCTTCACACAATCTAGGACATTTAAACTGCTTGTCCAGAACTAAAAGTCTTCAGCCTTAGCCTTTCAAGACCTACTGCTGACTGAACCACTCAGACTAGCTCCTTCTGAACTCTTAATCTACTGGTTCAACTCTCTGTCCTGGGCTTCTTCTGCCAAGCTGCTCTGTGTCTCTGTGTCTCTCCCTAAGTTCTCACTGCTCCATCCTGCCTCTGGAACTGCTGTATCTCACTACAGCCTCAGCTTCTGTAACTCTTCTCCTGTATTGACTCTGTAACTAATTCTGTAACTGCTCCTCAACTGACTCTTCAGCCTACTTCTAAAGTCACTTATTTTACTGACTGCTTCAAGTGACTCTGCTCTCTTACTCTTATGCTGACTCTTCTTAATAGGCTCTGTTAACTGACTCTAATTTATATGTAAATCTCTTTAATCTCAGCTGAGCTGAGGACATGGTTTTCTTGTGAGAATTGGGCATGTCCTTACTCTGTTAACTCTTTTCTGACTAGTCATGTTGTCTGCTTTCACTGCATCGTCTCAGATGTTACTTCCTGCATGACCTCTACTCCTGAGTTCTATTTCCTTTGTCTGCTTCCAATTTTTTTGTTTGTTTGTTTTTCTTTTGTTTTCCTTTTTGGTTTTTGTTTTGTTTTGTTTTGTTTTTTCTAAAGATTAAAGGCATGGATTACCACTGCCTTCAGAACGCTGGATTCACTATGTTTCTACATACTATCCACACAGGCATGTTGGAATATAGAGCCTAGCTTCCACACAGGGTTATTCCTCTACAACCATACCTCACACAAAAAACTTATTATGCTGTCATTCATTTAATAAGAAGACACACATGTGATATTTTATTCTACATTCAGATTTTTGATATATAAATTTTGGATTATGAGGCCCTAACCTTCTCTCACAGTCACTTCTTTTAATTCCTTTACAAATATTTCTGCCCAATACCCATCCCTACCCCTAAAAATCTTCCTTTGCTTTTGAAAAGTACCTGATATCAACTTTTCTCAGGTTTCTTCTTGAATGTTCACTTTGACTTTAGTCTTTCCTATGAGGGCAACTTTCTCCCTCTGGAACTTCAGATATTGAATGTTTTTCCATGACTCTATATATCATATTTATTTTGAAGTTCAATATAGGCAATCCTCCTCACTGCTAATTTTGAACATTTATAACTGTGAATTGTAAGAACTAATAGAGAGAAAAGATCAATGTTTGATATTTAGAGTGTTAACATAATGTGTAAAATTTAGTGATATTACTGTTAATCAGTATTGATTAAAATGATGTAAATATATATATATATATTGATGATATAAATGAAAGTTGGTTAAAGCCAATTCATATATATATATATATATATGAATTGGCTTTAACCAACTTTCATTTTTTAAAATTTCTTCTTGTTTTCTTTCTTTTTATGAAAAAGTATGTATTTCAAATTGATTATGAACTTCCTCTCCAGTTGAGAATGAGGTTGAACTCCTGATATCCTTGTGACTACCTCCTGAGTTTGGGGACTAGGAGAGTGTTTCACCCACCATGCTAGATTTTGTGGACAATGTTGGGGTGGGGCCAGTTGAATACTCTACTAACTGAGCTACAGCTACAGTATCAGCAAACAGTATTAAACACAAAAACAGATCTTTGGTTTTATATGAATATTTTCTCCACTTATGCCTGTCAGCAAACTCTGCATAATGAGACACTTCCATGTTTTGTACTAGGACCTTCAATATCTTCAAGTATTATTATTTAAATTGAACATTATGAACATTAGTGACATTTGTGAATGGGTAATAAATATGCCAGAATGGTACTGTCTCTTCAAAATAAATTCCATGTAATTAAAACTCTAAAATTTAAATATTTAAAATATCTAAAATTAAGAATAACTCTAAAATAGCTAATTCTCTTGAAGATTTAATAGTAGGCAGTTTGGATAAAGTGCTGAGTGTGATTTGAAAAACAATAGATCAGATTTATGTGTCTGCAAAAGTCATTACAGAAATAGGATTATAGCATTCCATTAACAAGCAGCACCTGCTTTTGTTTAAGTTTGAGTTTGCAAGACAATAAATTTAATCTTTTGAAAGACTAATCTAGTATCATACATGTGTGTGAAATATGCAGTACATGAAACTAATTATGGAAAGTATTGACTTTGAAACATTTTACTCTGTATAAAGCTTTGTTTTCATATTAAATACGTGTTTTTTCAGAATAATGCTTATGAAAACACTGTGTCATGAAGATTTTATTTTACACATGAATTTTATAGTTATCTATTTTAATTACATTTTGAAAAATTTCTAAAATTCAAAAGGGAAGACGTTTTTCTAAAAAAATGTTACAAGATTATATACCACATTTAAAAAGAACAGCAGAAAATGAATAAACGGTAGATTGATTTAAATTTTGTTTTTCCTGAATAAAAGTAAGCCTTTCTAACCAAGTAAAAATGAGCAGGTTAGAACAACATAGGCTGTCTTCTTTAAAATTCAGGCACTGTCAATGAGATAGTGTTAACAGATGGGATTAAGAGGTGCAGATCCAGGTGGGCTGCCTTTTTGAGTGGAATTAGGTGTTCTCTAAAGACAACTAGGAGACAGGTCTTCTTCTTCTACCCTGTCCTCCACTGTTTGCCAAGAAAGAATTCAGAGCGCCTCCTCTTTGGTGGGCTTAACACAGAATGCACTGTTTTGGATATGCAGACTGTATTCCAACCATAAATCAGCCACCTTCTTGGACATAATAGAACTGTGAGAAATAAATGCAGGATTCTCATACATTACTTAACTTATGATATTTGGTGAGAGCAGCTGCAAATGGACTAAGTGTCTGGTATAGAAATGCTTAATTCAATACAACTCCATACAAGAAGAGGAATTCAGAAACGACAGAAACTGCAATAGGGTTTTCAAGAGAATCAGAGCCCATAGAATGATTTATATTAAATGGGGATTATTAGATTGACTAGTTCAACGATAACTATGTATTGGATGTTACAGCATTCGTAGTCTTACAATGAGCCTAAGAGAAATCTCCAAGAACTGATGGTCTTCAGCTCAGAGTGAGTGGCCAGAGACTTTTGTTGTTTTTTTCTTCCTTTTTTTTTTTGTTTATGTTAGCAAAGGATTTAACAGCAGCAACGACAGGGTAAATGAACTCATAAACAGAGTAAGTGAATTTACTAAGACGTGAAAGCAATCGGGCAAACGGTATACTTTTCCCTAGAATCCCTTTTATCTCATTGGAAGGCACCAACCCATATTTGGTGTGGCTCTTCCTACTTTGATTAACCTAATCAAGAAAATCTCTCATAGCTGTATGTAGAGGCTTATTTTTTAGTTGATTCCAGATCCAGTCAAGTTGACAACCCAGACTAATCATCACAAAAACTATTATACATAACTTACATAGCTCTAAGAGTTAAAATAGGCATGTAACTAATGTGTCCTGAAGTATATTTAGCATTTAAATACTTCTTCATCATTAATTTTCAGGAAAGCATACATCTTATATATTTTACTCTAACAGAGCCACTATGCAATCGTGCTACCTTTTCAGCACAACCTGATTGCTTTCATTCATAAGTTCTCCAGAGCAAATCCTTCAATCAAAAGCACAGTAAATAGCTGGAGTTTTGTTATTATGGCTTCATTGGTGTACAAATTTATATTTGCTTTTCAAACTCAAGTATGTTTTTGCATTATTTTCTGCAACCTCATTGTCTTAAAATTTCACATCCAAACATAATAGTGAAAGACATTGTGTGATAAAATAGATGCTTTTGCAATTTCTATTAATACTTTACTCAGAATGTTCAGAACTGAAGATAAGAAAAGCTCTAAGTATGCATCCCCGCAAAAGACAGAAAGAAAAAACCACTCTTCTTATCTGTATATAAATAATGGCCAAGCCATTGTAGCCCACTGTTGCTGATAACAGGAGAGGTCATTTGAGACAGTTTTTCTGACAGAATAAGGACATTCATTTTATCCGTGATTAGGTGAATAATGTCCCATGGCATTTTCTCCATTGATGCGACTTAACAGTGACAGCCTCATTTGCTGTTCATCCTGACCTTCCTTTCCTCCTCTCAGGATACCTTTCTCCTTTCAAAACGATAATAAGTCATCAGTATCTTTGAATCTTTTAAAAATAAACTGTTATTGTTTCCTGGTTTACAAAACAAAAATAAGCTAATTCTTAGTAACATTATTATTCTCATTTTATATCTTTCTTGTTACAACTATTCTTATTCAAAACAGTCCTGGGGAGTTTACTTAGTTTGTAGAGGGCTTGCCACACAAACAGGAGGACCTATGTTTGGATTGCCATCTATATCAAAGCAGGAGCATTCAATGTGCATCTGTAATTTCTATGTGAGGTTGAGGTGACACAGAGGCAGGAGGATCCCTGGACCTCATTGACTAGCCAAACTAGCTAAATTTATAAGCCAAAAGTTCAATGTTAAAACTTGACTGAAGAAAACAAAACAAAACAAAAACATAGAGATTTAGAAAAATAAAAATTCAATCTCTGACTGCCACATGAAAACACGCACTGAAAACACAAGCTCATGTGCACCACATGTTCCTGTTCATACATACACACATACACATGCACACACATGCACGCACATACAAAACTTAATACAACTACTCTGAAATGTAAAATTTGAGGTTTAATGTAATTTAATTTTAAGCAAAATTTTCATGAGTTTTTTCATATGTTTATGTCAATTATTTCATATTTTCATTCTATTTATTCATTATTGAAAGCATTTATCATACAATATATACCATTAACAGATAAACAACTGCAAACTTCTTCCAAATCCTCTTCACCTTTCCACTCACATAATCCCATATAATTTTTCTCTCTCTCTGTTTAGAAAACAAACATGCAAATAAAATACACATAAAACAGAATAAAAGGAAAACAAAGAAAATACACACAGACACATAAGCAACACCCATAAAAACACAAAGTTAGAAACCATAGTTTACAAACAAAAGACTAGTAGAAAAAGAAAAATGATCCCTAACAAAGTATTTTGATACAAAACATCTATAACATAGTATTAAATTCATTTGTGTTGGCCATCTACTGCTGGGTATGGAGTTTGTCCTTAAGTATACTTAATATATACTTAGTAAGACATCATTGGAGAAAACTATTTTCTCCTTGAAAGTGTCAACTGGAGATTAATTTTTATTAGGTTTTGGAGCTCATGTCTACTTATCCTACTCAGTACTGGGACCCCATCTGACTTGAACCTGTGAAGACCCTCTACATGCAACCACAAATTCTGTGAGTTCACGTATAGATTGGTCCTGTTGTGTCTGGAAGACACTGTTCATTTGGTATCATTTTAACTCTTACTTCCTCCTTTTCCAGACATAGCTCCCTAAGCCCTGAGGGGAGGAGTTTGATGAAGACATCCCATTTAAGACTGAGTGTTCCAAAAATATATCACTTTCTGAACATTGTTCAGTTGTGATTGTTTCTGTTGGTTCTTAGGGACTGCAGGAAGGCTTGAGCAAGATACTGATCTCTGGGTATAATAGAATGTCATCAGGAGTCCATTTGCTACTAAGTTCTTTTAGCAGAATAATAGTATTTTGTTTTCCTCTAGGCCAGTGATCTGTCTAGACTTAAGTTCTTGGCCCTGGAGCAGGTGTCACTTATGTGCTCCATCTCATAGAGTGGGCTTTAAATCCAGAGGGTGGTTGATTACTCTTATAACATATGTACCACTATTGCAACAGTGTTTCATGTAGGCAAGTCACTATTGTAGATCAAAGGTATTATAGCTAAGTTGGTGGTTACCTACCCTTTCAAGTAGAATCCTCCTGCCATATACCTGTCCCCAGGTCCTGTGCCTGGTCCAGTGTCCACCCGTGGAACTGGTTCCAGTCCAAGAGATGCAGGAGGGGCAAAGTGTGGCAGGGCAGCCATGGGTCTACAGCATCCTAACTTTGTGTTTGGTGGACCTCTGTGAGTAGGACAAGTACACTAGAACTTTGGACATGCGTCAGAGGGGGCGTCTCAGTTTTAATGAGGGGTGAAGGGTACATATACAGGGGCACAAGCAGGGAAGGAGTCAGTGACCCTGAGAATGTCCATTGGTTAGTACATACTATGTTGGTAGTGGCCTTCTACTGCTTTATCAAAGCAAAAAAAGGGAAGGAGAAATAAGTATGAAAATTTCTATTTAGAGAAAAAAAACTTGTTACACCAATAGAACCTGAGAAAATGTTAGTTTGTGACTGGATTTTAATTTAAATGTCTATAGATTATAGGGCAAGAGGTCAAATAGAGCTTCTTTAAATTTAAATTATGGCATAATTTTAATAATGTTGGCTCAAATAGTTAAACAATCACTGGTTTTTGAGCAATCTGTATTTAGATAGATGGGCAGAAAGCATTAGCCTTTACTGAGATTATTGTCAACAAAAATTTTAATATGAAAAGTCCTACATTTTAAACTCACACTTTTGGGGTTATATATTTTTGGTCTTTAATGGGGGAAACTGCAAAATATAACTGTCATTATACAGTAATGGAGGTTAAATGGAATCCTTATGAAAGGAATATAAAATACTTTTCTACTGACTTTGGCTTTAATTTTGTATAAAGAATTTTGTGCCCTGTGTAATTATAAGCTAGTTGATACATAATATTGAATACTATGGCTCTTGTCTACATTTCACATCTATGAGCTGCAGAAGCAGTCTGTGATGAATGGGGTGCTAGCAAGTACAGAGACACCAAAGCCAGCAGCCTGTGACACCGTGTCTGTTTTTAAGATGGAAATAAATCAAGAAAGGCATTATAAACCATTTAAAATGCTTATCTGTATGATTATATTTTTTTAGGAAAGTGAGGTCTAAATTTTTATTTTTTTAAAGCTTTCTGTTTTAGGCAAATGCATAGCTGTCTGTCTCTCAGTCAGCATGTTCTGAGCAGCAGGGCGGTAAGGCATAGTGCACCGCAGTTTTTTGTCCCTTGTGTGATATTAAAACATAAAATATTTGATCTACTTTTTGTTTCTGAGCACTGAAGCCACTAGGTCATCTGTGTGGGCAGTACTCTGTGGTGTCTGTAATCTTGCACCTGAGATAAAATACTGCCTTAGTTACCCTTAGACTTTTAAAATCTTTCATCTGTATTGTGATAAAATTGTACTTTTAGGAGTGAGATAAACTTTTCTAAGATTTTAACAGTCAGCCTTTGTCAAACCATGTGGTTAGATTCAAGATGGCAATAAAATCAGTGTTGACGGAGTATCTATACATAGTAGTTTGTAGTTAGTATGATCCAAACATCTGAGTGATTATCAATGAAAGAGAAGGATACAAATAATACAGAGAAAACAATGCAATAAATATTGTTGTGCTGGAAAGATTTTAAAAGCAAATCTTTTAATTGGTTGTTTTGATACCTAGTAATTAAAGTGATTTCCTGACCAAGTGTGAAGTTTTATCCTCAGGATTAATTTTAAACCCATGGTGCAGTAGCCATCACCTACACTGGTGGGAACACTGAGGCAGGAAGATAATACAGACCTCGCTGATCAGCCACACTAGTTGTGCTGATTGTTTATTAAGCAATGGTCTCACAAAAATAAATTGGAGAAACAATTTAAAAGAAAGTGACATTGTCCTCTGAACATCACATCATGTGTACCTGCACACACAGGAACACACACAGACATAAAAGAAAGAAGTGGAAAAATTGAGATGCTTTCTGCTGTTTAGATAAAAGATAAAATTGTGGAGGGATGACAGTACAGAGAGATTCATGCAGTTGGCTGTCACTAAGAGATAAGCAAGCATCGTATGGGGCTCAGAATGATGAGACTTAGGGGTAATGAAGGTGTTTCATTTTGGAGATTCATTCCATTCCCAGTGTCCATTCTCTGATGATTAAAGCTGTTTTCCGACTTTGCTGGAGAAGGTTCTTCCCCAAATCATCTGTGTGTCTTCCTATATATGGCAAAGAAGAGTAACAAATGGCCTTTCCTGAAACTACAGTTTCTAAGGGAATTCACCTCAAAATAATGACTACATTCACTTCACAGAGCTTAAATGACACTTTTTAACACTTTCTATAGCTTTTGTTGATTTTTCATACATTTCTTTTTTATTGTTATTTATTTTAACAGGTGTTTTATGCAGGACTATCAGATTTTTGATCAAGCTTTTCAGTATAACTCATATTTTTCTATTCCTTATTCAATCTATTGATGTCACAGAACTAATTTTGTTTATTTAATTCCCTATAGATTCTTTCAATATTTTTAAATTTATGATTATATAGTTTGTCTTTAAATATGCTTCATACACATATGAGTAAATTGTGAATCTAATTATGTTTAGAACATTCTAAAAATCAAGGAGCCTGTAAATATTGATGGTGTTGTTTATCTGGATTAATGAATTGTTGTTAATTGTTCAATTTACAAAAAATTATATTGAAACCTCAGATATAATATTGAATTTAACATTTCATCTGAATTGCTCTTTCTGTGTTTCTTTTGTGATTTTCTGTATAAACTTTATATGATTACTATGTACTTTGAATAATTTAATCTTGCCTTGGTAAATTAGATATTAAAATATCTACAGTTCTAATTACAGTTATCATAATATATTACTGTAATAATCTGACTTTAATTTTCTTAAAATTATTGAGAATTTGAAAATATATATTAGGGTAAATTCTATATATTATCTATAATTTTCATTACCTTTAGTGCTTTTGATGGTTTTCTTTTGAGAGTGACATTCATGTGATTTTCTTATTTTACTTCAAAATGTAGTTATCCTTACTAGTTTTGTCATATAAATAATTCCATGTTTGCTTGCTGACTTCATGTAAACTGATATGTAAATCTCAACATGTAAATTACAACTGTTCCTATAAAAGTTTTACAGATATTTTGAATCTAGAGCAATAGGCGTTTCCTACATTTTAATACACAAAAATAAATACAGTGTTGTTCCAGTTAAGTGGGTTGTTTGTTTTCCCTTGTGTATTTTAGACACAAATCTGTCAGATATATTGTTTATAAAACTGTTTTCCCATTCTGTATGCTGTATCTTTAGGCTACTAAACAGTTTCCTTACAATACAGAAGTTTTTCCTTTCATGCAGTCCAACTTGTTTATGGTTTGTCTCAATTCTGAACAAAGCCCTATTCAGAAAGTTCTTACACGTCTATATCTTAGTATGTTTTCCCCACTTTTCCTTCAAAAAATTTCAGAGCTTCCATATCATTGAGGTCAAAGATTCATGTAAAATTAATTTGTGTGCAATCTTACACCTTCTAATGCCAACTTGATTAATCAATCAAGATTGATTAATAGATTTCCACATAAGACATTTACTTTGAAGTACACTAGTAAGTATATTGTCTTTTTTTATGCAACATTATACAAGTGAATGAATACTTCACATCTGTTGACATAAACATCTTTTTTCTTTCTGCTAAAACATTTAAAATCCTCCAGTCTTTTATTCTGAAATGTGTAAAACACTATTATTGGCAGAATCTTGCTACCAAACGTGTTCTTCTGTATAACTGAAACATATTGACGAACATCTATCACCCATTCACTCCTTCTAATACTGTCAACATTCTATGAAATTGATTTTATAAAAATTCATGTATGAATGTAATAGTATGGAATTATTTTTACTGTGCCTGACTTAATTTATTTACTATACTGTCCCTTAGGATCATTGTCACAAATGATATGTTCTCAATATTTTATGACCATATAAGACTCTCCTATGTGCATTTCATTAATCCAGTGGTCAATGATGAAATGTTCTTTTGTAAATTTTGGCTATTATTTATTATGTTACAATATATCAAAGTTAAACAGATATCTCATTAACATACCAATTTTATTCCAGGTAATAGGATGGCTACAACACACAATGGCTCTCTTTGTATATATTTCTTGAAGAATTCTAATATTACTTTCCAAAATAGCTCCACACAGTTTCATTTTAAAGATTATATATGAACAGACTATTTTTATTGTCATTTTCATTAATTTGTTTGTTTATTTTGGAGATTATAACTTAATTACAAGATTTCTTCTTTCACTTTCCTCCCTCCAAACTCTTCCAATTACTCTTCCACACACTGGATGCATAAATTTTGCATATACATTTATATTCTTATATGTAACCTGTTGAGTCCATATAATGTTACTTGTATGTATGTTTCCAGGGCTGACTGTTTGACACTGGCAAACCAATTGTTGTGCCTATTGCAATGTACTTTTGCATTTTCTTGGTGATTGGTAATGTTGAGCTTTTTCTTGCTGTTTTAGTTTTTCCTGTCATCTTTTATTAATATCAATTCATGAACTTTGTGTGTATACTAACCAACTGACTTTTTAATGTATTATTGTGTAGTTTGCATTCATAGATATTCCAGATATTAAGTCTTAGCAGCATGTATAATTCACAGATATTTTCTCCCATTCTTCCATGCTCTTTGCTTTGTTGCCCATTTTCTCTCCTATATCAGGTTTCTGAGTTGGGCATGATCTCATTGGTGACTTTGTTTTTGTTGCCTATGTTGGGGGATTTTATCAAAAAGCAATAATATATTTTGAGTTGATTTGTGTGTGTGGTGAGAGATAGTAGTTTTATCCATTCTTTAAATATAATTAAGAACATCTTGTATACTTATGGCAAAACTTTTTCTTTTTTTCTAATTTGAGGATGTCATTGTATTTTTTTTTAAGTAACTTTTTTCTCTTTGAGGTGTTTGAATATATTCACTTTTTCACCAATTTCTCTCCTTAACACCTGGGGAGGTTTGAGTCAGAATGGCTATCATAGGTTCATATATTTGAATGCTTGGTCACAATGGAGTGGAACAGTTTTTTAGGATTGAAAGGATTCAGAGGTATGGCATCTTTGGAGGAAATGTGTCACTTGGGGTGGGCTTTGAGGCTTTAATATCACTCTCTACATATGGATCAGGATGTAGATCTCAACTACATCTCCAGCACCATGCCTGCCAGGCATTCTGCCTTGCTCCCCACTATTATAATAATGGACTAAGCCTCTGAAATTGTAAGCAAGTATGCTTTGTCTTATAAAAGTTGACATGGTCATAGTATTTCTTCACAGCAATAGAACAGTGACTAAGACAGTCTCTTTACTTTATTGAAGTGCTGGGATTTGACACTCAGGCCTGAAGAGGCTAGTTCTCACCCTACCATAGTGTTTTATTCCCATACCAAGAAACTTCTTATTACCAGTGTGTGTTTTAGAACCTTGTCTACTTGTCCCTCTCTGTCTCTCTCTCTCTCTCTCTATATATATATATATATATACACACACATATGTATAGATATAATTAATATGTATAGAATATGTGTGCAGATATAATATATACATATATAATTAATATTTATAAAATATGTAAATATATGTATGTATATATGTATATACATACATATATAAAGAGAGAAAAGATTCTAAAACACGCACATGTATATACGTATGTATGTGTGTGTATGTATGTATATATATATATATATACACACACTCCCTTTTACTCACAACATTTTATCCTCTTGTTAAACAAATCCAAGAGCTTGCTCCATTTTACTATGATAAAAGTGGAGAATTGAAACTAGAGAGAATAAAGAAAACGAGTGTTCTAAAAGCCTTCAGAATTTGTTAACGTTAGCATCTTGTGGACTTCACCTCTTTTGGGTAATGGAATCCCTGATTTATTAGGATGCTATTATAGGGAAACAATTTGCTATGGCATTCCCAGAACATTTGTAATTCTATCCAAAGGCAGACTTATAGCTTCTCTTTCATTTAGGATTGACATTCTATAGCTGTTCTTGTCAATTAAAGCCACAGTAAATACCACTGACAACCAGCTGCTCCCATCATAAACTGCCTCAAGTACATCATGACTTGGCTTAAACCTGCAGATTAATATGAATTCTGAATAACATGATACAGTTTGCTTAAAGGAAAATTATACTTACAGTTACAAATCTACTTTTAGAAATACAAGATTGGAAATATTATTGGGCATTTAATTTGCTAACTTTGAATTTGAACAGTGACAGGATACAGTGATTAATTTCTTTCTTCATGTGATTTGACAGCATGAAAAATCATGAAGCATTATCTGCCTCAGTTGCTGAACGTCTGATACACTAAGCATAAAATTGACAGATAAAAGTAAATAGAAGCTGTGCAGCTAGTGAACTTTCAACTTTTAGTTTAATTCAGGTTTTTAGAAATCTCAAAGTACCTATGATACACACTCAAATCTTCTGAAAGGGTAGACCAATTGAGAATATAATTCTTGTAAGGTACATGTGCTAAAACATGAAACTGTGATCCAAAATGAACATTAATATATGAGTGTTAATTGTGATACTAGGTTTAAAATATAGCTCAATATTTCTTACTTAACATAATAAATTAAATAACATCATGAAAAATTTTAACACTAATTTTTATAATATGGTCTCTAAAGATAGTGCTCTGCATTTTAAGTCTTTAAAAGCTAGACATTTTCCATATGAAAAGCAGGAATGCATTGAAGCAAACAAACTAAGTTTGGCTTATGCTTTATTGTATCCATGGATATCATTATGTGATAATTAGAAATATTCTCAAACAAAATTTTCCACCATGTTTTTATTAAAGACATCAGAGCCCCCTATATTTCAGATAATATTATGGTAACACAAAGTTTACTCCAAGCATATGCCAGTCTGGCATCTACCATCAGCCTGTGTCACTGTAAAAACACAAGTGAGCTTGTGTTGAGTTCTATATTTTGTTGTTCAGGTGGCTTCTCATTAAAAGTAACTTTCAACAGTAATTCAAAACTATTCAGCAAGTTCAACTACCGATCAGATTTATGATTCCAAACTACTTATATTAGAATCAATAAAAAATAAAAAATAAAAAGTATAGTCCTAGAAATGTGAATAACAGATATTTAACCTACCTATATCATTTTTATCATTTGTAAAATACCTTCCAACATGACAATGATTTTATTTGCAAGGAAACTGTGGACTATGAACCATTAAAAACAGTACTTCAGTCATCTGGATAATTAATTGAAGAAGATATAAAAAGTACTAGTGAATTCCTCTTAGAAAAGCCACACTATTAAACACTGAAGGTCAATTTCAGCTATCAGCTCTTTTTAGATATCTGTGCTTCAGCCATCAGTTAAATATTTCTAACAGAACTGGGACCCTGTGGTACAATCAAAGATAAACAATGAATACTTTTAGATACAGTGCTTCATTCTAATGAGGCATATGGATTATTTTTTACTATAGTTACTTTGGATTGCTCCTCCAACAACACTTGTTAAATATTATATTTAAAAGAATAATGTATTTGCTGACAGAAAACAATACCAAAAATAAAATGGAATAAAATACATCAGTCATGAATTTTTTTCTGATAGAAAATAGTTACTTGAATACCAGATAGTATGTTAAGGAAATATAGTAAAGCATTGTCATATTTAATATCAAAATGTGTGGAATATATTATATTTGAATATTCATAATGCTTTTGTTCATACATTTTATAGTAGAAATGAGTCACTCTTTTTCATTGACGTGAAGAAATAATTATACATATTAAAAAACAATGGGAAGCTACAATATTGACTATCCAAATTTATTCTAAGTATATCATTATAATAGGAATGCACCAAGGCATGTCTGATGTTGAGCACAGACAATTAAGAATAAGATGTTCAAATGTCCCACTGAAATGGATGGCTTGTGTTAGGAGGGAAACGGTTACAGGCTGCTCTCTTTTTCTCACTTATTTTCAGTTAGTTAATGTTTTTTTTTTTTTTTTTGATAACACTGCTGGAAAACAATTTAATACCTTGCTTTATTTTTCTCCTTTACAATCATTATTAATAACGATTATAATCATAATAATCATAAAATCATTATACGATTATGTTATAAGCATGACATTTTCATTCTTTGATGTTTTAAACTGAATTTTGGTACGTTATTTTAGAGGGTGGATATTGTACTAGCTACTTTGCTGTTGTTGTAATAGAACAGTATGGTAAAAGTCAACTTTTAAGACAAAAGGGTTTAAGGGATGGCAGCAAGTGAGGACATCACTGAAATCAGGAAGCTGACTAATTGCACTTCATCACAATACAGGAAGTAGAGAGTGAGTGCAAGAAATGGGGCCTGACTATAAATCTTCAATTTTATCCCCAGTGACATGTTTCCTCTGTCAAGACTTCCTCTCCTAAAGTTTCACAATTGTCCCAAACAGCATACTATGTATGAGAAAATAGTTCAGACATTTCATCCTATGGAGGACATTTCACATTGATAACAAAATAGACATAGGTTGATTGTTTTCTCTCATATTTCCTACACTATATCCCTCTCTATATAGTACTATAAATACATGGTCCTCATTATGATGGGATTAAGAGCCAACAGAACCTATCACAGAATGTCCTAGTGAAATAATAAGAAATATTGGTCTCTTGCAATCAGTTCTTGTGAGACTAGGGTGCTGGAAAATAGAAACACTAGTCTCCTCTTGTTCTCTGGTTTTCAGTATTATCATGTGGCTAATTTTACATTCATTCTGGCTAATGTTAGTGAAACCACTGTGAGACTGACAAATGGGCTAGAGTTGTACTGATAACAGCTGAAACTGAGGGCCTTATTCACAAATAAAAGATATGATGATCAGTTCTATTCGCTCTGTTTCTCACATGAAATATTTTATCATCTTCAGGGCACAGAATCATTTGCTTTGCTCAGCATTTCTCAATACCCTGCTATACTTATCCAGATTGAGTTTCTTGTATGACTGCAATTCAGGCAGATGGAAGGGATCATGTCACCAAGTTCCTATTTAAAGACAGTTCTATTTTAAATATTTTAAATAATTTAAGGTAGTGGTTGTCCAAAAATATATGTATCTGGTTATGCCTGGTAGTATTCACTTGTAATACTATTTTAAGAAGTCTGAGACAGGGTTGGCTTTGGCTGTATAGAAAGTTTGAAGCTAGACAAAGCTGTATAATGAGATATTTTAAATGTTAATAATAATAATCATTATGAATTTTACTTTTATAGCATTGAAGCTGATATCACATTGTCATTGCTAGAGCCCATATTCCCAATGCGAGAAACTGAAATGAAGAGCAGAGAAAACTTTGAGTTCTCATAGATATTGTATCTGTAAGTGAAATATCGTGTTCTGAAGTTGTTGCTCTCCATTACACATAAAAATTGTTAAGGCCTAATCTCTACCTTTAAGAAACACCTTGGTTAGAACATCTAGCAATGTAGGCAGACAAAAATTGCATATGGCATACTATATGATTACGAGCTGCTGTAAAATAGAAAATTTGCATAAGAAACTATGTATATTATGTTTGTGATTCTAGAAGAAACAAAAACTATAAACTGCAACAAAAGAATTGTAAAAAGAAAGCATAATTTAGGAAAATTTTGTATGGAAATCAAAAATTATCATAATTGAAGGTGATTTTGTAGCTTAAAGCTTTTATTGCTTTGGAAACCCAGGTTAGAAAATTGCTTCTAAAGGTCATATTAGGTTCCATGCTTTACTATTCCAGGTTCAACCAGGTTCCATGTTTTACTATTCACATATCTCTGGAACTAATATTATCAGGAGGTAGAACAAACACTTCATCTCCATTTCCATTAACATTTATATTTTTTAAAAAAGTAGTTTTCTGAGATTATAATGTAATTTCATCTTCACCTCCTTCTCTTTACTACCAAAAATCTACTCTTATACCTTTGTTCTCCTTCAAATCATGGCTTCTTTTTTCATTAATTGTTGTTGCATATATATATTTATATCCATATATATTCTTAAATAAATACAACCTGCTCAGTCTGTGTAATGTTACTTGCATGTACATTTTCATTTATGATCATTTGCCACAGCTCAGTTGGAAATGCATAATAAACAATGTCACATAATTACAGTCTAGTGTCTTTATGCATGTTACATTCATTTGTGATGGAACATATTTATTATGAAGAAATCTGGAGGACAGGTTAGGAGAAATTGTTATTCCAAACAAACATGTAGTGTTGCTGTATAACAATTTCTTCTAATTTTGAAATACTCTATCTTGTGAGGATAAGAAACTAAACAACCCAAAATAGTTTCAGGAAATCCCTGAAATTGATCAGATTCACTAAGCCCCTCCTTGCCAGAGTAAACAATAAAGGCTGAGAGTTCCCCCGAGAGAAAAGGAAGCTGAACTGCAAAGAAGGCTCTGAGATGAGACCAGCTGCCTAGAAGAAGCAAAAACCAGATGAGCTGCCTATAAGAAATTTAGACCAACTAGGTCACTTGGAAAGGACACTCTCCAACCTGTTGTGCTGACTGCAAAAGGTGAAGTGTGCCCCAGCTTCTTAACATTGTGAGCTTCGATGGGCCTTATTGATGCAGCTGTCTTTGAGTCATTTCTGCTCTTGTAAGTAACCCTTCACTCATATCTCTGTAGAGAACCTCAATATCTGTACTTTGGTTTGCCATGGGTTCTCTGTCAGGGTGAGTAGACATGTGCTGTATCTCCTCAGGAAATATGTTTTGTCACACAAAGGGTGTGTACATCGTGGCTGCACATACCTATAATCTCCTCACTCAGTATGATGAGGCAGGAAGATCTCCATCAATTCAAGTCTAGCCTCCACTACATACTGAGACCCTCTTTCAGTTAAAAAATGTATTATGGATCTATTATAGTTTTCCTGTGTTCACCTTGTTTTATTTTTTGATTTAATCATGATATTTTGAAGTAATAAGTAATCATATTAAGCATCTGGGATCATTCAGTGATTCACCAGTGTGACTTGAGTTAATTTTATTAAAATAGAGACTTTTTATAAAATGAAATGAAAAGAATGGAAAAGAAAAACTACTGGCTAGCGACAAACCATGGAGAATTTTAAAGGCAAAAAACCACAGAGTTATAATTTTCAGAAATCAAGTTAACCCATATCCTGTCTAGCTGCAAGCAAAGCTTGATTTTGTAACCAATGTCCAGCAGATGTCTCAGCCATCCAAGCAAGCAAGCATTTCATACAAAGGTGGAACTTAGCAGTTAGTCTGTTTATCTTGGGACCCATTATCTTGTAAGAATAGCTGACGCAGTAAAAGATTTTACAGCAATCAACAGTTTTTAAGAATAGCCCAATGGCATGGGGAAATCATCCATCTAGGGAAAATTAGGTGACAGGGCACAATCAAGATAGGAGCAACTTCCTTGTGGTTTAAAAGCTAAAATCAATATTATTTTTACAAATCTTTTCAGCACAGTAAATATTCTCTAAACATAATGCTCACCATCTTAATCCCATCAATAGAGAATATGTGCATACCAATTGGAATACTCTAAATGTGTAGGCATTAGACTTTAGGCTCTAATCAATACCTGCTTTGTTAATTTTACACAGAATGTGTCATATCTAGTACACAATTGAAATCAAACTCTGTCAGATGGTTTATAATATTTTAGAAAGCAGGGTGAGAATAGCACAGGTTTTAGGTATTGAAAATCTTTTCTTTCCTGAGCTTTTTTGGTTTGATTTAAATTTTCCTCTGAATTATATTCTAAATACTCAATTGCTATCTGATGGATTTTTAGAAAGTGACTGTATGATGAGGGCTCTGCCTACAAAATGTTTCACAATATTGTTGGATTTATACTTGGGATACTGGAGCTGACAAACTCTTAGGAGGTACCTCAAAGCATGAAGTTAGAGATATAGCTTGCCCCCAGATATAAACACCAACACATACTTACTGGGTCAAGTTTACTTGATATGGCAGGTGAGAAATAAATTTTGACCAGGCATGAGTTGGAGGAGTCACAGCAAAACTGAGGGTGTGACAGGTTTATAGCAAGCAATCAGGCTTTTTATAGCCATATCAGAAACAGAATATAATGGAAATTGTCATGATCAATACAATGGTAGTTGCCAGGATACAATGACATTTGCAAGCTATACAGGGCATATAAGATTATTATATTGAGGCCAATTGTCCTCCACAGGCCTTGCTGACTTCTAAGGAACATAAAGAATCACAAATCAGCCCGAATGCGTCACTGACTGAGGGAGTGCCTTGTTTTCTCAGGAACTGAAACTCACACAGTGCCATCAGGAACCATGGACTCTATCCTGAAAAACTTAAGACTCTCAAGGCAGCTACACCAGGCCAAATGCATGATTCCCTGCACCCAGCATTCCACATCCTACTTCTGCGATGAGCTGAGATGAGCATTTCTCCTTTGCCATTGCTCTTCTCCATGATGGCAATGATGATGATTATGGGTTCAACATGGTGTAAAAAGGCCATTGATATATTCTTCAGGTATTTTGTTCAGTCTCAGAAGACAGACTTATGTAAAAAACAAAATAAAATTCTATAGTAATAATGAGAGACTTCATTTTATTTGAATGTCAGCAATAATAATATTGGTAGTGTTTATGAATCCTTTCTTTTAGGAAATTTTTCAAATGAAAAATTGATATCATTCATATATTTTCCTCATGAAAATTTCAAGGCAATGTTCATATGACTATGCATGACATGTATGTAGGGATAAAATATTTTTAATGCAAAATTATCATCTATTTATCATTTTCTTGCCTGTAGTATAACTAATTTCAGGTATTCAAAGTAGTTTTTATCTTTCCACTTCTGAGCATTTAATATTAATACTAATTTTATTAAATTTAATATTTAAGTAATAATATCTAAAGTCCATATTTGTGCCATTGTGGTGGTCCAATATTAAAAGGATTTATCACAAAGTATAAGAACATGAAATTAGCCATGAAGCCCATGTTTTCTCATGTGTAATCACACACAGTAAATAAATGTAAAAATTTTAAAGTCCAAATATAATAAATTACAGAATAAAAGTTAAGTTTAGTAAACTGTGCTATTTAAAGGGGATAATTAAAAGTAACAAAATGCTATTACATACGATTTAATATATATATATATATATATATATATATATATATATATATAACTGTATCTCTACCTGAGTTTTCAATTAGTGATTTGTGAACTGTGGACATGTAAGCTATCTTAAATAGCCAAGATTTTGAGTGTTTTGGCTGTAAAACTACTTAAATGGATGACTCCTTATTGTGTATGGACAAGTGTTTGACACTATAAGCTTTCTCATTGTGTTTTTTGTAGCAGGACACTTTGAATAAGCTTTTTTGTCATATGCAGCTTTGTACATGATTGCACGATGCTTGGACTTCAGGGTACTTTGCTTAGAATAAAAAGGAGAGCAGGGTGAGATGGAGTTGGTCGTTGGGGGGTTGGTTTGTTAGATACTAGTTCATTTCAGATCCTGCTATCCAAGCTTAGGACAACCAAAACAAGCTATGAAGATTTCTTCCTTTCTTTCTCTCTTTCAAGGCTGCTGGAAGGCAATGAAGATTTCTTCCCCTCCCCCCCCCTCCCTCCCTTCCTTCCTTCCTTCCTTCTTTCCTTCCTCCCTCCCTTTCTCCCCTCATTCCTTCCTTTCTTTACTGTTACAAGTTAGGCATCTGTTATAGTAGCAATTAGTTACAGTTCTTCTACTTTATAGATGTCTGTGGTAACACCTAACTCTCACCTATCTAAAATTCTACATATATAGTAGATTAGGTGACAATTATACCATATAGAGAAGTTAGACCCAGTTGAAGAATAATTAAAGAGCAAACTTGAAATTTCAGCTCTCATCTGAAAACCAAACGGCTTTCTTAGCTGGTAGAGAGAAGTGATGACAGCAAAGAAAGTTAATAATTCTAGTGATTTTTTTATTCTTTTTAATATATTATACAGATCATGCTTTATTCTGGCACCATACTAGAGGATTTCATTTTTTGATCAATTCATAAATAGATATTCTTTGTTCTCAAAAGAGTAATTCTAAGGGGCTTGTACATTCAGTTTTGTAAATAATCTCAAGAATTGTTTATCTCACAGTTTTCAGGAACCATCAACATACCTTAGATTAAAGTGAATGTCCCTTGTTACCAACGACTTGTGTCTTTGGAAATATTTCTGTATCATTCTACACCACAGCTCCTTGAAAGGAAGGCTAATAATAGCTTCTGATACATATCTGGGAAAAAATTAAATTTTAATCAGCCTTTAAAAACCTTGATTTTTAATTATCATCATTTGGTACCAATGACATAAATAACTTTAATTGAACTTATATATCAACATTTACTGTAATCACTTCAAATTTTCTTTTCTTTTTTGCTACAAAAAATAAAAACAATAAATTATCATTATTAATTCAATGAAAATGTTTACTTTAGGTGCAAAATTGCTGTAATTGACATAATCCAATAGCTGAATTTGATTTGCACTAAAACCTGTAACCTTAATTTGAGCTGATATGTTTTAAAATTTGATTCATTCTTGTCAAAATGTCAATGTGCAAACAAAATCAGGAATTTTATCAGTTGGCATAGGTTATGGATACAGCATTTTAATAAAGATATAAGATATATAGATATATAACTTAAGATACAAAATATATAAAGATATAACTTAAAATATTAATATATAAATATCATATATTAATATTAAAATATTAATATATAAAGATATAACTTAAGGTATAAAGTTATATAATTTAAGGAAACCACCTCTTTCAAGACTCAGGGATCCATGGTGATGAAGATGTATAAAGATTGTAAGAGCCAGAAATGATAGAAAACTCCAAAGGAACCACCGGTGTCTTTGAAACTCATCAGGGCTGATGATTTATGAACTCCCAAAGACAGTGGCAGGACACCCAAACCCAGCAGATATTCTAGCCAGATAGTGTCACAGTATTGAGAGGGGAAAGAGACAAAGAAAAGGGTTGAAGTTGGTAGGATAGAGATGTTGGGAAATTGAGGTCTGAGGGTAGTTTGGGAGGGAAATCATGATCAGAATATATTGTATATAATTGTTTATCAATAAAAAGACAAGCAAGCAAACTAACAGAACCAAATATTCCACAACTATAGTAATTTGAGTATTAAATGATATTTAGTAAACTTGAGAATCACTATACTATGGAAGTGAGGTGGATATGCCAGTTGATGCTTCAAGTTTGTTTTATGTGTATCTCTTTAACTACTTTACCTAATTATTTGACATAAATTCTGGTATATTAAAGACATTAATTTTTGGAAATTATTTTGGGATAAAATATTATTATAAGCACATATGAATGAAAACTAATGTTGTATTGTTCCTTCTATGGTAAATTCTAATATTAGATTTTTTTCTACTTCATGAAGTCTAATAAGCTTGATTATCAAAAGTTTCAGTATCTAATCCATAAAGTATCATTTTCTTTTTTGTTGTTATTGCTGCTGCTGTTGTTGTTGTTTCTGTTTTTTTTTTTTCAAGGCATTTTCTCTGTTGTAATTCTGGCTATTCTGGAACTCACTCTGTAGATTAGGCTGGCCTTGAGTGAGATCTGTGAAAGAACTCACAGAGATCTGCTTGCCTCTGCCTCCTGAGTGCTAGGAATAAAGGCCTGTGCCACAACCATCTTGCTAAAGTACATTTTCATCATACTTCAAACAGAATGTGAAAACCAATGCGTAGAGGAATGTTTAATATTTTAATCTAGCAACATGTCTGCTCTGGGAAACAATCATGTTTAAGACCTGTATGATCTGGCTTGAATGTAGCACGTGCCTTTCAGTAACCCAATTCAGAAGGCAATGGTGACAGATGCCTTTAATCCCAGCTTTTGGGATGTAAAAGGAAGCAGTTAGTTCAGAAATATGTCATGATTCTCAGATTCAGAGCTCCCAGTTCATGGTTCTCAGTTTAGAGTGCACAGTCAGTTCAGAGTTAAGAGAGAAGCAGTAGAGATTGAGATAATGGAAGGAGATTCAGTCAGAGTATTCTAGTCAATCGATCAGTAGAAAATTAGAGGCACAGTGAAGTACAGTGTGAGTACATGCCTTGAATCCCAAGTCTGAGAGTCAATCAGAGTATTGACAGAGTGCCTTCAGAGATTAACCTGAGAGAAGAAAAGGCAAAGTAATCTAATCAGAAGAAGAGTTAACAGAGTGATCAGAATGACAAGCTCACCTCTCTTTATATAAAAGCAGGCTCTCAGCTCACAGAGTCAGGCAGTTAAAGACCAAATCAGATAAGACACAGTAGCAATTCAGCAGAAGGAGTTAGTGTCAAACAGGAAGAGTGAATTAGGAGAAAGAGTCAGTTAATGGTGAATGTCAATATGAAGCCTAGCAGAACAGTTCAGTCAGAGAAGTTGTAGGAGTCAGCCAGAGTCAGCCAATCAGAAGAGTTCACCCAGAAACAGTCAGCTGTCACAGAAAGTCAGTTTAAACCAGTCAGCTTGAACAAGAGTTTGAGCCAGAACAGTGAGTGAGTTGAATCAATCAACCAGAAGAGTCAGGTGTGTTCAGTACAGCTCTTAAATTGAGAAGGAGCTAGTCAGAGAGAGTTGGTCAGTAGTAAGTCTCCTAGGCTAAATGTTTCAGATCTAGACTTTAGATTGTACAGAGGCTGAAACCCTTCAGGACTGGGGATTGAATTAGCAAAGAATAAGCTCTTAGTCATGGACCCATAAGTCTAATTAAATAAATCAATGATTACAGCAACACCCACGCCAGTGTTTGTTGAGAGTCATGGCAACCATTGCTTTAAAGGGTTTTTATATAGAAACTGAGGTATGTTCAATTTTATTTTCCATTCCTACTTGAGAGTATGTCTGTTTTTTCTTTGAATAGACCTTGATAAAACAAAGTGATAATAAGATTTATCATGATAGAGTTGCCAACCTAGGTCAGTCCCAAAGAGTATTTTCCTTCTTCCCTAAGACACAAAAATCACTCTTTCAATTTATGGAATACAACTACAGAATAACAAATTAATGGTTAACTTAATTTGTGAAAGTGTCATTGGACATAAATAATTCATACATTTCTCTGAATATGCATGATACATTCATTTTTTGGATTTTAATTTTTTTCTTCTCTCATATAGCATGTTCCAACACCCTTCCTCCCCTCTCTTCACTTCTCTCAGGTCACCCCACATCTTGCCTATCCCCAAGATCTACACCCCATCCTCCCACTTCCACCCCACCTCTCCACAAGAGAGAGCAGTCTTCCCAGGGTTATTGCTCAAACATAGCACAACAAAATGGAACAGGGTCATGCACAATTCCATATTTCAAGGTTGAATTAGGCAATCTTTAAATTTTAGAAATTTTAATTTTGTAAATAAATTTTTGAAATATGCTAGAAATGATGATAAAATGCATTCAATAATCCTAGATCGATGGTTCTAGAGAAGAGTCACTGTAGTCATCAGAATGAACATACTTATAAAAATTTACTTGTGAGTTGGGTGACACATATTTATCCCATTATATTTCATGTAGGCAAAGGAGCAAAACAATGATGCATGGAGAAAACTTAGTATTGTTTTTGTTACATGTATTTAATTGGTTTCGTTAGCACCCTTAAATTCTTTGTATTTATATTAACTATGCTACTTTTTCTTTATTAAAACCAAGATATGCATATCACTTGTTAGTATTCAGTTTTCAAAAATAAATTAATTTTTCAGTGTGGTAACATAAATTGTTAATTTTATGGTAGTCCAGGTTCTACAGTTTTCTGCAAGGAGGTAATAGTGTTTTGAGTTGCTATTTTGAGTGTCATGCAATACAATATAACCGCTGAATTTAAAGGTAATATTTCTCAAGATACAATTATATCCACCCAATAAAATATTCAATCATATAGCAATGTCAAACTTTTTTGAAAGTATTCAAAAAAATCCATAAAGTCCAAAGGAATAATGAAGGAGGCTTCTAAGACTCAAATACAATATGGAAAGTTCTCAAAAAAACAAAAAAATAATGTTCTTAAGCACTGAGCCAGCTAGCTAGCCCAGAAACAAGATAATTCAATTACCTTATGAAATAGTATATGAAATATTAATGAAATAAGACTATTCATTTTACGTTCAAGCTCCTGCAAATAATTAAACGCTATTTTTAATACATATACTAATAACATCTGCTTTTAGTTTTCTCATTCTTAATTGTAAGATGGGCTCACCATCAAATTCTAATATGGACTCCCATTTGGGGTAATCTTCCTGATTCAACTTCAGTGTGTTATTCAGGGAAGAGTCGCCATGCCCAGTTTAACTACTGTATCACCTCTAGTTTACTTAAATTCCATCATAAATTTCTTCTATTGAAAATATTGTTGTTAGTCAATTATTACATTATAATAGATTATAATCTCATCCTAAGCCTTTTTATGCACACTGCCATTCTTGCTGAGATAAGAATAGGTGCATTTTCTTATAATATGAATGGAATTATTGCTGACTTCCTATGTACATATGAGTTGAATTTCTTCTGATATATCTTATGCTTCTTTCGTGCCCACAAAGACATCTGGATGCTCATTAAGATTGTAAAAATACCAACTGAAACAAAAACAGAATAATCACATTGTTATAATCCTGTAATATAATCAATAAGTTATATTTTAAAACACTAAAAATAATTTACAATAGATAATATTCCCCAAATGTTGTGTGGGTTTTATTAAGTTCCTTCTATTTACTGCTTATAATAGTAGATGCACAAAAAAATTATTTGGAAAAAAATTTTAAAATCTTTAAAATGTTCTCTTATATTGCTTTTTCAAAAATTTTCTAAGAAGAAATTGCTTTCAATAGACTTCTCTATGCATACAATTTATTTACACATTGTATGTATATTATGTTAATTATAATTCATAACTGATAATGAGACAATTAATGACATTGTTATTACATATGGTTCTTTAAACATAACACTCAGGTGATCCAAGTTTCATTTTTGTGTTAAAATATCAAATTTTCAAGATTATATATTCAGCATTCCCCAATCCACCTTTTACAGATATACACACAGAAGAGGTAGCTTCAAGTGAGGTATACAGTCAATAAATATACTTCAATTGTATTTCCTACCTTGAAATTAATTTCAGTAATATAGATACAAATAGGAGAAGCTTCAGTATTTTAATACTAAAAATAACTATTAAAATAAAAATGCCTTGTTAATATACTCTAGTGAATACTTCAACATTAATGGAAAAATATTCATTGCCAAAAGTTATTTCTCCTACAGTTTTACTCATGATCAATTATCAACAAATATTAAGATTACCTGGAAGTGTTTGTGTCATGATTGTGAAACTAATCCAGGATCCAATCTGTTGATGTAAAAACCCAAAGTTAACAGGAACCTTGGCTCATTTAGGTATTTGATCATTTGTGGTAATCTTAAATAAAAATTTTGAAAGCTGAAAACATTAGAAGAGTTTATGGGTTCAAAGAAATTACACATAATAAATAACTTTTACACATGCAAGCCATAAAGGGTCACAATGCATCACAGCATTCACGTTAGAAAAGAACACTGTTTAAAATCTATGCTAAACTCAAAATTCAAATGTATTTCAGCTGTTTATAAAGCTTACAAATTTCTTGTGCACATGCAGATTTATATAAAATATTAGAACGTCTGCCAATATCTTTAGAAGAGACCTAGCCTCAGATTGCACATAATATATTCAAAGAATAAAGTAGTGAGCTCAGAGTGTATAGAATACATATCATATATAAATACCATACCTCATAGGTATAGTTAGGACAGGAAACCAGGAAAAAGAGCCATGTAAACGGGTTATAATTTGGACTTGGGAAACAGGCATTGCTACCTTTTAGGGAAGAGAAAAAAGAATTCAATTATGATATAAGTTGCAAATGATAAATATACTCATTATGTAACACTGAATTCTTGAGTACAATCATAAAGCATATAAAATGTCATGTATTCACAGCAATTTATTTATTAAATTGTCTAGAAGAGCCCTAGTTTCAAATGTTATGACCTTTTGACTCCAAGGGAATAGATATCATGTTTTATTATTTTTATATTTATGTTGCTGTAAAACTGTGGGATGCATAAGTATAACCAATTGTTGAAGAAATTAAATGATACATAATAATTATTCTGTAAAACACAATAACTGCAAGTTTTCTGCTTGTAAATTAAGTAAGATCCTAGGTTAATTCCATTGCCTATTACATTCTCTCTTAGTGTCAAAGTATATGTGTTTGTTATAACAAATACCTCAAAACACTAATTAGTGAAAACATAAATATATCTTACGAGTCTGAAAGTGTCTTGAGGATTATCCTGAATGAGTATACTTAATATTCACAAAAACCACATAAATTATTTCAATTAAGCAATCAGAAATGTTATTTACAGCTTTCATTATATTTAGCACACCATCACTTGATTTTCATTATTTTCACCCACTAATTTTTTTTCAGGGAACATTTTGGAAAATACAATTATAATAATTTCAAGTTGAACTTTGAGCTGTGACATTTGTGAAAGAAAATATAAATTACAAAATTATTTTTTATTCTCCATATCAAAATTTAATCAGATAAAAAAATCAATTAATCTCATTTAATTACAACTGTAAAATCAGTCAGAGGACATTGCATTTCAGAGGTAAGAAATACACATGAGATAATTTGAGATAAGCCTCTAGGTTATATATGTTTAGTTTGTAGGCATGGAATATTGATCAAGCATTCACAAACTGGCAGATTTGCAATTCACAGATTAAATGATAACTATATTTTTTAAAAGTGACATATATATATATATATTGACAATGGTGTTCAAATGTATATAGTTGCTGTAATTTTAATAATATGTAAGTATGGGTACAATTACTTTCATACATTTTCCATAATTGCTTTCTCAACTTATAGTTATTATAACTGAGTTTATATTAAAGGAATGTGTGATTTTGGAGTGTATTTCTGATGTATGTTTGTCTGCATTTGTATGTTTGTATTTGCATGTGATGCCAATTTTCTTCTTCTGGCACTTTCCATTTTATTTCTTGAGAAAGGTTCTCTCTCTGAATTTGGAGCTTGCTAATTTGAAAAGATTCTATATAGAACATATCAAGAACTGTCCTGTCTCAGTCTCTCCAGGGCTGAACTTACAGGACTGAATTTTTATCACCTCAGCTGGTTTTAAATGTGGGTTCTAGGAATTAAAACTCATTTCTTATGCTTATGCAGGAAGTAGCTTACTGGCTGAATCTCCAGTCATTGAAAATTAAAATGCTTTAGATATAAAATAGTTCGCCATGTGGATTGGTCTCAAGATGTTAAGACTTCACTTACTGTTAACAAAGTGTTGTTGGCAGAACAGCCAGTTCTCAACATGCCTACTGAAGTGTTCTTGACTCAAAAGAGAGACTTAGAGCAAATCTGTGTCTAGTTTTCATTGGTCTTAACATAGTCTTTGACTAGCATTTTAAATTCAGAATTTTTCAGGACAACATTTACTGTCCATCCCATATTTAGAATGTCAAATATGGTCATTGGAGTCATTTATTAAGTTTGAATTAATTTCTAATTTCAACGTCACTTTTTTACTCTGTATTCATGAAATCACTCCCAGAGAAAATGCATGAACATCCATCTTCTCTGCATTTATATCACAGGAGACCTACCCTGAAGAATTTGTAACCAGGAATTTCTAAAAAAAAAAAAGCAGACATTAGAATGGTCTTTTAGAGTTGAGTAACTTCTTGTAGAGCCTACAGTAAGCACTTCATTGTTCTTGGGTAACATAGAATAGATTGTTGATTGTACAAGGAAGTAGTACAATGTGTAATGGTTCACTAATGATATGCTGGAATATAATAATGTTTGAGGGGATATTTTGATAAGTTCAATGTAAAGAGTAGAATTAAGTGTAGAATAAATGTAGTTTAAATATTGATAAAATTGCAAGTGATAACTGAATATTAAAAGTAAAATTTGAATGGTACAAAGGCCTCCTGAGTAGCACATGTAGTGCAGGCATTCCTTTGAATTGAAATTGTCCCTGATAGAGAGAGAAGGTTGTTCATAAGACTCAGGAATTATATAAACTCCCAAGACTGCTCCCAAAATAACAGACACCAAACAATCTTACTTTAAAGGAGATCCAGGATTTCAGGTTTGTGAGTTCATACAGGCTAGAGTGGGCTTTTCACAGATTCGTCTGCTTTGAGTCTCACATGGTCCTGTAAGAACCCCTAACTCATGTTTCTGCTAGTTCCTCCAATAAATTCACTGCTTCCCAGGACAGACGTGGGTGGAATGATTTCTTTAGTCTGCTGTGGTGTGTTATCTGGGATGAACAAATAAATGTCTTTCATGTCTTCTAAGAAATGTCACATAACAGTATGCTAATAGGGCTGATCACCTGTCATGAGAGCACAACTAAAGAACAAACTACGGCTGGCACTGACAATAAAGACAAGTAAAGCCCTATGACCACAAAGCACCATTGCAAGCAAGGATGGCCAATATCTAGATTTTCCTAAAATCATGGAGACTACAGAAGTGGTTCAATCATCCTTAGTAAATTTTCACATCCTCTTTGTAAAATTCAATTTACAGGCCACTATCCTAGAAGAAATAAATAAAATAAAAATTATTAAACAAGGACATACATTTGTAAGGAAGTTTTGATGGTAGAATAGAAGATGATATGAAAAAGTTACATGCTCTACAAGTACAAAACATTTCAAAGGATAAAAATTTAATTTTTAAAAGATCAGCTTTATCATCTCTCCTAAGCTTTGTCAGTAGCAAGGATTACATGTGTTTGTAATCTATCTGACATGTTTCTATGTTGCAGTGGTGGTAAATGTATTAAATATGAAAGGACATGGAAGACCTAGATTACTAAGAAAACTAACCTGTGTGATTGGGATGCGCCAACACTGTATTGATAAAATGATTTCCAGCTTCACAAATCTGCAAAATATATTACAGCCTTTCAATTAACAAGATGGAATTTTACAACAACATCAGAGCTGTTTATGTGCATATATCTAGCCACTAATACAAAGTTACAGTGAGATAGCCATTCTGAAAATATTCCTCACTATCTTGCCAATCAGGTTCAAGTGTCTATTGATCTAGCAGTGCTATCTGCTTTTTTTCATATTTATTGGGTAGTTTTCTACTACTGAAGTTATTGTACATGCTGTTAATGATAGACTTGTACCAGTATGAAGAGGTGTCAGTTCATTAACACAAAAGCGATGCTTGTAGTGCAAGTATTACATTTCGATTCCCAGTTGGTTTCAGCTCAGTTTGCAAGTTAATTGCATTACAATGAAGCATCCAGGTTATGCACGGTCATTCCTCATTGCCATTAGCCTGGTTTACAATAACTTAAAGCAGAGCAAATTAATCAGAACTAAGTAAGAGATGACCACTTTGGCTAGGTAGTAGAAGATAATGAAGCAAGGATGAAGAAAGGGTAAAGCCTAAAGGATGAAATGGGTAAGGAGAGTGACATCATTAAAGACAAATCAGTTCATCTTATGTCATACTTGTGACAGTATCTTGCAGGCGATCATTCAACCTGATTTTGCATTATTAAAATTTAAATTATCATGAATAATAAAAGATGTTATACTCTCCATATAGAGTCAATGTTGCTATTATAGATAATAAGTGGAATTCCAATGGAGTTTATATTTGAATTGATTTTAAAATAAATTTAATAATCATTATTTTGTGAGTTGATAATGACCTTCATTAGGCAACATAGTCATTTGTAACTTAATGGTAGTCTGATTATTTGGCTGAATAATATCAGGATATTAATTATTCAATAACCTACTATTTTTTCAGTTACTGTATGGATGAAAATGATATAGGAAGCTGACAACCAGTGTCATACAATATAGAATTGCTATAATGCATATGCTCATTTTTTGCTGCTCAGTATTATGTCTTTATCACTAAAATATTATTGTTGTCAATTTAAGAAGAGACTTAGGAAAAGAAAAAAAGAAGAAAGTCCAAGGAACAAATTCTAGACAAAGGAAGACAAAAAATGACTTGCAATAATTCATTTTTAGAATATGTACAGAAAATTCTTTCTATTAAACAAGTCATGTTAAGTAATTTCTTCAGTTTCTGAAACAAACAAAATCTAAAAGATCTTAAGACAAGACTTACACCCAATGATGAGTTAATTCTTTCAATTAGTTTTAGTAAAATTATCCCTTCTTTCAAATAAAACAATTCATCCTTCTGGTGTTATCCCAGTAAACTTTTATAGGAAACACAATATTATGCCCTGTCTTTGAACTGTTCACACTCTTTGATTACTATTGCCTAGTATGATTAATAATTACTTTGAGGTAAAGTATATTTTACCTAATGTTGAATTTGAGAAAAAAGGATGATAGTTATTGTAATAATTAAATTGAAATATAAATTCTGATAATGACTTTCAAAGGTTCACTGATTTGTTCAGATTTTTATATATTTTCTTCATAATAAAAACAATAAGGATTGCCAAAAATGTAGTCTAATTTATTTTTACTATAGTATTGAAATTACTAGGATATTTGTTAATTACATTGACTTGGAGGAATTAGTTTCAACTTTAGTTGTTATTGTAAGTTCCTTTGAATTATAGACTAGGTGATAGTTAAAGTCAGTATTGTACTATCTCAGTGTTCACAAATCTTATTTATGACAATTTAGATTGGTAGGCTCTTAAAATTATGTTTTTAAAATGCTTTTGCAAACTTACTTTTTTAAACTTAGTACACATTTTAATTTCTACATGATATGTTAGCATGCATTGCTTCAAGTAAAATGTTCTTTTAAATGTGTTTTGTTTTTTTATAAAAACGTAATTGACCAATGAATGTTTTTACCTTTGAAAATGAATATTTCTACATTACTTTAAAACTCAGACAGTGAGGCCCAACTTAAAGTCAAAACTGGTCATGCTTGGTCTCTGGCCAAGCCTGCTGCATCTAGGAACCGTGGTGATGCCATGATCCATGCTCCTGCCACAATAGCTGGATTTGGTTTTTCTTTTTCTTATTTTTTGTTTTGTTTTGTTTTGTTTGGATGGCATAGGGGCAGGAGGTTGGAACAGGGAGGAATGGGAAGAGGATGTTATAGAGATACATTGTACAAAACTCAAATTAGTAGTAAAAATACTATAAAAATAAATAAAGCAATAAATAAAATTTTACATAGTATTTTAATTGCATGATGAAAGGTATACTTTACTGACTGTATGACTTTGCTTTATTTGAATCAATTATAGGAAATACAACTGTAGTTAATAATTTATAAGATGGTATTTCATTTTGGAACTTACTGAAATATTTAAAAATTTCATTTTTATTTCGATAATCTATTTCACTACCAGAGTTTTTAAAATATGTTAATTGTAGATCTGTAGAGCTTTCACAAATTATTTTGTGAACTTTTAATACAATAGTTTTGAGAAGGCAGACAGTAGATAATATGGACTGACTGTGCATTAAGTAATAAGCGAAAACTTACTTGTGAGACCTTTTTATTCCTGAATTCTTTATACTTTGGTTTTAATATTATGTTTCATAAAAATACAATTGTATGTTCTCATAGTACTTAATCATGACTATGTTTATTAGTAAGTGTTAGTGAAAAAATAATTTCAATCAATTAAAATAAATAAAATACATCTCTATATTAATTTCATTTTATAATTTTCCAAATTCAGTTTATTTAAAAAAGTTTTTAAAAGATTAAATTGGGAAGGGAAGTTGGTTTTAGATAATTAAGAATAGTTATGAAAAGATTAATATATAGTGTATTTCAAAATTTAGATCAGATTAAAAAATACACGTGAACTATGTAGGAAAAGTGATTCCGAGTTATATAATTTTTAAATCATATTCTCTTTTCTTTCCTTGTCTGTGATTTTTGCATGTATTTAAAAGATCATAAGTATATTTAAAATTTGAAAAAGTAGGTAATAGAATACGTCATAGAGTGCAGCAATCACAATGTGAAATCTAAAATGTTTTTTCAGAAATCTTTGGCCTCACCTTTAAATATACTTTGTGAATATTTTCTGTAACTTAGGATAAGTTTTCTTAATGTATTCGGGAACAAATTTTTAGTAGTAAGAATTAATAGGGAGCAAAAGAAAAAATTGTAGTTAACAGTAAAGCAATGGGCAATTCTCCCCTGAATGATCAAGAAACAATTGTAAAAGCATTCAGCATGGTTTGAATATTGTCTTACCAGGTAATGGTCTATTCTACATACAAAACAAGCAAAAAACAAATGTAAATGGATGTTATCTTTTTTATTAAATGGTATATAAGTAAATAAGTAAATATAAAGTTTTATAAATACAAAATTGCTTTAGAAAAATTCACTACCTTCAATTGAGGTATATGTTTTTGATTGAAATATACATTATTGAATACTTATCATTAATTTCCCTTTGATCATCCTGCATAATACCTGACTATACTACCTTCTGTTAGTTTGATTAAAAGTAAATTGCTATGCTCTGGTCTGAAAATAAGTTGGTAATTTCTTTATAAATGATATACACATACAGCATTTATATTAAAATGAAATAACTTACACATGTTTATTCATTTTATGAATGAATAAACCATCTTTGAATTATCCAATTTTGTTTGCAGTCCATGTAGATCTTCTGGAATATTAGAGTAACAAATGTTTGCAAAATTTATATCTGTCTGGCAAACATGAATTATCATTAAGTGACTCTGGGGCCAACATTTCTTTTTTGACTTGTCATCATAATTTAAGTTTGCAAGAGATTCAAAAACTTAATGTCTCATTTGCAAATTTTAATTTGCTGCTGAACAAAATTACATTCATTGTTTTCACTTTTAAGAAAGATTATGTAATGTCTCTAGTATTTTCTCTGGTTAAAATCAAAGGCATACATCTCTCTTAGGGAATACATCTTACTACAAGTCTTTAATCAAAATATCTTGGTAATAACAAAGTTATTGAATTTTTGTACAATTTAAATAAAAAATAATTGTCACATGCTCAGAAATGTGAAACTACAGTCATCATGCTTCCCTGTACAAATTCCCATTTGTAGTGGAATCTATTTACTATTATGAACATTACATTAATGCATATTATCTTCCTGGAGATTACTAATTTTTCCCAGGATGGTATGTAAGATAACATTGATGAATGTATTTGAAAACATGAATAATCAGAACCAGTTGCATTTTTGAAGTTGTTAGGATGTTGTTTATATCTAATTATGAATTGATTATATTATGATTTTGATATAAATTTTTAGAAAAGCTCTAATTATTTTTAAAATTATATTTTTGCGTGTACCTCTCATATGTGGTTAATGGCAAAATTAAGACATTGTTATATCTCATTGGAGAAAATGAAAAAATCAACAAAAGAACATGAAAGGAGTTGTGGAAATAAAATCAAAATAAGATTGTAACATGTTGCAAAAAGCAGAAGACTGCAGTGTGAAGAAGGAGAAAAATCAGAGCTATAATCAGAGGTTAACAACAAGAACAGAACCCAAATTAAGTAAGAATTAAAAATATGTTTGTCGTTTTTTGTTCATGAACCAGATATTCCCTTTGCCACAAATCTTTGAGTAGTTCATAGATGGTGAACATTAGTCATAAAGACATTACCAAAAATGAAGCTACAAAGTTATTTCATCTGAACAATATACAGGTATGAAAATTAAATGTTTTAATATATGTCTCCATTTAAAGAAATTCTATAAATAAACCATATGTAATATTTATTGAGTAAATATGGCTCTCTTTTATATGCATATTTAGTCACACATAAGATAAAGGCTAACAATATAAACACATAAATACTTTATCTACAGGACTGATTTATTAAAAAAGAAAGAATTTTGTGTACTCAGATTCATTTGTATATAATACAATTAATAAGTATGTTTGCTTTCATGGAATAATGGGAAAGAAAAGGATGATGAGAACAATTTAGAAAGATCCAGTCCCTGATTTAATATTTAGTAAACTAAACAAACCAAATAGATTCTAACATTTTTGTTTTACTAAATCAATAAACTGATGATTCACTGAATATTTTTGGATATTTATCTGTTAGATTATGAAAATGTTTGCTCTTTGAAGTTTGTAAATTCATAAAATGTGTAGATGACAAGAAGAATCATGGATCCTAATTTTTAACTGTTTACTATATTTCAATTAATTCAAACATTATTGTATAATTGACTTTATTTAGAATTTTGATAGGGATATTTAACAACTGATGAATAAATTATATAAAGATATTTATACTTTATGCCACTTTATAATGCAAAATATATACCATGTGAAGTATATATTTTCCGAGTAGCTACATACCTTTTTACATGCCTATTCTCCACAGTATGATCTATTTTGTATTCTTAATCACACAACATTTAGAACATCATTAAAAACACCTATATAAAACATACCATAAAATTGATAGCAGATACTACTATTTGTAGGTTTCCAAATGCTGTAAGGAAGAAAAAGATTGGATATGAGCAAACACTCCTATCTGGATCATTGTACAGAAGACATAATGCAGACACCATTACAGTGTCTACTCATCTTCTAATCAAAGAGATTGTTGTGTGTATTTGAATTTTAATATGATACATTTGAATTCTAAAATGTCCAAGTTCTTTTTGTTTACTCATGTACTTTTCATCTTGCATTCTAGTAATATTTATAATACAAATGAAATCTAAAATTAATTTGTATTATTAAGCTCTGTAAAAGCAGATTGTATCTCAGAAAAGTCTTCATTTAAATACATATATAACATAGCACAACAAAGAGTAAGACTTCTCAATGTCTTCTTTTGTTGTTTTATAATGTGATGAAAAACAATCCTATTTCTTTTATTTTGTACCTGTCTAATTTATTGTTTTAATTGTACAAATTACAAGTATGCTTTGTAGCCTGAAGTGTTTTAAATGCTTCATATTTATAATCGGAACAGATACAAGACACATGGCTTTTAAATTTTTTATTATATTTTAAATATATTTATTTGTAGAGGGTGTATAACCATCCCATATTGTGTATGTGGTGATCATATATATGTATTTATATGGAATATATATACTATTATGCATACACATATACCACACATATTATGTATTTATACATTATATATTATATATAATAAAATCATAACATGTGAATACATATATATGTATATGTAAATATATATGTGTGTATATATATTTATATAAATATATATATACATATATTTTAATGTTTAGTGTTTCTTGTATGTACATGTGTTTAAGGCTAACTACTTGGGATTAGATAACCTCTCTGGGTACTCATTTGTGGGAAAAACTATAACTTTCTTAAACCACCATATTGACTCTTTGGTTCCATTTTTTAAAAATTTTTGTTTTTATCATATTGCTATGTCACTTTTTGAAGCAAGTAACAAGTGATTTTCAGAGTTCCTAGAGAGAGAAAAAAAATCCGTGTGAGTCAAATATTGTCTTTCAAGGATACATGAAAGTTTAATAAACTATTATATAAAAGTATTTGAAAATTGACATTTTCATTAATTATTCTGGTAAGTATAAGACATTCACTTTTTAAATGTAATTAAGAGCAGAACTTGGATGTTGATATTTTAGCATGGAGTAAGTTAAGAAGAAATTTACGTACATGGTGGTGTATATCTTGGGTGATTAATATAATAAGAAATCCAAGAAGTAAATCCCCAATAAAATGCACAGCCCTAAAACAAAATAAAAGTTATAAAAGTTATAGAATTAATATAATATACAATACATTATTTTAAAATACCCATGCCCACTGTCACATTTTAAAGTGACTTTCCTTGGCTTAGCTTTTAAAACTTTCATACCTGTATAAAGTTCATCTGATTACTGTAACCCCTCATCCTCTTATTCTCTCTCCCACAATTTTACCCACTATTTTGATTACAAGTTCCATTTTCTTCACATATCTATGTCTGCTATTTCTTTTTTAGGTTCTTCTTGAAGACTTCCTGAGTAAATCATGATCATCCTTGTGATCATGATAGGCTCATCAGTGGGCACAAAGCCGAAGAAAATGACTGCCTTTCCCCAGAGTCAATCAACATCCAAAGGAATTCATGCCTGATACTATAAACTTGATCAAAAATCAAGGCCTAAGAAGGTTTTTGGCCCCTGAGGTAAATTTATTTCAGTTGTTTAGCTAAATTGTCATGGTGCAAAGCTGCCTTCTAAACGTTTATGCTTCTACCCAGACAAATGCTACTCAGACCCTTACTCAGAGCAATTTGTCTTAAGTGCTGGAGAATGCAAAGGCATGGGTAGCTTTTCAGAGATAAGAAAATAAGTAACGTTTTAGTGCTCATCTCTGAACATGACATTTTTACCATCCCCTCTAAATCTCAGGGAATATTACTGAATTGAGGACGTTAAGAATTTTAAGAACTGGAAGGTAGAAAGTCTGTATAATGTTGCTTTTTATTCAGTATACGGACAATGCAAGGATATCTTTAGAGATCTTGAATTGCCTTAATGGCCTTAAACAATACTTGGTCTATCTTCAGTCCACCACAGATTAAGGAGGAGCTCAAAGGACCCTCTCTCTCCCACTAAACTACTGGCTATTGCATCATTTTTGTATCAACTGTCTAATGTGAATATATTGAATGTTTCTTCCCAAAATAAGGCAAAATCTTAAAGCTGCTTTTGGTAAGAAAACGCATAACTTAATTCTATGGTTTTTTTTTTATTGTAATGGGTATTTGAGACAAAGGTCATATGTAGATTTTTATATTTATAATTATCTATCAGGATATTAATAATCTAAGGATCTATAGCAAATAAATACTAAGAAAAATCATACACATAATCATTAGCACTAACATATGTTGACTGATTATAAAAGAAATAGACTTAGTAATAGCAGCTAAAACACACAACTTGGGCTGTTACAAATTGGCAGTTCAAAATGGAGGCTGCCTAGGTATTATATAATTCACCATATTATTAAAATATTTAAAAGTTTGTAAATATTTGCACAAAAGGAGAACTTTTGATAAGAGCATATCATTTTAATAAAAACATTTTAATAGAAAAGTAAGTTAAATTTGAATTTGAATTAAACACTTGTAGTGTTTCCTAATGTATGTTCTCAATGCAGTATTTGAAAACTTTACTATTTTCTTGGTAGCTTCTTTGCCTTTGAGTTTTCACCTTTTTTTCTTATCTCAGATTCTAATATCACATTGGCAACTGTAATAACTACACATTACTCTGTGAATTTATTTTCAAATGGATTTAAGGATTCTTATTCAGTGGTCAAAATGAAGAGCTTTTCATGCATGTTGTACTCTATCTCCTATGCTCTTCGAGAGTCTTTCCATGCAGATTAACTAAAATTAAGGATCAGATAAAACCCACAGAAAAGGCCTGACATATGCTAACAGAACAAAGAAAGGAAAATCTAGTTTTAAGGAAAATGTGATTATTGTACAGATGGTAGCCCTGTTTTTGTTGTTATCATTGGTATGTTTTTAACTTGACAAAAGCTAGAGTTATCTGAGTAGAGGAACCAAAATTAAGAAAATGCCTCTATAAGATTTGAATGTAGGCAAACTTATATGACACTTCCTTAATTAGTGACTAATGTGGGGGAGATCAGTCCATTATAGGTGGTTGTCCTGAGACGCATAAGAAAGAAGGATGAACAAGCCAGGAAGAGCAAGCTGTAGGCAGCACTCCTCCATGGCTTCTGTTGCTCCAGTTCCTGCCTCCAGGGTCCTGCCCTGGTTTCCTTTGGTGATGGACTTGTAATTCTTTAAGAAGGCTAAATAAACCCTTGGCTCCCCAACTTGCTTTTGATCATACTTTTATTTTTCACAGCACAATGGTGGAATGATGCAATATATAATTTTCCCAATAGAAACCAAAAGCCAAAATGTACTTCAATCCTCACCTTTATCAAGTTTTTCAAAGGACTGTGTCCTGCAGAAACTTTGTGAACAAATAAAGTTTCAAGGAGGTATCGGATGTAGTGGATGCAATGGCAGAAGCAAGCCAAGCTGGAAATGAACAAATAAATAAACAACTAAATCCCTTTCTAGAAGCCTCCTTGCCATATTATGAGACTTGCCATACTATTAAAAAATAATTTTTAAAGTTCTTGCAAGTATGAATTATACGCTGAGGATATGCCTTACCACATGCACTCCCCTATCTTTCCCTGCCCTTCTCTGCCACAGTAAATCCTTGTGCCCTGTAATACTGCAGTATTACTTCTGCTGCAATATTAATACTGCAGTATATTGCAATACACACACACACACACACACACACATATATACAGATATATAAATAGATCCATAATTTTATAAATTTTCACAAATTTTTAGTAAATACTTAATTTGTAAAGAATATCACAGTGTCTCATTTAACAAGAAATCTTATTTAATGATATTTAACCACAGATGGTTAATTTTTTTCTAAACAATTTCCAATTTATTTAATAACTAAAGTGACTAATACAAATGTATCAAACTTCATGTCTGATGATACTAGAAATAATTCGTAATATTACCCATGAATTTTTGCATGCATTTGCCCTAGCCGGGAGGAGGCATAAATATAATAATTAACAATGTATTCATAAGAAATTGCCTGGAGATTGAAGCAGATAATGAACAAGTTTAAAAATAACCAATGCCTGTGTTGAGTGCAGTTGACATTTTGCAATATTCAAAATTACTTTTTAATTGTCTGGTTGTCCTTTAGCAAGTACTGTAAGATTGAGAAGGTTTGAATTTCATTTTCTCTGCTGTCATAATGTAGCCTTCATTTTATTGGTTTTGACTACCTAACACATTGCCACATTTGTCTCTTTGTATGCTTGCTTACCTTTTAGTTTAAGACCACCTCTTGCCATTTTATTTTGGCTTCTATTTTGAAAGTAAATATCAAATGTATATTTTAGGGTGGTCAATTTTCTGGAGAGACTTTAAAATTCTAAAGTTTCTCCTAACATATCTAAGTATTTTATTGTAAGTAAAAGGTAAAAGATTTAAAAATTGATTGTTCTTAAACATCTTAAGAATAAAGACAGCTAAGAGATAATATTCTTGAAGAAACTGAGTGGAAATTTTAACATATTATTTATTCTACTTAATACAAGACATTTAGTTTATTTATCAGAACAAGGGCTTATTTTAATTAAGTAAATGTACTGGAAGTAACAGTGACAAGAGTGAAAATTAAACATTAAATACTCACCACATATTACTAAGCTTAGGTTAGTATAGGCAAAATTTCCTCTTATTTGATGGGCCTTCACTCTAATTAGAGGGCTCTTAGTCTCCCCCAAATTGTAAGTGCCGCTACTACACCCTTGAGTATATTTTGCCAAGCTGTTCATGTAAGTGGTTTGTAAGTTTTACAACTGAATATGAATATTGATTGTTCTTCTCCCCGGACAGCTTGCATTCTTCTTTGCATTACTATGATAACCAGTTTTCAGGTAGGAGTTTTCCAGAACATTTCCAACTTGAATCCTCCAAGTCATATGTCCAAACTGTATGGTAGATTTGGCAGTAGAACCTTGTTTTAAAGTACTTTGAGGCATTCAAGGACAATCACAAAATTTCACAGTTTCTTTCCTCCTTTGAGAAACAACTTAACGTATGCATGTTCTTCTTAATCTTAAATGATGACATTTTGAGATCAGATGCCTTTGAAACATACCAAATAAGCATCCCTGCTTAGTGCTTTCATCTCAAAAGTAGTCTTGTGTAACTACAATGAAATTATTTGTTGTAAACTTAACATATTTGCTGCTTTGGAAAATATGTGGTACAGATGTATTTGTTACCAAGATATCATCAAACATGCTGCTTGTGTTTAAGAATAGTAATCACTGTCAGTCAGTTTGCTTGAGACTAAAAATGTTCCTCCTCCAAGCTGTGCTGTATATTCAATATATCCTAGAATTCACTCTGAAAATACAAGTTTCATTACTTTATCATTCCCAGGTCCCCAACCTGCTCCCTGAATTAATTAGCCATTCTATTTAAATTAAGAAAAATGAAGAAGTTAATATTTCAAAGCTTAATGGACAAGCCTATCACTACTGAAAATCAATTTTCTGTTGTCCCTTTGTGAATGGCTACATTAGCCATTCTTCTGCTCCTATATTGTATTAAATTGCTTTGCATCACAGATCACTTACATGTGAACAGTCCTCCAGTTGGCTAGCTGAAATCTAACTCATATAATTACCCAAGGTGAAATAAATATGCATGTAATTGGTTCATCTATTAAGTCATTCAAATGATTTCAATGAGGATTTCTTATAAGCGATGCCATGTCAACAGCTTACTGCATCTATTGTGGAAGTTAAATTCAATTGAGGAGAGAATGTATTCAAATGATCATACTAATATAGTTTAAACATAATAAATTGTTTAAAAGCAAATCAAACTAATAAGATTTATGGAAGTAATTGGAATGGCGACTCTGACAAATAGTGGCATCATGCTTGAAATCTAGATAATTGAGAAGAGAGGAAATGAGAATTTGGAATGTCATAATTGAACAAGCAGTGTAAAGAAGTACAGTGGGAATCAGGACAAGAAGTCCTCAGCATGACTGCAGCTCAGCATCTATGTCAGAATAAAGACCAAGGGTCAAATGTGTTATATTTACTATGGTATCCACACAACCTAAATGTACTTCTTGATTAATTCACCTGGGATATTTTTCATTCATAAAATTTGGATTTTGTTTGTTTTTTTGTTTTAACACATTTCTGATGTGGCAATTTAATAATGACATCCCTTATCTTTAATGTGTATGCCTTCTGAGAGGCAGGAAGACAGAAGTGGAGGGAGAATGAAGAAATGACTTGTTTTCACACTGGCCTAAGAATCACAGTTACATAGCATGTTTTGATAAATGCTATACTTAGTACAAAAATCAATCACATTCAACTGCTACTTAATTTGGGGATTTAACTTATTAAAATTATCCAGTAAAGCATTTTTTTTCATAGTTAGATCCTTCTTTTCTCCCTGTATTACATTGCTAATTGTTTAAGACATTCTTAAATTTATACTTTTAAGTATAATTTCATGTTTTAGAATTGCTTGACTTGTCTTGTCTGTTGTTTACTATTGCTTACTCCTCCTAATTGAGCAACACTTAAAAATTTGGGGGCTTATAAAAATGCAAACTGATTTGTCTTTTATCATTATCTAAATACATTGTTCTACAATTGAACCTACTTAAGTGGGGTTTCAGCCAATGTTTATGAGGATTGTACTTGCTTGCTAATGAAAGTTATAGATTTAATATACTATGATTTCAGATTATTCAGGTCTATTATTTTTAAACAGACTTAATTCACTTAATTTTTCTTGTAAAAACTCATTTGTGGTAGTCACAGCTGGAGCTTGGGTCTTCTGAATGGAGACACTGGTTTGGGTTTTCACAGATGGTCAATGAATTCATGATAAGACCCAGTGAACAAGGTCTCTTTCTGGAGGCCAGGGGCCAAGTAGCTGTACTTCTTGGAGATGGTATCAAAGGTGGCATTTGCAAAGTTGCTCTTGGAGGCACTGCAACCCCTGGCTGATGTGTAGCAGAAATCAATCAGGAGCAGTTTTTTGGGCATAGGAACAGAGACAAAGCCAGTACCTCTATGGGCAGGGATGAGCTCAGACACAGTGGCTCATCACCTTGCATGGAATAGCTTAGGATTTCCAAATCTTGTTCTCCTAGTATCCAAGTAGCTTCTCTGCACAGGGACAATGGAAAGCTAGGCCAAGATAGTGGTCCCTCAGAAGGCAGTGGCTACCTCCTTGGAGCATTACACCAAGACCAACATGAACACTGTAGTCCCTAATAAGAGGTAAAAGCCTTGAACGTAGTCAGCTGGCCAATCTGAGTCTGCTTCTGCATTGACATGATCTTTAGAGTCTCATCTTTTATGGATGTTTCCAGGAAAAAAATGTTAATAATCTCTGATTCCTTAATGGGCAGGGAGAATAGATAGATCTCCTTCAGGAACTTGATCTCCATGTCCTTGACCAAGTGTCCCAGCTTGGTGACAGGAACTCCATGTGTTACTTCCAAAGCTCCTCAGGCTTGACTTTGGCCCCTATGACAGCTATAGAATCTTCCAAGGAAGGCACAGAGGCCTCATAAGGCTGGGCCCTCTGCTCCTACAGGCCCTCCTGCTGCACCAGTTTCATCTAAAATTGGATGTTTTTCCAAAAGATTGTTTTGCATTTTGAGACATGGACTTTCTATGCAGCCCTGGCTGTTCTGGTATTCAATACACACACACACACACACACACACACACACACACACACACACACACACACAAAACAAACAAACAAACAAAACAAAAAACAAAAAGAAAAAAAAAAAACCACCAGGGTATCCTCAAATTCATTGAGATCGCCCTGCCTCTGCCTCCCACTGAGTGCTTGTATTAAAGGTGTGCTGATGTGTTTCATCATGCTAGGCCCTTCAACACTATTAAATAAAATCTATATGACTTTGTTATAATTATAATATGAACCTTGAATTTTTATATTCTTTCTGTGCTATGCTTGTTTGGCATTCTTTCTGCTAGGGGGAGCTCTGACTCAGCCATGCATGAGATCAGAAAGTGAATAGCTGATCCCTTACACTGTACTGAATGCTAAAGATCCACTGGTCCAAATACTAGAATTACTTTAACATCTGATAACTTTGTCTGACAATAAAATTATGGAGAAATAATCCCACTAAAATTAGGGGTCCATTTGTCAGCCGGGAGTCCCACATGTGTCACTTACTGTACCACAGGATGTCGAGACCTAGAGCTTTCTTTCACATCATATATGTATGAACTCCTCAAGTAAAAAAGAAGGTATATTAGCAGAGGTCCTGAATATTCAGCCAAAAAGACCTGAAAATAGGAAGATTCAGATAAAAAAAATGTTTTATAAATATTTTAGGAATTACCTACATTCATAAGCATTCATTAAAATACATGAGCTGGTGAAATATATTAATGGATGCAGAATATATATATATATTGAGAGAGAGAAAGAGAGAGAGAGAGAGAGAGAGAGAGAGAGAGAGTCTCTCAGTGTAGACCTGTCTGTCCTGGAACTCTCTGTGTAGACCAGATTGGTCTTGAATGTAAAGATCTGCCTGCCATTGCCTCCCAAGTGCTGGGATTGTAGGTGTGGACCACCACTGACTGGCTGTAAATACTGACGTTTACAAACCAAATTAGATATTGCTACAAATAAATCTTGCTCAGAAAAAGCCACTTAGAGTTAAGGAGAATGAATAATGTAGAGATAATTTTTAAAATAATTTTAAACAACTAGTTTATTGTAATGGATTTGCAAATAAAAGCAGGCACAGTAATATGGCTACTCGTGCAAACATTTGCGGAGAAACAAACTCTATAAATCTTAATGAACTTCTATAACATTATAATGGTCATTTTGAAGCAATAAGTTTCATTTAAGGTTTCACAGTTTCACAACTCATTTTGTATTTATCCACCACTAAAAAAAAAATTGTGACATATTTGAAACTAGAAAAACCATTAGCTTTATATCTTCTGATTTTGAACTGAGTACCATGCTTTAAGAGAAATGGTGCAAAATCATTTTATCTGATTGAGAAATATTTTTTAATAACATGATGATGTCATACTTTTCTTGCATTTTTAAAGTGTATTTATGAGTGTATTTGTAAGTATGTGCACTTGTATGGAAGTGCTTTCAAAGCCCAGAAGCATCAGACCTACTGGATCCGGAGTTACAGATGGTTGGGAGCCACCTGATGTAGGTGTTGGGATGTGAAGTCTGTTCTTCTAGAATAGTAGCACATGCTTGTATTAGTTACTTTTCCATTATAAGATGTCATGACCAAAAGCATCTATAGAAAAAAGAGTCTATTCTTGATGATAGTTCCAGAGGGCTAGAGTTCAAACATTGAGGTGACATAACAACTGGCAGAAATGGCAGGAGGTGGAGGGAGTTAAGAGATCATGTCCCAGTTGCACACGAGAGAGGGAGAGAGAGGTGAGGGGAATAGAAAGTAGGCAAAATTATAACCCTAAGTGATATACTTCTTCCACAAAGACGGCATTTAAAGGTTTCACAACCTTCTCAAACAGCATCACTGACTGGGAGCTGGATGTTTCTCAAACCATAGCAACTCTTTTTTGTTTTGTTTTTATCAACTATTATCCTTTTTATTTATTTATTTTTCTTCTTTCATATAATACATTATCAGCACCCCTCCTACCCTCCCTCCATTCTTCCCAGCTCCCCACATCTTCCTTCTCCTCCTATTTTATACTCTCCCCATCCTTCCCCCTCCTCCCTTTCCCCTTTTCCCAATAGAAGACAGCAGTTCTCCCAGCATTACTGCTCAAACAGGGCACAAAGTGGGACAAGGTCTGGAACAAAGGACAATGTATCTCACCTAGAGGAAATGTGTCCCAAGGGCAAGCAAACAGAGAACCCCGCCATATACCCACTCTAGCCTGTAGGTTCTCTGCAAGAACACCAAGCCAGAATACCACATGATATATCTAGGAGACCCTGCAGGATAGTTGTTTGCTGCTTCAGGCTCTGAGGAACCCCAAGAGTGCTGGTCTGTTGCCTCTGTGGGGCTTGTTCTTTGAAGAATCTTTTAAAATGTATTTTAACTTTTGCTCCATCCATTCCATATTCTATATGAACTGTCCCACTACCTGAAAAGAACATCAATGAAATCATCTATTTTTCATTTTTTTTGCCTAATATTTCTTTCATAAACTCAATTAATTGCCCATCATTAAAAGTAAAAGGATAAACCTTGTCTATTTGAAATATTATACCTTGTGATACTTATCTTTAAGTGTCAACTAGGCATAATCTGCAATTACTTGAGAAAAGAGTCTTAATAAGAACTTTTTTAAATGTTATATTATTCTTTGGGCATACCTGTAGAGGATTGTCTTATTTAAATTAATTGAGGTATAAAGGTCCAGCCCACTATCTACAATACAGACTCTGAGTAGGGAGAATCATGAGTTTCAGGCCTACCTAGGATACATAATAAAACTAAGTACCTATGTGCACATATACTTACATAGGTGTTTAATTACATATTATATATAAACATATGTATAGGTTTATATAATAGAATCCATATTATAATTATATACTTACATATACTTTTTTATTACTTTGTTAATAATTCTGACTATTAGCAATGTATATATCATGAGTCAAGAAAGGCTAGTGATAATAAAAAAATGTAAAACATGGTCATTTTATTGTATAAATTGTATTGTATAGTATATATATTGTATATTAAAAATATATATTTGTATAATATGTATATATTTGTATATATTGTATATATACTACATTGTACATATTGTATATATATATTGTATATAATTCCATATAATTAGTTATAATTAATTCCTCATGATTTGCCTCATTACTGAAATGCAAAGAGATTATTAGGCTGAACATGCTACCTCACATCTGTAACCCAGCATTTGAGAGCATGGAGCAGTAGAATTACCACAAATTTGAAGTCAAATGGGGTACAATATGAGAACCTATTTTAGCAAGAAAGGAAGAGAGAGAGAGTGCAAGCAAGAAAAGAGAAAGACACAGTGAGACTATTAACCAATACCTTTATCCCATAAGTTTCATTTAATATTTCTGATCAGATGGCTATTTGTTTTATATGAAAAATGTTTAAAATATTTATTTCATTGCCATCTGATATAACCAAGTCAAATTATAGCAAATTCAGTATGATATATCCAATATGAAAAATTTTCTGAATAATAGAGAAATTTGATGATAAGCCATTATAATTTAAATTAATAAAACTTTATCAGATATTACATATAAAGTTCTTCAGACTTAGAGGAAATTAAACTATGTTTTACTCTCTGTCATATTTTAAATAAAAATCAGGATGGTATGCTCACAGACATGAAAACAATTTAGAAGTCAACGTTTTATCACAATATTGTGCACACTGAAACATAGCAGTTCAAATGGGAACTAAACTTGAGTTATAAATCTTGAATACAAAAGAAAAAAAGACACTAGCTTTTAAACAATGTCTCTTTCAAAACATTCATTTGTGGGAAAATAAAATAGAAGATAAAAGATACTTTATTAGACTGAAAAGTTATCAAAAAGAGTTTTATGATAAAAAGCAAAGACTACATAGATATATTACTGTGGTAGCTTTCAAAATGGAATTTGTGTTCCGATAAAAACTAAAATAGAGCCCTGACAGATACATATTCATGCATAAGCCGAGAAGGAAAAAGGACACACAGAGTCTAGAAACTCCACTATAAACAGCAAGGACTTGGTTTAATTTTGAATTAACAATTTACTCTTAAGTTTGAATTTATTAAATTATACTTTGTTAATATGATTTTTCTTCAATTTCCTCCAATTACATTTTGTAACATTTTTTTGGAATTATGAAGTCCTTTAAGAAGACTGGGGGTAGGGGAGTCTTTGTGAGCCTTTATAATTTCTGTAAAATGTTCATCTTGGCAAAATGTTTTTCTTTGGTATCTATAGAATATTTATTCTAGGGTATCAAGGTACCAAAGCATGTATAGCCATGTTCTCTAGTAGTATCTGCACATAAAGTGCATATATTCTGTACATTTTAAATAATATCTGGGTTATTTATGCTGAATGATGCATCGTACATGTCATGGGAATCCTTATTTCATATATTCTTTAGGAAACAAGAAAAAAAATCAGATTTCTATGTGTTCAGTGTGAATACAGCCATGGTAGGTCTTACTATACAGAATAAGACTTGGGTTTGTTTGAATGTGTAGATTGAGTGCCAGTAGGTATGCAAGACTACTTAAATTACCATGAAGAGGCAAAAATAATGTTTCAGTAAGAACAAAAACTAATACTGTAGTCATAAATTGGGCAGTTTTCTATACTTAAACTTTCCTCAGTGAGTTTATGGTTTCTTGAAAATTGTGCTTAGTGTTATTATTATGGTGTTAGTGTGCTTTATTATTTTATATTTATACTTTACTGAAAAGAAATTAAATACCATATTTGAATATTATTGAAAAGCAACAATTATAAAAAAACAGTGATTTTTTAAATAGCAACTACTAAACAAAGAAGAGCTGTGGATTAAATTGTGTTATCCCAAGAGTACATCACGTTCCATTACTGAATAGCAGTGATGATGGTATCATGTCAGACAAAGAATATTTTACTTTGCTCTAGTAGATATCCTATATGAATAATATATTGTATGTCAATCTGTCATAGGCATAAAGTAATTTAAACAAATCATAATAATGAGTTAAAAGTGAAAAATTATTCAAAGCACTGTTTTAAGAAATGTTCAGGAATTAAAAGCTATTTAATCATTGCAAACATAGATTAATTTGTTGTTTTTATTGTTTGTAAAAAAGGTACTCTAGAGAAGTTATTGATCCTGGCTATGGAAGACTTTTTAGGAACATAGAAAAATAACAGCAGCACATTTCCTTCCTTCCTTTCTTTCTTTCTTTCTTTCTTTCTTTCTTTCTTTCTTTCTTTCTTTCTTTCTTTTTATCTCTTCCTTCCTTCCTTTCTTTTTTCTTTATTTCTTTCTATTTTTTGTCAACTTGTTTAGGAAAGGAAAATTTAAAAACCATAAATGCTTTCTGTTAAGGATAAAGGTAGACTTTGGAAAATGTCTATATGGAGAATAAATATCAATCTGAAATTACTTTAGTCACAAATTTCAACAAGATTTCTCAAGGTCATTAGTGACATTATGTATCTGGAATAGAATAATTGTCATAAAATTAATTTCATCTTGACTTCCAGAAATTATTAATATTTTTAACAGAAGGCCAGAGACCACAACAGTTACGAGAACTCCAGGTAGGCCTCCAACCTGTGGACCTCTTCAACTCCTTGGGTACACCATCACGCTGTCCCCCATTCCCTCTCCCCTCCATGTCACCCTATTCTAGCCCCCAACTAGACTGGACACCACTTACTGGAGAAGAGGCCATGATGGCAGCCAAAAATCCAGGCCTCTAATCAGGTGAAGACCTCCTGTCCAACTACAGTCCACACAGACCAGAAGACAAGAGAGGAGACAAATCAAGGAACAAAACACACTAACAATAAAGAGAATCTCAGAAATCAGGATCTAGACCTATAATCATTCTAAATGCAGATGCCTAGACACCAGGATAAGTACTCAATTCTTGTTCTTGATGTAGATGTATATGTGGATGTGATTCACCAGATATAGACATTGATTCGGGGCAGAGGCCAGTTTATCCTTTTGTCTAATTAAATCATTGGTTCTAACTCAAAACTCTGGAGCCTTAGAGCATTTTGTCCTCTTTTACAATCTAATTCTAATTCTTGAACTGGAAAGCTTCAGCCTTCGTACAATCAAGAACATTTAACCTGCTAGCCTGACCTAGAAGGCGCTATCCACCTTAGCCTTCCAAGGCCTACTACTGACTGAGCCACTCTGACAAGCTTTTTCTGAACTCTGACTCTTCTGGTTCAACTGATTCTTCAGCCTATGCTTCTTCTGCTGAGCTCTGCTATGTTTCTGCTTCTCTACCTGAGCGTTCACTGTGCCCTCCTGCCTCTGCAACTGACTCTTCTGTAACTAACTCTGTAACTGTCTCTTCAACTTACTCTGTTACCTGCTCTTCAACTGACACTTCATCCTGCTTCTAAAAAGCCTTTGCTCTAACTGACTCTTCTTACTTACTTCTATGAAACTCTCCTTAACTGAGCTGAAAGCCTGCTTTTTCTAGTGAGAGTTGGGCATGTCTTTACTCTGCTAATTCTTCCTCTGGTTAGTCACTTTGTCTATCATTCTGAGTCATCTCAAGACATCACTGACACCTTCTGAGTTCTGCTTGCTGTGTTTGCTTCCACTGTCTTTTATAGGGATTCAAGGCATGGACAACCACTGTCTTCTGAATACTGGATTACAGGTGTGTCTACACTCCATCTAGACCACATAAGCCTGTGAATATAACCCCTTGAATATAGATCTTAGCATTCACACAGGGCTTTTACTCTACAATCAACAAACAACCAAGGGTAATATGTTATCACCAGAACTAAGCTATCCTATCACAGGAAGCAATGAATATTCCAACACAGGTGAAGCACAAGAAAAAGACCTTAAAACCAACTTTATGAACATTGTAGAGGTCTTTAAAGAAGAAGTGAATAAATCCCCTAACAAAATCAAGAAAAATTGCAAGAAATCAATAAACCTGATAAAGAAGGCAAGAAAAAAAAATAGTTGAAGAAAGTGAATAAAACTAAGACCTGAAAATGGAAATAGAAACAATAAAGAAAGCAAAAACAGAGAGAATTCTGAAAATGAAAGTCTAGGTAAGTAAACAGGAAGGCAAGAGGTAAGCATCAGCAACATAATACTGGACATGGAAGAGAAAAGCTCAGGAATTGAAGACACTGTGGAAGAAAGAGGTACATCCATCAAAGAAAATGTTACATCTAAAAACTTCCTGAATCAAAATTTCCAGGAAATCTGGAACACTATGAAAAGACCAAACATCAAGAATAATAGGAATAGAGGAAGGAGAAGAAGCCCACTTCACGGGCCCAGAAAATATTTTCAATAAAACCATAGAAGAAAATCTTTCTAACCTAAGGAAGGAGGTGCCCATAAAGATACAAGGACCATACAGAATACCAAATAAATTGGACCTGAAAAGAAAGTCTTCTCACTACATAATAATCAAAACACTAAACATACAGCACAAAGAATGAATAATAAGACTGCAAGAGAAAAGACAAGTGACATCCAAAGACAGGCCTATTAGAATCATACCTGACTTCCTAATGGAAATTATAAAAGCTAGAAGGGCCTGAGAAGATGTCCTATAGACTCTAAGAAACTAGAGTTGCCAGCCCAGACTATGATAACCAGCAAAAGTTTCAATTACCTTAGATGGAGAAAACAAGATAGTCCATAATAAATTCAAATTTGAACAATATCTATATAAAAATCCAACACTACAGAAGGTGCTAGAAGGAAAACTCCAACTCAAGGAGGTTAACTGTACCCATGAAAACAGGAAATAATTTCACAGCACCAAAACCAAAAGAAGAGAAACACACACACATACAGACACTAACACCACCACCACTACCAACAACAACAATAACAACATCAAAATAACAGGAATTAACAATCATTGGTCATTGATATCTCTCAATTTCAGTGGACTCAATTTCCCAATAATAAAGCAGACACTAACATAAGGATCCATCCTTTTGCTGCATACAAGAACCATACCTCAACCTCAATGATATATATTACCTTAGAGTAAAGGGTTGGGAAATGATTTTCCAAGCAAATGGACCTAACAAGCAAGCTGATGTAGCCATTCTAATATCTGACAAAAAAGATTTCAGAGTAAAATTAATCAAAGGAGACAGGGAAGGATACATGCACACATGCATACATGCACACACAAATGATGAAAATTGCTATTTTTAGGTAACACAGTTTTGTGGTAAGAATATCTTAATATTTTAACAATTTTCAAAATCATTTAGTAAGGAAGAAATATTTTATTTGTTGACCACCAATATATGCTAGTCAAACCATTATTTGATTTTGCTACATCTAATAGTATCTATTGACTACAAAATTCCTTATTGTAGATATACATGTTACTATTTTGTGAATGTATATAAAGGTTATGTGTGCTAAAATGTTTTTATTGTGCAATTTAGTGGATACAAAGTGGTGCTATTGAAATGTGTATTCTAGCATTTAATAAGAGTGGCCCATTTAGTGCAAAAGAATGTGTGAACGATAGGCTGATTAAGTGCCCAGCCTATTTACAGGGCTCTTTTTGTCACTCAGATGACTTTCCTCTAAAATAATGTATAATTTTCTAGCACAGTTATCAAAGAATTCTGCTTTAGTGCTTCTTCTCTTCATTGCTTATTCCCCTCCTGCAGCTGGAAGTTCCTAATAAACTCATGGCCAATGCCTGCCACCCTGATACAATCCTTGTAAACAAAAATTATCATATGATTGCTCAAAGGATCTTAGATCCTTTGGATCCTTTAGAGCAGATCTACTTATCTGAAATATCTTTAAGTAAATGCACTTAAGCTTTATATGAAAGTATAAAATATATGAAAATATTATGTGTTTTACAAAATGTATGCATCAGTATTTTTACCTTAACTTTCTAATGTTTCATAATAGTTAATATTGTACCTTACGAAGCTAGGTTCAAGTACCAGGAAAACTCTGGCAGTGTCAGCAATGCAGATGGAACTCAAACAATCCTGGTCCACAGGAGTATCCTAAGGCCATCAAAATCCCTCCCCAAAGGAGAAGGCTCAACCCCACTTACAGACCATTCTTTAGCTGGGATATCTTGCTGTTGCTCAGAATCTGGGTGCTCCTGAGGTTTGGCAGGAAGTTCTGGGGTCAAGGCACAATGAGACTCTAGGCAGCTGGGCCCTGTCCCAACTCCAGCACCATCCATCCATCCTGCCACCTTAGCCTCTGTGCCTGTATCCCTCTGGTATTGAATTCTGTGTCTTCCTCCACCCCACAGAGAGGGCACGCTAAGGAGCAGCAGCTTGGCTCCAGTATGGCAGACACTGAGGAGGCCAGACAGCTCTAGTGGTAGTCAGAAGGTTGGTCCATTGTGTGGAGACTTCATCCCCAAAATGACACATCTTTTAGCTGGGACATCTTGCTGACTGTTCTGGATCAGAGTGATCCTGAAGTTTGTCAGCTTGCCCGTGAACAGGACCTTCTCAGTATCCAGGTTGATGAACTACCTCCTACCCTCAGCACCATTTGATCTGCGACCACAGGAGGGTACTATGAGTGCAGCCTCAGCTATGGGAGCAGCAGCTCAATTTCTGTTTGCCAAAGCAGCCAGGGTGGTCCAGCCGTGGCCCCAAGGCCAGTCCTGTTAGGAGACCTTGCCCAGAAGATGAGACTTTTTCTCTAGCTGGGAAATTTTTCAGATCACCTTGGTCCAGGGCAATCCTACAGTTTGTTAGTGTGCAGGTGGCATACTGTCTCTTCAGGCTGTGTGCCTGAGGCTCACCACTAGTAAGGAATGTAGTCTATGTTTTCCCCACCCAATCATGGAGGGTGCCACTACAGCAACAGGAGCAGCTGCTCTGCTCTAGTGGCTGCTGGGGATGCACTCCCATGAGCCACTGGCCCTCAGCCATGCGTTTCTCAGCAGTGCTCCACAATATGGGTGGCAGTGACCACAACCTCCCTGGAGAACCCTGTATCTGATCCTGGTAGGACTTTAGGTCTACATCTCCTGCTGTTCACTTGTCTGCTCTCTGCCGTCTTCCCACTCGCCCCTCATGGACATCTGGACTTCTAGATCTGCTGTCCTTCCGACTACACTCTAAAAATCTTCTAACTTGGTGGGGGTGGCAGTGGCTCCTGACTCCCAGGGGGAACCCCAGTAGCTGACTGTCTAAACTCTAGCTCCATATCTCCACTGTGCATGCTGCTGCTCTCCTTTCTCTCTCTCCTCATAGGCCTTCAGGTCTGCTGTCCTTACCACACTCAACTCTCTAAATCCTTTCTGCTTACCCAGGTGAGGGAGGGCAGTGGCCTCTGCATCCCAGGGGACTCCCTGCAATCTGCTGCTCCCAGGACTCCAACTCCACATGCCATTACAAACCACACTGTATTTAGCTGTCTTCCCTTTTTCTCCTCACGAGCAGTCAGTTGTCCAGGTCTGTTGTCTTTCCAATCACATTTAATTCTAAAAATTTTCTCTGCTGAATTTGGCTACAAAATAGTTTCTCCATGTACATGAAGTGTTGGGACAAAGGCACCCATATTGGTGGGACATTAGGGCAGACAGCCAGAGCAAGATGACTTCACCATCTGTCCGGAGACCATCTTCTGGCAGTCCTGGAACTCACTCTGTAGACCAGGCTGAGCTCAACTTCACAGAGATTCACCTGCCTCTGCCTCCTGCTAATATTAAAAGTGTGCCACCACCACAGAACATACCAGACATAGAAGGACTTTTTAATAACAACAAATAATTCCACTATAGAAGAACTAAACATAGATGGGAAATACTAATTTAAAATTAACCTGGAATGGTAATAAATATGGCAGCATTTTAATTAATAAATATAAACATCAATTTCTGTTTTAGAGAAGGTTATTAATAAGTAGCTGAGCATGGACATTACTCATTTTTAAATATGTATTTGTTTATTTAATGTGCATAGGTGCTTTGTCTACATGTATATTTGTGCAACATGCGCATACAGTTCCTGTGAAGGCTGGAGAGGTCACTGGACTGAGAATTGTGAGAAGTCAGATAGGTGTCGAGAACTGAACCTGGGGCTTATGCAGAGTAGCCAGTCTTAACTGCTGAGACATCTCTCCAGCCCCTATATTTAATAATTTTTAAATTGGTTATTTGAGGAAAGTGCTCAAAATTATCTGAATGACAAAATTTATTTTTAGTACCGAAAAACAAAAATCCTCTCTGAATGAAAAATACTGAAATAAACACAATAAAATATACATAATATTGTAATTCAAAACACAAACACTCATTTTTGAGGAGTATGGATAAAAGATACCTATTGCTAAAAGAAAATGAAGACAGAGAAGGCCTCATTCTCTGTAGATCATTGCAAAAGTTACTTATCACATTAACTTTTTCTTTGTCACTAACTATCCTATGGAGTTTACTCTTGCTGCTGAAACTTCCTATTATTGGACTGCATCAATTGTGAATAGTTCAATATCTTGAAGTGGTTTCAACAATGTCTCCTTAATTTCCTTTGCTTTAGCCTTCCTGTTTCTATATCATTAAATTCATTTGTGGCAAATTTGAGAACTATACTTTTTCTTAAAAAGTGGGGAGGGGGGTTTGCAAAAGACTATACCCATGAGCCCAAAGAAGTCTTACTTCTTCGTTCTTGGGATTTCTGTATTAGAACCTCCTTTATATAGAATATTCTATGTGCTCCTTCCAATTCCAGTTGGAGGAATGTCTTTGAAACATTTAGGTTTAATTTCTGGGGGGAAAAATCTAAAGCAACATCACTCAATAGACAAGGCATAATGCAAACAGATGGACTCCTCATTATAAGTTGAATTAACAGGAAAAAAATTTGCTTCCTTTAGCCAATAGAACTTAGGGGACTGCTTTTACTTTAACTATAGTAAATTTAAAGTGTCGTTCACTGTGAAATATTTTGTTACACTGAAACTTAATTTGACGTTACCCAAATATAAGGCAGTCAGTAAAATTAGCTAAATAAGGCACTGGGTTCAATTCTTATCACAAAAGCAAAAGCCTAAAATATAAACATGATTTTTTAATACAGGGCATTTGTACTAAACTCTAGTTGCCACTTACGGTGGTCCAACGGACTTGCTGACCGAAGTCTGTAAAATAGAGTGTGATGACTGAGGAAGCGGCAATGCTTTGAATGGTGAGATAGTCCTTCAAAAAAGGGCCACCTAAAAGAAAAGCAGTGAGAAAATAGTAGTTAAATATAATTTCATGGCACAGTGACAAGGTTTCTTAATATGAGATTGATGACTACTTAGGTTTAGTTTTAAGCGGTCAATATATTGTATGACAAATCTAAATATTATCAGACATGAACTATTATATTTATGTAATTTATGTAACAGGTTTTCTATTATACAGTTTGCCAAAAGGATTTTCCCATGAAAATTCAACTCAACCAGCGCTCAGCTGTCACCAGCTTTAGAACAATCTAAACAGAGAATCCAATATATATATATGTGTATATATATATATATATATATATATATATCATATAATATACATATGTGCATGTGTGTATGTATATAAATGAAGGTTGCTCTTTAGTGTCAGTTTTTATAACTTACTATATACCAACAGAAAGTGAATATGACATGGGTAGCAATTTGCAATCTAATTAGCCAATACTACTATGACAATCAGGCATAAGATAGAATGTTTCTAAGATCAAAAATCTGGAAATTTTTTTTTTTTTTGTATCTTTGATAGTGTGGTGAAAATATTTCTCACAAACATTGACTGGGCTCTTTAAAAGGGGGAATTATTTTGTATTCTGCTGTTATCTTTGAAAACTTCAAGTAACAGAACACTGGGATTCTTTATTTAATGCATTTCTGCGAAAAGGACATTTTGAAAAGAACAAACCAAATACATAAGAAATTACACCAATCTGGCATGTGTGCTTGTGTGTGCAGAAGAGATGATTATGCTTTCACAGCCTACTGTGCATATGTGGGTGGAAGACAGAAGTTGGCCTCAATATCTTTCTTTCATTTTACATTCTTAATTCTAGGTTGCCCTCAAGGTCCCAGTAACCTTCTGAAACCACTAACCTCAGTCAATGTGTGCCTGGGTTACAAGGCGCATGCCCCACATCTGTTTCTTACCTTAGTGCTGAGGAATCAAATTTGCATGACAAACTCCTTACTCACGGAGCCATTTCCCTAGCCCTAATTATTCATTCCACTATCAAATTTAGGTACCAGGAGCCCAGTTCTTTGCCTTCCCCCCAAGAATGTCTTTATCTGAAGCAGTGGTTCTCAATCTTCCTGATGTTGCAACACTTTAATACAGTTCCTTATATTGTGGTGGCCTCCAACCATAAAATTATTTTTGTTGCTACTTCATAACTGTGACTTTGTTACTGTTATGAGTTATAATGTAAATATCTGATATGCAAATGGTCTTAGGCAACCCCTGTGAAAACATCATTTTGACCCCCAAAGGAGTTAAAACCCACAGATTGAGAATTGCTAAAATGGAAAACAAGATAAAAAACAAAAACATATGGAGTCAGTGGACTGCCAAGACACAATACCTGCCACCCTTGTAGATCATCCTTTTTCCATTTAAGAGCCCATGATTTCATGTACAAATAAGCTCAAACACAAGCCTCCTGTCTTCTGACACTTGCTTTAAACAAGGGGTTAGATGTTGTACGCAGGGCGTAACAAGGCTTCTTAGATATTGGTAGTTATAAAAACAAAAGCCATTTATACCCATATTTTGGCTTTACATTTTCAGTTTTCTTTTCCTTTTTTTCTTTTCTTTTCTTTCATTTTCTTCCTTTCTTCCTTCTTTCCTTCCTTCCTTCCTTTTTTTTTTTTTTTATTTTTACTTTTTATTTCACGACAGAGTATCTCAGTTGTAATTCTGTCTATTCTGTTTGTCCTGAAACTCACTCTGTAGACCAGGGTTGCCTTGAACTCACAGAGATCTGGGGGCCTCTGCTGGTATTGAAGGCATGTGCCACTACTGCTTGGCTTAGCATTTCACTTTGCCATTCTAATCACTGGAACAGCTAGAAATTCAAGTGCACCAACCAGAACACTCTAAAGCATAGTAACACAGATGAGAAAAGAAACACACTTTCTTTAATGGTTTATATGCCAAATGTATTTTAATAATGGCTCTAATTACAGACCATTATTATTTCCTTGTCATTTTAAGTATGACTATAGAACCTCTCCTTGACAATTGGTATTTATGTTCTGACCCTGGGAATGTAGAGTGGTCTCCTGATTGCTTTCGCTGAAAGACAGTTTTGGGGGTCTGAACACAGGCTTCAGATACTCTTAAATGCCTCTCTGCTCATTGTTCATATACCAACCTCTGACTTGTGAGTAAGGCCTATCTATTCTACTAAAGGGGAACAAATTACTTAGCTCACAGTGGAGTTGCTGCTATTCTGTGCATGCTAGATCAACCATGTGATTGGGTGATTGCAGCTAAATGTCTGAGTCGAGCCAAGTTCAACAAACTATAGCCAGCACAGAAGAACCACTGGGCTAAATGAATGTTTGCTATTTAATACATAAAACGTAATAGTGAGTTTTGTTTTAGCTGTATCTGTTGTATGAGGAAATTAAGGTTCTAAATTCAGGAGGTAATTGCTCATTAAGCAAATTATGTTGTCAAATGTATTCTAGGAGCCTTGCCCCGTAGTTATTGTGGTGTTGATTTGTTCTGGACTCACTTTTACTCCTACGGTAATAGATGTTAACTATTATAGATTCATATGGAAAATATTTAAAATGTGTAACATAATCTGATTTCATACTTTAAAATATTCATAGAATATTGGTACTGCAGAGATGGCTCAGCTATTACAAAGGCTGGCTGCTTTTCCAGAGGACCTAAGTTTGGTTCCAGATCCCAAGCTGAGCAGCTCAGCATCATCTGTAATTCTAGCTGCAGGGAATCCTATGCCCTCTTTGGGCTTCTGTACATTTCTTCAGAAACATCACACACACACACACACATAGACACACACATAGACACACACATAGACACACACACAGACACACACACACACACAAATATACACATAGAAACAAAGAGTCGATTTAAATTTGAGATAACCAGAAGACACTTCTTTGCACAATACATTCCTTGCTTCAGTGAATTAACTCACTCTCCAAAATAACATCAGATTTATATTCAAACATGTAGTTAGAAGTTTTATTTTGCTGAGACCACTTCTAGATCCCAACAACCAAGTGAGAAAAAAGGAAAATACCCTATCCAACAAAAGATTTGTGCTAACAAATCCTTTAGTCCCTTGGAGTATGCTTTAAATGAAAATTGTATTTAGCATTGATGCCTGTGGCACTCTTAAACAGTCTCCTTTGTGCTAGGGATTTGTTCAAATGATACAGCCATTTCTTTTTGTACAAGTCTTAGACTGTGGAGGTCCATAGGAACAAGAGAATGCTTTTGCTCTCTTGAGCTCAGTCAGAGAGGGATTTGCCTTGAAAATCTGATTATGATACATTTCAGACTAAAAGTGTAAAAATGTAATAGATTCCTATATTTTCAACATACAGGTTCCAGAGAAAAATAGAATATTTTAAAAAAACAGAATGCATTTCAAACATTTAGTAAAATGGGAATTTGATTTATATTCTATTGATATTTAAAAGTTGTAAATATGAGTATTAGCAAAGGAATAAGAAACAGCACTTAATTTTTAGTTAATATATTTTAAGGGTAATTCCTTAAGTGCTTCCTATAAATATACTACTAAAATTTTTGAAACTGCATTCTATGTACCTGGCAAAAAAATAAAGATATTTTCCAGGTACAGCTCTCCTACAAACACCAAGTTTAAAATGTGAGATATAGTTGATACAATGTCAATAATTTTCTTATGTAGGACTCATTTATAAATGTATCTGTTGAAAATCTGAGAATGTGACATTTATTAAGGAATGTTGTATTTTCCTCAATTTCATTGATTTTTGCCCATCTTTGAATATTTTATTTATAAAAGCAAAACAGGAAAATTAAGTTAATAATATCCCTGTGAATATACTAAAAAAAAATTAGAATAAAAGTGCTGTAGAAGTTAAGCATTGAATTTAGAAGTTTGTTTAAATTATGACTCTGATACTTAGAGACAGTGGATATATGAAAACTACCCCAAGTATTGACAAATATCATTACATTAAATTCAAAAGCTTTTACAAAGCAAATGAAACTGTCAGCACAGTGATGACCTAGCCCCCAGAATGGGAGACAAAAGTTATCAGCAATTCTTCACTTGGGATTCAATAAAGACAATATATAAAAATTGTAAAAATCAAACATGAACAAATCAAGAAATATACTAATTCACTAAACATATTTCTCAAAAGAAGAAACACAAATGGCGGCAATAAATATTTCTCAAAGGGTTCTCATTTTTATTCATCTGGAAAATCAAACAAAGCTACACTAAGTTTCAATCTTACCTTAGTCAGAATGGCTAACATCAAGGAAATAAAATGACTAAAACCTGTTGATGAAGATGTAGAAAAAAAATGAAACCCCATTTCTGCACTACAGCAGTGGTTACCCAAAGAAAATCTGCAGAAGACTGAACCTTTAAGCATCCCATCATGAATGATTGAAGAGCTAAACGTCTAGCTCCACCTAGAGGTCATGTTTCTACATATGGGCCCATGAGACAGAAAATAATCTTAAAGGATGAAGATGAGAAAGAGAGGAAAATCGGAAAAAGAATGACATCATCATGGATGTGGGAGTGCTGAAAACAGAGAAGTGAGAATCAAAAGATTACAGAAGAGTGGGGATGAGTCATAGAGAAGGATTAAAAATATCATGTATGAAATTTATATAATGGTGTGTCAATTAAAAAAATATATAATTCAGAGATAAAACATAGAACTGTAATGTCAGACTCAGATGAGATGGTGTTCACATGCATACCCTAAGTGATAAATGTGAGTTATTTAAGTCAGAAGACAGATTCTAAATTAAATAAATTTAATGGTTAAAATTGGTCTTACCATGTTCTAGTTGTAGGCCAACTCGAGAAGGATACCACTTTGGACCTATACAGTGAAAAATAACAATTAAGCATTAGCAAAAGTAGAAACTTAGTCTTAAAATATAGAGATTCTCATAGTGAGACAGGATCCCCACTAGAAAGAAAATAAAACACTTATTCAGTATCAACCATAGACATATTATTTCCTATTGGCAGGGAGATGAATAGCAGTGGTGGATGGTGACTGGATAAAATTGTGATTTGACTATGCAGGTGTACTCAGGTCATGAGCATGTACCAATACTTTTTGTCCCAGACAGATTATGTATGTTGTGGTGTCACAGTTAAATTGTTACTATAGGAGTCACAGCAATGATAATGACAACATCTTACCAGTAGCAAAAATAAACTCAATTTATACAATAGTGATTCTGCTCTGACCATGTTTTAGATTTTTTTCCTTTATTATAAGAAATGATATAACACTCTGCAATAACACCTTGAATAACTGATACCTTGTCACAAATAAAATATATTTTACTATATTAGTTATCACCTAAAATTCACTTGAAAATTAAGGAATAGATATAATTAATATGCCTATAATATTGTAAACCTTCTTAAAAGATAATGATCATGAAAAACAGAAATGGTTAGACAAATAGTAATCAAAATAATCCATTTATATTTTGGAATTGTATCAGGAATGATATAGCCTAATACAGCATAAGTCCAATAACAGAATAATTCAGCATTTACTACCAGAAAATGAACAAAGGCAGGAGAGCACCAGCAGTTGTTAAATTAGTCTTGATTAGAAACACTTGAGCAAAAGAGTGGGTCATAACTTTAATGTGTCTTTCATACTGCTGAAAGAATTGTAATTAGTAATATAAATGTTAAAAATAAATAAGGCTAGGATACTATTAAAATACAATGGAAATATTTACTACATAATCTTTTCAGCTAAAACTTGACTTAATGTTCAGTGACTTTCTAGACTAAATCAAAATAACTGGAAAACATGATTGAAAACCGTAATGAGCTTGACAGCTACCAGGTGCATTTCAAATGACATCCAATTCAAGGTAATCTTTCTAAGACAAGTACACTGAGAACATAAAGCCAGTGTGATAGCAGAGCCACATCAGGCTAAAGCACAGAAAATTTCATAAAAACAACTTAAAATAGACATACTGTACTCATACTAAGTGAAAATATATGTGAGATCTGAACCTGCTTTTAGGTTTAAAAATTCACAGAAAGATTAAGAATTAGAACATTCATAGACAAACTGAAACATGATAATTAGTGACAGCTTTCATGAGCTGTTTCTGAAATGGAGCATGTGTTCATCTGAAGGAGCAAAGGATTAGAAATGAAAGGCATGTCTAAACTGCACCTCAAAACTTTAAACATGGAAAGGTTATTCAAGAGAATAGCTAGTGCGTTAATTGAAATAAAAAGTATTTTTGTACATGAAAGCATGTCTTTAAATTGGAAGTAGTAGCAATTAGGTTATTTTTTTATCAATGATACATCATATATATTCATATATATATTCACATTTTTATCAATGATACATCATATATATGTGAATATATATGTGTATATGTATTCATATATATTCATAAATATATGACTTAATGTGCAGTAACTTTGTAGATTAAATAAAAATAATTTGAAATGTGATTGAAAACCCATCATGAACTTAACAGCTGCCACGTGCATTTCAAATAATATCATATTCAAGATAAACTTTCTTGACAAATAAGTAAGCAGACAGCGTAAAGCAAACATGTTAGCCGAGCCACAGCAGAACCATAGAAGGGTAAAGGAGATAAATTTCCTAAAAACAAATTATAATAGACATTTTGTACTTATATTAAATGAAACTGTATATGTGCCCTATATATAGGATAACTATCTTTGGTTGGCAAGTTGACTACATCTGGAATTAATTAAAACAGAATTGGCTGGGTACAGCTGTGAGGTATTTTCCTAATTAAAATATTTGATGTGGGAAGACCCACCTTCAATCCATATCTTTTGTCGTGGGAAAATTCACCTTTAATCTGATCATGCCTTTTGACAGCTTATATAATGGACATGGAAAAATGAAGCATTTGTTCTTTGCCTAATTGTCCTCCTTCTCCTGGCAATTCTATTCCTTCACTAGCATTGGAACCTGCTTCTTTGGAGTTTTGTCATATATAGAAGGCCAGTTGAGACATTGGCCTTGTGGACTAAAGAACTACTAGATTCTTGGACTTTTTTTGTGTAGACAGCCATAAGTCACTCTAATAAATTCCATTTATTTATATTTATATATATATAATATTATATATTATATTTTATTTTATATATAATCATTAATAATATATTATCTTCATTCTATCAATTTTTCCTCCTGAGAGTCCTGCTAAAAATATATGCAAATATACATAAATATGATATATATGGACATATATATATATACATATACATATATATGATAGATAGATAGATAGATAGATAGATAGATAGATAGATAGATTTATATACCTATTTCACACAGTAAACATTCCCTCATTCCTTCCTTGTAATATGAACACTAATAATTAGACTCCTAGCTACACATTATCTAAACTGATACAATGTACTCTTTGGCCATGTGAAATCTAATTTTGGGGGGATTGAATGTATGCTGACAGCTTAGGATGATTCTTATTTGAGAATATATATGTATAACATATCTTAAACACAATAGTTGTTTTAAAGAATGTTCAAGAGTATATGCCATTATGAAAGAATTTACAAAGTGGATATCATTTAATTTATATTAAAATTAACACTACATAAAAGTAATGTGATTATTGAAAGAGAACATTATAAGTTTCAAGAAAATAAACGGACTGTATTTTCTGTTAAATCAAATTTAAATCTAGTAGTCTGTAGAACAGGAATAGCAATCTGAACAAATGTTAACATTACCTATAAGATTGGAAGCCATATTTCTATTTAGACTTCATACACACTACACATAAAAAATATATGAATTACAAGTAATGGATAACATGAAAATATTCAGTTATGAAAAGAACAATACTACTAAACATATTAAAGTTTTGATAATTTTATCACATTGTAGCTAGTATTCCTTTCTCTGTACAAGCATATACTTACAGTGGAAATAAAAAATGAAAAGAACATTACCTCTGAACAAGATAAATTGTGCTCATCTCCTTCTGCAAATAGATTTTAAATTCTCTGATAGTGTCCTCCATTCTAGGTTTTTCTGTTTAGGTCAGCACTTAAGGTGTGCTTTTGTAATATGTTTATTTACATAGAAATGCCTCTGGATAACTAGTTCTAACATTAATTCACCAGATGTGGATGCTGGTTCAGAGCAAAGGCTGTTTTTTGTTTTTGTTTGTTTGTTTTGTTTTTTTTCATTTTTTTGTTGTTGTTGTTTTGTTTTTGTTTTGTTTTTCTGCCTGAGCCATGCTAATTAGCTTCCTCTGAATTCAGAGCTGATTGAACTCAATCCACTCATCTGGTTTGCTGTTCTGGCTCAAACTCTTCTCCATGCTGACTGGTTCAAACTCATCTTCTGAGCTATTTGACTCTTTCTGACAGAACTCTTCAGATTCTGGCAGAGTCTGTCTGACTCTCTGACTGCCTCATATTGAACTGCTCTGCTCAGCTTCAAACTGACTCTTCCTGTCTGATACTGACTTATTCTACCTAGTTGTCTCTGTGTCTCTGTGTCTCTCCCTAAGCTCATTGCTCCATACTGCCTCAGTCAGCTTCTCTGTTCCTCAGTCAGACCATTTCATTGTCTCTCTGTCTTGTCCCTCATCTGCCTGCTTCAGATTGCTCACCTCATACTGTCTACTGTAACTGATTCTGCTCTGAGCTGAGAGCCCAGCTTTGTATAGTGAGAGCTAGGAAGGCCTCTCTCTGACTCACTCTGCCAAATCTTCCTCCTATTTGTCATTTTGCCTGCCATTTACTCTGACTCATCTAGACATCACTTCTTGTTTGACACTTACACTTCCTTATCTTAACTTCCTGTATCTTCTTCCATACTCTGTTTCTGTCGTAGGGATTAAAGGCACATACTACCACTACTGCCTTATGAATACTGGGATTAAAGTGTTTGCTTCCACTGTTTTCTGAATAATGGTATTAAAGGTGTGTACCACCATTCAGGAATATAGAGCCCTTCCTTGTTTAAACACTGGCCTATATCTCTACAACTAATTATGGAGCAATAAGAGGATTAGTGCAGGTCACACTGCCCAATCCTGAAATAAGATGCACCAGTCCATATAAAAAAGAGACTCCCTGCCGGCCAGTGAGGGTGTGCCTTTAATACCAGCACTTGAGAGGAAGAGCCAGGGGGAGTATCTGTGAGTTTAAGGCCAGCTTGGTCTACAGAGTGCGTTCCAGGACAGTGAGAGCTGCACCAAAGAAAGCCTGTCTTGAAACAAAACAAAACAAAACAAAACAAAAACAAAGAAACAAAACAAAAAAGAGAGAGACACCCCAGACTCTTAAAAGTAACAAGATTCAAAGAACAACAACAGCAACAACATAAACCTATCTGATATACAAAGAATTTCATAAAATAATCTGGATATACATAAATTGTATAGAGTATTTAATACGAAAAATCAAAACAAGGGAAGAGTGGCATGGCATTATGCACATCATGTGCCTACTGATGAAAATGAAATGTAATGGTAATATATTTGGTTAGTTTAGAAAAAAAGAAGAGACTGGTAAATAAGGTAATGGGCTTAAAAAATTGAAAAATCTTACTAATAAAGCAGGAATAAGTAAGGGTCTAGGTTTTTCAGAGGGTAAGAATATTTGCTTTTATTTCAAAGACCAGAATTCAGTTCCCAGCTTCCAGCTCACTAATGTCTGTAACCTTTGCTTCAGGGAACCTAACACTCTCTTCCCATCATTGTAGGGTGAGAGTCACAAACATATACACTGACACACACACACACACACACATGTATACACACATATACATATACACTTGTACAAAATAAAACATAAACTTGAAAGGAATAAAAATATGAAAAATAGAATAAAACATGGAGGATGATATAAGTTAATATCAGGCACCCAGGCATACAGAAATATATGCCTTACTGTGAAGATAACGTACGTGTTCCAGTCCATACCTTCTGAGGAAAGTAACTATAAAAGTGTAAAGTGATCAACACATTAGAAATTCTGAAGATAGAGATTAAGCAAGGTATCGGTGTGGTAAAGACAAGGTTCAGGGTAAGGACACCTAGGAAGCTTAGACCAACAGCAAGAGTATTCAGTTTCCTCTTCACATTTGGTGAGATTGCTCAGAGGTGGTGAGCTATGCAGAGTTTTGCTTATAGTTCATAAAAATAAAGCTTTATTTTTAATCAAGCTGGAGACCTTTAGAGAGTCCATTATATCTGACAATACTTGAAAACAGTGTGAATTAGAAACAAAACCATTCTTACAAGAAAAAAGCACAATTTTGATCATCCCAATTCCTGTTTAATGAAAGTAAGCTATCTTCTCAAAGTTTGGTACTTTTTCTGGGAGACACAAACATAGACCTTAGAGAAAGAGATGGCTTTATCTGAGCTGTAGAGTAGCAGTAAAATAAGGTTGAAATTCAATAGATATAGAAACTATGAAAAGAAACAGTATTTTTTCCTGCAGTTATCAGTTTCAGTTAGTCTTTTTCATGGATTCTAAATTGTTTACATTCTCTTCCTTAAAAAATTTAAAATATTGTTTCTATGCATAATTTTTATTGTATGTATAAAATGAGTGTGTGAGTATATGTGTTTGCAAAGTAATGACTCTTGGCATGTTTTGCAAGATTTCAAAAATTCTGAACAACATTTCAACAAAGCTGTCGGTCGTCTTTTACTTTTTGGTTCTGAGATTTCAGCACCTTACATTTTCACAGTGCATACATAACTGAGACTTCTCTGTTATTTATATTTTCCTGGTTGCTTTTTTCTGCACATATTCTACCAATTTACAGCTCACTGTATTTAAATGCCCTTTATCCCATCTTTGAGTATAAAAAATATATTTCTTTTGTCAACAAGAGAAAATAAAGAATGGAACATGAGTAATTGGATGATATTACAGAATACGTATGTAATTTGATTATGAAAGATGATATTGATATTAGTTATAATCATTGTGAAGAACAAAAAGATTTTTAACAATAATCTTCAATGTGGAAATTATTTTTCCCACTTTACCTATTAATCTCATGGCTTACTTATGAAGAATATTGAAATATTGATTGATCATTTATTTTAAAAAGTGGAGCTGCTTTGTTAGAAAGCAGCATACTTTTACCAAGCTATCATTTTTGTTGCAACAAATGTTTACCGAATAACTGCCTTTATTTTGTCATTCTAGCTTTTATAGTGGCACACAAATCTGCTTTCCTGCAGCCAAAAGCCCCATTCCAATGCGACATTTTCATTTTCACAAAATAAACTTGCTACGTAGAGATAACAGAGCTATAAAGAAAGCACAGTGGCTAGGCAAAATGTCTTTTGTATGCTGCATTAATGCAGTAACTGTAGTGATGTATCAGTTAGCACTAAAAGGACATCAATTTTGGTACTTCTTCATCAGAACTAATAAAACACATTACCTGAAATTTCTCCTTGATGTGTAACCCTTGGCTTCTGGGTTACTTTTGCTGAATTAATTGTTTCATTTGTTTTGAGTGATTCAGTATAACTAAAACATACCATGTACTCATGGCAAACCATTTCCTTGCAGTCTTGTCAACACCATAGAACATAATGAAGTAATTAAGCCAAAATGGAATCTAGGATTTCAGGCAGTCTTTCAGTGTTTTAGGAAGAGATGTGGCACAGTGTTTATGAAACTGTGGAGAAGAGAACATTTCCTCTTGCCTCCCAAACAACTAAAACTATTTCATACAAATCAGCATCAATAAAACATAACAATTTTTGCTGAGCAAGAAAAAATATGTAATGGCTAGAAATGTTGGTATTACAGTGTTCAATTAAAAAAGACAGGATAGCATAGCACCACATAATCAGAATTGCACAGCATGGTTTCTGCAGGAAAATAGGGAAATGGTTTAATCAAGAAAAAATAAATAAAAACCTTATAGCTGAATAAACAAAAGATTTGAATTATAAAATAGGAGGGTGACTTTTAAAAGAAAAAACATAAAACAATTCCAAATCTCAATTGATTTATTTCAAGAAGGATTTCCAGAAATATTCCTCCAATCTTCACTCTGATAATTCCCTCCTTCTAAATCTTTGTAGTGCATTATTGTAGATTTAGAAACACCAGATGCCAGATGCAGACATTGATTCAGGTCAAAGACTATTATTCTTTGTCTAATTAAATCACTCGTCCTTATTACTGGATCCCTGGAATGTTTTGACATCCATACAATCTACTCTTAAGCCTAGAACTAGTATGCTTCAGCCTCTTTCCAATCTAGAACATTTAAGTCTTCACTACTTACTGAGCCATCCCTGATGAACTGAGACTCTATCCAGATTGCTTATGTGTCTCTGTGAGCTCTCACGTCTCCATTCTGACTCTTCTGTAACTGACTCTTCTGTAACTGACTGTGTCTTAATTGACTCTGTCACTCTTCTGTAACACTTTTGTAACTCTGACTAACCTAAGAGCCTGTCTGTTGTCTCATGAGCATTGGGCTTGTCCTCACTCTGACTGATTTTGCAATCTGTTCCTCTGATAAGTCACTTTGCCTCCAATGCACTCTGACTCATCTCAGATGATATATCCTTGTGACACTGACTCCTTCAGAGTTCTGCCTCCTGTGTCTGCTTCTACTTTGTTTTTCTTAGGGATTAAAGCTGTGGGCCATCACTACTTTCTGAATACTGGCATTAAAAGTATATCTGCATTCCATCCAGACCTCACAGGACTCTGAATGTAGACCCCTTGAATATAAACCTTTCCTAGTTTTTTCACAGGCCTATTCTTTTACATATTATATGTTACTTGACATCACATTTTGATAAACAAGACTTTTATTTCCCATAGTTACCTTCCAACTTTTTCCCAACTAGCTACTTAACAATCTTAAGACTTAGTTTTCAAGGAGTACTTTATTGTTACAAGATAACTATATATTGTCTAGTTTTTGACTAGTATATATAGTGTCAACTTGACACAAAGCAGTATCATTATTCAAGAGGTAACTTCAACTGAGAAAATGCCCCAACTAGACTTGCCCCTATGCAAACATGAGATACATACTCTGGATAGATAATTGATAGGGGAGGTCTCAATTCACTGTGGGAGGTGCCATCCCTGGGTTAATTATCCTATAATGGCTGCTAAAAGCCAATCAGTCTGGGCAAGCCATAAAGAATTCTCCAGCAAGCAGCACTCCTCCATGACCTCTACCTCAGCTTCTTCACCCAGATTCCTGGCTTGAGTTTCTGCCATACTTCCCTGGATGATGAATGATAAATAGTAAATTAAAATAAACCTTTCCTACCTAACTTGTTTTGGGTAACTGGTTTGTTGTTGTTGTTGTTGTTGTTGTTGCTTGTATTTTCACAGCAACAGAAAGCCCAAGACAGACTACTACACAGGAACTGGATATGTAGACCAGGTTCAGTTCAAAGTCACAGAGATCCATCTGTCTCTTCCTCACAAATACTGCTATTAAAGGTATATGGCTCCAAGCCCAGCAATGAATTTGTGTGTGTGCGGTGCTAAAATAAAACCAGAGCCTCCCGAATATAGTTATTTCTCACCCTCATCCTGCTTTTAATCTTCCTATCTTAAACTGATTTATGGACCTGCAAAGATGCTTAATATCCATTTCTCTTTACCAATGTGCTACATCCAACCGCCATAAGATAATCTCCATAAGAACAACTTCTAAGGATTACTTGATCATAACTATATGTAAGGTGATTAGAAGTGTGCACATACACAATTCAATTAAGTTTTCAGGAAATCAAATGTTTAACAACAAATATATTTTATGTGCTTTTAGATGTTATTGGAAATATACTTCTTTCTCACAAATGACTCACTTAGTATGTTTCAGGTTCTAATGATATGCTTTGCATACAGAATTTTCTTTGGATGATTGTTGCCAAAGAAGCTTGTCAAGAGACTATCATCAACTATAATTTTTATAGATGCATAGAAAAAAGGAGAATGAGCATACCTTAAGATAAGATTTTATATTTCTATGTTGAAATATTTTGAACACTTATTTCTCATACTTAGGGATGAAAACATAAAAGAAATATGTGCATCAACATTTGACATTCATTTGAGAGAGGAAACACCCTGACTGCACACAGTGTGCTATCAATATGAATTTTTTATGTGTACTAATAAAGGCAGTGCAGAAAAATTAGGTGATCCACTCTGTGTAGGTATGACCATCAGCATTTGCCATTGAGATAGAAAGAAACAGGCAGAGTCATCTAGAAAATTTCATGTATGGAGAAAACTATTATAGTCAACTGTCCTATACATAGATTTGTAAATCTCTACATAATTTATATGTATATGTCAGAGTCTTACTTCCTATTATCTATCAATATAATTTCATAGGTGATGTTTTGCTCTAATTTTTACACAAGAATTTGAAATCTTAAATGACTTATTCAATGGAAGCAACCTTGTATTTTTTTCTGTTGTTGTTGTTTTGTTTTGTTTTTCAAAACAGGGTTTTTCTGTTGCAACTCTGGCCATCCTGGAACTCATTCTGTAGATGAGGCTGGCCTTGAACTCTCAGAGATCCACCTGCCTCTGCCTCCCAGGTGCTGGGATTAAAGGCATGGATCACCACCACCTAGCTAAACCATGTATTCTTAAAACAGTTCAAACTATAATATTTTGTATCAACAAATACAATCCTAGTTAGACTTGTATACAATATCATCATTTGGAATGTAGAGTCAGGAGAATCAAGAGCTCAAAGTCTCCCTCAGCTACATAGATAGTTGAAGTTCAACCCAGTATAAACAATGCCCACCTCAACCAAACACACACACACACACACACACACACACACACACACACACACAGTCACACACAAATAAATAAATGTAATAAAAACAAACATAAATAAAGAAGCACATAAAAGTAAGAAGGAGAAAAACAGTAATGGACTTCTGATTGGGTAAAAGCCTGAGGTAAAAGACTGGATATTTGCTTGCCAGTTGAATATGTAAACATTACTGGTCAGTATTGAAAAGACTCAAATGTATCTTAAGCACATTTGTTACAATATAATGACTTTGAGTTATGAATAAAGATACCAAACACTAATACAAACAGCTCTGAAAGAAAGCAATTATTCTGAGAGGCATAAGAAATCAGAGGAAAGGAACATTGAAACTACCTGGTGCCAAGTAAGGACTTCTACATTGCATTTTTATTTTTTTGTCTTTAAAATTAGCAGTTGATATTTCTTACATGAAATCAAAGTGGAACAAGCAATTTTAATTGGGTAAGATGAAGGTTAGTTGAACCCAGCAATCATTAAGTACACTAATAAATCCTATGATGATTCTGTAAATAACCAGTATATCCCAGCCAAGATCTTTCCATGCTTAGCAAAGAAACTAGCTCTCAGTCCTGTATGGTTGGCACAATCCATCCAAGGAGGGTCTACATGGAACAAAAGGGCAGAGGGAAGTCAAATTTGATCTCTGTGTGAGCTAGCACACCAATCTTCTGTTTTCAAGCTATACACTTCTTGTGCTTCAACTTTGGATGGTACATGTGGGGATACAGCAATTGACACTGATGTTCTTAAGCCTTTTTCTTTTGTCTAGAATTATAGCACTGCATTTACAATCTAATGGTTGTAGATGGAAGGCTACAGATGATGAACTCTTCAACTTACACATTAACCTGAACAGATCCCTTTATATCGATCTTATTCTATGTCAGTCTGTCTCTTGTTCTTCTTATCCATATATATATAGATCTCCATGCACTCCTTGGTATGTACATATAATTTGACTAATTTGTGGGTACTAGTAGCAGATAATCCCTGAAAGTCATGGCAAGATTGTAAAAGCTTCTGAAAGTTTCTGACAAAACTGATATTATGTGGGAATCTTTCTCAGGAATATGAACTTGCACTCCCATTCATTAACTTCTCCTCAAATTTTATTCTTTATTATAAACCATTGCACTGATTCAGAAGACAGAACTTTCCTACATCACAAAAAGTTTGTTCCAAAAGAAATGGCAGGAGCTCTAGGAACTTAGGAGGCGTAAGTGTCCCGTGCTGCCTGTACTTGTAGCATTTCAGTATGGATGCCCTGATGTGGTGCAGATGAAGGTTTGCTGTTGATTTCCTATTTTCACTTCACTTTCAATTGTCTCCTATGTAAAGAGTATCTATATACAGCTGCTTCTCAGTGGATTTTCATATAGGAAATAACCTCATATAACAACACTTGTCCTTATACCCAACTAGTCTCTGGGCAGGAGAACAACTTGTCTGTGGCCTTCACAAATTATTCACTACTACATAGCTTTTGGAAGCTGTCTTTCCTGAGCAGATTCTCATGCTTAGGAAATTTAAATGGACTTGAATCTTCTTCTGCCCAGTCATATCTGTTCAATTTCTTCTTAAAGTATGTGTCTTGATAAGCAGGTAAAATATCTTTAAAGTTCACCACAAGAAAGGGCCTGTGTGTTCATGCATTCGTCTTGACAATCTCGCTTGTGGCATTCTCGCAAAGGTATCTTGTTTAGAAAGGCGTAACCATCATCCTCCACTACATTCCAACAATGTAGAGAAGGTTACAGCAACATTCACCAGAGTCCTGACATAGAACAGGAATCTGTGATGCATATCAAGGTACTCACACTTCTGCAAATATCCCTTGACCCTCGAAGGCCATTCATCTTTCCTTAGAATCTATAAAATATAAAGTGCGTTCAGATGCTTATGGAATACCTGTATTCAGAGGCATTGCATAATCAATGTCAAATTGTGTCCTTAAAATTATATTTAACGCAACTTATCAAAGAATGCATCTGAAAAAATACAGTCTTTTCAGGTAGTGGTGCTGGCAATAGATCTATTTATCTCATTGTCAAAAAATATCCATTGAAACTGCATCAGAGAACTTAATTTAAACTTTAAAATCAGAAGTATGCCTGCTAAAGGAAAACATAGTGGAAACACTTTGAGACCTAGTTGTAAACAAAAACAAATATAAATAGAATCACAATATCATAGGATATGGCCCCAAACATTGGCAAAATGGAGCACATGTAATAAAAACTTCTTTACTGAAAAGAAACCAACAACAGCATAAGCAGATAGTCCCTAAAATGGGAGAAAATCCTTGCCTTCAAACAAAAAGGAAATATCTATAGTATTTAAAACATGAAAACATTAATCACGAAAGAAACAAAGCTGTCAACCAACAAATGAACCAATGAAAAAAGGGATATGTCAGAAAAGAATTACAAATAATCATTTAAAGGATTGTAAAAGCACAGCCCATAGTGGTTTTCATATGGCACTAAGGAAGCAGAGGAAAGTAGATCTATCTGAGTTAGAGACTAGTGTGGTCTTTATAATGAGTTCCAGACCAGCAAGGGGTACATAGTAGGAACGGAACTTTACTAAAATTAAAAGCTAAAATAAAGGGTTCAACAGTTGGTGGTAGATTAAATTACCACTTCTGTGGAAATTAGCTAGAAGGTTTCTATAATATGAAAATAGAATTAACTTATGGTCTACTTATACCAATCTTGAACACATAATCAAGTAATGCCACATTCTACCACAAAGATAAGTGCACACACATATTTATGACACTGTTCACTTCATAATATTTCAGAAAAGAACTCAGTCTAAATGTCCATCAACAAATACAGGATAATGAAAATGTGATCCATACATTCCATGGAATATTTTTTGAGCTGTAAAAAAAGAAAATCCTTTTTATGAAATGTACTTCAAGGAAATGTAATTTCAAAGAATATTGAAAAGAATTTGACACATGATCAGTACTGATGATTGCTACAGTTATGGAAGATCAGAGTATGGACAACTGAAATGGTCTTCAAAATGACATTCAGACTGTTAAGTTTATGAGATTGATAATTATTCTTTTTGTAATACTTAAACTGTGTTAAAGTTATTTTCATAGCACAATGTAGAGGAATTGGCCTGTGTGAAAGCTAGGAAGGTTTTATATTCCAAGTGTCTACATTCAGAGTCCTGGGTGGAAAATGGGTGCAAATGTATAACATGATTTTAAGCAAAGTATTTGGTTCAGTTATTTCTCTGTTGTTCTGATAAAATACTATGACCAAAAACAAATTATGGTAGAAAGAGTTTCTTTTGACTTATGTTTCCTGAGGATTAGTCTTCCATCATGTTGGGTAGGCAAGTAGCAAGTATTAAATAGCAGGTGTGGTGGAAGGAGTAGGAAGCTGAGGTCTCATCCTCAACCTTGAACTTAATTGGAAGTAAGATGAAGTATGACCTCTGAAAGCCAAACACTATTGATGTGCTTCCTCTGGTGAAACCACATCTTCTAAAGTAAACCAAACAGTGCCACCAACTTGAGTTTTTAAATGTTTGAGCATATGGAAGAAATTTCTCACTTAAACTATTATAGTAACAAAGTTAAAGAAAGACTCATGTCTTCTTTTTCTTTTCTTTTCCTTTTTTTCTTTTTCAAGAAAGGGCTACAAATAACAGTTTCTAACTGTTAAATGTCTGTATCCAGGTGGGAATAAAGAAAGAGGCCTGTGTGACTATAACAAATAGGGAGTTGAGGATTCTAGGGAGACAAAAATCAGAAGAAGTAGGAGAACAGTAAACTAATCAACATAGACAGTCCTTTCAAGAGAAGTGTTTAGCTATTCCAGAGACAATAGATAGCTTTACAAACTAAAACTAACACTGTATGAAATATGTCTTGATTGTTTCATATTGAGCCTAATACTTATGTACTTAGACAAGCAATGGCTAAAGGTCGTGGATTTCAAAATGTCCACCGTGTTTACTATGATAGACCAGGTCATTTGAAAAAGGATTGTAGTCAAGGCATGGCTAAAGTTAATCCAAAAAAGAGAGACAAGGTTTTCTTTAAGTTTCCTGGAATTTGTAGAAGGTATGGTAAAGGTAGGTATTAGAATAATGAATCTGATCAAGATACATAAGAGATAATCCTTAAGAAAACAGTAAGTGCTGTCTTAGACTTAATCATAAACAGAAAAGCAAAATAAGAACAGGACTCCCAGAGTGGATATTGAGTTATACATGAATTCTTACCATGCTATGTTCTGATCTAAAATGTTGACATAGACACCTAGAGATATATTAGTGCAGTTAATTGAATATTTGATCATTTAAAAGATGTATTCTAGTGAGGAAACAAATAACATTAAGGTATCTATTCCCTAATCATAACATATGTAAATATAGCACAGTGCACAGTAAAAGTGACTTGGTGATACAATCAAAACACTTTTCTGGATAACCTGCAAGGGTTCAATGTATTCATATGTCACTGTCACCAGTGGGTATCAGAGGAAATAGTTACTTAATTCTAAAGAAAAGACTGGATGAAGGCTGTGTTGGAAGTGTAAGGAATACCAAGCAGATACAAACGCTGAACATGGAATCGGCAAGGCACTGAGTATAGGCTTAAGATGATTATTCCTGAGATAATCCCTCAAATACACCAGGATATTTAAATTTTCTTTTTGAGTTAGGGTTAAAGAAGGCAGAAAGCTGTCTAAGACAAGAGAGAGAAGGGATTCTGAGGCCACATTACTCTTTTTATGAAAATGACTTATTATAAGAACCATAGAAATAAATGCTAGAAGATATAAAATCAACAGATCTTTAAAGAAACTTTATTTCCACTAATTTGAAAATGTATTTAAAAATGTAGGCATTTATAAAGGTAAGAATTCCTACAGGAAAAATATATTTAAAAGATGCTATGTCAAAAGTTTGATGCCAACATTATACATATTTACATTTTAAGAACTATATTTTTAAAAGAAAACTACTTTCACTTTAGAATATTGGAGACATATGAATTTTGGTTATATATTACCATAAAACAATAATTTTATACTTGCAATTAGGACTAATTACTCAGAGATCTTTCTTCCCTAAAACTTGCACGTGTTTTCTTAATTTTTAAATCTTACTAACTATTCCTTGAATGAAATTCCAGAAAAGAAAATTCTGCATAGAAAAATGTGCTGAAAAGTCAATGTATTGAAAGATAAGTGTTTTGTGCCCATTTTCTAACATTTTATAAACTACTGGGAGAATATCATTCTTTACAAATTATTTCTTGAAACTTAATTTACAGTGGATGCCTTATTAGGGATTACTTTCCTCTCATGTTTTGAATTATGCAATGTTTTTGAGATTCTATAATGAATTGTAGTAACAAAATGTAAATAATTTTTCTACCTTTTTCCTTTGGTAACTCAGAAACATTAATATTAATAAAAATATTTATTTTTTTATGTTCTTTTTCAGTTAAGAGAAAAAAAGATCACTTAAAGGAAATCAACCATTTGTATTAAATTCAGTGCAGGAAAATTTTGTACTCAAGCAAAAGGTCATGAATCATTTTTATTCTTAATGTAGTAAAAGAAAATATTCTATCATTTCTAACTTTCAAATAGTATGCATTTATTGCCAGATTCAGAAGTTACTAAAATTCTTCTCATGTGGAAATAAGAATCAATAAATATAAAAAAAAGCCATTCTTCGGAATAGTTCTTCAGTAAATACTCTGCCCCTTCTGTAGTAGAGTATGTAAATTTCCCAAAGATTAGAAATCATTGTATGAAATATTCATTCAGAGACCAGCATGAAGATTCAGCTGGTCAAGGCAAGTTCGCTAATCCTGATGACAACCTGAGTTAAATCCCCAAGACACATACGTTAAAAGAGAACTAACTCACAAAACTTGACCTATGATTTCCACTATCATGCCATGACATACATGTGCAAATACATATATACACATACACAAATTAAACAAATACATAAATGTAACTTTAAAATCCATTCAGAACAATTATATATACAGGGTCTTCCCTGGACATGACCATCATAAGCTGTCTACAGGATAAGTCATTTTCATAATCAAGAATTTAGAAATATAAAGATTTGGTACAATAGATATATTAGAATTTTCTTCCTGGAAATGAAAAGATTTTCTTAAGATACATTTCCATCTATAAGACACTTTGCAAGCAAAAATAAAGTAGAAGAGAAATAGAAAATTTTCAAGTACAGCTCATAATTGCCAGTCTATTAGTAAAGTATAAAGTACTTAAAAGTGATTTGCTGGAGCTTATTTATTATCTGATTACAGAGAAACCTGAGGATGTTTATTTAGTGATGGAATGCAGTAAACAGCTGAAGATGTAATGTCAACATCTGAGTATTTCTGATTTAGGAAAGCAAATGTCTAGAAGAAAAACAGCACAAAACAAATGCTCTAGTATTCTGCTTCTTAATTTTAGACAACTCCACAGCATAAATGTATAAAGTTATCATTTTCATCTTTGATCATTCAAAAAATATGTAAAGACTTAAAGAATGGAAATCTAAAAGCAATTGAGTCTGTCTGAAAAGCAATTAAGAATTACATTGGAATAAGCTGTGTTTCATTGTCTTCGAAGAGCTCATCATGATGGTCTTCTCACATTCACAACTGCTAACCAAGTCTGCCTGTGTGTTTATGCACAGACTTAAGTATTAGAGCTGAAATTAGCTTCTGTCTTTGGTGTTGCTTTTGTCAGGGACAAATGACAAAATGATCTCCAGGAGCAGTATAATTTGTTTCAGTAATTTGTTTTTAAAGCACAAGCTTTTATATATCGAACTTGTTTGTCTGAATAACCAGCTCTAAGTATGTGAAAAACAAAGGTGAATAATATATGACAATCACATACTGAAATATGTATGTGGGTAATTGAAGACATGATACCAACATAATGTAAGGAGTGATTGGAGAATACTGATAACTGCAATGTTATGGTAAAAGCAAGGAGGAGTAAAAATAACACAGAGTATGAGGACAGTATTGGGGCATTTGTATCTCACACACATGCACACACACACACACACACACACACACACACAGAATATGGTGCTGGAATAAAAGGGAATGACCAATATGTAAGAGATGACATGGAAGTGTGAAAATACACCTGTTGGTTGTAAATATTAGAGATTCTCTAGTCAGATGTGTAGTAATGAACAGAATGGCAACAGCCAACATAAGAAAATACTGTGTAAGTTTGATATAGAATATGAGACAATTGTTTGTTATGATTCACAATATCAAGATTGAGTAGTTGAATTCAATTCATAATTAAGTAAGTAGGATTTAAATGACAGATCATCTAATAAGCTGCAAATTGAGCATGCTAAACATAGCTTGCTATCAGATACTAAGATGACATATTAAATACTGAGATGGTAGCTTAATACACAGCAGAAAGTTTGGAAGACAAGGTATACTCCACATTTTAAGTATTTACACCATGATAAATTTAATACCCTGAAACTGGGGAGTTCAGACAGAAAAAAAAAATAAGGAATAAGAAAATAAAAGCCAAAAGAAGACAAAGAAAGTTCAAAATGTAAAAGTTATCTAGGTAGAGTTCATCATTAGAGACAATCATCATCAAGAAAATGCAAATTAAAACTATATTGAGATTCTTTCTCACTTTGGCCAGAATAAGTTCACCAAGAAAACAAAATGCTGCCACTGTGTAAGAAGGAGGAAAAACAAACAAACAAACAAAAAACAAAAACAACAAAAAATCCTTTATATTCTATTGGTTGTAATTGAATGTGGTATAGGCACTGTGAAAATCAGTATGAAGGGTTAACCGAAAAACAAAACAAAACAAAACAATCAAACAAAAAACAGCAGCATTCATAACATTTAGCTGCACCGTTTATGGCTATCAACTCCAAAGAGTCAAGGTCAGAGATACATGCATATTTATCTTTAATGTGACAATATTCAAGTAACCAAGCAATGAAATTATTCTAGGATCCCAGTGAGCATTACACCAATGACAAAATGTGTATTTTTGTGTATTCACAGTGAAATTTTACTTGGCCTTGCAGAAGAAAGTATATAATTTGTAGAAAATGAGTGAAATTAAGGATCAATATATTCATGAAATAAATCAACACCACAAACAGATGTCATGTTTACTGTCTCATATGTGATCATATGTGTCAAAAGTGTTTGTATGTGTGTGTGAGAGAGAGAGACAACTAAAAGAGGGACACAGAGATGGGAAAAGAAGAAAGGGGAAAAGGAGTGAATATAATAATAATATAAAGAAGTAATTATTATTAAAGTAGATTATATATGTGTATGGAGATATCACAATAAAAAGCTGTTGTATGGTAAATATGGTAATAAATTAAGTTAAATATTGAAGAACTTTTCCTATAGGAAACACAGACTGCTCTTAGGAATTTGTTATTGTTGTTGTTGTTCATTTGGAGACCCTAGTATAGACCTCTAGCAATGGGGAATGTGGAGCCTGAACAGGCCATCTCCTTTAACTGGGCAAGGCTCCCAGTTGTGAGACTGGGATATCATCCTAGCCCTAGTATCTTCAACCTATAACCTATCCTCCTTACAGGGTCCCCTGGGACAATGGAAAAACAGAACCCCATGCCAGATACTTCCGGGTAGGTGAGTAACTAGACGATGGATAGCCTGGAGATGATTTCTAACGATATCCTGCTCTGCTCATAGATAGGTGCCTAGCTCAGTCTCCATCAGGTAGTTTTCCTCCGGCAATGGTTGGGAGCAGATGCAGATGCCTTGAGCCAAATATCCTGCAGAGCTCAGGAAATCTGGGAGAACAGACTGTGGGGACCAGAAGGATCAAAGACATCAGGAAAATAAGCCCCACAGAGCCCACTGACCAGTACTCTTGAGGTCCCTTGGAGACTGAAGCGGCAGACATAGAACATGCAGGGTCCTCTAGATGACTTGTGGATGTCTGGCATGGTGTTTTTGCAGAGATCCTAGAGGGAAGAGTGGTGTGTGTAGAGGAGTGTCTCTGACACTATAGCCTATCCTTGGGACTCTTTTCCTCCTGCTGGATTGTCTAGTCAATCCTTCATGTAGGGATTAGTGCCTGGCTTAGTTCCATCTTGCTGTGCCCTGTTTGAGCAAAGATTGTACTATCCATAAATAAATGTACTGAGAGTAGGAATAAGTAGGACATACTATGTGACTAACTAGGGTAATTATCTACATAGGTTATGTCATTAGAAAAAAGATAATTTTTCTCTGTCTTCTCACTGTTTAGCCCACTGTAGACTGGAATTCAGGAGCCACATGCTTCTTAACCATGCACACAGGTTTTAATGAGATGTGTAACCATATTTGATGTTTGAAAAACAATTTCATATTTTAAAAACTTAACACATAAGAAAATCCATATTTTAGAAAATATTGGCACACAATCACAAAGAATTTAACAATTAAGTGCTAGAAAAATGAATTTAGGACAACTATGTGAACATCCATTACTTTGTTCTTTGATCTTGGTGTGATGTTCTGCTCACTTCCCATATCCAAATTCTACATGTCTTTAAGGTAAAATATCAATACTCACTTTCCCAAAGCAACTTAAAGGTTGAATAGTTTTCCCATAGTTATATTCCCCATCATATGTGCTTCTCAACAATAAATAATAAACAAATTTCCCCAAAATTTTTATGCATTTTAGCTATATTAACTAATTGTAATCCTTTGTTATAATTTTATGTTTCTTAATGTGTATATTGGATCTTCTTTATGGGCCTTTTTCTATGAAGGATGTTACTACTTGGGTTGTCACTGAACTATTCAGTCATATTATGTGGAATAATTATATAGAGATCTATATATTAATAAATATTTTCTAAGTCTCCTAAAAAAGTAATTTAATTATTCTCTTGATTTTACCTTCAAATGTTAACCAATGGCTTAATATATTAATTAAAGAATTTGAATATTTTCTCCCAAAGTCACGGTTCTCTTGAATAAAAATATTTTTAAAAGTATATCCTAAAAATGAATATAAGGATGGAAATATAATTATATATACTGAATATCAAGACATTGGCACATTATGATGTATTAATATAGGTTCATTAATAATAAATGCCTTACACTGGAAAAGAACCTCAATAATAGAAGGGAGCTATGCATGCAATCATCTAATTGGAAAATGTTCCTATTATTGGTTTGATATTCTTAATAATATGAAAAACTTCTAATAAAATAGCAAAATAACAAGATTTTATAAATTATAAACATGAAATATGAATAATTTCATGCAAGTTTTTTATTGTTCACAGGACAAATTTATCCATCAATAAGTTTAAGTAATATTATTTATAGATTTTGTAAAATAAATTCCAAAGTCAAATAAATTAAACTGACTTAAATAACTTGAATGAAATCCTTAATGTTTTGTTCAAATACAAAAGAAATCTTTTTTAATTGAGTGCCTTATGTACGTTAAAATATTCCTTATAGAAAAAATTTGAAATATGAATTAAAGCAATTTTATATGAAATTTCACTGAAAAGTTGAAGATTGTTCTTGGGATATGGCTCAGCGGATAAGCACTTGATTTCTGAACGTATGGCATGAATTTCCATCCCTAGTACTGACAAAAAGCTTTTGAATATTAAAGCATCAATAAGAGTATCAAATGTGAGAATCATTATATTAAAAAATTACTAAGTACAAAATTGTTAATTGCATATGATATAAAACACAGCTCTCAAGTACTTGTTCTATAAGATAAAGCATATTCTTAAAGGTAAATTTGAGCTAATTTGAAAATAAATTAACATAAAATTTAATAGATAAATAAAACTCACATGCTTTGTGAAACTTTTGTTTGACATCATGAATAGTTGACGTCTGGGTTACCTGAAAAAGGGAATACAATTAAAAGAAACTCATGATAATTCCTGCTACAAGTATATTTAAGAAAATATGTTAACTTTGGTAAAATAACAGTAAGTTTATAGTTTTGAACAACTCTTAAATTTAACCTTAACAAGTATAATATTTCATAATATGACTTTTAAAAACATATATTTGCATACATCGATACTAGTTTAATTCTAAACATTATTTTCCTCTAATATACATAAATTTCATCAATTCAAAGTAATTGTTTTATGTTTTCAAAGGTAAAGAGAATATTGAGGAATTTATGACCATTTAAACAACGTAAAAGGACTTAGTGAGAGGCAGGTTCTGGAGGATGTGAATTTGATTCATATGTAAGATATAATAGAAAATTTATAAAAATTAGGACTGTCATGAGACAATCACTTACACAACCTTATTAATGAATGTATGATAAAATAGTTCACTAAAACTCTCAGCTGAATATACTGAAGGTGCACTAAAATTCATACAATGTGCATTATACAACAGGTTGGCCATATTTTAGCTGTAATTATAACTCACTTTAAAATGTAAAATGTAAAGTGTAAAAAAACTCACTTTAAAATGAATGCAATTTGTTTTTATCTGTTTACGTTGGAAAATTATTGAATCTGACAGTTTCATCCTAAAATATAAAGCCATTGCAGTATTTCCGGATCTTCTGTTTATATCAAATTTCTGTACTTAAATCCTCTTTCACCACTCATTTTGACACTTTGGATAGTTCCTCAAAACACATTTCATTGATCACTTATTATAACTTGATTTGTTTGACAGATTGTGAGGAAGATTGGTAAATACACGATGGTCATATGTGCATGTTTGTTTGATTAATTTCTAAACATAGATTTTTAAATAGTTAAGTAAAATATCCATGAAAACCAGGCATCAAATAATCCTCCAAGTGGTTTGCATTGTACTATATTTAGGCAACTGATGAATAATGAATATATCTATTTTACCTTATCTTTCCTGTTTCATGAGACTATGTCAATATTTTAGTATATTGTCAAGATTTGTATGTTAGAGAAGAGCTATGCACAACCCTTGGAAAGGATCCAGTGTGGTGAGCCTTTCAGACTCTGGACCTAAACTCTGCTGTGTGCCTCTGGCTAATATTGCCTAATTCCTTTATTGGGAGATCTTCTGAGCAAAACTGAGTCACAAAATATTATAACTGCCCAAGAGAGGCTGTTTTGGGGGAAGTCAAGTTTATCTAAATGAGTGTCCTTTCTCCAGCTGAATGTTCAGCTTCATCATGTGAGACTATTGTCCTAGATGAGCATCTAACTCCACCTAGAGAAGCTACTTCCCTGGGTAAACATTTAGCTTCCCTGAGACAGGTTATCTCCCAGGATAAACATCATGCTCTGGCAAAAAAAAAAAAAAAAAAAAAAAAAGGAAGTCTCAAAGTTTAGGATTAACTAGAGATTGAGAAGTTTTACTCATGTATTGTTTTACCCAGCGACTGATAAGCTAAGTTCTTTGTGATCATTATCTTTGTAACTGCTGTAGCCCCTTGAGGAAAGGGGTATAAGAACTGAGAGAAAAATTAAACATTAGCTCCATTCCATCTGAGCTCAATGATGCTGTGTGTGTCTGGTCTATTCCCTTCCCTTCGCGTCTCTTTTCCTCTCTCCTCGTAAGGCCCTTCAGTCCCACTCTCCATCCAGGTACTTTCTGACTTGCCAGGCCGGCCCTGGCAATCCAGGTAGGCCACCTGTATTGTCATTCCACTCCTCTGATCTCTGTAGTAACTCTTATACTTCAAATTGCCAGTGTCTCTCTCCATCTCCAAACCCAGGCCTCCCACTGATGCTTTGCTTCCACTCCTGGTACACAGAGTTCCCTTTTCCTTCATCTGTTACTTCCTCAGCCATTCTCCTTATTCTTTTCTGATCATCCCCACAATAAGAACCACACTCTTCCCCACAGCTACTACAATTGGTTGAGGCCAAGGTAAGCTATCAATACCCTCCTCCCTTCTCCATCCTGGTCCCCCTAGGGTACCAATAATCTGTCTCTATTGTCTACTTCAGCCACTCTTCCCAGATCTTTCTGTTCCTTTGATATTCACCATTCTGCGGTAGGACATAGCACAGCCCTTATTCTGATCTTGTCATACACCATGGAGCTGCATCCCAAACCTCAAGATCCTTGTAGTATGAACCTAGAATTCCAACCAGCAATTTAGAAGTGTGACTGGTTGGAATCTGAACAATAAAACTCAAGATTGAGCCCCAAACTGAAAACTAAGCACCTTTCTATTGTTATACAACCTTTCAGATTATGTAGTAGCATTCAAAGAATTGGAAACCCACAAAGTACCCAGAAACACTATAAATATTTTAATTTCAGATAAAAAGACACAAGCACAAAAACACAAAAAATGGACAAACAGGGTAATATGCCTTCTCCATAAACCAGAACACCTATTTTAATATGCTCAGAAAATTAATTTAGCTGAAACATATGACAAGGTTTTAAAAATAGAAATGGTGAATAGAGTCAAGGACTTCAAAGAGGTCTGGACTAAGTACTCTAATAAAGAATGTAAAAAAACAAGGTAAATGAAATAAGGAAGACTATTCAAGATATGAAAATATAATATTAGCAAGAAATTGAATCACTAACAAAAGCAAACTGAAAAAAAGTTTTAAATAAAAACACTCAAGAAATCAAACAAAAACTTCACTGGAAAACCTTACCAAGAGATTGAATGAAGTAGTAGAGATAATATCAAGCCTTGAAGAAAAGATAGGATAATAAACAAACAAACAAACAAAAAACCAGAACATTGAAGGCATTTGACTTATAAATAGTAGATAAACAGTAGGTTCCTCTGACAGTTGACTCATAACTTTTACCTTTCAGACAGTTTTTCAGAATCTTCTAAAGGATAACTGAATATCACATTAACTTAGTCATTGTCATAAGTCACTCTTAAATATACAAAGGAAGAAGAAATACTACCACATTGGAAACTCTAAATTTTTTTCAGTAATATTTCTTATCATAATAAATAAGTCTTAAACTAGTAAGTCAGCAAGGTAAATAGAGTTTATAACTGAACCAAAAATGTGCATCTGAAATTAAGCAGATGATAGTTCAGGCTGGACTCATTGTTGATTTAACAACATTTAAATTGATGAACAAAAATTTTCATATGCAAGAAGTCAAACTTGTGACTCCATTTATTATTTGTTTTCAGTTTCTAAGAAACTATTCATATTATCACTTCTTGCAAAATTATATTTTTTCATTTTCCTGAGTGTTCCTAAAAGTGAATACACATCTTTGAAGTACTGTCCACACTATCTTTCTGAAACATAATTAAATGGTAAGAAAAAATAACAGCCATTTTATCCCATGTTTAAGAAAATTAATATTTTAAATCAGAAATCCTCAGCAAACATTAGAAAATCTGCTCCCACAAATACAGAAGAAAATAGAATAAAGATACAAACAACACATACAAATGCACAGACCAGGGGTGCTTACTGGTATCATTTGTCTCTTGTTGGTTTCAGAACAGAAGAGAATGGGCCCAGAGCATCAAAACTAGGATTAATCCAGGAAAGTGTAACAGCAACATCTTAAAATTTTTATTACAAGTGTTTAGGCCAGGAAATGGATAAAAGGTTGAAAATTTGCTTTAGAGTATATAAAATTGTCTTGAGTAAGCAAGTAATATTTTACTACTGAGCCATATTTAGATAGTTAAAAATATATAGATAACATATACATGCAAATTAAGTTTTATAACTGCTAGGATATTTGGTACTTTATAGAGGAGTAAGGGTTTTCAGTATGGATACAATTGACACCATATTATACACCAGTTTATGTAAGATTTTATTTTAAATTAAATTTTACCTATTAAGAAAGAGTGGAACAGATCCATATGTAACAGTTATAACCCTAGACAACACTGAATCCAATCTTTTAAATTCTTATTTTGTTAGAGCCCATTTCTCTGTGACTAGGGATGTAGATCAGCTCATAGGTTTGCTTAGAAGACATGAAAGCCTATGTTTGATATCTCACACCACATAAATCCATTGTGATAAGGCATTCCTATAATCCTAGCTAGCACTTAAGAGGTGATGCCAAAGGTTCAAACATTCAAAGTCAAATTCAGAAACAGTGTAAGTTTGAAGTCAGTCTAGATTACATGAAATTGTCTCAAAGGGGTAGGTTGCAGAAAATTTGTAGTTTATTACATTTATTACATTTCTTTTTAAATTAGATAGGAAAGTTAGCTGTTAAAAAAAGAAACCTCTCTTAACTCAATATATATATTCATATGTAATTATATGCTTCTTCTACCATAAAACATTTATATAATACAATAACCCTTCAATTTATACCAAATATGCCTATCTGCTACAAAGTTGAGCACTAATATGTGTGTCAATTTCTTTAAAATATGTACCATAGAACTTTAAAAAAATTATCTAAAATATGATTATAAAGTACCATAATAATACCAGTAAATTATGTGAAATTTTACTAGAAGTACAGCTTAAAACAGAAAACTAAATAGAAAATAATAAAGTAAAATAATTTTTGATTTTTGAAGCTTCCCTCTGTTCAGTGAAGAATTAGCATCACATGAGTATTGACTTGTGTTCAAGTTCTGATTAAATTGAGTTCAGATTGTAACTGGTTTTCATTCAGTGGCATTTATGACAAGGAGGTAATAAGTCTGTATTCAGTAATGGATAGACCTGTATAGACAAATAAAGAATTCATTAAGACAGCAATTTATCAAATGCTTTGCTAGTAGAAATTACTAATTACATTAAATGATGAGTTAAAAAATCAAATAATGGATAATAGCAAAGTTAGAAGACTTCAAACATGAAATGATTTTAATGTTTATTTTAGAAGCGTTAAAGGCACACAATCTGACAAATAAATGGCCACAAGACAGGACAATTAATAATTAATTTTCTGTTTACACAAAGTGAAAAGAGAATGAAATCAGAAGTACAGCATCCTTCATTTAAAAGGAAGAACAGAACCAGATGCACAGTCTCTCAAAAAGAGGACATGTGACACTCATAGACATTGCACTATAATAGAAGGGTGCGATCAGGTTACTTCATTAAATCCTAGCAGATCAACAGAGACTGTTGGATGACTTTCAGCTTGGAAATCTACCAATAAAATATGATATCTTATTGGTTTGGAACCTGAGACGTTTGCACGTTGGAAACTCTTAAGTGGGTAAGAATGTTTATTTGGCTTTCCTGTCTAAACTCTTCTAAGGTGTCTCTATTGTATTATGATTTCTGTCAAAGCCTGAAAGGCCAAAAAAAGTAGAACAGTTAGAGGATGTGTTATTTTGTTTTAGAAAATTGTCATTACTGTCAAAGATATCTGACTGGTAACCTTTCTTTGTGCTGGAGACATTAAACACAGTAAGTTGAAGAGATTTCTATAACTATTCTAAATTTCTTCTGTAAAAACGGGCATTGTATAGGTTTGTGGCTTAGCTCAGTTGTAGAGCATTTGCGTAGCAAGCAAAAGGCCCTAAATTTGATCCTGAGCCAAAAAACAAAAGCAAACAACAGAAAGAAAAAAACAAAAAAAACTTGTGTTATGTTTACTTGTGTCAAACTATTTACATGTGATTATCATTTGTAATGATAGGAAGATCTGAAGAGTATAAAATGTCTTTCGTGTGGTGTGAATGTGAAGCTATGGTCTGAGACAGTACCTCCCTTCTGGGAGACATTCAGTATGCAATATTTCCTTATGTTTGTTTCTGGAATTTCCCCAAATATCAGCCATCTTTGATGTTAAGGCTTTTATATCAAATGGGTATGATGCTCCCAAAGGTACCATGTACTTCCTCTCCTTGACTTTAAATACTTGATGCATGGTAAATGATATGTAAATAATTGCTATGTTTTAGCTTTTCCAAAATAATAACAACTGATGTTTCTGCATATATACAATAAATGTATTCTACAGAGATTCTTTTTCAAAAACTTCACAATCTATGGGTGATTAAAAGTACAATGAAGAGACCATTAATACAGAGGGGTGTATATGTGTAGACAAAAACTGCGTATGATCAGGAAAAAGAGAATAGAAAAGAGGTGACAGAGGGAGAGGTTGAAGAGGGTATGACAATTTTTAAGATTATGGCACCACAACATATTATGGAGGATACTTGACAATAACTAATTCAACAAATGTTACCTAGCTTCACATAATATTTTAACTAGAAGACTCTCAATTTTTATCATATGGCTATTAAGTTAGGATAAGTATCATGGCCAAATGTAAGTTATTATAATTATAGGTGATTTAGGACTATATGGTTATTCTCTGATTTCATTAAACAAGTTCTAACAAAAAATGAATTCAAAATTATTAATTTCTGTGCTTTCTACTACTACAAAATTAAGCCTCTGAGAACATAAACTTCACGTCCAAAAATGCAATGGGAAATTCCTTGGAGTTGTATTGTGTTTAGTATAAATATTAGTCTTTTGTTGGATCCTGTGCATCCATGCTAATTAGGTTTTGTTAATATGACAGAGTCACTGGAAAGAAGAATCCTTAATTAAGGAATTCCATCAAAAAAAATTGCTTTGTGGATATGTCTTCAGGCCCTTGCATGATTAAAGATTATGTGGGAGAGCCCTGCCCATTATGAGCAGTGCCACTCCTGAGGAGGTGGTTATGGGTTGCATCAGAAAGTACGCTGAGCAAACCATGGAAAACAAGACAGTATACAATGTTCTCACATTGTTCCTGCTACAAGCTTGAGTACCTGCCTTGGCTTCCATTGATGATGGAATTAAGCTATAGGATGAAATAAACCCTTTTTTCCCCCAAGGTGTTTTTGGTCACTGTTTTATCACAGCAACAGAAAGAAAACTAGGACAAAAACCAGATAACAGAAAGTAAGCTATTAATGTAATAGAACTGTCAATGCTGTTTCAGGGGAGGATTGTGGAATGATGTGCATGGTTTGAGGTAAAAAGGCTCTTCAGTGTTCAGAGCTTACTTGGCCCTTTTGGAAAAACTTTGAAATAGTAATGGTGAAATAAATACAGATAGCTGAGACTTGGCTTGTGAAATTTCAGAGAGAAGTTAGGGGATCCCTTCCATAAGTTATCAGAGCCATTTGTATTATATATTGTAAAGGAGAGCATGTGGAAGTGAAACCTTTGCTTTCTTCAGAAAATAGATGCTAGCTAGCTAGCTGGGACTGGAAAATCATCTGTGATTAACAGGAGACCATTATCATTATAATGAAATCTACTGTGAAGTACTTCCTCAGGCTTAGCACGCAGACAATGTTGTCTAGAGATGGACAAAACTGTTCTTCAAGCTGTCAAACAAACAAGCCAAGTTGTAAATTTCTCTCATGCAGTAGTTGTTTGGTGGCTTGAAAGCTTCAGTAATGAGGGTCTTGGAGGGCAGAGTGGGAGCTGGAAAGATGGATTGTCCCTTGGAGACCATATTATCCTTGGAGATGACCATAGTTTGAGTCTCAGTACCCATTTGGGGTGGTTCATAACCATATGTAACTCCACTTCCAAGATTCTGAAACCTCTGGCCTCCTTAGGCATCTTCCCACCCGTGTGTGTGCACACACACACAGACACACACATACACTCCCAGAAGGGGGGCACATACACACTGAGTAAAAATAAAATAAATATTTTAAAATGAGAGCAGAATTTAAGATTGAAGAAGGACAGGTTAGTTTTTCCAAAGACCTTCTGTCTACAAAAGAAAGAACTTCCAGCAAAGCCCCTCCCCTATTGATCATTGTCTTAGTTAGAAAGTCTGTTACTTGAAGAGACACAATGACCAGGGCCAAATAAGTAAATAACATCCAAAATTAAGATAGGTATTAACAGTATCTGGAGCTTTTTCACAGATCAAGTTGAATACATGTATTAATAAAGCACCAGTGCTTAAAATTAACTGAAAGAATTTTTAAATGTACTCCACACAAAACTATGATCAGTATTTGCAGTAATAGATTAGCCTGATTACTCAATACAGTCCACAATGCACACATACATGTATCAAAGAAAACCATTATACACAGAATATACACTAGTGTTATCTGTCAAATAAAAATACAATGAAAATTTTAAATGGAAATATGCTTTTCAATAATATAAAAATGTTGAAGGTATATTTAGTCTGAATTTACTACCATACTGACGTATCTTATATTTTGTTCATGTTTATATTTTAACTAATGCTATTTTATTTCACATATGTAAAAGTATAAACTATACAAGACCCTTCCTCTGTCTCAAGTAGTAGGGCAAGCATATATATCAATGTTTTTTTCATTTAAAAGGGTAAATGAAAATATTTATTTTTAGGAATAAGATATGTTAGGCCATATCCAATAAAATGCAAACACTCTCTCAGGTTTCCAATAACATTCTGATATTTCTGAATTAAAGATTCATAAGCTGCTAGTTGTGTCACTCTATATCAAAAAAATCCAGAGAAAAAGAAAAAGTGGAAAGGATTAGGTGTGAAAGAAAAGAGGAGCTTTAGAATCCCAGTAAAAAGTGGAAGAAAAGAAATAAAATCCTGTTAGTGGCATAAATGTGAAATTTTGAAGAAAAAAAAAGTCAGAAGTCATTTTAGGAAAAATGTCATATCCAATTTAGAGCAGAATAAATTAACACATTAATATGCTGGTTATCATTTGTAAAAAGTATGTAAAGTGATACTACCCACAGTTAAGAATTCTCAGAATTTTTGAATAAAGTATTTAAAGACGAATTTTTATGGCAATCTATTCTATCATCCTCTCTAACAGTAGCTCATGTGTGGACCATTAAAGGGGGGGGGTGTGTTAGTGATTTATTTCTATTAAATCCTTAGAAAGATTCTGTAGGTTGTAGGCAAAGAGCAAATATGCAGTAAAAGAAAAGGGACTCAAAATTCAGTTTCCTTAGAACTAAGTTCAAAGAGAACAAAAGGGCAGGTTACTGGAATATTTATCACCTTCAGTGTTTTGTCCTCACTGTGCTCTTGAATAAGTGACTCATCACCAGATAAGCTTCTGACATTTTTAAATAGAGGAGACAATGGTAGGATTTAAATGTAGATAATTCATTATTTCCTTAATTACCAAGGCATTTTAAATTCATTTTATCATCACTAATTATTTATATTATTTAGTAATTCATAAAAGTACCTTAGTTAAACAAACTTCTCTAGGTGATTTTGTAAAAATCATGACATCATTTGCCATTGGAATAAAATTGCCTGACAAATGATACCCTAATTTCAAGATAAAATATACTCAAATGTCTTTGGAGGAAAACAAGGAGGAATCCTTCATTGGATGGGATGAAGTAAAGAAATGTCTTTGTGTGGGAATAGATTTAAATTTACTCTAATTACATCTTCATCTAGAAAATACTTCTGCACTTTAAAAATATCACTCAAAACAAGAAAGCAATATCCATGCTCCCATTTTGAATAGTTGTCATTTACTAAACAAATATTGATTAAAACTATTACAAGCATAAATTTAAATCCAGAAGATACTGAAGTGAAAGAAACAATAAAACCTCTAGGTTTGTGAATCCAACATACTAAATAATAGGTCAAATAATAAAATAAAAGGAAAAATAATGTCATATAGTAACAGGTCTAGAGAATTAAAGGAAAATGTTGGCAAGCATTGAAGGTTCAACTATCAGGAACAGCCTGTAGGAAAATATGACAGTTAAAACCAAAAGGAAGGCATGGCCTAGTTGCCTGGTGGAGTGTATTATCTGACACATTTCACAGGCTAGCTCTGGCTGCCATGTAGGGAATACACTGTAGGTGATAATGACAAATGCAAGGTGGAGATTTAAGCACACTGGCAGTAGATGTGACAGGGATTTGTCAGAGTCTGATATACTTTGAAGGTATTGTCAAGAAGATGGATTGTGTGTGGAGTGTGAGATTAAGAGATGAGTCATGATTTCCATGCATATCTGGAGAGTTATTTGAAGGATAGTTTCCACTTACTTGAAGAACTCTGTGAAAACTAATTATTGGAATACCTAAACGTAGAGTTCACTCATGATATTCAAAAGTAGTAATTTTAAAATAAAGATATCAAAAGTCATGTCAAATCATAAACATCAACTAATAAATTTAAATGTATTAGCCTTTTATTTCTTAGAGCTTATATGCCCAAAATTGTCTTTCTAAATTATGAGAATAATTTAAAATAGTTTGGTTTAAATTATGTTTAAGGCACTATTCTAGGTTGTCCCATATATTATCAGCTTTAGATATGCTAAATTAGTCATGTCTATAAAGATACAGATAGAAGATGATATAGATGATGATGATGATGATGTAGACTGTCAGAGATTATCATTTGATCATGAATACCTGAAAAGTCAGATGATGCTGAATAAGCAGAAATAAAAATAATAACTCAAGAAGTACCATAGGAATAAAACGGTTTTAGAATTCCACACAAGTATTTTGAGAATATTCTAATTGAATACTATCAGAACACACTGCAAACCCACTATGACAGTATGGTAATGAGGATTAGGATTCAGCAGTCCTTGTCACTGCTGCACTGGTCATTCAGCAAGTTCCAGTTTTGAGAAGTGAAAAAGTTAAAGATCCAGGTGAATGGGTTTGGATAGAATAGGAGGAAAGAAGAACCAAGGGTGACATTATGAACACACAGAGAAAGTAGTAAGAGAAGTGGAACACTTTATGTTTATTCCATGCTTTACATCAGAAAGACAATGTATAAAAATGTCAAAATCAGTTTTATTATGATTGAAAATTCAAACTTTTGGAAATTGCTAAAAACAACCAAAATGGTACATTCATTCATATCTTTTTTCTCCCATGCACCTTCATCATTATGGAACATTCATCAAATTATGAAACAAAACACAATGAAGAAAAAAATTTCCTCTTTCTTAATTTAAAAGCAGAGATTTAACTTTATATATATTAAAATCTTAGAGGATGAATGAATGTGGCAATGTAGTAAGTGGCTGGCATAGAAAATCTTGTTATCTAGGTTGGATCTCCCATAAGGAAGGGAAAAAGAAAAAGGAAAAAAAAAAAGAATAGTGGGACCATGTTTGGAAAAGAAGGGAGCAATGAAAGAACATAAACGTATGATTGTGAGGAAGCCAAAGTCAAACTCCTACTGATATAGTTGTTTCTTTAAACAACTTAAAACAACTTTAAACAACTTCTTTGCCTACAAAGGTAAATCACAGGATTTTAACAGTTCAAGTATGAAATTCCTAAGAGAGTAGCTTTTTGATTTGTTTTTCTTTTTAAATTTAATTAGTACTTATGCAAGTAAAATTTATTCTAATTTCTTCAAAGAAAATGTCAGGTATGAGAGCAATAATTAGCAAATGTATAAATTTCTTATTATTTTAAGGTAGAACTTCTGAACTTATTCCCTTCTATTTTGTTCATTGCTCTATTCTTTATTGTGTATTTTTTATACATCCGGACATTTTGATAAGAAAATATTGCAAATGTCAGCTGTTTCTAACATTTAAATTAAAGATTTAACAGTTTTCTTATACCTGAAATCATTGTTTCAAAAATCAAACCAAATACTTGTATACTAAACAGAAACAGGTAATACAAAACCTGTATGTTAAATTTATTTTACATAAAAATATTCCTCTCTTATAGTAATGTATATCTATATGATTTGCCATTATATACAAGCAGATGATTGGATTCTCCTCAGAGTGACTTGTGACTTACAATAAAACATAACATAATAATATTTTTTTATATCTTAAAATAGATCATTTTGTTCAACTAGTAAGCAACCCATACTATTACAATTAGCAAACATAAAACATATAATGTTTCTAACAGTCAAAAGCAGTGAACAGTTATCTTCTCTAGCAGCTCACCTAAAGAATGGTTAAGTGTAGTTATTGATTGGATATTTTATGTAAACAAACAACAGCCACTAGCGTTTTTATTTTAAAAATCGGATAAATTATTTTATTGAAATAGTCAGTCTTGTAATGAATTAAAGTTGCTGTCTTCTCAAATTCATGAAAAACCTATTGGTATGTGGTACAAGAACTTATGCCTCCAGTGAGCAAACATTCGTACTTCAATTTCTAACCCAAGATATACAGATTGTATCACTCCACTTGAAACATTTGTGTCTGCTGATGCACAGAGAAGGCACATTGCCTAGGCCACATGCTTCAAAATTTTGAATACTGCTCTTTAAAAAGGTGAAATTTTCAGACAAGTAAAGAACTCAAAACAATATACTAAAATGCTTACATTTTAGATATATGCTAAATTATTTTAGCTTTCATAATTTTTACTTCTTGTTTTCTACAAACACTTTTAAAATAGTATATATTTCATTGATATAGGAGAATGAACTTTTATGCAATCTGTGTTTTCTTCTAAATGTTTTAAGCCTGCATTATGGGCAGCACAGCAAGGAATGCAGTATGAATACTAATTAAAATAATTATTTTAAAGTAAATGTGAAAATGCAGTGTTTCTTCCTTTGACAGTATATAAGACACCTTCTTGCTCACTCAAAAATTAAGTTTGAAAATCAAAATTACATTTATTTAGTAAAGCCTTGTCAGCTAATCGAGAAGTCAGTAATTTTGAGCCTAGTAAGAAACATTCAAAATGATAAATAAAGCTTACCTTATCCACAATACATATCTGTTTTCTTGTACGAGCATCCAGTATCTCAATCTCAAAGTGAGTTGATTTTGAATGCCTCACTGCTGGAGTTGTTTTTAGCGGGCCTGCTGAGAGCACAAGTTGTGACAAAGAGTGGAAATTTCTTGTATTATTCTTCATTGTGGACTGTGGAAATCCCTGGAATAATAATTCCCTCCTGCGTTCCAGGGACCTGTGCCTTTTGAACATTGTGTGAACTAGCAGGGGAAACTGGCATGTAAACAGGAGACACTTGCAAGAGTGCTAGCTTTGCACCAGTTAAATACTGCTGTGGGAGCCCTCAGAGGTCAAGTGGCATGCCATTCCAGCAGTCTAGTTTTATTTAGCAGGCTCGAAAACAATGACTGGTCTGATTTCTATATATAACACTATTGAGAATTGCTGCAGAGTAGTGCATTGCCTTCTGCATTTGAATTATTTCTTGCTTTCTTGTTTTATCTCTGCTACTTATAAATACTCTTATCTGAAATTCCAAAGAAAGAAAGGACAGAGTGTTTTCATCATCTCCCAATTCTGGATACAGTAATCTTCAAACCAATAAAACACAGTTCACTCTCATATACATTATATTTAACGTTAGCATAGTGGCACCTTGTAGGATGAGTTATAAAACTGCAAAATGTAATACATTTTATTCTGTCTATAGTTAAGGTCATTGAATATATATATGAAGATACACTCTTGTGGGATGAGTTTCAATTAGTGACAGACTTAAAAACAGTAGCCAAAAATGAGAAATACTAAACTCTCAAATTATATATATATATATATATATGATTATTATATATTGATATTAACATATGTTTATATATTTATATATATATTTGATATTAATATCTGTAATATATGGTATATTGGTATTAACATAGATATACGATTATATATATATATATATTACACACATAAACACACACACACATACACACACATAAGTTGTGATAAATTGAAAGACAGATATATGTGTCAGATGTGAAGAGAAAATTCTGTGTTTACCCAGAATTGTTTCTTGAATCAAAACAAACAAGCAAACAAACAAATCATAGATAGAAAGATAATAAACTAGCCATAGCATACTTACTTTGATTAATATTATTTATCAGTGATAATTATCAGTTTGGAAAGGGACTAAAATTAGAAAAAATATGCATGATTAGTAAACACAAAAAGTATTCACTATGTACTTGGGCCAGTGAGATGACTCTGTGAATAAAGCAACTTACAACCAAGACAGCAACCTGAATTAGAGCCCCAGGATCCACAAGATGTAAGAGGAGAACCAAGCTTATAAATTGCCCTTTGATGTCCATATGAGTCCCAACACCCAACACACATACACACACATATACACACACAAACACACACCCTGAAACACACACAGAGGCATATAGGCACACACACACTAAATACAATTTAAAGATTAGAAGAACTCCAATACATTCTTCTCTAAGTTTTGTAAAACAATTCCAAAGTGGAAAATATGATATAATTACCCACTTACCAATATAATTTCAATAATAACAAAAAATAGAATATGGAAGGAGAAAATGGTAAAAGAAGTCATAGCTTAAATGTTGGAAATTGAACATATTATTCTGCGATGAACGTTTAACATATGAGACAATGTAAAACAAATAAACTTTGCTGCTAATATTTTTATCTTATATAAATGAAAAAGTTTGAATGTAAACTGCCTTCATTTTTCCTTAGTTGATTAAAACATTGACAATTCAATAAGCAATGACTTGTTATATACATAACATCAACAAATTAATAAAATTTGTAATCATGCTTAAAACTGATAAAAAGAGTCAGTGATGAACTGGAATCTTCATTCTAATGAAAGATAGTTATAATAATCTGTAAATGGGCTTTCATGAAGTACATCATTTTTCTGCCTTTATCTTCTTTGCTTTCTTTATAAATAACAAGCATCAATATTCTCCTTATTTAAAAATCAAATTCATTTGGGTTTATTTTGTATTAATTTATTTTTATATTTATGTGTCTGTATGTATGCCTGCTTGTCTGCATGTAGAGCATGGAGATATAGGCACGTGTATGTCACTTGATTTGGATGGAGGCTTAGAACCAACCAGCAGTCCTCTGCCAGAGCAGGGAATGCTCTAAACTGCTGATTCATTTTTTCAGCACTCCACTAGCTCATGTCTTAAAATGATGGAACTTTGTAGGGTAATGGTAATACATAGAAACAATTTTGCATGAGTGGTTATATGATTTTAATTTTGAATTATGTTTATATGTATTTGTGTGTGGATGGGTTTGTGTACATGAGCACAAAGCCACAGAGACCAGAAGAGAGAGACCCACCCCCACCCCCAACCCCACCCAGAAGCCAGCGTTTAAAGGAGTTGTGAGCTGGGAATCAAACTCTAATTCTCTACAAGAACAGTATTCACTCTTAACTGCTGAGTCATCTCAGGGCCCATTGAGTTCTTATGAGATTTTTTGCCCAACATCAACACATAATGTATATTATAATTGAAGAACCAATTGTGTTAGAACATTATTAGCCAGTATCTATGGATTTTTTTTCAAGGTCAGATTTTCTGTTTCAAATTCTGAGGTTTGTAAAAGGAATATCCATAGAAGAATATTGAATAATGTGTGATGTAAAAATGGCTTGTAATCTCCCTATACATTTTTCATCATCTTGAGTCCTTGAGAACTTATCATTTATTACCACCATGATTCCCCTCTCTTTAGATAAGAATTACCATAGACATTAATTTAGAAAGTTACTTTCAAGCTAAAATTTTTGAGTATGTTTCTTTAACAGAGTCATTTCTTTCTTTTGGTATGTAATACAATTTTAATGGTATGCAGTACAATTTTTAAGTCTTCCCTAGATAGGAAGCAGTGGCACAAGCCTTTAATCTCAGCACTTGAGAGGCAGAGGCAGGGAGATCTCTGTGAGCTGGAGGCCAGTATGGTCTACAGAGTGAGTTCCAGGACAACCAGAGTTACAACAGAGAAACCCTGTAGTGAAAAAAAAAAAATAAAAAAAAAATAAAATAAAATAAAAACCAACAACAGTAACAAAAATTAAGTCTTCTCTAAAGGTTTAAAATGTGTTTCTTTAGTATACAAATCATTAGGAATTATCGTGTCATTTTTCCCTTCGTCCTTTTCTCTCCAGATACATCAGCCCTCCAAACCCTGGTTCCTTCTTTCCACATGTGTGACATTGTTATATGCTCACCTCCTGTTTCAATACCTCATTGCTCCTAAAGTGACTTCCTATAGTTGCATAACCTATCCTTACTCTCAAACCATCTCTTTGTTTTTTTCAAAGTCTGAACTATTTTAAGTTCATAATACTTCATGGTACTGATGAACCACGTTCTCTGTACTGTTGTAAGCATTCATATGCAGGCATTTGTGTAAACATAAATTTGATTTAATTTGAGTAAACTGCTAAGAGTGTGACTCCTATTTCTTATGGTAGGCTTAGATTTAGTTTTATGACAACAAAAGGAGTAACAACAAAATAGTTTAGAGATTTGCAAACCTTCTGTAATATATTTCAACATCACCAACAATGAATATTAGCTCATCACTCCACATTCTCATTAGCAGTTTGCATTTACCAAGATTTGGGAACTCAGTTTTGATACAGGTGAATCATGCTATCAGATCTCATTGTTTGAAAGTAAAATAATAATAACAATAATAATATTAATAACATAATAACTTGAATGCATTATCACATTAGCATTTGTTAAGGGCTTGGTTTCTAATCACATCTTCTATGCATTTGTACTTCTTATGATTCCTGACTACTGAGTTTTAAGGCTGAAATCTCAGCTATACTTTGCATACTATTTCTTATTTTTTGTTGTTGTTGTTTTGTTTTTTTCAAGATTCAGTTTCTCTGTTGTAACTGTCTGTACTGGAACTCACTCTACAGAACAGACTGGCCTTGAACTCACAGAGATCTGCTTAACTCTGTCTCCCAAGTGCTGAGATTAAAGATGTGTGCCACGGCAACTGGCTTATATACTATTTTTTAAATATGTTCTATAAATCTATACTTCCAGTTGGTAGGTTGTATTTTAATTATATTAACAATCTTTGATAACAATTTTTGATCTGATATTAAGACATGTTATACATCCTAAAAGGTAAAATATAATAATAAATGATGAATTATACTTTGGGTAATATGTTTAAGTAATATAAATAAAAGTGAATACAATGAATATAAGAAATGGAAGACACTATATATGACCAAATAGGTCACAGATTTTACTAGTAAATAAAGCTTTAGTCAAATGATCAAGCTCCAGAATTTACTGGCAATAGAATAATGAAAGAAAATGATATATAGAAGGTTATACAATTTTTTCATGAATATAAATATTAATTGTTCTGAAATAAGTGTTAAAAAGTAACTTGCATCAAAACCATCAGTATTCTATGTCAGAAGGAGTGTGGATCAATGCTCATCATGTATACTAAGAAATCATTCTTTCAAAAAGAGAAATGTGTTTATGAACTTTTTCATGATCTTAGTATAAGATTTTAAGAATATTACACTCACTCAAGTAATACAAATAAATTGCTCTATCAACTATACTCATTATTGTCAACAAAATCTGCATGGATCATCATTTTGCTATTGAAATGTCTGAAGTACTCTAAACTAGCAAAATAATCTTTACAGTAGAATCCCAACTGAAAAATAAGAGTAATATGATGAAACACATGTGGAATTGGATAATTTTATAGTACTTATGTAAGATTAAAACAATCTCTAATTCTGAATCCCAGTTTGACTTGTAATTCACTATGTTGTCCAGGATGACCTCTGAATTCTTATCTTCCTACCCCAAAATCTGACGTCCTGAGTTGTAGCTATTAGCTCCCATGTCTGGTTTAAGAGAGTATTTTTGTGAAAAAAAAATGCTTTGTCTCTTAGTCACAATCTCTGGTTATAAATTTCAAATGACTTAGAAAATTAAGAATTTATTCTTCTTAGCCAGGTGGTGTTGGTACACACCTTTAATCCTAGTACCTGGGAGGCAAAGGCAGGTGTATCTCTGTGAGTTCAAGGCCAGCCTGGTCTACAGAATGAATTCCAGGAGAGCCAGAGTTACAACAGACAAACCCTGTCTAGATAAACAACAACAAAAAATTTCTTCAAGGTCAAAAATAGTAAATTTTGTTTAAAATGTCCTTGTATTATTATTAAAAAAAAAAACTTTAAGCTTGTAACTGTTTCAAAATAAAGTATATTAAGATTTACTTGTGAAGAATGCATTATAGCAGCCCTAAAGAAGATGGAGTATATAGAAGGCTGTAAACTTTTAATGTAAAAGTTGTTCTTATTTGACACTTCAATTGGTGCTTCAAAAGGGAAAGCTAGAGTGTAACTCTAGAAATTGACATATGTTTGTAATACATAGCCAACTAACAGTTAATGTTGACTTATGGTTAGCAAAATAATGTTTCATTGTTACAATTTTTAAATGATACAATTTAATTTTTTAAACATACACATAAGGGATATCATGAAAATTAATACATTTTAATAGTTTTTTGTATAAGGAAAAAAATAAAAAAAATAAGATAAGAGCCAGAAAAACATATTAATATTTAACATAATTAGAAAACAGAGGAGAAAGAAATTTTATAGTAGATGATTTAAATAATTGAAGTAAAAATATCTGTATATTTAATATTGCATTATGCAAATATTGCATATTGGAAAATTAATGATCCTCATAACATTATAAAGTAAATATACTTAAGCTGACTGATACAAAAACTATTAAAATTACAAAAATCATAATTGCTTTAGTATGTATATTATAGTGATATTTCTTTAGTTTTCCTTATTCTCTAAATAATAGAAAATATTCAGGATGATTTCATAAAAACCTTAAAATTTGACCAAAATTATCCTATAAATTATTTCCTACATGTAACTAGTAATGTGTTTATTCCATAACTCATAATTAATTTAAATAATTTAATAAAATTAGGCTAGTATAATTTCTAGTATTCTTATAACTATTTAACACTTGTTTATAAAACAAATGTTGTGACAAAATTTAAATTAAAACTATTTAAGGTTAAATACTAATGAAAATTAAATGTACTAAAATGCATGCAATCAAGTACAAACACCAGATTGTAGATAGTATAATGGTCTAAAAATTATGAGATAATTGATAAAAATGATTAGTTCTAACAATAATTAATTGCAGATAGTGTAATGGTCAAAACATATGAGACAATTAATAAAAATGATTTGTTCTAACAATAATTTCTGTCTGCTTTGCACTGAAGGGACATGGTATGGAAGGGGTTAATTTTCATTTTTCTCTGCACATCTTTACCTCCAGCCTTCTCCCTTTCATTGTCCCTTCAGTATTTTTCCTGCACTCCTCTCTTTCATCCTGCCGATATCCTCCTATGTCAATAAATGTTTCCACCATATTCAGCCACATTGTTAGCCAGATAATTTATCAATTCTATTTACCTCCTTTCTTATAGAATAGAGAAAACACACTTGAAATCTATTTAGCTTTCCTCTTACAGCTGTTTGAAACATCATAATCTCAAAAACTCCTCAAAACAAACTCAGCACAAAGATATCATTGTCTCTCATTTGAATATGACCTTAACCTCCTAAGTCCTACCCTCTATTGCTCTTCTTCCTTATCCTTCTTCCCATATTCTCCTATTCAATTTCCTCCCCTCCTCTTCCTTCTTCCCTTCCTCCTCTTTCCTTTTTATCTCTTCCTAACTCCTTTTCTTCTGTTTGCCTGCTCCATCATTCTGGCATAATTACATTTACAGGATATATTGTAGAGGAATATTTCATCTTTAATCCTTCAGCATGGCTGCTTTAGAAAGAATGTTGGTACAAAACTTGAAACCCAGAATTCAGAAGGCAGGGGTAGTGCATACCTTTAATCCCGGCATTTTAACCCAGGGAGACAGGAAACAGAGCTCAGAAGGAGTCAACTTCAGACAGGAAGTGACGTCTTGATGAGTCAGAGTGAAGGGCAAGCAAAGTGACAAATGACAGGAAGAGTTGGCTGAGCGCATCAGAGAGGACGCGTATAACTCTCATAATGGAATAGCCGACTGTCAGCTATGAGCAGCCAGCTCTGAGTTCAGAAGGAGCTAGGCAGAGTGACTCAGTCAGCAATAAGTCTCAGAGGTTTAAAGGTTCTGGATTGTGTGGAGGCTGCAGACTTCCAGTTCTAGACTGAATATTAGATTGAACAGAGTCCTAAATGTTCCAGGGCGCCTGGACTATAACCTGGTATTGAATTGGACAAAATAATAAATAACACTGTGAGTTTGAATCTATATCTATAATATACAGTCTTTCCAACGTCGCTGAAGTTGGCCTTCATGTCATAGTGCCTTTAGGGACTGTCTTAATTGAACAGAATATAATCATATCAAATAACTTCTGTTTAGTCCATTATTTTGGTTGGAAAATAGGCTGAGGAGCCTTCTAATATATTTTCTAATTTTTAATTTATTTGTTTAAAATAATCATTTAACTAAAAATGTACTTACCATCCCATGTTTACCAGTACATCTCTACAAATGTGTGCCCTTGTCCTTATTACATCTTAAGACATACAACCATGTGAAAGAGTAGGTATGACTTGTTTATGTTTTCATCTTCCCCAGCTCCTTAGACCTGTCTCAATCCTTTGGGTATGGAATTTGTCTATTGTAGAAAGTTGAGGAAACCTGGAGTTAGTGAGTTTGTCTTTGAATGTGTTTTTGACATCTGCATGGCCTGTCAACAACTCTGAGACCAATTGGCCCATTGTAAATTAGCAAAACCATTGGCTATAAGGGCCATTCTCAAAAGAGTTGGCAAAGATTTTGGAGGGAGTCCAAGTATGAGTGATTATGGATGATTGCTTAGTATGTGTCAAGACTAGTGACTACAGTTACTGCCTCCTATGACTGACCTAATAAGTGCATTGAGGTGGATAGAGAATATAGAGACCTAATAAATGCTGTGGTGGATAGAGAATCCTACCTGATCCAGCTAAATTTTATGTGTCTCTGTACATCTGTCTTTTCTTCATTCACTCATTTCCCCTAGCCAGGGTTCTGGGACCCACATTGGATGGAGCATGACAGTCTATTCCATGCATTATTATTTCTCAGTATTTAGCACACCATAGTACCAGAGAAATTATTACAATTGTATATTGAATTCGAGATGAAGAAAAGCACACAGAAAAGCTATTTTCCCACCTATTTAAAAATTATTATAGATAGTTGGGACTGGTGGCTCTCAATGTGTTCCTAGAACTGAGGCTAAATCATAAAGACTATTCTGTTATTATGAGTTCCAGGTCAGCCTTGGCTATAAAATGGAGACAGTGTTTCAAGAACAGAGAACAGAGGCAAGTTAGTAGCTAATGCAATTAGCAACTATTGAATTTTTAAAAATGCTATATTGCTAACTTTTTATAAAAGCTTTCACAAATTATATTTATTTTAACAAAATTATGCATACTTTATTTAATGTATTCCCTCTCATGGCTGCTTTTACTTTTCACTAATCTAAGTCCTAATTATACAGCAGTACTTTACCTGAATTTCTAAGGACTGATTCTTCTACCTAATTAAATGAACCTCGGTCAGGTTTAGTATGTCATGTCAGCCACATTGTTGCTGATTGCATAGACAAAGCTACTTGATTTACTCATCTAGTTGTTCTCACAAAGAATAGTACTATTCAGAAAACAAGCAAGAAAATTAAAAGTGTATATAGAATGGAAAATAAACATAGTGCATGATACAATATGAAAAATTAGTTGGCAAAATCTCCCTTAGCACTAAAAAGGAATATTTATACTTATTATATTAATAAGGCTATGTTTTAAAAGTAAAATACCAATAATGGTGACTGCCCCAGGAGAATAATACTCAGAGTTTTCTTGTCAAGTTATTTTTCTTCCTAAAGTTTACAATTGCGTTTTACTTCAGAAGATCTACATTTTCAAATATGCTCTTTATTTTAGTACAGCAATTACTTGTAATTCATATTACTTTTCACTATATCATACCTTCTTTGTATGAAGAGAATTCATTAATGACCGGGACTATACAAAAATTTATTCTTATGATTCTTTTTTTTTTAACTAAGAAAAAGAAATGATGTTATCCTACAATTTTTTGTCATTTTGAGTAGGAGAATAATGTCTTTACATTGTGTGATGTCATTGAAACTAGGGTCTCTGCTGAAGAAGCGTCAAATTTTATATACATACCCAACTATGTGGCTTTTCACTGACACCAGTAATTAAAGCAAATCTGAACAAAAATAAACAGATTCAGAAGTTTTTTCTGAACTTTAAGATCATTCCATGTCTCTCTGCATTAACAGAGTGTAAAAATTATTTTCATTCTATTACTGATATTACCCATTTCTACTTTCATGTATTCATATATAAGAATAATATTATTTAAAATTAATATATGTAATTATGATTAAGTATATTTTAGAATATTTTGGTTTACTTATTTAAGTAGTTTAACATGCAAGAGCAAGAAGTATCATCACTAATATTTCATTATATACAACTCTTTTATGGTGTATTTCATGGTACAGCAAAATTAAGCAAATTCATAATTTGAGTCTAGTTTTTAGTTAAATAATCTTTTCTACACCAAAAATTTAACAGCTTGACAGTATTTTATATAAAAATCAGTTTAATGAATGGCTTTTCAAATAATACTCTTTACAAATTTTACACTTTCAAAATTTATCATTGGGATATGACATTGGCTTAAAGAGGCAAAGTCCTTGTCCTTATAGTGTTTCTGATATATTTAGAGGACATCAGTCCTGCATGTTCAATTAATTTATAATTCAATAAATGCGAAGAAAAGAAACTTAAAGTGAGTGAAATATGAAATAATCATTAAAAATTGCTCTGCAAAACATTTACTATATTGTGCAGCAAAATTTTTCTGAAAAGATATTTAGATAAACATGGATCACAAAAAAAATCTTATGGCTGTGGAGAAGAAACAAGAAAAAAGACAACAAGCAAAACATCTGGAAAAAGCAGCAAAACATGGAGAGACATCAAAAGCTGTTCAGAAGTAGGAATAGGATCTTTAGGCTGGCGAAGACACCATAGCATGTCTTGAAGCATCACAGGGAGGATCCAAATTTCATTAGAAAAGAAAGAAGAGTTAACCTGAGGGCTGTTAGGCTGTGTTGTTGTCTGAGTTAGTAATAACATTTTGGGTGTTAGGTTGAAAACAGACTGAAGAGTGAACAAAGGAGAGTAAGAACGATTAGAAACGACTCTACTCTTCTAGGTCAAAAATAGTGGATCTCCTTAGAAGGTAACTATGGTGATGAAGTGAAGTGAATGAAGGTCTCTACAAACAACAAGCTGGAATCCCTGCTGTGCTGGGTACAAATAAATCAGACTGTAGACAGGGAATGTCCATACCTCCAGAAAATCAGGAGGACAATATTCATTTTATGTAAATATTGTGAGTCTATCTCTGCCATAAAGTATCTTTAAAATGAAACATTGCATTAAAGATAAGTACATTTAAAATATTTCTATCTATATTTCCTGATTTACATTTTCCTTATTTATGTAATCCTCAACATTATGTATAACTTATTCCCTATTACATTCTGATATAATAGTACACTGTTTTCATCACTGTAAGAATTATGCATAAAATTACATCTCAAAACTGGTTTAATGTCCTTATTAATTGGAATAAGTTTATATATAAATTTAATTATAAATTCTTGGTAAGATATCACACAATTTGACTTATGACTCTGTTCTTTAATATAACTCTCCCCTGCTTTTTATTTGTGTATTAAATTATAGTATATCTGTTTGTCATTTCCTGCTTATAGGAAATTGAATCCTCCTATGTTCTTGAACTTTTCTATACAAAGTAGACATAGGAATCTGATAGGGAAATATCTTTACTGCTACAATTGTTTGGCACACAGTATTTAGTAGCTTATACTGTTTGAATGGAATTTCTCAAGAACTTAATGCTTATGAAATGAACATTTAAACTCTAACCTATCAAAACAAATATCACTACCATGCTATCTTTAGTAATTTACATTGTCTACATGAATCTCACTAATTGTATATTTCAAGAATTATCTCTGAGGAATTAGTAAGAAGCAAAACTTTATAAACTACTGTCTATTTTTATATCAGTCCATTTTAAGTGTTTAATAATAATATGAATCTATCATGGGGAAAATTTTCCATTAAATTTTATAATATAGAAAATAATTAGTTTCACTAAAATTCAACCATCTATGCATGATTTGATTTTAATTTTACTGAATTTCAAGAGGTTACCGTTTACTCAGGGTCCAATTGCTCATGTGTCTGCTTGAGCACCATTAGAAAGTTTCATCTCACACAAAGTTGAACTTTTCTTTAATGCAGTCCCTAAAACTAATTTATGCCCATGGCTTCTGAAGGACTCGAATAAGTGTTCCTAGTGAATATGTTGGGTCAGAGAAAGGTCATTGAGATGAGTACCTACATTAGTTCCTTAGAAATATACAGAAAAATTATGCATTTTTCAAGGTGATTAAAAATGTTTTGGGACTAGGATTATTGCTCAGTGATAGAGCATACATATGTCCCTGAGCCCAATATCTAATACCCCCAAAAAATAAATAAATAAAGAGGTTTTTGTTTTTAGTTCTTCAAGATTATATTGCTTTATCACTTTACTGATTTAACAATATTCATATAAAATATGCATGCTTGTACTATACATGTATTTGCCATTATAATGTATTACATACATATGTAATTGTTGATAAATATATATGTGTGTTCTAAGACACTATAATAAATATTCTTGGAAAAAAAACATTCAACTACCAAAATATTTCTCAAATTTTAGTATGTAGTCATTAGATTTCTTGTTTTAGACTGTTATTTATGAACTAAAAACTTTAATTTCTAAATAATCTTGCAGCATAACAATAAAACTTGAAATGCATCAAATTTAATACTACTAGACTAAAATTTCTTCTAAAACATCTGTGTTACATTGAAACTCAGTATGCTGGAATTTTATATACATTTTCCATTTAAGTAGCATTGTTGAGCTAACAGAGTTAATTCCTTATCATTCCTATGTTCTTCAACATGCAAGCTCTCTTGAAGGAAAGTATACTACATATGTGAAGAGAATTAATGATATGTTAAACACTAGATATATGAATATTATATATATCATGATTTTTTTCTAAATAGAAATTATACTTTTGTCCCATTAGAAATCAAATCAGAAAAAGAGAAAGAATGATTAAATGAGATAGATAAGTACATATCTCTATTTTTAAAAAGCACTACAGATTTTATGAAGGATTCAGAATAAGTGAAAACTTCTTTCAATCAGAAAGAACAAACCTGTTGCACATTTCAACAGAAATTACTCTTCATGTGTCATTACTGCTTAGAAATTGCAGTGTGAATTTCCTCACACCTCAATTCCAGCTTCTTTATCTGAACTTGAGTGGCCAACATGCCATTAGTCTGGGTTGATTCGAACATGAAGGCATCAATATATGCTAATTACATCTTTATATTGGTTATGTAAAGTTTCTTATGTCTCTCTGAAAAGTTTTCTGAGTGAATTGTGGAAGTACTTAACTAAATGAGAAATCAGCTGTTCTATACCAAAAAAGAACACAGTTAAGAAATAATAATTATCAAAACTGCAAAACAGTATTAGTGATACTTTCATCATTTTTCCAAGGTGGGATCAAGAAAATCATAAAAGGATGCATATTTAGAATAAAGCATTAAGTGAACTGAATTAAAATTTTTAATTCTGAAACACATAGGTGAATGGAAATTATCAATAGAAAAATATCACCTTATTTATTTAAAATTCTTTTTTTTTAAAGCACGGTCCTTATTTCACTTTGTTACTATATTAAAATGCCACATATTAAGAAGAGAAAGTATAAAGGCCTTCCAATCCCAAGTACCCTCCATCATTTGGGGAAAGTCAAAGTTGGTATTTTCACATCTACTGTCAATAGCGAAGACAAAGATAGTCCGCTTTCTTCATTCTGACATCATTTAGAACCCAAGAAATGGCACTACCCATATTCCAGGTGAGTCTTCCTATGCCAGCTAATAATTAAGAACATCCCTACAGACATGCCTAGAAGTCTGATAATTCTTCAATTGAACTCTCTTTCCGTGTTTAAAGATTCTGTCAAGTTAACACCAACAGTTACAGTCCATCCCTTGCCAAACTGTTATTGTTGTGTAATAGTGTCCTCTGGGATGGAAATATTCTATCCTACAGGGAGCTCCTTAAGCCAGAAGGCAAACAACTCAAAATAGTTCCAGGAAGGTCGGGAAATGAATCAGATGCTCTAGGCTCCTCTTTGCCATGGTAAGTAATAAAAGCTGAGAGTCCCTCTCAGATGAAGTGGTGCCAAGCAGCAAAGAAGTCTCTCACATAAGAAAAGTTTCCAAAACTCTCTTCCAGATCAGACCAATGCCTGGAAGATGTAGCATCCAGCTGAGCTGCCTGGAAGAGGTTTAGATCAATGGATGCACCTGGCAAGGACACCCCTGTTGATCTGACTATAGGAAGTATCGTGTGCTACCTTTGTAAGCTAGGAACCTGGAGTTGGTGGTGCAGTTGTCTTTGGTTTTACGCTGTGAATTAAAATTGTAGCTTTGTTGTGTTGGACGCCTGGTTAGTGTTGAACACCTGAAATTTTTAATCTTCAGGGCTTCAATGGGCTTGCGAAGCTTCACTTTTCCAGCTTTGCTGCCACAACACATTCAGCTTCCCTCGTGAGCCAACTACATTCCACTCCTGCAACTCGCAATGGTGGATTTCCCCCAGTCCTCGAATCTCCATTGCAACTGTGGCTTCACCATTGCTGATGGCTTCTCAAGGCTGCTGTTCAGGAATTCAGGACCCTGCCAAAAAGCCCAAAGCTTCACCTGTTGTACATTAATTCTTGATTCTTTTAAACCATTAACACTTAGACTAGTTAGTTATACATTACCTAAATACTTCCGCAAACTAGATACACAGCCTGACCTACTTGGACCAGTTTCGGTGTGCTGATCATGAGGAAATTCTTTCTTCTTGCCACAGTGAGGCATAGAAGATTTTAACTAGAATATGCTAGACTCATCAGTAACAGCTAATTCTTTGGTCCCACACAGATAAGCTCCTTATTATCTCAATAAAGCAAAAAAGGAGCTCAGTGGTTGCTTATATCTTTGCCAATCACTGCTGATCTTCAACTTCAGCATAATCACACCACACAGATTCTGATCCAAGGATGACACAAACAACACCTACCTACTTCAGGTCTCAGTAGAGGTTTTGCTTCCCTTGGAAAATTCAGAAACTAGTAATCTTATCTTCCAAGAACTTTCTGAAATAGCTTATTAGGCTTGAAGAACTCAGTGACTTTACAGCCAAAGTTCTAAGGTTTACATTATTCCTCAAAATCACTGTGATCTCAGGTTTATCACATCAATGACCTCTGGTCTCTTATATCGATTTCTGTCCTAAATTCATTTCTGTTCCTATATAAAATATCCTGACCAAAAGCAACACAGATGAAGCAAAGACTTACTTAGTTTGCAATTCAGTTATTCTCTATTCTTTTGTTTCAATTCTCTGCATTGTCTCCATGCATCACAGCTCTCTTTTCAGTTTTACAAGCCTTGAATATCCTTGTTAGGATCAACTTAACACTCAGTTCTATATACCCTGTTAATTCTTCAATCACCAGGTTTCTACCTAATTTTAGTAAAGTGAAATAAGCACTTAGTAATTTTACCACATTTGCAAAGTTGCTTATTCTTTACATCTTCTCCCAAGTCTCATGAGCTTCTGTGACCTGATCCAAAAGAAATACTTTTCTTTTGTCCTACGCAATGAAGCACAGATGATTGATTTCATCTCAACCATGAGGAATGCTTACCAATCCCAGATAATTTTACCCCTCCCCTACATTGACCAGCTCCTTATTGTCCCAAAGAAGCACAGAGGGATCCTCACCATCTAGTCCATTGTCCCATATTTTCAGGGTATTAAAAAAAACCTAAAGATTTAGCATTATTATCTTCTTTCTTTTAAAAAATATTTTCACTAAACTATATAGATTATTGATATCACCCATGGTTACCTCCCAAAGTTGAAAGGAACACTTTATAGATTAAAAACTTAGTGTACTTTGGATACAGGACATGGGGCTGAAAGTGACCTGAAAGCCTCCTCCCTGATCACTAGTGTCCATAGTACTCACAAGTGATCTGTAAGCAGCTAATGGAGTAGAGCAATCAATAGTCCTTCCCAGTCATACAGTTCATGAACCACAGCAATGGCCAGATATACCCAAATATGCAATAGTGGCACTAATATCTTGGTGATAACTAACAGCTATCTGAATGGATGCAAGGCCTACTTGACAGGAAATTATTCAAGCCTTGTATTAGAAATCTAGCCAAACACATATATTTAGAGAGGTTATTTATCTTATGGAAGAACCAGATACTTTGCACTTTATCAATATAAATCCTAACTACATTCTCTTTATCATTATATCCACTGCATGAGACCATTAAAGAAGCCACAACTAACCAAAATGAGAACACCAAGATGACCATAGAGTGACCTACCCCAAGTGATATACCACAGCGTAACTCCTGCACTTTAATCTTAGGGAATATTAAAGAAGCAGGGTGAAGTAATTGTAAGAGCCAGAAGATCAGTGTGTCTGCTGAGAGATACTGTATTCTAAGACAGGAAAGCTACATCTATGAAATCAAGACAAATGGCTAAGAAAAAAAAAAACTAACTCTATAATTCACTGCCACATGAAGAAGCGATTTAAACTCCTAAGAACACTCATGGGATATTATCCCTTGTGTAAAACTCAAAAGGTAGAGCAATACTTCAAAGAAAAGTTTAGTTAATAAGCATTTGTAAAGAAAGATAGATATTAACACTGAGTTATAAGAATTCACCTGGAAAACTAAATGGTTTAAACCTAAAAGTAACAGAACTAGCAAAAATAGCTAGAGGAAAAGAAGTGGTCCTGGATATTGGCATGAGGGAATTTTACTGAGAATTTTACATTGGTGGAAATGAGCGCTGCTTGAGTAGGGAATGTTGATTGTGGTAGTATGCTCAGAGAATGTCTTCAGATGTTGATAATATTAAGTACAGATGAATCATTACACCTTAACATTTTCACAGGAATGACATATTTTCCAAGATTTAAAATGAAATAACTAGCATCTAGGTTGTGTTTCTTCACCCTAGAACTAATAAATTCCATGATTTGGTTCATAGAACATTCCCACAAAAATTATTTTAATTACCATATATAAACCTCTGAAAATAATCATCATACTTATTTCGTATTAACAAATTACGGTAAATTGAACTGAGACCATCATGATACTAGCATTAAATATCTCATGACAATTAAAATATTATTGTGTAACCTAGCAACTTAGCTTCCAGAAATTTACTCAAGTATCCTTACTTTTAGTATGGTAAAATATCTGTATCTAGCCCCTCTTTAAATAGCAAGTTTCTCAAGTAGTTATAAATTATATTTGTATATGTATGTGTGGTGATGTGTCAATCAATTAAATTAATAGAATTTGTAAGGGAATCTGTGGAAAATCAGGCACAGAACACTAATGCAAGATATCTAGTCAAGTTAAATCAAAAGATAAAAAAGCATGCAAATATTAGAAAGGTACTGTCTACCAATGAATGTTGCACATATCTCGCTAATAAAAGAAAATATGAAAGTAGTTTTAATTTGAAATCATTAACATGAATAAGTGTAGCCTCATACAAACTAGTTTATTGGGTATGCAAACACTGCTAGACATGTTCTTGTGTTTTTAAACTTTATTAGATTCAAGGCCAGCCTTGTTTACAGAGTGAGTTCCAGGACAGTCAGAAGTATAACAGAGAATCTCTCTCTCAAAAAAAAATAAATAAATTAATTAATTAATTAAATAAACTTTACTGTGAGGCAACTATGTGCATTCTGCTTGATATATAAGACTTTGTCAATTATACTAAAACTAAGTTATTATAACCTATTAAAATGCATTTCAGCCTGTTATTCTTTAAGGACAATAACCTTGTCACTCTGAAAACTAAACAAAATTTAATCCACAGTAATCTTATAAATTACATCAGTATATGCCAGAACAATTAGGGTAGATTTGACTGAATCAATACCAAAATCCAAGCCATTATCTGTCAAAAATTAAAATTGCGTAAAAGAGCCAGGAGAGTTGACTCATTTCATTTTCATTTATTCATTTATTAGTAGATTTCTCTCTCTCTCTCTCTCTCTCTCTCTCTCTCTTTCTCTCTCTCTCTCGGCCAGGAGATTGCTGCAGATTTGCAATCCATATGAATAATTAATTTGATAGTTTTGTTATTTGGTTATCTTGCAGGAATGAATACATGACACCTAAGTTTAGGTAGGACAAATAGCATCTTGCTAACATTTTTCCTATATTCTTTTCAATTACTATGCAAATGAAAATAGTCTTTCTGAAGCTGCCAACAGATTTTATTTCAAAACATAATGTATTTAGCAACTTTCTGGAGTATATGACAAACACTGTAGGTTTTGTAACTTACAGAAAATGAAGTTAATATAATATAACCCATAGTATAATTCAAAGACTTAAGAGAAAGTCATATATATATATATATATATATATATATATATATATATATACACACATACATACACACACACACACATATATACACACACTCATACACACACACATATATATTTCTATATATATATGTATATATGTCATATAAGGAGGTACAATTAAATAGTTTAAGATACTGAAATATTGTCTCTGGCATCTGTACTAGTATAGAATGTTTTATCCACAATACTTCTTTCAAAAATTTACTAATGTTTTTCCATTAAAGAAAACAATTTGTGAAATGTTCTCTATAAATTCTTTAAAACTTTGTTTTTAAACTTGTAGGTTTTCAAACATAAGTGTAAAGTGATTATACAGTGCCAATCTGAGGAGACACAGAGCAGATGAGAATGTGACCATGTAAAAGTGTTTTTACTTGTAGGGTGTCAAGGATGAACAATATACAATTTTCAAATGCAAGCATGGAGCTCGAAGGCTTCAGCCTCCAAGACTTAACTCTGAATAACTGCTTTCTTCACAGCTACTCCACAGGCCTGCTTCTTCAGTTTCCTCCTTCTGACTTTCTTGCTTCTCATTCAGCTACTACTTCTGGTTCTACCTTGCTTCTCCTTCTACTTTCTACCTCCATTTCTCCTGGCTGTTACATTTTATATCCCAAGAGTTGTTTGATATTGTCTGAGCAGCATATTTATTTTTCAAACATGTTTGCTACAGTAACGCGTATAACTTGAAATTAAACACAAACAAAAAGAAATCAATGTTCATTAGTGACTCATCTTAGTTGTAACTAGTGTCTTTTACCCTTTTACAGACTAATAACACAAGAAAACTAAAAATTATAATATAAATACATATAGCACTTGAAGAATTCTAACAGTTAGACAAGAAGCAGAGAAAGCAAGTCAAGAAAAAAAAATACAAATACCTGAAATATGTTTAATAAAGAAGAAGATAAGGATTAAATTATAGATAGCTATGATTCTATGAGTCTTCAATAGTTTCATAAAATATACTTTTTGAAATTAACTCAATACAGGATTATTCTAGGACTGAAGAGATGACTCAGTGATAAAGAGCACTAGCTGCTCTTTTATAGTATCTAGGTTTGATTTCAAGAAATCACAGGGCAGCTCACAAGTGTCTGTAACTCCAGCCCCAGGCCATTCTACTGTAAAATATAAGTTTATATTTGTCAAAATATTCATAGCATATTAAAAAGAACATTAAATGAAAATGTATGTTCCTTTAAAAATTTTATATCGGTTATTTTCATATTTCACATTATATAGGTTACTTTAAACATCTGAGTTTTTCAATCTTCATATTAAACAATACATGTTAGTTCAAACAATAAATATAGAATTGATAAATCAGCCTGGCTCCATTTTAAGATTCACAACCATCGTATAATAAAAACAAATTAGATTAATTCCTGTTTATTTTTAAATCTATTTCTCAAGTATTGGACTATGCCCCATCAGTAATCTAACTACAAATGATTCTGTACTTGCAGGAAATGGCAACCATTACTATGTTTCAAAAGGTTATATGACCATGTTGTTATGACCACCTTATTAAGACCACCTTCTTATAATCAATTTGCAAACATGTCTTTGTCAGGAAATTGTTAAGACAAACTTGTTATGCTTTTGTTCTGCTCTTGTAACCACAGATTTTTTTTCTTCCAAGTACCCTATTTCAAATCCCCTACTCCTGTATTATAAAAATATTTATCTTCCTCATATCCAATGCTAAACTCTTGAACCTCATCTTTAGGAAGAGACAATCCATGTACATAAATAACAAAGCTTGCTTTAATTAATTTGGAAATGATGATTTGGATTAATCTTTATTTTCTCACCTGTGGGATTAACTCAGGTTAAAAAAAGATTAATATCTTTTTAAATGATGGTAAATATGATATAAAGTGTGGAGAGGAATAGCATGTGTGAAACCTAGGGTCTATATTCCAGGGGCTACATTTAGAGGCCTGTGGGGTCTGGATGGAATGTAGACACATCTTTAATCCCAGTGTTCAGAATCCAATGGTGGTTCATACATTTAATCTTCCCCCAAAAAATCCCCCCGAACCCCAAAGCAAACAAACAACAACAACAAAACAGTGGAAGCAGACACAGGAAGCAGAAATCAGACAGAATCAGTATCACAAAGGAAGTGAGATCTGAAGTAGTGATTTCTGAGATGAGTCAGAGTAAATGGCAGACAAAGTGACTAATCAGAGGAAGAGATAACAAAGCAAGGACATGCCCAACTCTCATAAGAAAAGGTAGGCTCTCAGCTCAGGAAGAGTTACATAAGAACTACAGTCAATTAGATAACAGTGAATTGAAGAGTCAGAGTGAGTCAGTTGAAGGAGCAGTAAGAAGAGTCAGATGAACAGTTGAGAGCCAGGCTGAAGAGTCAGTTGAATCAGAAGATTATGAGTTCAGAAGGAGATCATCAGAGTAGTTCAGTCAGCAGTAGGTCTCCGAGGGCTAAGGCTAAAGCCTTCATGGTCCATGCTAGCAGTTTAAATATTCTAGATTCTATGAAGCTAAAGCATTCCAGTTCAAGGATTAAGACTAAACTGTAATGAGGACAAAATGCTCTAGGGATGTAGGGCTCCAGGCAAAGAACCAGTAACTTAATTTGTAAAAGATTAAACTGTCCTCTGCCATGAATCGACCTCTACATCTGGTGGATCAACATCCACATCTATGTCTACAACTACAAAAGTGTAAGATAAAAAAATTAGTAAGCTCATATACAAGATATTATAAGATATATATATATATAATATATATTTTACAACTTAATTTCCTTTTTGATTATTAATACTTTTATATTTGAAATCTAATCACATTTCATTATTTTAAATGAGACTTCATTATAGTAAATGTTTCAAAATCACTGTTGTCATTTTCTTTTGTTCTTTTCATTTATTTTTTTTTAGCTTACCAGGTAGCAGGATTCTTTCTGCCGTTGTCATACATATTTGATAAGTTTGGTTAACTCCCCATACCCTACTAGTCTGCCCCATCTCTCTCCCACTTACCTGCTTGCTCCACCTTCTAGTTTAATATTTCATGTTCAATTATTCTTCCCCACCTCTCCTTAGAGCCTTCTCTGTCACATCACGTGGTCTTTCTTTAGTTTTCTGGCCTTTGTTCTCATTTACTCCCATCTAGATACACTTACTTAACAGTTGCAAGATAAGGTACCCATGTCAGAAAGAGGAGTATTCAGATATAGTATTCCTGGGTCATATGGTAAAACAAAATCTTATGTAGCATTTTAAAATAACTTTAAATGAAATGGCATTTTTCTTATCAGTACTTATTAGTACTGAATGTTAAAATCTTTTCAGTTAGACACCCACTTCATACTCTCATTCCTCATGCATGGTGTAAATAATGCATTTTCAGTTCTGCATTGTAAAATAAAAATAAAATCAGGGTAATGTGAATTTTGAATAAAACTTTATCAAAAGTAATTTTGTAAAATTTTATATAATTTATTTTCAAAAGTGCATTATATTTTAAAACTATATTTTACATTAATATTATTAATAAAATAGTGTCGCTTTATATTTTAAAGGTAAAACCATATTAGATTTGCAGTAAAAGCATAATTACTGAAAAAAAATTGTTGGATTTTTAACTTTTTCCTGATTTTTTAAGAATTTCAAAAAAGTTTACAATGAAATACAATTTACAAAAGCTAATTTCCCCTTCCAAATTTCCTCATATTCTCCATCATGCCCTCCTTTCAACTTCATGTCATTTTTGTTTTTTGTTTTATATTTGAGAACCTAGTAAATCTAGGTAGTTCTGTGCTATTCATATATCCATATGTGCATGGGTGTAGGGACTACTACTGAATCATTAAAAACTTATCAAAGACCATATCCTCAACACAGAATGATCTCCTCTCCCCCACCAACACACCCTGCCAAGAGCTACTCAGTATGAAATGAGCCCTAGAGACAAATACTCCCTCTATACTAAGATTTGCTCTTGCTTGGTGTTTTTTAGGTAAGCAAACAAGCTGTGATTCTATGATTGTGATAGTTATCTCATGTCTGGAAGGAGCATTTCACAGCAGTGCTCTCCATTCTCAGTCTCTTATATTCTTTCTGTCTCCTATTCTACAATCTTGCCTGACCATTGGTAGTAGTGAGGCTAATGATAATGTCACCATTAGGGATCAGGACTCAGTCTCTTTGTCTCAGCATGTCGAGCATTTCCATATCTTTCTTTTGGTCACTATCAACCTCAAAAAGAATCTCATCTGAACAACACTTAAAGCAGTTCAGGACTACAAGGATAAATATAAATATTAGAAATCAATTTGACAGCATGGACATTTAGCAAATTAACAATAGCAGGCTGTACCCTAAGGTCTATGACCTCCTAGACATGGACTTTGGGCAAGAATTACAGTGAGGAGGGAGATGAAAATGAGAAGTAGAGACAAAATGTGTTAATCAGTTTTCTACTGCTGCAACAAAACAGGATGACCAAGACAGCTTATAAAATAAGTTATTTAAATAAGTTTAAAGTTACAGAGGAATAGAGCCCATGATGGATGAAGCATGGCAGCTGGAACAGCTGAAAGCTCATGTTTCAAAACCCAAGCATGAGGCAGAGAGCACACTGGGAAGGGTAGGAATGTTTTGATTTCTCAAATCGTATCCTCGGTGACATGCTTCCTCCATCAAGGCCAAGCCTCCTAATCATTCCTAGACAGTTTCTCAAACTTAGGACTAAGTATCTAAACACATGAGCCTGTGGGCAGTGTTTTCATGCAAACTAACACAAAGTCCTTTAGAGATTCTAGAAAACAATGACAAAACAGCAATTTCTGTTGGATTTATAACCCCCAAACCTTTGTAGAGAACACTATATTTCATCAAATTATCAAACTCATTAAGTTTTTTTACTCTATACATGTTAGGTACTATGGAAATTTATTTACTTATTTTGACTTTTAACTTAAACAGTAGTAGCATGTATTCATTTTATAAAGTGATACATTTCACTCAAGGATGTTCTATACTTTTGACCATATTAACAATCAATTTATCCTTTCCTTTCACCTCTCCCATTAGTTCCCTTTCTCCTAGTACATTACTAGTAGCCTAGTAATGAAACAGTATAGTAAACCTTCTTCTTAGGTATCTCTCTCTCTCTCCTCTTTCAGACATACACAAAAATACACACACGCACATGCACACACTGTATACTTCTGTATGTATTTACATAACCTGAACCTCATATGAGTAAAAACAATATGCTATTCGTTTTTGTAGTTTGTTTTGTTTTGTTTAATATGATGACCTTCAATTCCAACCATTTTCCTGAAAGTAATATAAATAATATACTTCATTTTTCTATATGACTAAACAGAAACCCTTTGAGTATATATAGCATGTATTCCTTGTATATTCTTTTGTTGTTTGATTTCTTTGGTTCTGGTGTTAGTATTCATTTCAGACCTGTCTGGAACTGTCAACTCTACAGCTTCAGTGTCTCTCATTGTGGGATTACTAGTGTCGGCATCTACTGCTTGACCATATTGAAACATTTTTAAGAGTAATTAATGAAACTGGGTCTTAGTGGTGCTTTCCTGTAATTTGAACACATAGTAGGGTGATACAGGAGAACTTTGAGTTCAAGGCCAACCTGAACTATATAGGAAGTACCAGAATAGCCTGGAAAAGGAAACATTGTAAATCTCTAGGAACCTAAGAATTGAATGTAGAGTACAAAATTGCTTGCATAGTAAGTAAAGATTTAAACACAGTTTTTAACATGGATTTAATTTTTCTTCAGAATTAAAAAAAAAATCTAGTGAATCTGACTTCTCTTAAATGCCCAAATGTGGCATTCATTTTTTAATAATTTAGCAGTAGTTCCAGTGGGTAAAAATATTTTACCAACCTATATAAGACATGCTTCTAGTATGATAATCACAGCAGCTCTGGTGTGGAATTGAGCGCATCAGGCTTAACTTGAGAATAAATATCTGTAGCAGCATGTGCTGTAAAATGTCCCTTTAATAGTCAATAAAACTGGCAAGAGCTATTGCTCACCACCTGATAGCTACTAGGTTTTCAAATTATACAATTCATTTGTCACACGCCACTTAGCATATCTATAACTTTCCCCCAAAGAAATGCCATCTCCAAGTAGTTATTTTAATGGGTGAAGGATTAAATGCTAAAATAAGAGGCAATCGAAGAGAAAGTGAAAGACAATTATATGCTGTCTCTTAAGACAGAAATGAATTTCACCTGAAGGTGAAATCTGTTTTCTCTAATGAGTTTAAAAAAATACATCGAAACAGAGAAAATAAATTGCATTCCACAGAATATAGACTTGTTTCATACACATTTGAAGGTAAAGTCTTTATAGGAGTAAGGCATGTTTAGTATGCCTAACCTATATCAGTTTGCAGGACCTAAGAAAAGATTCTTTGTAGTCTCTTATATGGATGAGCCCTTGTATGGAAATATGGGTCTCAACTGCTACATATCACTTTGAAAACAAATTAGATAAATCTCTTCACTCACCTTAAATCCTGCTGACATTCACTTATTTAGCCAGCAATATTTCATACTATACTTTAGTAATTCTTGAAATTACATGTGATGTTTCATAGAGATGTCACTGATCACAGTGTGGAATAGAAATAAATTATACTCCAGAGCTAAAAAATATGTGAGAAAAATAATAAAAAGTATTAAATGTAAATAGGAATATTCTGCTCTGAGTACCAGATGGGAACATTTTGAGGTGGCTACTATGGCAAAATTGTCATGCATTAATAAAAAATATTTTTATTTATTTATTTATTTATTTATTTATTTATTTATTTATTTATTTATTGTTTTCCAAGATAGGGTTTCTCTGTTATAACTCTGGTTGTCCTGGAATTCACTCTGTAGACCAGGATGGCCTTGAACTCACATAGAACCAACTGACCCCATCTCCTGAGTGCAGAGATTAAAGGTGTGTGCCACCACTGTCCCACAGGATAAGAAATATTTTAAAGAAAGATTTTTATACCAGTGAATACACTGTCCTGGTGTTAGGGTTCTTTATGTTAAGATGGAGAGAAATTCACTAATTGGAATCAGTGTTCAACTTCCATTTGGGCATTGTGTATGAAACTAAAGCAGTGCATAGGATCTCTCATTGATTATCATGGTGAAAACTTCATATATGGTATAAAATATTCTTTTTCAATAATCACATTTGCTTCTAATTTCCTTTCATTTAAAAAAAAAAAAACCTTAAACTCATGTTTGTATTCTGGCCCCCAAATTTTAGAACTTGCTTTTGGTTTTGAGTTAGTGTAGTAAGTGAGGGGACACTTCCTCCTGACACAGTTGGCTGGTTATCAAAGAACTGTTCAAATTACTTTGGATGTTAATGTTAAGAACTTTAGGATTACATTGGGAGATTTCTGTGTGAAGTTCATTTTCCTACAAATAAGCAGATATTGCTGATGGGCAATCAGACTTCCTAATTAGTGGTTGTACTTTTCCTTGCTGCTCTGAGCCAAAACATTGTACATCAAATGAGGAGCTGAATTGCACATACTACAGCACTAGGTGTTTTGTAATCTCTGTGTACCTTGAGACCACAGCACAAGGAGGTCAGCTAATTGTCCATACTCTTAAAGATACAGCCTCTACTAGGCCTATTTGGAACCATTTGTAGCTGACTTTTGGCTGTTAACTATAATCCCTGCAATGGCTCCCAAGGTAGCCAGAGGGGATCACTTCCTTTAATGGCAAAACAGAAGGACTTGCTGTGACCTAGGCACAGGCAGTGTGGTCATGAGATGGAACAGAGATAAATACAAGTATCCTCAGAGAAAGACTGGTGAGGACTTGAGTTCAGTCACTAGAAAGCATGGTGCAACGGAAGAAGAGATTTCTAAAAGTTGTATTCTACCCTTCACATTCTGGTCACTTGCAATCTCATTGATATAGAGTAATCATCAGAAATAAAATTAAAAATTCATTTTTTCCTTTAGATATGTTTATTATTTTGTTGTGAGTATGGGTATATTATCTCCATGGCTGGTGGCTACAGAGGACAATGGAGGGCATCAGATTTCCTTAAACTAGAGGTACAGAAAATGGTGAGCATGTGAGCCATCACATTGTTCTGGGAAACAATCAAAACTCTTCTGCAGAAGCAACAAGTGCTCTGAACTGTGAGTTCATCTCTCCATCTTTCCCCAAAAAGACATTTTTCAAAAAGGACAAATTTGTGATGTGATGAAATGCACAATCCTTATTGAAAGATCAGGAGAAATTCAGCTGGTTTACAACCTCCCCTGGAATTTCAACAGCAAGCCCAATAATAGGCTTCTTTCAAGAAGTCTGCTGTCAATTTTGAATAAAAAGGACTGGGCAGGGACCATAGAACAGCTGCATGAGCAGCAGGAACAGCAGAACACCAGCTTCAATGACAACTGAGCAATTAGTGAGCAAAAGTGTGAAAGCAACTAGGATGCTAGTATTTGTTAGAAGCAACAACACTAAAACAGCAGCAGTCCCGACAGCCACTGTGGCAGGGGTTCTGGTGGCAGCACTGGTGTTTGCACTTGTGGCTTTGTGATCTTGGTGGTTGTAAGTTTTGGGGACACATCTGTCATTCATTACTGACATCGTATACTTCTAGATACCCTTGCTAGATCTGAGACAGGGAAGCAGCCCTGTGGTCCCTGAAAAAAAGTTGTGGACACCTAACAGCTGAAGAAACAGATGAGCAGACTGACAGCAGCCATGACAGATGGAAGTGGATTAGGGACAAGAAATTGACGATAACCATAAAAATATTCAGAGTTATGGAAGAGAATCTGCATTTCCCAGCCATCAGATGTGTTTAAGAGAGTGGTCGTGTCTTCAGGGTTAAATGGCTCAGAACAGTGTGATGGCTTTAACACAGGATGCTGCTGCAAGTCAGGAAAAATGGGACCTGTATGGCTACTGTAACACCAGTTAAGGCTGAGATCGCTGGCACTTAATTCTACACAATACAACACTAGATGATGCCACTTGCCACTGCTTGCCAAAACCTTCAGAAAAGTACTGCTTCTGGAGACCAGAGCTTATGAGCATCTTTTTGTCAACTCACCACCATCCTACTCCAAGTGAAGCAAAATAATCCTCTGCAGCATGTTGTTGAAGAGCTGATTGCCATGAGAAAGGTCATCTGCCCTTAGCAGACACTTTCAGTGTTCCAGAATCCTTTGACAAGATAAAACACTTTCTACTCATATAATTGCAAGGGTAAGAGTTTATTACCCACAAAATGTCTATTATTTTGTCTTTCTGGAAGCCATCGAACAGGGAAATCTTTATTTGCATATTCAGAACTTCCATGGGAAGTAAGAGTATTGGTGTCATGAAGGGATAGGGATGACGGAGAACTCTTCACATTTCTGCACAGGAAATCAAAGATTTAAAAAAAAAGAAAATAGAAAGAAAGAATATTAGTGTCAGATGAAAGAGAATGGGAAGATGACAAACTGAAAGAAACTGGATACTTGCCTTCCCTATATACAAAGAAAGGAAGATGGGAGCCTGAGACATTGTTCTTCTTTGGGTGCGGCTGAACTCACTCCTAATTTCTTTCTTAGTTTGGCAGCATCATTTTATCTCTAGTTTACAATTTTCATGCAAAGCCTGAATAAATGCAAATTATTTTGCTTCACTTAAAAATTGCCATTATCACAACCTAGCAGGAACATTTTCTTCCCACATATTCTAATTATCGTTTAAAGACTAAAGTTTCTACCTAGAATGAAATGATAAATGATTATTTTTAGTTTTGAAGTTTGTTTCTATAACTACAGACTTCTCCATTTTTTTCTCGTAAGTTTTTGCATTTTCACATAGACACAGATTATAAACAATATTCTTGAGAATGGATAAAATAAAGATAACTAATCTGTTTAGTTTTATGTATTTATCTTCAAAGACCACATAAATTGATGAATATTTAATGTTTCATGATGAGATGAAAATATAATTTTATTAAACTACTGATATATTATATGATTTAGTTGATTTTGCTTGATATGTCTTCCTTTCAAACCTAGGTTAATGGGTTAACTTCTATTTTTCTCTTCTTCACTTATGTAGATGTTAAAAAATAAAAAGACAAAGAAAAAAAGCAAGGCACTGGGTACTAAAGTCCTTAAAGATTTTATAAAGTCAAGGAAAGAATTTCTTTTTCTTTTTCTTTCCCCTCCCCTAGGACCTCTTAAACACCTTACTGACCCAACTTCATGTTCTTGTTTCAGATAAAAAAAGAAAACGAAGAAATGAAGATAAACAATTGAACCAACCCCTCCAAAAAATTCCACATCAGGATTTTAAAAAATAAAAACAAATCAAAAAAACTATAAAAAAAATCATAAAGCCAGTTTTGTGTTGGCTGACTACTCCTGGCTATGGGACCTGTCTTAGAGTTCACTGATATATATATAGTGACATTCTATCAAAGAATGGTGATTTTGCCTTTCCAAGAATGTAACAATAGCTTCCTGGCTTGGAATAGGACTTTGTATCTACTTCCCCTTCCCAATGCTGGGTTTTCTCTGTTTTAACTCTGGCTGTTCTAGATCTCACTGTGTAGACCAGGCTAAACTCAAACTCACAGAAATCTGCCTGCCTCTGCCTCCCAAATGCTGGGATTAAATGTCTGCTGGGTGTTAACTTGAGCAGATCTTGTGTGTGCTGCCATTATCTCTGTGAGTCCATTAGCCCACCTGTATTAGTCTTGCTGTGTCTGAAAGAGGCTATTTCTCAAGAAGACCATTTTAAACCACTTCTCCCACATAACTGGAATTTACACATTTAATACTAAATTGGAATTCTTTTTAAATCTATTTAAAAAAATTTTTTCTTCTCTCATACAACTTATAGAATACATTCCAGCCCTCCTCTCCTCTCCCTCCTCCCCCAAATTGGAATTCTCATATGAACATGCTAGAACTAGTCCTGGAAACAAGGGCACCAGAAAAAAGACTAATTTCATGCACTTTACATCTGGCATTTGACTGCAGTGATATGTATCATTAATTCATGAATCACTACTGCATCACTAAGTAAATGTAGTCCAGTATTTCTGCTTGCTATACATGATTTAAACAATTGAATTTAGATTTAGTCACAGAAAATAAATGTGTTATCACTGAATCTTTAATAAATGTAAAAAAATTTGGAGCTTATATTAAGTTATAATACATCAAGATTTAATCCAGAGAGACAAAACACTTGGAAGGTGTTTTGTTTGGAAATAATATAGGGTTTGTCAGGAAGATACAATATTATACAATAGTGGAAATAGATAAAACATGTGCTGAGAGGTTGCTCTGTCCATATCTGAGGCTGGACCATTGCCTGTATTGCAATGATGTTGAAGGGAAGATGTAAGTGATCTGGTCAACAAAGAGAAATAGGAAGCTTTAGGCATACCCTGATCCCATTTCTGATCTGGACTACAGGTGTTGATGGTATGGACTTCTTGAAGGAGAACATTGTACACTGTTCAATTCCATTACATGCTTGGCTCAGCATGAAAAAATTGGGTAGGATGAAGAAGCTGCTGGCAGAGTAACTGTATCACACAAAAGCAAGCCATAGAAAAATAAAAACGGTGGACTTCTGAATAGTTGCTGTTTGATTCCAGTTCTTCAATCCACCAACAACATCCTTATATTCAGTATTCTTCAGTGGAAATATACAGAAATAAAAACATCTGCTAAAAAGGTCACGACTAAGAATCTTCATTAACATATATCTCACAAAAAACAGAATCTATATCTAAGTCCTTTAGTCTAATTCTCAAATCATCTCTTTATTAATCTCAAACTTCTTCTAGTTTGTTTTAACATTAAATAAACAAGTCAATACATTTTATTTTAGTTGGCATGTAAAGATGATATTTTGTTAATTCTAACACCTTAATATTTACTTGATATAAGTAGCTAAGAAATGTTTGGATAAGCATGCAAAGTAGTAATAGTTTTCATTGAACACAAGGATGGAGAACAAAAAGACCTCTTTCTGGTACAAAGAAAAAATCTTAAATAACAGCATCCAATGAGCTAAGCATAATGCAGCAGAAGTTTTATTATTCATACTTTAAATGATCTGTAAAATAAATTCTAAACAGTGCTGTTCCTTAAAATCATAATGCTCTCATTCATAAGTTCCATAATTAATAACCTGCCATATTTTCAAAAGTAAAACACAGCATTTATACTACTGTTCATAGTCTTTTTCAGTTTGGTGGAGTAAATGTCATGAAGGAAATATTTATTATTAACTTTGTACTTATCATGTAAAATATATCTGAAAGCTTAGAAAGTCACTATGGAAGTGGAAATTAACAAGGGCCCATGTGTGTACTTGCATCATTAAATATTTTATCAATCCTGTGATTTTCTTCCCACCCTTTTTTTTGAATATTTTATAAATATTCTAAACACAAGTTATGTTCTGATATTTTAGGTGAGCAGATAAGAATATTGCCTAGTTTATATATAGTATTGTTAAAAATGTGTAAACTTCTTTACAGTGTATGGCTAATTGTAAGAATAATCACATCAATAGAGTACACGAAGATTAATTACCATAGACAATTGCTCAATACATCAGTAAGAGTTCTCAAAGATGGTTTAATATGAGCTCTGAAATGCTCATGGCTCCTGCTCAGTACATACTGGTCTCAATTGCTTCTATTTTTGCTTCTTCCCCTCTTCCCTGGCCTTTGCTGACATGGCCTTCCTGTCATCACTTGCCCTCAGCTCACTATTCAGAGCTCTGGATCCCTCAAGGTAAAGATATCCTCTGTTGACCTCTCCCCAGAATACATGTCCCTCATTGTCTCTGATCAACATGGGCCAATGAAGTCAGTAAACACATTTTAAATAGTTACAGTAATTCCAAAAAAGCATTTCCTACAATTCATGAATGTCATGCAAGTAACTCAGAAAATGAGTAAATAGAATGTGAAAATGGCAACTTAGATTATGATTACATCACAAAAAGATATTATTAAAAACTTAAATTCAAATGTCAGAGATCTAAGTACATCGACTTAGCAGTTTATTAACAAGGTGAGATTTGTTATTCTTTTTTCATCAAACTTGAAAGCATATGTACTCATATTTCAAAAAGAGCATTTTCATATTTTACTGTAACCTAGCTATGAAATGCCATTTATTGGATACACATTCTTCATGGAAAATGAAAATATTTGACTTTTAATATCTTCATGAATATTGATTCAATACCCATTAATTATTTACAAGTTTATATTATGTACAAGATTGTTTACAAGATTTTTTCATAATAAATATTATAAATTGTTGATGGATTATCTTATCATGGATGTGTGGGTTTATTCTTTAAAATAAACACCAATCTTCTGCAAATAATAATAGAACATTTAAAAAAATCCTAATAGCGATACAACAATGCAGCAATTTGATAACAATACTGATATAGCAAGTAATATTCATATAGTAAATTTATTGTGTTTAAAGTTTTCTAAATTGTTTACAGATATTTTATTGTAATCTTAGTATTTAGACACTGAGAGATTTAATTTTTCAAGCTAACAGCTGGCTTCACAGTACAAGAACTCTAAAAACAAAATTCTACAAAGCAATGCATTCTGTGGATATAAATCCTATATGAAATATCTTATTAAATATACTAAAATTACATATATTGTATGTTGTATTCAAATTATTGTAAAATGTGTTGTTTTGTAGCATGAGATATTGGAAGAATGTAAGGCATTGGAAGAATGTAAGGTATTGGAAGAATGATCAAGAGTCTTATTACCTTAAGTTCATGATTTCTCCGTGTTCTTTAAGAAACAGAAAACCACTTTGAGTATTAGAGGGACAGATGTCTTTGGGGTGACAGGATTATGCTAAGGATAAACTCTTCTATAACTTGTTAAAAGTTGAAAAGGAAAAAGTACCATAGCTATTGCTAAAAGTAGATAATTCACAGGTTTGAGTTCAAATTGTAGAGAATCTATCTCTAAAAGGTAAAGAATTTCCACCCCCCGACACTGTTTACAATGGATAATAGAACAAAATTGGGTGATAACCACCATCCTTCCCTTTGTGAAACCTGTGGTGTAAGAATGCAGTGTTCTCAAGTGTCTGACATCACTGTTCTCCAGAGAAAAGAGACAATCCATTTCCTATGCCTTCAGAGGCACTAATATATCCTCGTAAGCAAATAATAACACAGATCTATATGGTAACAGATTTTGGGAAGTATTATGACTGCAAACCAAAGAAAAATGTGGAAATAGAATGGATGCAGTTGGTTATAAACTGGTATATCCCAGAATTGTATGAAGTGAAGCAGATGTATTTATAAGGATTCTAGGAAAAAGCAAACAGTGAGAAATAAATGGACAAGTGAACAGACAGAGATCTTATAGAAAGAACTGGTAGATGGATTGGCTTGCAGAATTGTGGATGCCATAGACATTTCACACGGCAGACCCACATGCTGGAGACCATATGAATGGTTAAAATCCCAACAGGACAGTAATCAGCTACAGGAATTCCTTCTTTTCCTTTGCTCTTGTGGAAGCACTATGTCTTCCCTATTGAGTTTTAAAAAGATTAGATGAAGCATGTACAAATAGAAAGCAATCTGCTTTACTTTTGCTTTACTTAAAACCATTATGTATATGTTAATTTTATCTAAAATAATTCCTTTCCAGAAGCATGCAGAATAAGATTTGACTAAATATTTAAAGATAATGCTCTAGGAAATTGATATTTAAAACCAATATTCAAATATTTCATAAGTAAATATAAAAATTATGCAATAATTATTGTTAAATTCAATTTTATTACATAAATTAGACATGAAATATATATATTTATATGTGTGTGTGTATATAGAGAGACATGAAGTATCTAATATATGCATACAGATACAGAATGCATCATCTTTATGTTTTCTGGATACCAGTCTCTATTTAAAAGACATATAGGCAATATTTATACATGCAAATATAGAGATAATCAAGATGATGTTAATATTTTGAGGATAAAATGATATTTCATGGATAAATAAGACAGGCTTTTTTGTATTTTTCAATTTATAATTATTTTGTATGCTAAGCATTCTCAAGTTACAATGTAGTGGCTTTTTACTGAATAACAAAAAAAAAAGTAAAATGATATAACATCAATCATTTTGTGTCACTTTCTGACCAATTTTAGGATTACCAATTTGTTAATCAGTTAGACAAAATTATACTTAAATTTTTATAATTTTAAAAGTATAATTTGTATATAAAAAGATCCAAACTGCTACACATTGCACATTATTTATTGAGCCCTTATTGACAGATTAAGACAACATAGAGATTATATGTTTCAATTGTTATCAGTTGGAAGCTATTTTTTTCCTTTGTTATCATAATTATTCGGGGTGAAAAAATTCACAATAGAAAATTAACTAAGATACCCATCCATTAAAGACTTAAATTACTTGTGCTTGATTAGGTCACATACAGGTAATCACAACTTCTATGAATTCATGAGCAACAAACATGTCATCTAGCAATCATTTTTTAACAATATGTTTCTTCATAGTCTTTTACATTCTTTCTATTTCCTCTTCTGGAATGTTTGCTGTGATTTGGAGGGAGGAAGATTCATATAGGTGTCCCGTCTACTCTGTGGCTGAATACTCAGTCACTCTGAACAGTGCTGATAATTCTCTGCATTAACCACTGCCACTACCTGCTGCAAAAGAAGTTTTCAGATCAATGTCAGAGCAGCTCTAGTTTGTGGTTGTAGACCTAATCATTGATAACGTACTTTGACAATAGAACCATTAGGCAAAACACAATAGTACATTTTCCACTAGGACACATTGCCTTCTTGACAGTGGATTTTTGACCAGAGTGACCATTTTATCCTTTTAAAGTATGTTATCTCCTCAATAATCTGCCAATATCTCACACATTTTTATATTCATACATAGAAGTAAATTTCAAGAGGTAATTTTGAATGAAACTCCGGTAATATGAATCCTTCCACACCATATGCCCAATAATGATGTCTAAATTTAGGCTTTTAGCTCCTTCATAAAACATTAAAAATGATTATTTCAAGCCAGGTGGTAGTGACCCATGCCTTTATTTGCAGCACTGAGGAGGATGAAGCAGGTGCAACTTTGTAAGTTTTGAGGCCAGTCTGGTCTCCAGAGTGAGTTCTAGGACAGCCAGAGTTACAACAGAAAAACCCTGTCGCATCCTCCACCCTACCCCTTGAAAAATATTTCTCATTTTGGTTTTTTAAGTGACAGGTATTCTAGTTCATTTTTTCCCCGTTAGTAACATAAGGAATTTAAGTAACATGTAGAATTTAAGGCTCATTTGCAGTACATCACAATTTACAAAAAATAAAAAATAAAGACAATTTGTCCTTGAAGGAAACTTATTCTGTGATTAAAAAAAAATATTCTGTTGTCAAAAAAAATGTGTTAAGATAAGTGTGAATGAAGATAAAGCCCTCCGTAGAATACTGTTGTTTTGTTGAATGGTCATGCTGTCAAAGCGCTTTCTAAATGATTAGGTTTATAGCCAGAGACTAGAGCTGCTCTCAACACTGACCAGAGAAAATTCTTTTTACAGGAGGCAGTGGTTAACATAGAGAATTATCAGCACCAGGCAAGGTGATTGTGAGTATTCTACCATCGAGTAAATGAGATATCTTTATCAACCTCTCTCACTCTAAAACTTAGCAAACATTGCAGAAGACAAAATAGAAAGAATATAAAAGCCACCTTATAAAAAAAAGTGTTGTAAAATCAGAGACTATGAAAGAAAACCAGTAGAGTACTGTCTTCAACTAAACTGCACGGTATTTGTTAATGGAAACCTCCCCAGGAATCAATCACTAATTGTTTCTATTTTCACCAATTTTAAAGCCATCCACTCTGGTGAGATTAATAAGCAGGACATCCTTGCCAATTTCTGCTTTTAGTTGTCCTTTTTTCATTACAGTAAAGACATACCAAAGGCATGTTAATTTTGTAGAGAAAGAGGCTTATATACTTGACAGATTTAGAGGCTGACAGCCCGAAGAGCATAGTAATGAATCTGGTGAGGTCACAGGAGAATACAGTAAACTTCAGGAAAAGTCAGAATGTGCATTTGAGGAAGAGACCACTTCTTTTTTCTTCTTTCTTTCTTTCTTTCTTTCTTTCTTTCTTTCTTTCTTTCTTTCTTTCTTTCTTTCTTTCTTTCTTTCTTTCTTTCTTTCTTTTCTTTCTTTCTTCTTCTTCTTCTTCTTCTTCTTCTTCTTCTTCTTCTTCTTCTTCTTCTTCTTCTTCTTCTTTTCTCTCTCTCTCTCTCTCTCTCTCTCTCTCTCTCTCTCTCTCTCTCTCTCTTTCTTTCTTTTTTATTTTTGAGACAGGATTTCTCTGTTGTAACTTGGCTGGCTGGCTGGCTATCGTGGAACTCACTCTGTAAACCAGGCTGACCTCAAAATCACAGAGTCCACCTGCCTCTGCCTCCCAAGGGTTGTGATTAAAAGAATGTGCCACTACCACCCAAAACCAGTTGTTGACACCAGGAAACAGAAAAAGACTGGGGGGTCTACAACATCTTCAAAGGGTAGTCTCTCTCTTGACTCAAGGGCTTCCTACTTTTTCTAGGTCCAAAACTTAGCAATTTCAGTACTGCAGAAACACTGCTCCATCCTATGAATTATTCACAAGTACACTAATTCCTTCCCCAGTCATACAAAATCTACAGAATTCTGTAAATTCTGTAAATTGATGATAATTTATAAATTACAGCACTAATATGTAGTGACATAAGTCAGCATTTAGAATTGAGTAAATTTCCTAGGTAACACACACAGACATAAACATATGTGTGATCACACAACACACACGTACACACACACACACACACACACACACAATTTCAGTCTTTTAACATTTAAAAACACCTTTTAAATCTTTACTTTCAGTTTTTTGAGCACTAAGTAGAAGATTTAAGTGTCCCTTTTCTTTGTCTCTTTCTTCAATCAGAACTATCATTTATTACCTGATAATTGACCAGATACATCTCTTTTTAAATAATAAAATTCCTATTTGTAACCAAACGGTATGAACAGTAATAGAATTTTCACTTTATTCTTCCTTCTATTACAAATTATACAGAACATGTACTTGGGATTTTGTGAGAAGCTATGTAAGATATAAACTTTGTATACATTATCTAATAACTCTTTATGGAGCAATTATTTTTCTGATTTCATTTTATCACTGTTTTATCCAAGAATATATTCAGGTTAATAAATTATCAAGACTCATTATCAAAAGACAAAACTATTTCTTGCACAAAATCTGATTTAGATGAAACCTCATTTTTATAGTAACTATGCTTTATTTTCTCTAAGTATTAGCACCCCAAACTTCCATAATAAATGCTGACACTTAACTACAGCTCTGTAATAGACATTTTATTAATTACAAATTGAAAAGTATTTGCAATTAAGAAATTAGAGAATATATCCAGAAACTTATCTTCAAGACAGTTAAGTCTTACTGCCCATGTTACAAAGCTTCATGTTAATAGCAGTATGCATGCTCTCCAGAGCCAGTGATTCCTTATGAAATGGGCAGTGATGCTTCTATCAAGATGCTGTGAGGGTTATACTCTGAGGGATGTCAAATCTGAAATGGGATTTAGAATCAGGCTATTTATTTTGGGAGACCATTTAACCAGTATCTGTGTATAAAAAGGAAAAATGTTAGAAAGATTACAAAAATAGCCTTAAGCAATGCCTGAAAAGTCTGGGAATAGGATATATATATATATGCTCTCCTTTCCATACTTACATTTAAAAATCTCCATCAGTCATCAAAAAAGGCCTATTCAATAAGGATATAACCTTCAGTAAGCTGAAGGCTGTCTTCAGAAGTCACCATAGCCACTAGGCCAGTGCATACTAACTTGAAGGGACTTAAAGGTTGCAGCTCACAGATGGAATTATATCAAACTATGACATAATTATGGTTTATGTTTTCAGTCTTTATAAACTAAAATTGATTTTGTACAAGAGTCAGGAAATCATTTATATACATATTATGTTTTAAAGTATTATATATAGTTTATTATTTATGCACTATTTTTTGATGTGCTATATACATCATATAGTATATTTATAAGTTGTACTATACATATTGATATTTCCTTTCACTGTATTTCTTCATTAGGGTTTGTTATTCACATTCATTAGCTTTTATACACACACACACACACACACACACACACACACACAAACACACACATACAGAGACACACATATATATGCCTGAAGGATATTGGAAGAAAAGATATACATTTCTCATCAGCAGGCCATAGTATTTTTTATCCTTCCATTGCTCAAATACTGTCAGTTGCAAAATTATTCTTTCCTATTTGCTGTTACAAACATCTATATTAAAAAACCTATTCTACTTACCCTTTAAAGTTATATAAAATATGACACTGAGATTAAAGTAATTGGTTTCAAACAGTGCTCTCATCTGTTGAGAGCAGTTGAATGCAATAGAAGGCTGTTCTGACCATTGGAGCCTCTCCGTCTGATTCACCATCATTAAAACAACATGTTTTTTTCTCTGAGGAAAAAGATTTCACCTTCCTCTTTCTAACAGTTAAAACAGAATTCAATTAGAACAGAGAATGGGAATCTGAAGTTCAAACAAAGGCTCTATTGTTATGAAGTTTAAAGGTGAGTTTATACAAATATCAAAAACTAATTAAGGAGAATAGGTGATATTTAACTACTTTGAAACTTCAGAAAGGGAAAATTGATTTTTGTCTCATTGGATTAGATTACATTTTCATATTGATTGACACAAAGAGCTTCTGTTACTTTTCTTCCAGACAAGGTAAATATGCCAGCTGCTATTTATTCATGAAACCCTGTCTCTCACAATTTCAGGGAATGTTATTTTAGCATTTTATTATTGAATAAATATTTTGACAGGTGATGATATTTTGGAAGATAAACAGAAAAAAAATCATTCAACCACTTCTACCCTGTAATTTAGACCTAGGAAAGAAGGCATAGATGTGGGGGAATGTACTCTCAAGTCAATTTTCTCTGTGTTTACTGCAGATCGTGATCAATGGTATCAATAAAACTTAATTAAAACTTTGACCATTAATATTTTTGACAGTGTTCAAATGAAAGTTTTGAGCAACATGTTGCAGTTTTTCAATAATCATTTTAGTTCATTTACTTCTTTGATATTAGAGAATGACTGAATAAGGAGACATAAGCCTCATAATCGAATATTAAACAATGAGGAAGTAAAGGAAAGGAAAGTTTTCTACGCAAATGGATGAGGCATTTATACAAATACAAAAAAAAATCAAATACGCTAACTACAGAGCACCTTCCCATCTTCCTCTCCCTAAAATGAAAACTAAAGTATAAAATAGATAGGCATTTTCTTCTGGAAAAGAAACTGGAGTGACAGAATGTTTGGAAGAAGGGTGAGAGACTGTGCAGTAAAACACAACTATTTTGGAGACAAGATACCTGTTCTGATCACAATTCTACTTTTTGTTGTGTTGGTGGGATATATAAGCTAAAATTAGTGTAGGATTTCATGGGGCTGGAAAGAGATGTGTAGACATTGGTGGAATAAGCCGTAGGAAAGCAGAACAGAAATATACAAAACAAAAGAAACAAACAACAACAGCAACAACAAACTCACTAAAAGATTACTGCTATCTCATGAGATCTTTTATTATTCCATTTCACAGACTCATGTCACTCTTTAAATTATACTTTCAAATGTGTACTCACACTGGACTTTAAAACAGTCAATATACTCTAGAAGGCCAGAAAAGATTTTACCACTGACATTTTTTTTTCTGAATTCATTTCCTACCAATCTTCATAAAGATGCAGTTTATGGTAACCAGAATGGGATCATCAGAATTCAGTGAATTATGCAATTACACTCACAACTCAAGCCCACTGAAATGGCTGCAATCTATGTCCAGATATCCACACTATTTGTCATTACTCTACATTCTATGCTATTATATTATTACATTAATACTATCTGCACATGTGAGTACTCATGTGTCTGGCAGCATGAGTAGAAAACTTGAAGGGGTTCAATGTGGTCATGGGAATTAAACTAAGTTCATCTGTTCTGGAATCACATGTCTTTCTGAGTCATCTCAGTAGCTCTTGTTCAAATATTAAAGTGGATTCCCTGATGGTAATATATGGGATTTCACCATACTTTCTGTAATTTTTCTCTTATTTTCTTTGTGTTTGTGTTTTCCCATCTATTAGTCTTTTGCAATATTTCTCTAATGCTTATCATTTTGGACTATTGTTCTTATTTGTCTATAAGTGTTCTATTTTCCATGACAAAAAGAGCCTGATGTTTTTTTTCTTTTTACCATGATATTATGGGTACTTAAAGAAGTTCAGTAAATACTTTTAAACAAATTAATTTTCTTACCTCTCTTAGGATAAAATATATTTTAACTTTTTGTGTTATAAAGTTGAATATCCTTGGGATTAAATTGATGCTTTAGTGGAGTGACAAGATAAATTTAGGGCACCGGGCACCATATCAGGGAGCACACATGATTATTATTCATAAGATACTTTAGGAATTGAAAAATACTGAATGGTTTTAGTCATATCCTTGTGCTAGACTGAAAGATGCACAGGGGAAATTATATTGATAACTTTTAGTTATATATTACTTATTTAAATGACAACCATATATTATAAAGTGTTGCGGTATTTCAGTAATCATTTTAGTTCCTTTACTTTTTTAACATTATAGAAGGATTATTTGGCTAAATTTTTAATATTGCTTACTGCATGATATGATTCTAGGGTTTTCTTTTATATTGATTTAATGTAATGAAAGATTAAAAATGAACAGACCAGTCATTACAGGGAGATAATATTTACCAGTGACATCACTGTCAATAGTGAAGTTTTATGAGGTGCTACAGAGCAGGTAATCAAAAGTTCAAAGTGCAAGAGTAAGTAGAATTTCTTATATATTAAATATTCAGCATTAGCTAATTTTAAAATGTCTCAATAAACCATAAAAAGCAAAGCATATATTAGTGGCTACATTCCCAAGAGTTCAAGCATCTCCTTCTCTCTCTCTGCCATTTCTCTTCTCTCTCATATTTGCTCACTCTTTCTTTTCTTTCCTCTTTTCCTTCCTTCCTTCCTTCCTTCCATCCTCCCTTCTTTCTTTCTTTCTCTCACTCTCTCCCTCTTTATTTATTTCTGTCTTTCTTCTTTCTTTCTTTCCTTCTTCTTGTCTACTATTTCATACAAATAACAATGTATCTTGCATTAATACTTTCCAGCTGTAATAAAGTACATATTCTGTTAGAAATACTGAAGATACTTAGGGAATTAGATTGCCCATGTACTTAAGATAGAGCAAACAAAATCACTGTAGAATGCAATACATAAAACACAGAATTAAACTGTCACACTAAAGAAGCTAGCATTCCCCAAAGCAATAGTTTTAATAAATACCACATGAAACAAGGACAAATGACATCAAGGATTCCTACCAACTTTTGTGAAAATGATAGAACATTTTGACTTGAATATTATACTTTTAAAAGTCTCATTTAATTAAAGAAATCCAATAGTATTTCACTGTGTCACGCAGATGTAATGACCTTCTCATTTCAATGTAATAATTACTAAAGTTAAATAATCACTTTTCTCATTTGTAATCCTTGTAATCAAACATCAATAAAACATGTCAGTTATTAGTACTTGCCTTTGCTAATGTATTGGCTGAAAAGAGAGATAGAAAAGAAATGAAAATATATGTCCTCTTAAGTTACTAAACTGGTGAGCTTTTTTCTTACATAAGCTACCTAATAAATCAAGTTAAAGGTATCATTCACTTCCTTTTGGATTATAAATTTCTGTTTACAAGTTGACTTATGAACTTATCAAAAATGCAACATTTTTATACTGTCTACCAAATAGACCTTTGTAGAGGTATCTATTAGATATTAAAACTAAATACACATTGGGCTCAATAATAAATAATTCCCTTTGGTAAGTTAATGCAGCATAAAATAATATAATAAAATCTAGTTAAAAAATAAAACTATGAAAGAAGTTTACCATCAGTAAAAATCAGCCTTATCTACACCTGTCATTGTGAAAAATGAATAGTAGGAAACATGGTGAACAGTTTTTGTTGTTTTTATTCTCTCTCTTTTTTTTGTAAATTGTCAGAGGAGATTGCAAGGATATGTGACTTGAGGTATTTCTCTCATTGAAGGGAACAGTATATCACACTGATTCTTTTGATTGAGTCACTTGACAGCATAGATGTCAGGTCACAGCTGAAAAGACAGCTGGTGTTAGGCATTCTCCATCACTCATATGTCAAAAAATGTTGTGAGCTCCCCTTTGAAATGCCTGAGTGCATGCTGATTGAATACAATATCTAACATTGTATGAGAAACTAGAACAGACTGTTTTCACAGAGCAAAGTAGCTTATGTCAATGTCCCATGAGGAATCTTTCAGGCTAGCTTTTCAGAACTAAGTCTCTCTTAGCAGTTTGGCAAGTAAGGGCAAAGAGGTGAATAATTCAGATACTGTTTAATATGAATGACTGGAGAATATTGAGATATCAAATTTAATTGATTTAATTAACATGATGATTGTCAACTTCCCACAACAGTGAATAACTGTATGCAATTAGAACTCTGGGACTATTATATCTGAATCAAAAAATGATTGTTCCTATATTAAAAGAGACAATCTGGCATAAAATACATTTTAGTTACTCAACTATAATTTTAGAGACAGCAAGTAAGGTATATAGGATTTGTAGGGGGAAATGATATATTTTAATTTCAACAGATCCATTTTCCTTAACGCACATTGTCTATAGTTTTATTAATTGTCTCTATTGACTTACATATAACTGTTTCTGTCTAAAATAAGGGGAAAATGAGTAGAATTTTTGAGTAAAGCCAAGATATGAGCTATTTAGTAGCTTCAACTCTTAAAATAAAGGCTGATATTTTCATGTTTGTTAAAATAAATATATCTATAAGAATACAAATGTAAAAAAAGTAATTTAAAAAAACAAAAATGGTTTACTATAATTTAAATTCTTCTAGGGATTATCTTTGCTATTCAAGTAAAAGCAGAGGGAGAAATAATGGATTTATTTTCATTTAAGTTTACATAAGGCTAAATTAAATAAATAACAAGCTACCAAATGTAAATTTTCAAAGCTAGGACAAATAGAATTCCTGTTATTGCCAGGTGTACAGAAATAATTGTAATTGCACATAGAAATAAATGAATATAAAATAATTTAGAATAGAATAAACATTCTTATCCTTCTGTGGGAAGCCAAAACTGGACTTGCTTAATTGTACAAAAGAAAGAAAAGACATGAAGTTGGTAGGGAATAGGGAAGGACGTGAACCTGGGAGGAGTTGAGGGCTGGGGTTGAACATGATGAATACACATTGCATTCATACATGAAATTTTTAAAGAATTAATGATAATACAACAAAAATACAATAGAATAAACATTCTGTTGTATAGCAGACAATAATTCCTATTATAATGGATGTTTTGTACAATAAACCAACATTAATTCCCAATATCTGTTATTTCATCTAAATTCTTGTTTTAATCAATACATTTATATTGTTCGAAAATGTTTTATAATGCTAAACAGATTTCATTTATATATATTATATAATACATCTTTATATATATGATATATATGGTTACATATACATATATTATATATACATTCATAAAAATGTACACAGCTATTGTAGAAAGATTGAGAATCCAGAATCAATTTGGAAGTGATGGCGTAATTTCACATTCCTACAATATAGTATAACATAATAAAAATGTGAATCTTCTGAGGTATAGTGTCAATGAGATTGTTAAAGAAATTGACTATTTTTATAGTAAGAATCCAGAATATTTTGGAATTCTTACTACTTCTGACTTACTACTAATTCTGACTACTTCTTTTATGTTTTTTTTTCTTTCTTCTATAATTTCAGGATTTGCAATTACGTTGTGTCATTTACATGTGAATGGAAACAAACTTTCCCAAAGATGATAATACCAGGGAATCAGTCTTGGAATATTTAGAATAAATGTCAACATTAATTTGATCTGAAGTGTGCACAGACTTCATTAATAACATTCTGGCAATTTTCAATGTGATGTGATTTCCTCCAGGCAAACTTCACATTGGAAAGGAGATTTTGCAGTCCTTAGAGACTTCTATAGAGTTTACTGAATTCCATTCCTGATACTTCAAGAATCATACTTATTTTCATGCACACCTCCCTTCAGTAGAACAGAGGCTCTTGATAGTCTAAAACAATTACAAATATGTATACAAAATGAAGGTATTTATCTCAAAGAATCCTATTAATTGTTTGCTTCAAGTTTTACCTGTGTGTTGTAACTATTGATAAAGTTATTATTATTGGCACAGAAGGCATATACTTTATGCTGTACTGTCATACTAAATAATTATTAATAGATTCAAGAGAATGACATTTTGAAGCCAAATGAATAAATAATGGCATTTAAAATTTTGAAAACAAAATTAAAATAAATTAAACCTACAAGGGATATGCAAAGAACATCTTACACACTTCAGTTATTCGTGCTTGCCTATTTCATAGTTTACTATATATTGCACATCATTATTTCATAGGTATGTATATTAACACACACACACATAAATGCATACATATATAAAACTAACATTTAGATCTTATTCAGAATAAATTAAAAATAATGAGATATTACCATCAAACATATAAATATATACTTATCCATGCAAAAATTTGCCTCCCTAATAAACTTATTTGAATTTAACAGGATAGTATGGTGCAATGTATCTTAATCAAGCTTTTGCAAATTATCCTCCAAAACAATCTTTAAAGATTTTAATCAAAGAAGTAAGTTGAGGTTACACATTATACTTACTTTTACACACATTTTTTTCTCCTTTACTATGTACTTTTTTACTAACAGGCTTTTCTTTGTTTATGCTTCTAAGGTTGCCACAGGTTTATTAGAAAATGTCTTCCAGAGGTTCCCAGCTGAAGATGCTATTTTTAGAAGCTTTGGAAACGTTGAGAAGTGAGGTCCATCCAGAAGTAAATCATTGCAAGGATGTCTGTGGAAGCTATAAGTAATACTTACTCACTCCATCTCCCTTTCATTCATAGTCATCATAAAATGAATATTGTTAATAAATGTCCATAAAATTAACAACCAGGATGTTCTGCCTAAATGAAGGAGTTCAAGTAACCATGGACCAAACCTTATAAATGATGAGATAGATTAAATAATTCCTCTCCAAATTTTTCTAACAAATTTTTCTGATAGTGTTTAGAATAAATAATAATACAGAAAATTAGTCTCAAAGAAGTAGGATATTGTTATGACTAAATGTGACCACAAAGTTATTAAGCATTTAGAAATGGTTTTCAGAGCAAATTTGATTGTGGTTATAGAAGCAGGCTAGAAAATATTTGGGATTCTGTCGGCAGAACAAAGTGGATGATTCTGATAAGTATTCACAAAGCCAGAATGTAAATAGGAATGTGGACAGTAAGCACTATCCTCCTAAAGCTTCTAATGAAAAGGGCTTTATGTAGGATTAGACTAGTACCCTAGAAGTTATATGCTGGCAGAGTTTTCTACATATTGTACATGTCTTCAAATTTTTCATATTAATTAATTTAATATTTAATTAAAATAGGCTATTACTAGAAATTATGACATATCCAATTTTATTGATGCAATATTCATTATAGATAAGAAATGTATAACCTAGCTGGGTTGTGGTGACACATGCTCTTTATCCCAGCACTCAGAAGGCTGAAGCTGGTGAATCTCTGTGTACAGAGAGGCAAAACTATATAGAGAAACCCTATCTCAAAAAAATTTATAATCTCATTGTCCATCCAGCAAAGGGGATAAAAAAATGTGACACACATAAACTGTAAAATATTCAACCATAAAAAATGAAATGACATTTGTAAAAGAAATGAATCAAACTAGAAATTACTAACATCAGCAAAATAAACTAAATGCCAAATTCTCATTACCTAATGTCAATGTATCTGTGTCAGAAACTACAAAAGGAACTTTGACAGGAGAGAAAGGATCTTAGAGAAGTTAGTTTTGGTAATGGAATATATGTTACATGAAAGGACAAAGGAGCTATCAAGAGAAAAAGCACAAGAAAAGCAATGAGATACTCTGAGAGACTGACGGGGATGAAGAACAAAGTTTGTAGATGCCATGATGAAATGCATTGTTCTGTATGACAACTATATGAATTAGTTTTATGAATATGATGCTATAATTCATTTAACAGAAGAAATCGAAAGGTAGCAAGGTATTCAGTTTGTGCCATGATGGCTAAGTCTAGTTCACTTATGTAAGATAATTTTTTTATTTATTAATTTTATCTTTAATTATGCATAGGAGAGGTAGCTGTGAACATCAGCGAAAATGCCCATAGAGACCAGGAGATGGCACAGGATTTGCTGGAGCTAGAATGACAAGTAGTTGTAAGATACCTACTATGGGTTCTGGCAGTAGAGTTTGAGTACTCAGAAAGAACATTGCAGACTCTTAAGCATCGAGCTGTCTCTGCAACTCTGTAAGTAGAATCTTTAGCAAACACCAGAGCAACTTGTTGACCAAAAGAAATGTATTAAATTTATAAAGAAATGTTGGCTTGTGGTTAGAGAGGTTAGGACCATTGAAAGGAAACTAAGCATTTGCATTACAATAAGATATCTTGCGGATAGGTTGAGAATTGTGTCTTCTGAAACTGATTGGAGAGATGGTACAGTAGTTTAGAGTGCTTGCTGTTCTTCCTGAAGGAGCTGAATTAGGTTTCTAGCACTCATTATGTAGTGTCAACTCCAAAGGATCTGACTCCTGAGTACACAAATAAGAAAAAATAGTCACATCCCTAAATGCAGATGATATGATACTATACAGAAGAGGTCCCAAAACATTCTTTCAAAAACCTTCTGTAAATGACCAACAATTTCAACAAAGTGGCAGGATAAAAATTAATGTAAAAAAATAAGTTGTCTTTCAATATATCAATAAGAAGAAATATTGAGAAATAAGTCACGGAAGTAAACCAATACACAATAGTCAAAAAAAAATTAAACTCAGAAGAAACTTTACCAAGAATATAAAAGACTTCTCTAAGGAAAACTTTAAATGTCTATTTCTATGAAGGATTAGAGAAGAGAGAAAATATCGTGCTTATGGATTGTTAGAATCAATATTGTGAAAATGCATTGCCTACGCAAAATGATTGACATATTCAGGTCAGTTGCAATGGCATTAGGCAAGAATTCTACCACTTGCCTCCTACCCATCACAATGCTGTCTTTTAAATATGAATGTCTCCAAAAGGATAATTTTCAACAGGTATGATGCTCATCTCATGACACATTTTGGGAGGTGGTAGAAATTTTGCTATGTTGACTAGATTGAGAGCATGAATCACGGAGACATGATCATGAGAGCTTCTGTCTTCAGTTGTACCAGCTGCTATATTTTTATAGTAAGCATATTTTAAAATTAATTTTTTAATTTCTGTGGTAAATTGTGTTCATTAAAAATAGTCGTTTTTATCTCATAGATACAACTAAACAATAGACTCCTCAAATTTCTTGACTTATGAGGAATTGTTCGTGGGTAATTTTCCTCAATGGTTTGGTAAATACACTGTCTACAGATCCTTGGAAACTAGATGGTTCTATTAGGTCTTCATTTCTTTATGCTCTTAAAGCACTGCTATATATTAAAAGTTCTTCAGCATTTCCTTTTTAAGATATAGTTTCCAAGGATCTGTAGATAGAATGTATTTACCAAACCATTGAGGAAAAGAGGTCTGTCACAGTTTCCACATATGAGAATGCCTCCCTGTCATTTTTGGTGAGCTGCCACGGCAGCCTAACAGCAACAACTGGAGATATTTTAAGAAATGTCTTACTTCTCTATATTTGACAAACAAATCTGCTATAGAAAATTATTGAAAATACATTTTATGACTCAGTGCTAGTGATTGTGAAATAATCATTTTCTTAACAAAATTCTAAATGCATTGGTATGATTATTGATTTTGTTGCTAAAGTTATAGATTATAAAATCTATTTAAGGATCATTTTATATGCTATACTACTATCTCACACCTTTTCCAAAGTTCTAGTATGCCTTCAAAGGAGCTTGATGGGTGTACATGGGAAAAGTTCATAGTTTTTTAAAGACGGTACACAAACTATCTAAATACATTTGATGAAAACAGTCAAGAAAATTGTGAACCTATTCAAATGAAATTTTGTTTTTAAATTTAATTGCCTAGATACTATCTTTACTAATGAAACAATAAACATCTTGTGAGATTAAAGGCAATTTAAATTATTTACACTTTGTAAAAGATAACCAAGTACTTTGAGTTATCTTTAGGATACACCGTAAACTCTTAATCTTCCATTTTTCTATTTTTGGACTCTTTAATGGGAATGTCTCAGATACTCTAATGTTTATCAGAGTAAGGAAGTGTGAGACACCTTCCCTATCAAATTAATGTTATGTGCTATACTGACACTGAGATGAGGTGTCTCTCAGTGAATTTCTGAGCTTTGTCTACACATTAAGGAGTGGATTCTTTTACAAAATATGTAAAATATCTGTTTGTAATAAATATACAAGTAAATGTAATAAAAAAAATTGAAATATATATATATATATATATACTCAAAATTATGTTCATTCATTATTTGAAAATAATTGAATACATAAAAATAAGTTGGATATATTCTATGATAGGAAGTATAGAGGAATATTTAGTTAAAGAGTGATAATGAAATGAAGAATTTTAAATCATGTCAGGTAGGGTGTGTAGAAGAATGTTAAATCATTTAATCTAGCAGCAAGGGTATAAAGAATGTTGGTAAACATCTTTAATCCCTGTATACATAAGGTAGTAGTGGTCTGAACTATAATCCCTAAGACAGAAACAAAATGTGGAAGCACACACAGGAAGCAGAACTCAGAAGGTCACACAGGAAGTGACTTCTGAGATGAGTTAGAGTGAAGGGCAGGTAAAGTGACTAACCAGAGGAAAAGTTAGCTGAATGAGTCAGAGTGAGAACACACCTAACTCTCATGAGAGAAAAGGCTCTCAGTTCAGAAAAGCAATCAGTCAGACTCAAACTGTATGAGGTAAGCAATCTGAAGCAGGCAGAAAGGTAACAAGATACAGACAATTAAGCAGACTGACTGGGGATAATGCTGAAGAGCAGAGAGGCTGACTGAGGCAGAATAGGGTAGAGAGAGCTCACAGAGACACAGAAGCAGTCTGAAGAGATTGAGTTCAGAGGGAGATAGTAAGGGTGGCTCTGTCAGATTGAAAGCAGGTTGCAATGTTCCTGGGCTCCAGGTGAAAACCAGTAACTTAATTAGATAGTGAATAAAAGTCTTTTCCCTGAATCAACAGTTACATCTGGCATGAATCTACATCTACAGAAAGACTTTAGGAAAGTAAAATGCATTGAACATCTGCCTGTATAAAACTGTAGCATGATTTTTGTTTTTCACTAAGAAGCAAACAACCATTTTATGGACATGTACCTAATATGGCAAAACAAACTATATGAAATTATTTCATTAATTCTAACTAAGGACACTTAACATGATTAAATTAATAATCTGAAACTATTATTAACAATTTTCATTTGTAAAATTATCTGATAAGAATATCATTGTTCATTAATAGCTATGTAGAGGCAAAGTCCCTTCCAATATGCAGCTTACCTGTAAAGAAGCAAAAAATCATCACTCTATTTAAAAAGTAAGTTCAATTTGCTTATAACTAACCAGTTTCTCTTGACTCCTTAGCAGAAGAGAGAACCTGAGTCAAAGACATGCCCTGTGATTAGTTAGATGGACAGACGAAAGAGGGTTCCATCTTATTACATCAAGACTCAGGAGCTGAATGAACTGCAGGGCGAAACAAATCCAGGTTACCACTCATTAAAACATGAATTATAATCATAGAACTGTAAAATGCTTCTTCTCCATGTTAGTATCACATCAGCAAAGGCCCATTTACCTAGTTCCTCACGTCTGGCTATCAGGAAACATCAGGACATCCTACAAGACAGCATATGTAAGCAAATAAATATGTGAAGAAACAGATTAACGGTCAGAATAACAAATATCGCAGGCAATGGAATTACTAGAAAGCTAAAATCAACTGTGATTAATGTGCTAAGAATTACAAAAAAATAAAGCAGGCTGAAAGAAGGAACATATGGGCAACATTAATGGGCATAAATATTTTAAAGGATTGAGAAAATGGTGGATTTACTAGACTGTTCACTGAAGAGTCAAGGGTCTTTGATTTTAAACAAGTATCTATTGCAACTAACAAAATAAAATCAAAACAGGTATTTCAATAATGGAGAATAGGTGTCGAAGAGCTATAGGGTACTGTGATAGGTACCATATAGGCATCAGGGATGTATCAAAAACAAAAGTAAATATGAATGAGAAATATTAAAAAAATAAGGACTGATGTTCCCCAAAATCACTGTAGAAGCTAAAGCACAAATCCAGGAGATCAGAGAAGTTGAAGAATGATAAATGACAGAAACAAAGATCCCAAGTACATAAAATTAAAATAAAAACAAAAATGTACTGTTAGAGATTTAGATGTTTCTCCTCATATTTTCTCTCTTGACCCTTATCTTACCTGCTTCAGTCTTTGTTTTATCCTTTTTCTTGCTCCCCTTACCCATCTATAACTATCCAATCTATTTTTCCTTCCTGGAGAAATCCATCTCTCACTCCCTAGTCTCTTACTCTGATATAAGATCTGTGGTTATATGGATTGTAGCTTGCTTATCTAAGACTTAACACCTACATTCACATTTAAGTGAATACATAGCATATTTGTCATATTGGGACTGGGTTACCAAATCAGGACGATTTTTTTTTCTAGCTAGCTCCATCTATTTACCTGTGAATTTCATGACTTCATTTTTAATGACTGAGTACTATCCCACTGTGTAAATTCACCACCTTCTCTTCTTCCATTCATTCATCTATAGAAAGACATCTAGCCTTTTTTGAATTTCTAGCTACTATGAATAGAGCAGCAATGAACATGTTCGAGCAAGTGTCTCTGAAGTAGGATGAATCATCCTTTTGGTATATGCTGAAGTTGTATGACTGGATCTTGAAATAGATCTGTTTCCAGCTTTCTGAACAAGAAACCTGAAAATACTCAGCTTTGAGGAAGAGAAGACAGAAAGAATGTAAGAGCCTGGGGACGGAGGAAACCAAAGAAAAAAGCCTTCTAAACACTGTAGATTATATGTGTGCATATGTTGTTGTAATAAAGTACCCTGAAAAAAAAGCTTAACAGAAAAAGAGGTATGTGTGTGTGTGTGTATGTGTGTGTGTGTGTGTGTGTGTGTGAGTATTTGTGTGTGTGTATGTATGAGTGTGCATGACAATTGACAGTAATTCAGTAAATAATGCTGGAATAATAAGTCATACCTCTGACAACTAATGGATTCAAAGGCAAGCTATACAATTTACTCAACAATTAATTCAGAATGTATAATAAACTAAAATTTAAATTATCATATTATAAAACTTCCAGAAGTTATAAAAAAGTCTGAAACTAAATATATATTTTATCACAAGATCAAACAATTAGATCCTTGATATTTTCCAACAGGTACTAAAAACTCACATCTATAAAAATATACAGTGGATGTCCATAATAGCTTGAAGATTAGTTGCTGAAACTTAGAAATGATCATTGCCTGCCAGGTGATGGTGGCACATGCCTTTAATCCCATCACTCAAGAGGCAGAAGCAGGTGGATCTTTGTGAGTTTGAGGCCAGCCTGGTCTACAGAATGAGTTCCAGAATAGCCAGAATTTCAAGACAGAGAACCCTGTCTTGAAAAACAAAAGATAATTGCCTCAGTTAAGGGTACTATTGCTGTGCTAAAACACCATAACCAAAATCAACTAAGGTAGGCAAGGGTTTATTTTGTCTTACACTTCAATGTACCTATATGGGAGTGGTACCAACCGTAGTGAGCTGGGCCCTCCCAAATCAATATTCTACCAAGAAATGGAATTTCACAATCTCTTAGGAGCATTTCCTCAAATGAAGTTCCCTTTTCTCAATTAACTCTATCTTGTGTCGAGTAGAAAAAAAAAAGAAAGAAAAGAAAAGAAAAAACCAAGGAAAATCAACCCCTTATCAACTTAACACACGAATACTTTAATATTATATCTCAACTTTTCCTTTTATGTTTATATCCAAGATCTCATAGGTAACAAAACAATATAAAACCTAAATAACTTAAAAATTTCACAATCTAAAATTTCAAAAACTTAAATTTAACTTTTCAGTTTCTTAAAATATTGAAAGTCTCTATCAAGGTCCCAAGTACCTAGTGTCTCCAAACTGTTATCTAAAAATACCCATAATTTCTCAAAAATAAGAACAAACAACAACAAGAACAAAACAATGTAATACTTTCTTACTAGAAGAAGGAAGAATCAGGACATAGTCACAGTCAAATAAAAAGATAAACAACAAAATTTCAACAGTGTAAATATTCAGCATTGAATTTTGGAACTCATTTTAGACTACAAAAGGCCTTAGCAGATCCATTTCTCTGGTTATGTCATCCACAGTACAAGTATAAGCAACACTAAATTGACTCAGTGAGATGCATAGAGAGAAGATATAAATTTGAAAGTGAGTGGGAGGTCTCAGAGTTGGATGGCTAAGAGGGAGAGGTAGAAATGACGTAAACACAGTACTTATAAATAACATTCTCAAAGAATAATACATTTAATGAAAAAGAAAAAAAATCATACTTTCTCATGGTGACTACCCATTTGTCCCTTTCTGGAGACCTGGACAAACATTATCCCACATTCTGTTGTTATAGACATTTATTACATTTTATTAGATAATTGTACTTTGGGTTTAACATTTCATGATCATTTGTTTTGCCTTTATTTTTGCTGATAGATTTTGATACGGCTGTAGATGTTCACATGGAGTTTTTGTGCAGTGAGATGCTTTCATTTCTCTCTCTTATGTTCCTAACTTCTTAGATGGCAAGGCTTAATGTTAACTCTCTATATTATATTAAATTATCTCAGGTTCAGATTTTCTGAGATGTCATTGAGTATCTGGCTTTATTAATCACTCCGTTTATTTTATCTACATTTTCTTCATGCTTTCTAGTGACTAGAAGAGAAATTCCATGAGTGCCAAAGTGTAGAAAAAGAAAGTCCTGGAAGAACTTGAGCAAGAACTCTCAGACCTCGGTAAACTCATGATAAAACTTGAAACTGAATTCTTTTTTGTTTGTTTGTTTGGTTTATTTTTTCTTTTTGGTACATTTCAGGTTACAAATGCTTAAAATTCTTTGCAATGCCAAAAAATATTGTGCAAAATCTCTACTGAGAGTTGGCTGAGCCTTGCATTTGGTGGTTTTTAGAAAATGATTTTTCAGTAAATGGCCTTTTGTTAATGTTAGTTTCCTCAAGATACTTTACTTCGTTTACAAAAAAGAAAAAAAAATCTTGGGAAGGGATACACACACACTTGTACACAATTTGGTTGTTGTTTCCATAGTGCCTTTTTCATTCTTCCTCAGGGTTGACTTCACTTTCGTTTTTGCCTTTTGATTAGATATATCTATCTGTAAATCTGAACTACTTTAACACCTCACGGAAAACTCACGGAGCTTAATGTAATGCTAGCCACTCTCCCCAAATCATTACATCTTAGAAAAGGAAAGGCAAGATGTATGCCCTGAGGTGTGAATGTTACAGGAGCTCCTGGTCAGCGATGTTAGTTAGTCTTTGTATTCTCAGGATTGTTACCTGTCCAGGAGTCCCCAGTGATGGCATGTTTTTGTGTCACAGCTGCAGCTGTAGTTGCTAACCAGAACATCAGAACTGGCTGTCCCGGACAGTATCAGGACTTAAGATCATTACCGAGCTTCAGGTGGAGGCTTGGGAGTACTTCTATCCTCCACTCTCCTACAAGCTTGTCAGAAGAACAATGTGTGAAATATAGCTTCCATTCTACATCAAGAGACATGGAGCTCGGTGATCATCATATTTTTAGTTCTTCACCAGTATTGACTAGTTTTATTCTTCTGTTCATTATTAATGTTGATAAGGAAGTCTGCAGTTAAATGTGTAGTGATGCTGAGACAAAGCATATGGTCACAGAAGCTTAACATTTATAGTCCCATAGCTAAACTCTTAAAACTGAAAGGGATATTTCTCCACTATCCACTTCAATATAATAATGAAAAAGACATTTAATTTATGCACTATGTGGTTGCTGATAGGACAACCTTGATGACTATAGAAAGGTTGCCCTTAACTTACATTGAACACCCATAGAAGAAACCATAAGCCGTCAAAAACAATAAGGGATGTCATATAAATCGTTATGCCTATTTCATAAAATAAATATAGGAAAAAAAGTGGCTATAAAAGAACTCTGTCAATTAAAATAAGAAATACCCAGTGCACAAAAGGCTGTTCATTATAATTGAAGACGCATTGAGAAATTAATGCACACTGAATCATTTAGAAAAACTAGATCAATATCACCTATGAGATGAAGGGAGAAATACAGAGAGAGGAAGGGAGAGAGCATGTGGAGGGAAGGAGCAGACAATAAAATTTGAATAAAATATATCATCATAAATCAAAACTGCCCCTCACAAAAATTAATTATATTAATGCAATTATATAGTAAATATTGACAGCGCTTCATGGACATTTTAAGATATGAAATATTCTTACTTGCTTGAAAAATAACTGTTTCTCTTATGTTTGAGGAATTTCTCTAGGTATCATCTGTTTAAATGTTATAAAAGTCAAAGGAATGCTCATACCTACATTTAATTTGCAGTTCCTAAATCTGTTTAGAAATACTAATTGACTAAACTCTTCACAGCAGTTTTGGAATGTAGAAGATAACTATTTCTTTTTACACCTGGATGACCCAGAAGCTGAAAGCTAAAGTGCTTCTATGGAAAAAATTTTGTGTATATATATATAAATACATACATATATTCAGTCATGTGGACAAAAGCCACTGATAGTAAGGAAGAACACTCTGCCTGCTTCCTTAGGCACCCATCTAACAAACATTCCTTCACTAGAAAGCCAGCGATCCACACCTTGCATTCCTTGGTATTTAATTAATTGGAATCAGATTGGACTCTGAAACCAATTGCCTGCTGAATTTATTCTTTAACACTTATATTTCAAAAGTTTCAGAATAGTATGAATCAACTATAAGAAATTTCTGTGTTGTATTTGGCATAAGGCTATGTCATTCAAAGAAAGTTAAACTAGAAAGTGGAAGCTACATTTTATGTAAGAATGTCAGAATGTCTTGAAACTGATTTCACCAATGGAGTGCAACTTCTAAGAAAAACCCTTCGGGAAGGAATAAAGACATATAAAAACAGCATGAGAGTACCTCAATAAAAGTAGCTTTAAAGGGAAAATTCCATGGAACCAGAATCATATGAGTTGACTCTTAAATCAGACTAAGACTAAGCAACTGTTATAATTGTGTTAGTGATAATACTTTAAGTACTTCACAGACCTGCTGGAGGTGGTAGGAGGTGGTAAAATATAAGACATTGAAAACTCTATAGAAACCAGTGGCACAAGTCCATTAGAAACATATGATATATGTCTGAGAGAGAATTAATTTTAAAACTCACTGATACATTTCAAAATGAGAGAAATATACCCAATCCATTCCATTATTATATACTAGTGACTCTTCAATGATATAATTTATCTTCAGGAAAAAGTATATAATGATTTGGTCATTATAATATGTAAAAGACTTTCAGATTTTAATGATGTTGACTGTGTTAAGTTGGGGGCAATTACATATGAAAGAATAAAGAGTAAAAAAATAAAATTCATTTGGATTTAATATGAGCAGTAATTTATGTTTTCATATTTATAAAAATGTGTTGATTTTTGAACTTTGCTCAAATCTGACAATTGTTAGTCAGTTGAATGAATGATCTTCTCTTAGCTGTTTCTTAAATATAAAATGCAAAATATGTTTTATAGATTGTTACAAAAATGAGTAAAGAAATACCTGTGTAGGGTAACACTTATTATTCCATGCACTGGGCATTCATCACACCAAGGTTTAGTTCCCACAACAACAACAAAAAACTCTCTCATCCCCAGAAAATACATACAATCCAATTTCAACAAATGACTTAATAGATTACCGAATTTGTAGATATTGATACACCAAAAAAGCTTTTTAATCTTTTGACTAATTCGATCACTGGTCATAGTCCTGGATCCCTGAGCATTTTGGCCTCCATGCATTCTTCTCTTAAGCCTAGAACTGGAAGGCTTCAGTCTGTTTCCATAGAATCTAAAATGTTTAAGCCTCAGAGACTTACTGCTGACAGAACCACTCTGACTAACTCTGTCTGAACTCAGAGCTGTACTGAACTCAAACTCTTCTCCAAGATGCTGGTTCAAGCTAACTTTGGGAGCCAACTGACTATTTCTGACTGAACTCTTCTGACTCTGGCAATCTCTGGCTGACTCCTATAACCTCTCTGACTGAATTGCTCTGCTCAGCTTCAAACTGACTCACTCTTCCCATTTGATACTGACTTCTGCTGAACTGCCTCTGTGTTTCTGCCTTATATTCCTGAAACTTCTCAGATTGCTTCAGACTGCTTAAGACTGCTTCATACTGCCTCAGACTCTTATCCTCTGTGTCTCTTGTGTCTTGTTCTTTTCTCTGAGCTGAAAGCTTGCTTTTCCATCATGAGAGTTGGATGCATCCTCACTTTGACTCACTCTGCCAACTCTGATTTATCACTTTGCCTGCCCTTCATTCTGACTCCTTTTAGACATCACTTCCTGTCTGATGTTGACTCTTTCTGAGCTCTGCTTCCAGTCACACAATTGTTGGAATTAAAAGTATGTGTTACCATGACATTCTGAATATTGGGATTAAATGTGTCTACCAACATTCTTCTACCCTTAAATAGCCAAGCTTATGAATTAAAAGATTAAATATTCCTCTACAGTAATTTATACATAAAATATATACTTTTGAATATACATAATATATGTGTACACACACATATTTATGTACATAAAGTATAATAGTTTTCTATTACTGCAAAGAGACATCAAGGCAACTTATATAATAAAGCATTTAATTGGGGGCTTGCTTACAATGTTTCTTTAGAAGGTTCTCATGTATGTACAAAAGAGGTGAAAGGTACTAATAAATTACTGTAACTCTTTAAGAAAGATTAATTAGGTCAATAAATGTAATATGAGATTTTAATATTTGTTCCATAATATACTCTAAAAATACAAAATATCACTTCTTAAAATCTTGGTTTATAGAATTTTGTTTAAAAACTTCATTATTATGAAATCATTTAGTTGAAGATTTTGTATTTCTATAGCTTCCTCAAACAATTTTCATTACTGACACATGTGTTTAAAGAATGTTCATAAGTTTCCTTAAGGTAGCCTTCTACACTCATGAACTTCCATATGAATCCTCTTTTTAACACAATACTTTTAAGTATGTAAATTTCCTCATCTAGTCTACTTTTCCATTATCTCTAATCCAAATGTTGCTACTCCTGACCCTTTAGTGTATACACACAACTTTATTTCCTTTCTAATTCTAAAAGTCTACTTAAGACAGATTGTCCTGAAAGGAGTTTGTATTTGTTTCCATGATTTCTGTTATAATCATACAATATAAATTTGTTATGTTTATTTTGCTGCCCAAATCATTTCATACTTCAATAATTAATGGCTAATTCTTAGTTATTTTTATTGACAAATATACACACTTTTGGCTCAGGAGAGATGACTCAGAATTTAAGAGTGCTTCCTGTTTTGAAAAGAATGCATATCTTATCCCCAGCATCCATACAGGCAGCTCACAAGCTTCTGTGACTCCAATTCCAGTGGATATTCCCTAGTCTGGCCTCTGCAGACTTCTACATATATGGTGCATGTGAACTCACATAGGCAAAATCTACAATACATAATCTACAATAAATAAGTGAACCCCCTACAATTTATGCATTTGCAAATTCCCACCAATGATCTTATGTATTGGAACTCATGGCATGGAATTTTTAAATTACTATTTCTCTCGAAGATCTGGCAACACAAACAAACCTCTCTTTAGCAAGGCTATAGGACTCTATGGTGATTATAGTATCTCATCAAGATGTAAGTTTAAAGAAATTTTTTTTTGGGGGGTGGCGGGGCCCCTTACTGTAAGATATAAGATATACCCAAAGCAACATTCTGATGGAAGATTAAATCATTTGAGTTATAATAATTGTGAAGGAAATAGTTTTGACTTTAGTTTTATTGTAGAAGTTTAATAGATAATGAAAATCAAATGTTAACTAAAAATATTTTTTCTTTCTTTTTTGTGAGACAAGGCTTCTCTGTTGTAACTCTGGCTGTCCTAGAACTTACTCTATATACTTATACTGGCCTTATACTCACAACAATCTTCCTGGCTCTGACACCTGAGAACTGGAATTAAAGACCTGTGCCACGACCACCAAGGTAAAAATAGCTTAAAATAAGAGCATTGATTCACAGCTTCAAAATGAAATCACTTTTATTATAAGAACATTTCATTATTTTAAGACTACTCAAGATTGAATGCAAATATTGAAATTTTAGTTAAGGTAATTGGAAAATGTAAAAAGAAGCTGAAGTGACATCAGGACTTATATTCATATCACAATACATGTATAGAGTAAAGAACGAAAGTGAGAAAGTTTACTCCATGCTGCAAGGTTTTTGGGGGATTTTCCCCAAGTCATTAATGACATCTAGGAAATAGGCTTAGGAAACTATAAAACAAAGAGTTTTAAAAGGTTGTTTAACTTAAGTCAAGATATCTAATATCGTTAAAATTCAGGTTTTATTTGGAGAAACAAGAAACAGAGTTATGATCACATTAAGCTGATATCTAGAAACAATTGATGACATTTTCAGTCTACCCAATTAAAGGGATGAGGGAATTTGTGAAATGCCATTTAATGGTTTTCTAAAAATTGTACTATAAAATGATGTAAAAGGTCAGAATCAGTTTGTAGCTTGAATGGTCTTTACATCAATGTAGTAATAAGATACAGGAGACACTTAATTTTCAAAGCAAGATTATTTAAGGAGAGATTTAATAACAAAGAAGTATTTTTATAATCACTAAAATCATTGAAAGTAGAGCTAAATTTTAATATGCTTAGGAAAATGGTAGCTTGAACAAGGTTGCTAATTCACATATGTCTAGTTTCATAATAAATAGAATTCAATGTTGCCCAATCTGATTAGGATACTACTACCAACTTTATTCTTAAAAATATTTGTTTTAGTTATAGAAGTATCATTGTTTAGAGGCCTATATAAACTTTCAGAAATTTTGGTGAATTGATTTAAAAAATTAACTATCTCTACTATAATGAATATTGCTAAAGGATATCTATTTATGTATTTTCTTTCCTGATTAAACTAAGAGTCAGGAGGAGTTTTCAAAGAAATAAATAAATGATAAACAATAATAATAATTCATAAAATATTTGCATTTTTAATCTTTGTCAACTAAAATTTCTATTTTTATTGCTTTGGAAAATTTCTCGATGGAGATTTATGATCTATGACAATACAAATATGAATATATATCTAGCAATTTTTATTATAAGTAATATACTTATTATTTTTAAAGCAATATTTTCTATTAAATGACAACATATATCTATTTTATACTATTAAAGAGTATATTAAAACAAAGGTAAAACACATTGATATTACAAATTTCATTTTTTCATTAGTTTATGTATATTATTTGTTATTAAAGAAGTATATTGAATGAATCAATAGATTTTAGGATGTTATACAAGCATAAGCATGGGCAGAAAGAAAGCACAAAATATAAAATATTTATAATCTGACTAACGTTATTTATATTTAATAATATATACTATTAATTAAAGTAAAGATGGAGATAGTACAGACCAGGACCTTCCTGGGTAGGAAACTGATATGCTTTCTAGCTCTTAATTCATATTCTGTAAAAGTAAAAAATAGTCTCCTTCCTACCTTGTCCAATGTAGCAAAAGTGATCATGCCTTTCTCTATCTGTTTCCTCCTAGGTTTCTTCAAGGACAAAACCAGGCGATCAGAGTACCTAACAAGAGGCTCATCTGGGGGATCCAAACTCACAGAGATCACAGTATCTTGCAGCAGAGAATCTTGCCAATGGGAGGGAACCTCTTTATTTACTGTCTTTTGAGTGAGAGAAATACAGCATAGGTTTAAGAGGCCTCATCCTTCTTGCCCTTCCCTATAGCAAACTGTTTCTATGTAGCATTCTTCTGAGTTCTCTTTCCCTCTCAGTCTCAAATTTCACTGCTGTTATTATTCAGATGGAAGCTGCCTTCTATCTCTCCTTTTATTCCAATTGAAAATAGGAGCCATGAAGGAAAGTAGAGTAGAGAATAGACATGATCTGATGGTTTACTTAACATTACTTTGACTTTTGCTTTTAGAAGATATCAAAAAGAAGCACAGATAGAAGCAAAATGATTATTGGGTACTTATAGTAATTTAGGCTATAAAAAGTACTGACTTGAACCAGCATGATAGCAGTTTGGGAAATGAGAAGTGATCAGAGATGGAATGTATGTTCAGTGACTTACTACCAAGATTTGCTGATCATGTGAAATGATAAAGAGATGAGTTGGCTCAATATGATATTTGACTGAAGATGTAGTTACCATAATTGACCTGAATAATATGAAGAGCTCGGTAGATCTGAGATGGTAGATGGGTTCAGACTAAACTTTAGATAACTTTAACTTGAAATATTGATAAAACTTTATTGTAAGTAAGCTGTCAGAAATGCAGATGTGCACATCAGTTTCTCTTTTAAAGGTCAATTGAAAAATAGTAAGTCCCGAGTTACATCAGCTTAATTGTTTATAAATCACTAAACATTCTTTATCTTTTATTTTTGAAATTATAGTTGCATCATTTCTCCCTTCCATTTCCTCCTTCCAAACACTCTCATATACAATTCTTGCTTTTTGTGAGATTTATTGCCACTTTTTTCATTAATTTCTATTATATGCATATGTGTGTATGTGTATTCATAAGTATATCCTGTTCAGTATGTCTAACATTACTTGTGTGTATGATTTAGGGCTGACCATTTGATATTGGATAGCCAGTGAAGTCATCCCTTAGGAAACTTTTTCTCCCACTTTCACCATTCTTTCCTTCTTTGTGTAGGGATGAGGCTTCCTGGTATTTCCTCATCCACTTTGGCATGTCTGTTGTTGTCTTTGTTCAGTTCATCTTTAGGCAGGCAAGTTGGTGAGGCTTTATGGCTGTAGCCTCTGAGATTACTGGGAGAATCAGTTTCCCAGAAAATGCCTAGATTTTCAGGCTCTAAAAAATCTTTCTTTCCCTTCTTCCTCAATTTTTCCTCAGCTTAGATGTGAAAGATGTTTTGTAGATATATCCATTCGGACTGGGCTTTATAACTCTGAATTTTGATTGAGTGTACTTTTCTATAGTGGTCTTTGTCTGTGCAAAGGTAAGTTTCTTGATGAATGAGAAGGACTAAAATTACATATCTGTATAAGGACAAATATTTAGAGTGTAGTCAGAGATAATGTTTGTTTAGTAAAATGGTAGTTGTGGGTTCTTTTGCAAGATTCAGGACTTAAACAGCTCTGAGTATTTGACTAGGCTTGCAGTACCAAGTGTAATTTCTCTCTTGTTAAGTGAATCTCAAGTTCAATTAGAGAGCCCTTGGTTACCACCAAGGTATGTGTATACAATTACTGCAACCTTGGGGTTATCATGCCAAGCTGGTCTTTGTTGTGGTTCATAGATGCAATATCTTGGTAGGACTACCATTGCTTCTTTCCTTTAGAAGCTTGCATGATACCTTCTAGTATAATGAGAGCTAATCCTCAAGGAGGAAGATATTCTTGTCAGTTTCAGATCAAGAGTCTCTGGATCTTGTGTCTGAAATGCATGATGTTTTTTTCTTTAGTAAGGACTTACCTTCCACCTCTTGAGAACAACCAAGGACAATAGCAATAGCCTGTAACATTTTAGGAGTCTCCTGAATAACCTGACCTACAACTTAAATGAGGGCTTCTTATGCCTGTTAGTCTGGCTTTTGTTACATAGTCTATGGCTCTGAAAAGGATCTTTGTCAGCCCAGATGAAAAAAATTATTTCAACTATATATGTATACACAGACTTATGTGTAGTATATATTTATTTTATGAAGATAGCTAATACTATAATTTCATGTAACTTTTTTAGACATACTTTCTATTATCAATTGTCCTCTATTTTCTGTATTTATCTCATTCCCCTCTCCATAATTAGAGGCCCCTTTCCACAGTTCCCCTGTCAGATCATGTGTACCCTACTATTCTTTCCTCTCTTGGCCCTACATCTCTACCCTGACAATTCTTCCTTATTACTTTCCTGGTTTCTGCAGTTAGTTACCACAGAATATGTACTCCTATTTGAAGAATTGAAACCAGAAATCTCTAATGAGAGAGAACACATGACTTTTGTCTTTCTGAGTCTGGGTTACCTCACTCAATATCATCCTTCCTAGTTCCATTCATTGACTTACAATAGGTTCATGATTTCAATTACCTTACAGCTTAATAGTAATCTGTTGTATATATGTGCACATTTTCATTATACATTTGTTAGTAAAAGGATCTTTAAGGTAGTTCCATTTGCTAGATGTTGTGAATATACTGGCAATGAACGTGGCAGAGCAAGTATCTGTAGAGTAGTATGAGGCATATACTAAAGAGCACAGGAAGCACTCATTTGAGACTCATACCTTTTGAAAGCACAGCTTATTTTCTTCTAATCTTAATCATCAGGAATAATTCTCAAGCCACATATTATATATCAGACCACAGTAGATAGATCACAATGTGGCTAAGAATGACAGTTAGTTCATGGGTAACAGGGACTTTATAGAAGACCAAAAACAAAGAACTGACAATAATGTCAAAATAGTATTATAAGGGGCTAGATAAAAGCACATGTAGATTCTGTTTAAATCACAGAGCTCAGTTATGATGCACAGCAGATTCAAGGAGAAACATTGATTCCTTACATAATAAATCTATATGAGTGGTTTCTCTAAAGGTCATCTCAAGCAGGAGAGTTGGAATATCATTATCCTTCAATTATGTGATGCAAACTCTGTTTGGCCTAATAATATTTTTCTGCTGAGTAGTAGTTGGTTGCCACTATGACACATTTTTTGGGTGCTCCTTTCTTAGAAATTTGGGGAAAAGTTTGAAACTTTCATGGGTCTTGTTGGTTCAAAAAGCTCATGTTAGGACAATCATCTACTCTTCAGGACAGGAGTTCAGACTTGAGGAAATTTTGAGATTCATCATCTTTTAGTCCATTTAAGGTTATAGATTTCTTGTCCTCCTCCCCCTCACAAAGTCTAAGAATGAGAATTATAACACTATTTTGAAGATAAATCCAAAAAGAGGTTCAAAAAATGTGACCAGTGACTTAGGAGGACAAAAGGAGAATACAGTAAATAGACAATGTTTAGGAGATGCGACAGACACAAGTACAAATTTGCAGACATGACGACCAGACTTAGTAAATGTAAGTCATCAGTGATTATGACAGACCCAATTTACAGGGTGGTGATGATAAAAAGCCTAAGGCAAAAGGTTAAAAGGATGAGAGAAAATCAATTTGAGCAGTGAATATCAGCAATTCCTTTAAGGACTTTTCTCCCAAAGCAAGAGTTTCAAAGATGTAAACAGTTATACATTAAGAAGCTTCTTGCTCTCATCTCAAAGTGGAAGCATTAGAAAATAATATTTTAGAATATTTAACAATATTTCATGAAGTATTTTTTGATGACAAAATCAGAATAATACTAATACAGAATAAAGAAAGAGAGAATAAAGCTAATACTGCCTTTGAGTGACTGTCATTATATGTAATGGAAGGGAACTCAATGTTTGTTTAGTAAAACTAAACATTTAGGATATTAGAATATGCAAGGCCTAAATAACATTATAGTATGCAAGACTAATAAATTTAAGTAATAAAAATATCTGAAGAAGTCCATTTTTTCCTTCAGCTAATACAAGTTTCATGTAAGTCAAAGCCTAGTTGTTGAAAGACTGGATTAAATCAGGGTTGTCTATTTTCAAGCATTGCTAATGTTTCATTCATGAAATATTCATTTATCACTTACCATATGCCAGCAGTTCTTCTAAACACAGGGAATACACTGTAAATAAATTGACAAATTTCCTGTTCTTGAAAAGAATGTGGAGTGTCTGGGGAGAAGAGCAATCAAATAACAAATTTCAAGTGTAGAAGCACTATAGAAAGGCAGTTGTTTCTCCACCTGGGAAACACAAATCTTACTGAGACATTAAGGTAGGTCTATCTAAGGATAGGTGATCTAAAGATGGACTTTCAAATATCAAATAATTTCATAGTTATGTTTGGTTAAAAGTATGAGAGAGAGAGAGAGAGAGAGAGAGAGAGAGAGAGGGAGAGGGAGAGGGAGAGGGAGAGGGAGAGGGAGAGGGAGGGAGGGACAGGGAGAGGGACAGGGAGAGGGACAGGGAGAGAATCAAATTATTAAGCTGTCTCTTAGCTTTAATTGTAAACTTGGCAAGGAGTCAAGTCTGTGAAGAGTTATCCTATTATTTGGTGCAGGAAGAGCTAACCCACTGTGGGTAGTGCCATCCGCAGGCAGATGGGCTTTAGAAGAATGAATAAGTTGTGAACAAGCTAGTTCATAAGCTGCATTCCTTGATATTTCTTTATGATTTCTGCATATGTCCTTTGATTTGAATTCTCTGGTTGGACATAATATTGGATGAAATAGCAAACAGTCCTATATTCAAGTTTCTGCTTTGAAACCGTGTCCTGAATTCCTCAGAATGATGGGCTGAGATCTGGAATTTTAAGATGAAATAATTTTTTTCTCCCCTCATTTACTTTGTTTCATAAAATTTTATCACAGAAGCGTAAAGGAAACTAGAACAAGAAGGCAGAGGAAAAACATAAAAACAACTCATTTCTTAAATTTGTGATTTTCTTCTTTAAGTTACAAAGCATCTTTACAGAGTCAAGGACTACATTTTTAAAATGTTTTCTTTATTTTGAGATTATAGTATAATTACATCATTTTGCCATTCTAGTTCCTCCCTCCCAAAGTCCCATATACACCATACACCCTTTCTTTCAAAGTCATTGGCTTACATACACACACACACACACACACACACACATACACACACACTCACACACACTCACACATATATATTCCTATACATAAATACACCCTCTCCGTCTATAATCTTTCCATCTATAATGTCACTCGTGCATATGTTTTCATGGCTGACCCTTTAGTTTTGTATAACAAAATGATGTTATCTTCCCTGGGGAAGACTACTCCTTCCACTCTCAGCATTCCTTAGTTACCTGCAGTTCTTTGGGTAAATTCTCATAGTCTTTCTCTGTCTACTTTCAATTATCTATTGTCTTTTTATAGACAAGCATTTATGTGAGGCTTTATGAGTGTAGTTTCTGACATGACAAGGAGATACTCTCAGCAAATTTCTGATATTCTACCTCTTACAATCTTTCTTTCCTCTATTAGGCAACTAAGCATTATATTTTACTCAATTACTTTTAAATATGATATATTCTTCATCTAATATTTATTTGGATACAAATATTCATGTATATTATTTACTATGCTCATCTATTCTGTAAGTTTGCTCTTCACATATTTGGGCTGAACCCATTTTCTTTCATCATCTTCCTTTTGATAAGCTTGTTGGGATGAGTAGAGGAAAATTTCTACTTTTTTAAAAAAAAATTTTTATATTTTTATTTGCCAAAATTTCTATTTTACTTCTCTGTATGTTTCTCACAATTAGAAAGATTTTATAATAATTTAGTAACTAATACAATATCTAGCTCCATCACTAATACTTATAAAACATGAACCCAATCCCTCTGGTCACCACTATACTCCAACATCTAGAGCTCTTCTTGAAATAGTATTTTTAACAAATATTTGTTCAAATGCTAAATGGATGAATTGGTAAATTAGTAGCTTACTAAATAAAATAATCTTTTGATAAAAATTATCATTCATTTTCTAAATATGTTGTAGAATTTTTCAGAAGAAGAATACATTGTAGGCTTAAAGAAATGGTTATGCCTGATGTTTGATAACCATCTTTATTCCCAAAGGAGAGTTGTAATATGGGCTTGCTGGAATCTTAGCTTATTTGTGGGTTTCTGAGTACTTACTCTGATTGCTAGCTGTGTTCTTAAAGACATTAACACATTTTGGAGGTTCACTGGCTCAACACATTCTTCATTGGCATTACTCACAGTATATAACTCATTGAAAGATTTGAGTAAGATTTTACAAAATCAGATCTATTGTTTTACACTTTGTCCAAAACCCAGAGCCAAACAAGCAAAGCCCAGCTTAGCCAAGCACTCTACTGCTAAGGCACACCCCTCAGCCCTCCTTTATTTATTTATTTATTTATTTATTTATTTATTTATCTATTTATTTATGTTCCTTCCTTAGTATTGCTAATACTATCCTAGTGTTCATAACTATATGGGAAAGTGGGCAGTCTAATTTTGATAGCTTATTTTCTCATGTATTCTTTGCCCATGTCTTTTATGTCAAAATGGTTTACTTCTGCTCCCATTATCCAGCACTTAAATATTTGAGTGTTTTTCTGGGACTCTAGAATGTTTTATTTGTTTGGTTTTGCTGTGGTTTGTAACATCTTGATGTTGTTCCCTGATATTTGCACTGCATTTTTTTCTTTAATATTCTAAAATCCACAACAGCAACATGTCTCAGATTCTCCCAAACATATGTGTATATGCCATGAGAGAGAAAACAATAATTCAGGATTCAAATTAATGTGTTGGCCATGATATTTTCACATTTCATTCTGTCTGATTAAGGATGGCTAACATACTCAAAATATGCTGTTCATAAACTACTTCAAATATCTAAATATGACATTTTCATGTCCAAATCTTATAACCAATGGGAAGTTTCAGATTTTTAGATCTTCCAAGTCAGCAGAAATAAATTATTCTCTTAATAATCACAAGAGAGCTGTAGAAAAGTTGTGTGAAACTAATACAGATAATTTACAACAAAGGCAAAAACATAACACTTAAAAACAATAAAATATGTTGTTACTGGTTGTGCATGGAATAAAAATTATATAAAAAGGATTTTAAGATAAATTTATTAGCTCTCTCTTTGGTGTCTCTGTAGGATTTTCTCTCTCTCAGTCTTTCTCTGTCTGTCTTCTCCCCAGTGTCTGTTTTCCTGAAACAGTCACAATCTCTCTCTCTCGCCTACCATCATTCTTTAAAGCTCTGTTATCTACCCTTATCTAAATAAACCTGTGCTATGGTGGAGATATACTTTATGCTTGGTACTTATGCCTATTTCTTGAGGTAAATATTGATATGAATGTATCCTTTGCAGCATTATGTGAATAGATCTGAGACAGAAATGCTGAAACAGCAGAAATAATAGAAATAACATCAGTAAGAAACACTAAGTATTTGGGATGAAAATAGTCAAACTTAGTGTCCTGTGAATCTAAAGCCAAAATTTATCAGTGACTTTGTATTGGGTATTCTGACCTATAAGCCATTTATTATGACACTGAATTTTTGTGACTAGACTAACTAAAAGCATTGATAATTCCCAAAATTTATTACTTTCTCTTAGAAAATCATTTATTCACAAGTAACAAATACAAGAGCTCTTGAAATGCTTGAGCCTTCATCCAATATGCATAGATATAATTTCTTCCTCAAATAGTTCTCTAACTTGAAATAAACATTTGAAGACATGAATGTTCATATTTATATTAGCAGAATAGAAGGAAATACCTATTGAGCACAAGGAATTTGAAGAATAAATAAAAGTGAAGACAAGGAAGAAAAGGATACAAAATAAAAATGAAATGTAAATGAGAGGAAGGTAAAATTGATGGAGTTAAAAATGAAAGCATCAAAAAGATAATATAGTAAAGACGCCATCAGAGCACTTATAGCACTGTTAAAGAAATGCTCTTTTCTCTATAATGTGTTTGACCTTCTAGCTACACAAGTTCCTTCTCATCTCTGCCACTTGTACCAAATTGCCTTAGAACAATGGGAAACCTAACTGGAAAATTACTTTTAGGCCAAAATTGGACTAAAGGCCATAAGGCCTTGCATAGAGCTCATAGCTCTGTCTACTATCTTCAGAACAGTATTTCACAGAATTTTTTAAAATACTTAAATACTTCAGACTCATGAATCTCTTCCATACGCAGTTCTTGTAATCTCACTTTAGACATTTCTTTATTTTCACCAAATGAGAGAGGTAATTAAAGGAAGTCTGTAAATAAATGAACACTTACAAATCTTTGTTGGTGGCTCCATAGCTTCTAATGATCATTGTTTGTAAAATCTTCAACCATCTTGAGTAATTTGTGATTAGTGGGCGTGGCTACAATTGGCGATTTCTTGAAGGTAACTGTCTAGCCTTTAGTAGGATAGCCTGACAGAACAGGGAAACTGGATGATCTCTTCGTTCCTTTCCAGGATACTGAAGATTCATGATTCATTATCAGCAATGATTTTTTTTCATGTCTTACCTTATCCAATGCAGAACAATTGTAAAAAAAAAAAATTCTACTACTTTAGAGAAAGTGACAGAAGAAGGACTGGCATTTAGAATAATTTTTGGAGGAAATACATTTGTAAATTTATTTGAAAAGATTCTATTCTGAATACACTGATAACTCCAGCCTAATAGCTTTCCTATTTTAATAAGAAAACTACACAATTTAAATTTGTTTATTATCAAGTAATCAGGTAAATATCTACAGGTAAATTTATATTGAAAATCTCACTAGCTGAAAAGCTGAAGCCGACTTCAATGGCATTTTGTGTTTTGCCAATATCCCCAAAAGCTAGAGCATCATCGCCATCTAGTGGAAGAACTGTAGCACTGGTAAATGAATGATTTGACTAGCAAAATCTTTACAAACATTGTTCTTTAGAAGGCTACAATTTATATTTTAAAAATTATAGCAATAAGTAAAAAGTGTAAGAGCCAGAGTTGATGAATAGTTTCAAGAAAGCTGTGTCTTCCAGACACAATAGAACTGATGCACTTTTGAACTCACAGAATCTGGTAGCATGTACAAAACCTGTGTAGATTTAAGTCAGACAGCAGTCCAACATGGAGAGGAGGAACTGGATAGGGCACCCACATCCGAGCAAGAAGCTATTTGCAGTTGATAGACTTTGGTGAAGGAAAAACTCAGCTTTTGCCAACGAAGCACGCATAATGGGTGTGCTAACCACACTTCAGGGCAGGCCCAAAGCCCAAGAGTAGTTGGTCAATACAAAATGAACACCACACTGTTGTTTTCTTTGTTATTGTTGTGTATGTTTGTGGTCTTCTGTTTGTGTAGTTTTGGTAATTTTGGTTTTATTGATCTTTTGGTCACTTTCTGTCTTGTGCTGCTCTCTTCTTTACTAGGAAAGACAAACAAATGATGACAATGGAAAGAAAGCAGGCTTTCTACCATAAGGGTAGCAGCCAATAACTTCCTAGTTGGACTTAAAGCCACTCAGTAAGATGGAATTCATGCCTGATACTGTAATCCTAGCCAACTGCCCATGGCTTGTTAGGTCATGGTCCCCACAGACAACCTAGTACTGCCACATTTCTAATTCAGTATATCTCAACTGCATTCTAAATACATATCCTTATATCTACAGATAAGTGTAGCTGTCAGTCCTCATCTATAAAACTTCTTTTTGTAGATCATAAACGCCCAATCTAGAAAGCCACAACTGCTCAGAATATAGAGAACAACTGACTGTGAAGTATTCCCCAAGAGTTGATATATCTTTAAGACAACAGCTACACCTAAAGCTCAGGGGACATTGTGGGAGAGGAGATGGAAATATTTTAAGAATCTGAGGACAGGACTTCTACAGCAATATAGTGTTTTCTATATATGATAGGCTTTAATACCTATGAAATCTTAATAATATGGTTCACAAAAATATCTTCCTAGTTATAACTCAGTTATATCTAACATGGATATTATAAACCTCAGGATACTCCTCCTCTGTATTCCAAGAGGAACACACAGTAAGTGTGTGTGTGTGTGTGTGTGTGTGTGTGTGTGTGTGTGTGTGTGTGTGTGTGTGTGTATTTGGCTATTTTATTTGCATAATAACCTGTGTGTTTAAGTATTTGTGTATATGTGTGTGTGTGTACTTAGGCATAGTATGCACATATATACAGAGGCCAAGGGTCAACCTTGGTGTCATTCCTCAAAGTCATCTATTTTAGTTTTTGGAGAATTGGTTTTCCTTACCGAGACCTGAAGCTAGAATGTTAGGATAGACTGACTAGCCAGCCAGTTGCAGGATCATTTTATCTCTGCTTTCTTAGTTCTGAGACTGTAAGTCTTCACTACATTTTTGCTTAGGTCCCAGAATTGAAATGGAGACTTCATCTTTTTATGGCAAAAATTTGCCAACTGAATGGCTTGTCCATATTTAATACTTCTATCTTAATAATAAACTTTAGATAAATTATGTATCTACTAATATGTTGTAAAAACAAATGAAAAGATGATTTAAAAGCCAAACATCAAACAAAGTTATAGATCACAACTAAAGCCTGAATTTTCTGCAGGCTAATAAGTCAAATTAAAAATACTGGATCTATGTATTTTATTTATTCTTTAAGAGATTTATTTATTTTATTTTATGTATATAGTTATTTAGACTGGATGTACTTCTGTGTATCACATGAACTCATTGCTTATTAAGAGGGTGTCAGATACCCTGGAACTGGAGTTACATATAGTTTGAGCCACCATATGAGTGCTGAGAATTAAACTTGAGTTCTCTGAAAGAACAAGTGTTCTTAAACACTGAGCCATCTCTCCATTCCTTCTGTAACATGTTTTATAAAGCAGACTTTGTTCAGTTGAATATGATAAATTTACTGCACTTGAATTCTTTCATCCACTGTTCCATGTATCCTAATTCTTTTACTTCATCCATCTATACAAACTCACCTTGATAAACTAACTAGTTTACTCCATTTTAATTAGTAAAACTTGTCCAAAGTCATAATGCCATTATGAAAAATAATGCGTTTTGAGTACCATATTCCAGCTCTATGAACCAAACACATTAGTATTGTAATCTAGTGCTTATTATGAATCCATGAAAACTTTATTTCCCATGCTACCATTATTTGAAATTAAAAATCAAATAACAAGATTAAAACCAAAACACTGAATTCCTGGCAGTCTACAAGAATAACAACAAAACAGTGATAATTTAAAACAAGCTCTCTACAATTGCATGTGCAAACCAGGAGTTTATCATTATGGTGCACATTTGAGAACAGCCTATTTTCAAGGCTGTACTATGGTTAAATTTGAGATTACCTTTAAAAATGCCTAAGTATTATGTACATTTACACAGGGACAATTAGTAACTACAATAGTGTAAAATAATTCTAAGACAGGGTATTTCACAGTAACAAACCCACCTACCCAGGTCTTCAGCCACACACTGGGTTAGAACACAAAAGGCAAAGGGAATCCTCTGAGATATCGTATACTTATTGTTCTCTAAAATGAAAAGACAGAAGGGCTGATGAACTAAGGCCATGCTTTAAATCAAATAATTTATCATTGGGATTTGAATTAAACAATGCAGAAAAGAAACCGAAGAAGATTGGAAATATACATTAATCTAACAACCAACTGCTATGATTCATGTTAACCATGAATACTGCAAAGAAGTACCATACAGTTACTAAACGTGTATTGAAATAGGAAGTTGTATTAATATATGAAAGTTAATACCATTTATTTTCTCTCACAGTTTTGAGAATTCTTAAGGGCTCAGTAATTTATATGTAAATTCTCACAACTATCCATGTGTGTGTATGTGTGAAAATGGAAATTGTACAGTCTTCCACCTGTCTGACAAGAGATGCAACAGCTAAACCCCATCCCCAAACCTCCACTAGTTTCTCATTACTGTCTACTAGAATGAGATACTCTTCTTACTGAACAATAGAAAGAAAAATTTTTAAAAAGTCAGATCTAAGGACTTAGAGCTGTTAAAAAATAACTTGGCGAATGAATTAATGTCTCTCGATCTTGATGGTAATAAAATCAACTCCTTCAATGTTTATGGTCTTTAGAAAATTAGAATTTCTAAAGTAAAATACACAAGAAAATTATAAATTCAAGTGCAAAAATTGAGATCAAATATATAATATTAAGGAAAGAAAAAATACCTTATGAATGAAAATATCTTCAAATACAAGTTCTGTAACTTTTTTGTGATTTAGAGATTTATTAATCCATAAAATGGAGTAGCTTCAGTTGTGATTTAGTTTGAATTAAAGTATCCCCAAAAAGAATCTACAAAAGATTACCAAGTAAAAATAGTATTTCTTTCGTGATTCCATTCTTAAAGGGTAGAATTATTTAGATGGAAAGGGATTTCAAAATACCTCCTGGATGTTGATGAAACTTGACAGCATTGTTCATGGTTGAAATCAGATGGAATTTCTGAGCAGACATCATTATGAACAGTTCCCAACTTGCTCTCTGTGAAAAGATCACCGCACTTCCCCAAAGGCCATAAACTAGTCCAAGAATTCCTGCTGAAATCTAGTACAATTCACCTTATTCCACCTTAACCTTTCTTAAAATATTTTGACCACCTTACTTTCATAGATGCATCCATGAAAGAGTTACTTTACACAAGATACTCAAATAATATATTTTACAATGATAAGTCAAGCTAACATCTATCATAGCAGTGTGTATTTACCAACTTCCAAATGATTTTATTTAGCCATAGTCTTATTTAACAATGTTAATGTTTTTAAAGAATTGGGTTCAAAGTTTAAAAATTATGATTCATGTTAGTATAACACTTACATACATAAGCAACATTCTCAACTCATTCAAGCTGGAATAAAAATATGGTGACGGATTCAAAATGCATATGAAGGTCTGGATGTTATCACATTACAATAAGATAGCATTGGAGTAAATTGGTATCATTGGGTAATGTTCTCCAAGGTGATACACTTTGCAAACTTTGAGACTGTTTCCTCTTGGACAGAAGATGTTTCATTTCTTCTCAGTTAATATGAAACCAGAATTTTTAGGAATTTAAAATGTAGGAAGCCATACATGGAGGCACATGATTCTGATTCTAGTACTTAGAAGACAAGAGCAATGTGCTATGGGGTGAAGAGCCATCAGGTAACAGTCAACATCTACCTATAAATAAATATATTAAATGAACAAATAACTTTACTGATGTAAGAAATATATTTTCAAATAGGTCAGATGGACCTATGCTCCCCTATGGCTACTTACTTTTTGCTATACATCTGAGTTTCAATAAATTTTTTTTAACAAATTTGCACCCTTTAATAGAGATAAAATATTTGGTGACTTAAATGAATTATCATAATTAATTAGTTCAGAATTTAAGTTTAAAACCTATATTCTCCTGCTCCAGATTCTTAGTTCAGAATTGCCATACTTAAATTTAGACTAATCATCTCTCTCTCTCTCTCTCTCTCTCTCTCTCTCTCTCTCTCTCTCTCTGCCAGTCCATCATTAGCTAGAGTGTATTATACTATAGAATGCAGTTAATTGACACTAATTTGTGGTCAGGAAATCCGTATACATATTAGATTTTGATGCTGTTTTGTTTGACAGTCATACTTAACATTAACTCATAATTCACCAAAAATCAAGCTCAAGAATGAGAGGGTACCAAGAGCTATTACACTATTGTAAATTATTTGTATATTTTACTGTATCTCAATTCATGTTTTGTTAATGCTGCTTCAATACAGTGAACTTCTATTTCTTCTGAAAATTTAAAATTCTTGTCAACCTTTTAAAGTAAGGACCCACAATCCTATAAAAATATTCTGAAGAGTAGAAGGAATTTCTGTGTGAAGTTTTCTGTAACTTTAGAACAATTTACACATGGGGAGGTATTGCCTTGATGTCTTCCTCTAACTCCACTCTTCTACCCAACTATTCATCCTCCTAATTCTTCTTCCCTACCCCTTTGCAACCCCCATGAATTTACTTCTTCACATAGTAATGAATAATAATAAATAAAGGCCATTTTGTTGCTTTGTGCTATTATATTTCCATAAAAGAAATGTATAGGTGACATATTATAATAACTTAATGAGTAAATAAAATGATTAGTTAGTTTTATGACCACTTTATAATCATTTATATGTCTTTCAATACTCTGAGTTATAATTGTACTCTGAAGTATGATGATATCAGTGTCATATGAGAAATTTCTTTAAGTATAACGAGCCTAAATATTTGGCAATTTCCTCTATGCTCTGTTGATGAAATTTTTTGTACTGTATATTGGCCACAAAATATATCCGTCCTTGGTCAGGCTTATGAATGTCTACTAATAAACTTACATATATTGAAAATATTTCATCTGTATCATCTGTTTTTAAAATATGAATATATTCATATACAGTAACCTCAAACAATAAAATGAGCCTATTTTAACACGTCATCTCCTTGGATGTTAAACATTGCAAAGTTATTTGTGAACCAAAACTATTTAATATTTTATCACTGTTGCTTCAAAAATTTCAAGGCTATGGTATTAGAGGCTGGAGAGATGGCTCAGCAGGAAAGAGCACATACTGATCTTGGTGAAGAGCCATGTGAGTTTACTATACCCAGATCAGATATTCTCTACCTCTCTTTTCTTTGAGGCTGTTGTTGACATCTATTTTTCATCAGCTTTAATACTTATATGTCAAGAACATACAATATTTAGGCAACATTTCTTAAAGCATTCTTTCTCTCATGTTTCTCTTTTCATTGGAGTTCTCCAATTAAATGCAAATTAAATGCAATTAAATACAAATACTGGATGCTTTCCCATCACTCATTGCTGCTTCATCTTGTTGCTGCATTGGTTCTCTTACAATGCATTCAAATACATTAAATAAAAATTTACTACGAGTTCAAATCAAATCTTTAATTCCATACAGTATATTTCCTATATCACAGGTTTTTTGTAAGTTTTCTATTTGTATTTGTGTGTTTGTGTCATCTGAGAGTGTTGTGTTTCCCTGTACATGTACTTTTTGTGTGTGTGCAAATGTGTTTTTGTGTATCTTTTATGTATGCATGTGTGTAAACATAAGTATAATTTGTGTACATGTGTCTATTTGAGTGCATACTATTTTCATATGTATGCATATGTGTATGTATTTGTGCATTTGTGGATATTTGGTGTGTGTGTGTTTGGTTTTTGTTTATTTGTGCGTCCATGATTGTTGTGTGCATGTGTGTTTGAGGATGATGTAAGTAGGGTTGTGTATGCATGAGTACAGTTGTGCATGCATATGTGGAGGACCAAGGACAGCTTCAGCTGTATCCCTCAGGTCGATCCACTTTATTATCTGGAACAGGTTCTCTTCATGGCTTGAGGATGGCCATTTAGGATAGGCTGGCTGCTAGTGAGCCCAAATGATCTGCCTTTCGTTGCATTCTCTTGCACTGTGATTGCGAGCACTCACCATCATGCCTGACACTTTTACATGGGTGATGATTATCTGACTTGGAGCATCATATTTTTACTTAATTTACTGACTAAGATATCTTTTATCATGCTATTTTTTTTACAACTACTTATCAAATACTTGTTTTTTTTAATACTTGTAATATGATTATGTAAACAAAGAAACTTCAACAAATTAAACATAGTGGTTTCATTGAGCCCAGACTAATTTAAAAATAGGCAAACCATAGAATCAATAGTTCAAAGTTCCCTGCTTAACAGTGTAAGGACTGATCCTTAGTAGGTCAAACATAGAAATAAAGTAGAAGAATGAATTGGTTGATTACAGCTAGATCCCAGTATTACTTAGACATGGTCTTGGAGTTAGCTGTTTTCTTTGGGTGAAACAGTTGCTTATATGTGAATAAAACACTTGTACTTGCTATAGTCTTAAATTAGTTTTCACTTTATTTATATACAAAGTTAGACTGTTTATAGATTATAGAATTTGGAAAACTTACCTCTGATTTTAACTAGCTTAAAGTATGAAAAATACTTTTAATTTACATTTTACCACACTTTAAGAGAGATGGGGAACCGGGCAGTGGTGGTTCATGCCTTTAATCCCAGCACTCAGGAGGCAGAGGCAAGGGGATCTCTGTGAGTTCGAGGACAGCCTAGTGTACAGAGCAAGTTCCAGGACAGCCAGAGTTATAACAGAGAAACCTTGTCTCAGAAAACTGAGAGACATAGAGAAGGGATCAGGGTGGGGAGTATTATAGTTTAAAGTTTGCAGACAATTTCAGGAGAGAGGCTTCTTATTTAACTTAGCATTTCTAATCATGTCACTATTGAAAGTCTTTGATTATTATCATATAACCTATCAGGGCTTTATTTCAATTGTCTGGATTTTTTCTTAATTGTTTTCTAAGCCCTATTGTAGTTATTATCTTAAAATCAATGCAAGATACCCTATTGTAGTTGGTATCTTAAAATCAATGCAAGATATTATTCTGTGTTTTTCAACCCATCCTCTAAGTTCCTGTGCATGTCTAGGATGGCTTGAATGTGTGATCACCATACCTCTTCCTTGAGACTGCTAGGTTTTACAGGTGTGTGCCACCATGCCCAGAGTAGCTATTTAAATTACATCTCTGTAAATACTAGAAATTTTGTCAAAAGAATTCATTCCCAATCCATGTTAAGGGTTTAGTTAATCATTAGATTTTGTTTCATTATTTTGTTCATTGGCAATTTCATAAACATTTATGAAATTATCATAAATATGATATGATAAATCTTAGCCCCACCATTTCTTATTTTACTCCCATCCAGTTAAAATCACTCTCCTCCTTACAAGTCTATTTTTCATATTAATATCTTTTTTCTTTATTTGAGACTGAATTTAATGAGGACCTGCCATATTTGTGACCATGGGTTTTGAACTATCTATTGATAACTGGTGGGTTGATCAGTGGATAATCACCCAAGGACAGTAACTCTCCTTTACTCAAAAATTTATCAATAACTACCAACTCAGTGACTTTCTTTTTATTAAGCTACAGAACCATTTCTAGTCTAGGCACCCAATTTCCCAAAATGAGGCAAGGAGCCTTTGAGGACTCTGCCTGAGTTCCAATAATTGATGTAGCTTTTATTCTGAATGATAGAAGAAAGAATTATATGAGCCTGTTATGGGCACTACTTTGTCTACGCCTTTGGAGGACATAAAATTATACTACTTTAACAAAGCCCTTATTTATTTTAATAACAATGACATTGTACGTATTTTCTGGTTTCACTTGCATATACCATTTGACCCTTGCTTTATAGTGAAAGGAATTTTTAAACTCAGAAAATTTACATGCTTAAATAGTGACAAAAGTAAATTAATACCTATACTAATATCACGTTTATCATAAAGTTGCTTCATACTTAAGAATAAATTCTTTTGCTAGATAAAATAAGAGATAAAAACAGGGTTTTAAAACTATTGCCTGATATAAACATTATATCGATTGAGTATCAAACACAGTAATTATAATATTTTCTTCAATGTTTTTGCTAAGAGTTGTACTGCCTCACTCATGTACGTTGATTTTTTTCCTCCTCATACAATGAGAAATTTTAACAAAAAACTCTAGACTGAATAGTACTCTTTCTGTTGTGTGTATGTGTTTAATTCTAAGTAAATTGTAGAGTCAAGACAGAGAGGCATTCAAAGACAAATAATTAGAGCTTGGCTTTCTGAAACCTTAATCTTGAGAGTTGAAGGAGAGAGGAAAACCACAAGCTAATTTCCTTGTCTTTTTGCCATTGTATAGATTCAGTTTTCCTTATTGCCCTTGTTCACGTTTCCTCATGCTTCTTTGGTCTCATCCCATTCCTTTTATAGTGTTCTTGTCTTTTGTGTTTTGTCTTTTTAGAGTTGTTCTTTCTCTGTGTGTCCTTTCTTTATTTGCCTTCTTATCCAATCTTTGCATATTCTCATCCTGAATTTGTGTAATCATTGTGTTTTCATCATAAAAAACAGTGGATTTTTATCAAAAAATAATGTACTACATAAAACTGTGGGTCCAAAAATTAAGAGTTACATTGAAGTGTTTTAGTGATAAGATTGAACCAGCTTAATGAATCACATTTACTTTTATCTCCTCTTGTCTGAGATAATGCATCCTCTGTAAAAGTACATTTCTAATTATTTTTTTAATAATCCAAGAAAATCTCTCATTTACTATTAAGTAATAAAGATTTTTTTTTTCTTAAATGAACAAGATAAAAAGAGTAAATTTCATATTCATATCCAATGTATATTGAGTATTTCTTATGTACGTCATCCCTACCTATGGCCTGATGGTTGTTTTGACAAATCAGCAAGTAGGAAAAAATGTAGCAGTGATGTTCTTTTAAGAGTTTTCCATTCATAAAAGTCACATAAGACCTCAAAATTAATCAAGCTCTTTGATTTTTCTTGTATATACAAATCTACTTTTATTACATTTTGAAAATACTAAACTGTATTTCATAATTAATGATACTTCAATATTTATAACTTCACTATAAAGGAGCATAACTTAATAACAATTGCCTCCAAACATTTTACATTTAAAATGTTCAGTGAATATCTGTTTATAAAACAAATGTGAAATTGGAATATGTACATCAAAGTCCACATAAAATGAAAAGCACTCACTATTGTCTCGTTATTTGAAATGCTGTTTTTATTGTAGAAACACTACATGCATATACACACATGTACCCAAACACACACACAAACACACAAATGGAAAAAAACATAAAATTCTCATTTTAGTAATTATTCATTGGACTGTATTTTAAGCATTCCTTTTGTTCTTTTATAATGCCATTTAAAAAAATTTCTAGTAGTGTTAAAATATCTTTATGATGCTTAACCGAGAGTCCAGCGTTGAATTTTCCAATGCTCTTTATTAATCACAATCCATGTCAAATCTCAGGGAATTCTATACCAGGGCAGCTAGGCAGAGAGCTCACTCCAAGGCTTCCTCACCCAATGTTTTCCTCTTGGTTCTCCTCTTGCTGGCTAGCTTCTTCTTCCTTGTTCTCTGCTGTCTGTCTGTCTCCTTTTCTCTGCCCTTGCCCTAGTTCTTTTTTATTCCAAATCCTCTCTGTCTCCACCCAGCCTTCCAATATACAAATCAATGGAGCCTAACCTTCATCTGCCTTAAGGCTAAGGACTGTCCTATTCTTGTGGAGAGCCGTATAGCCACTCCTTTGTTTACTGGTAGGCAGTGAATCCTTTACTTGCTTCAAAGACAGCTTACTGGAACATTATTCATAACTAAAATCTCCCACAACATACTAGGGCACAAATACAGAGACAGAATAAATAATATTTGCTCCAGTGAGCATATTTCAATCAGTACAAGTAAAATTTTATGCTATTTTATACTTGTTAGGAATACAGAACCTTATCTATACCAAATTGCACATGGCAAATATTATAGACATCATATGAACCATAGGTAATACAAACAAAATCTTACAGTTTCAATCCTTGGCATTTAGTAGCATTACTAAATTATTTAACCTCAATTACAATATGATTGTAAAATTCTATCCACCGCTCCACTGATCTACAGTGTCTTTGATCTCACTGAACTCAAACTATCTCTTCTACTGAAAGACAGGACCAAATAAACATCTGCATCTGCTTCCATTAGCTGACAAAGACAAAGCCTCTCTGATGATGATTTGGCTAGGCACCTCTATGAGCACAGCAGAATATTGTTAGAAATAGTCTTTGGGCTATCCAGTCTCTTATTTCTGACCACCTTGCAGTGTCAGACATGGATCCCTCACTTGACCTGGGGTTCTACCATTCCATTGCCTCAACAGATTGTGCAAGTATCATAGATAGGTTTTAGGAGGATAGAATATGGGTCAAAGATTTTGTGCCTGCATTCGTGTCCCATTCCCATCACTGGAAGCTTTACCTGGTTACAAAAGACGGCATGTTCAGGCAGCCTTTGTCCCATAAGTAGGAGTCCTCACTAGGATCACCTTCTCAGATTCCAGGGAGTTTCCACTGTATTAGGTCTCCAGATCATCCCATAAATTTCCTACTGGGCAGAGCTCATGGAACTTGAGGAAGAGAAGGAGGAAGAGAGGAAAGAGGGATTGTAGGGACCAAATGGGTAGAGGTCACCAGAAGAACACATACCACAGAGTCAACTGACCAGTACTCATAGGGACTCACAGAGACTGAAGCAGCAGACACAGAATCTATAAGAATCAATACTAGGTCCCCAACATATATCTTAAGGTTTTCTAGCTTGGTCTTTTTGTAGAACTCTTTAAAGTTGGAGGGGGGTAATCTGTGACCCTTTTACTTGCTCTTGGGATCTTTTCCCTGCTGCTGGATTGCTTCATTCAGCCTTGATGTAGAGAGTCCTGACTGGCCTTGTTCCATCTTGTTATGCCCTATTTGATTAGTAACCCTGGGATGACTGCTCTTTTCTGAGGGGAAGTAAGGGAGAGTACAGGTGGGGTTCTGGAGGAGAGGGAAAGAAGGACCTGGGAGGAGGGGAAGGAGAGGAGACTGTGTCAGAGTGTATTGTAAGAGTGAAGAAACAATAAATAAACAAACATAAATAAAATTATTAAAACAAGGCATCTGGTGCTTCAATGGTAAAATGGAATTTGGCTACTTCTGAACTTTATAGCACAAGCATCTCTTCTTTTTCTGGTTAATAATGCTTTTCATAGATGTGATCAATAATGAAAAATAATTCTACATGATGACTGGGAATATAGCTTTAATGTTTAGGACTTGCCTGCCATACAAGACTCCCTAGATTCAATTCATGGACATTGGAAATAAAGTCCATTTAAATAGAAAATATATCATTGAGTCATTTTGTTGGAATTTTGCAATCTCAGCACTAAAGTAACAATTCACTGAGATATTGTAGAAAATATGAATAATAAGGAATGCATAGTCTGATGTTCATTATCTCTGTATACCACTCACAGACTTGTTGCCATGTTAGTCTCCTTCACATTTCAAATTTTTTTGTTGTTGTTAATCTGTCTGCATGGTGTACCCTAGAGATTTGTATATAATAATTTATTGCTATTATTTCAAATATGAAGCTCATCTGTGGATCTCATTTATAGTCTTTCTTGATTTTGTTTCTTGGAAATTTTATTTTTTTTCTAGAATAATCAGGGTCTAAATTATTTGAGAGAAACATGCTGGCTCTTCCCTGTAATTTATCACCCATTGTGCTTACTTCATATAGGTATTTCACAAATAAAGAATGATCATAGAAATTGTTGCTTCTGTAGTAGTAAGAATTGAATTAATAAATGAAATAACATTATTTAAATATCAAATAAAACCATTTAAAAGTATAGAATGTTTTACTCTTTTGGAGTCTAGTTTTTTTTTTCTTATATAAAATATAACTGCAGCTATGTACAAGAACTAGAAAAGAACCTATTTAAATTAAAACCATTTTTCTTGTCAGCATGATGAGAAAAGAACAAGCTTTCCTTATTTTCTCTTTTCATTTTTCTCATATTGTTAGAAGATTGTGAGCAAATATCTTCATGAATCAGCTCCTCTAAACTTCTGGAATTCACTTACAATCAAAATGATGAGCAAAACATGGTTTATTAACTATAGGCTTAAAATTATTTCATCATCACCATGTGGAGATGGCTATGACTCATATTTAATAAGATAGAAAGTGCACAGAGCAACAGTTAAACCAACCTGATAGGCTTATCATGAAATTGTCTCTGGGAGAAAAATGATAAATTTTCAGGCTAAGAATATCTTGCAAAGGTTATAAGACATTGTATATGCCATGAAAAGTAATTTGTGATACAAAAGCCAAACAGGATAGTGAAAATTGCATGTTTTTCTCTATATATCATAAACTCTACAATAAAGTGAAATATATAACAAGAAAATAGATGGTTCAGAGAATGTAATTTATGCAAGCACAGGTAAGTTTATCAAAATTATATTGTAAGGAATGGTAGTTATATGCCATTCATCAAATTATATTAACTGGCCAAGTAGAGGGCCAACAATATTTAAAACACAGTACTGATATCAAGAAAACTTGTCTTCCAAACTATACATAACATTTATACAATGTCATGATAAAATGTGTTCTTATGAATTTATGTAGGTAAAAGGTCACATTTAATGCAAGGAATAAACATACAGCTTGTCTTGCACTGTGCGGTTGGGAGACTGTGAATATTCAGTCCCTTATAAATCAAAAGAAAAACATGTCCTCAAGAAAAATTCTTAGGCTTGCTAGTCAATGACAAGATACATAATAACGTAAAGAAAATAGACCCGTACCACAGGCTTAGTTTCCCAAACAAGTGAGATTCATGACTATGTTTTTGTTGCACTTTCTTGTTTTGGACTTCTAAACAAATTATAAGCTGAGGCCAGTTGCAGCACATTATGCTGTAGGGGATGTGGTTTGTAATTTAGAGGCCACATTCCTGTCCAGAACATAATTAGTTTTGCTTTCCCTACTAATTATTTTTGTGATCTTTGGGAAATTTCAAAATTTATCTAGGTTATAACTTTCTTTTGAGTAAAATATGAGGGCTGAAATACTTACTGTTACAAGACAAAGTCACTTAAATCCAAATTGTTAAGTAAGAAAAAAATGCGTGAGAAAAACATATGGGATAAAGTGGAAATGTTTCTATGTCAATTTTCATATAGATACAGATATTGAGAGTCTAATCATCTGTCCTACCAATAAGTACTTTTAACATAAACTGTTATAAATGGAAGGCCTATTTCCTGAAGTGTGTATGAAATTGTCTGAACTATATGTTTGTGAGTTGTTACACTTGTTTTGGAAGATATGCTAGTAGAGTAAGTGAAATATGCATATAAACATAACACATTGAAAACAGTTGTGAAAATACTATTTTGATATATGAAGAAAGGATGAACTAGTTGGGTCTAAAATTCTTACAGGGAAGATCGTAGAGTTGTATGAATCTAAATCATTCATGACAATTCATCCCAAAACTTAATTCCTTAAAATAACAGTTAATAATATATAATAACCACCAATCATTTTAGGTATTTAATTTGTGAATTTAGTACTTTTCTGGACATCTTGTTTCTTCCTTATATAACATTATATTGAGTACATTAACAGAGAAATCAAAGAACTTCCTCAAACATGGCTTATTCACCTGGCTTGAAAGATTCAATGCTATGAGGCAGACCTGAAACTTTGGTCTCTGTGTTTCTGTGTTCATGGCTACCTTGCAGTGTAATAGCTAATTTACTGTAGAAAGCACAGGTGGATATAAGCATTGGAGAAACTAGGATTGTCAATTACTCTGGACTATTTCCTTCAACAGAAAAAAATGATGTCTAATAACCTGGAATGTTGAAGTGATATGGTCCAATAACTTAGCGATCCTTTGCTATTCTATTAGGAACCAGACTCTACCTGAATCTCCCAGTATCTTGAGCATCGCTTAGGTGCTATTCTTGCAGTGAATAGAATACCTGCCTGGGAAAGAGGCCCCATGTGTTTTTCATCCTCCACCAATAGAATCTGTCCTTGTGTTATTACAGACCCTTCTCTAGGCCCAAGACCAAGATCTGTTTATCTGTCAACCGAATTCATTCTTACCGTAAAGGTACCATAAAGGTCACAGGTCATAAACTCTACAGTGTTTAAATATGTAAGTAAAATAAATCACAAGGTTAGTCCCTGCAAGTCTTGACCCACTGCCCACAAAGATGGTTCAATCTCTTCTTCTCTCAGGGATCATAACCACTCTACAGGATGTGAGGATTGTGGGAGTCCAGGCAGCCTCTAAAGGTGTCACTCTTAGAAATCTCAGAGTGAGTATCCAAAGATGATGAGGTTGGTATGTAGATAATTAAGATATGGTCATGAAGATGACATAATATCCCTTTACCTGCTGTCATAGGCCTGCCTGGATTCACATAGAATTATTTAAGGGGGGATTGTGAACACAAACTGGGGTGAGAGAAGTGGTTTGTGAATATTATGGAAAATATCAACTAGCTACAGAATGATAGTTGACAGTTTTTTGTTATTTTTTTAAATTGATTAGGGTTACTCAAGTTCTCCATTTTGTTTGGCCCTGGTCCTCTGTGTCTGCTCACTTCAGCTGCCATAGTGATCCTAGGTATTGAGGATTATGCTAGACACCAATCTATGATGAAAGCAGGATAACATTAGATGTCCTCTTCTGACTGTCCAGACCCAAGTTCTTGGCCTGCCCTGGAATATCTGCCATGGATTTTATTCTTTAGCATGGGGTTCTTCCATGCTGCCCTTCCATTGTCTCATCAAATCTTGAAGAGAGAACAGGTTATAGGATGAAGTTTTTGTGACTAGGATGATGTCTCAGTCCCACTACTGGAAGCCTTGCCTGGTTGTATAAGATATCCTGTTTAGGCTCCTTATCCCCCATTACTAGAGGTCTTCACTAGGGTCTCCTTCAGTGATTTCTTTGTATTTCCATTGCAGTTGGTCTCCCAATTCTCCACTATAGGTCCTCCAATTCTAGACATCTCTCTCTATATTCTTTCCCTCCATCCTTCTTCCCATTTAAACTCACTTCTCTTCCCATTCTAAACTTTCCCCATCCCACTTGAATCATCTGTTATGTTCTCCCTTTACCAGGGAGATCCATGCGCCCCCACTGGGGCCCTCCTTGTTGCACAATCTTTCTGGGTATGTGGATTTCAGAAACTTTGTCCTCTCCTTAACAGTTAATATCCACATATAAATGAGTACATGCCATATTTTTCTTTCTGGGACTGAGCTACCTCACTCAAGATGGTTTTTTTCTAGTTCCTTCTATTAGCCTGCAATATTCATGTAGTCAATTTTTTTAAATAGTAGAGTAGTACTCCGTTGTGCAAATTTTCTACAATTCTTTATTCATTCTTCAATTGAGGGTGATCTAGGTTGTTTACAATTTCTGGCTATTATGAACAAAGTTGCTGTAATCATAGTAGAGCAAATTTCCTTGAAGTAGGACATGTATTAATCATTGCTCTTAGTGCCTAAGCTATGAAGGTTCTGTTCAGGAAGTTTTCACGTGTGACAATGTGTTCAAGGCCAGTCTCCATTTTTTCTACTATCAGGTTCAGTGTATCTGGTTTTATTTTGAGTTTTTTGATACATTGGGACTTGAGTTTTGTGCATAGTGATAGATGTGGATCTATTTGCATTCTTCTACATGCAGATATCCAATCAAACCAAATTAAATCCAATTAAAATTTTCCAATTCTTTTAGTTGGTCTTGTAACAAGCCACTTCACTGAAGTTGTTTATCAGCTGTAGGACTTCCCTTGTTGAATCTTTGGAGTTGCTTATATATATTATATATAAATTTCATATCAACTGCAAATAAGGATATTTTGCCTTCTTCCTTTCTAAATTGTATCCCCTTGACCTTCTCTGTTGTCTTATTGCTCTAGCTAAAAATTCAAGTACTATATTAAATAGGTATGGAGAAAGGGGACAACATTGTCTTGTTCCTGATTTTAGTGGGATTTATTTGAGTTTCTCTCCATTTAATTTGATATTGGCTGTGGGCTTGCTGTAAATTGCTTTTATTATATTTGGGTATGGCCCTTGTATACCCAACCTCTCCAATACTTTTATCATGAAAGGGTGTTGAATTTTGTCAAAAGCTTTCTCAGCATCTAGTGAGTTGATCTTTTTTTTTTTCAGTTTGTTTATGTGGTAGATTATATTGACTGATTTTTATATGTTGAATCATCCCTGCATCTTTGGGAAGAAAGCTACTTGATCATGGTGGATAATCTTTTTAATATGTTCTTGGATTTGGTTTACAAATATTTTATTGGGTTTCTTTGCATCTATGTTCATGAGGGAAATTGACCTGTAATTGTCTTTTTGTTGAATCTTTGCGTGATTTGGTTATCAGTTTGGTTCAGGCGTCTTAGAATAAGTTTGGCAATGTTACTTCTGCTTCTATTTTGTGGAATAACTTGAGGAGTATTGGTGTTATCTCTTCATTGAATGTCTAATAGGTTTCTGTGCCCAAACTATCTGGTTGTGAGAGGAGGGGAGACTTTTAATGACTCCCATTTCATTTCTGATTTTGTTGGATATTCTTTCTGTATCTTTAAATTAGGTTGGCTAGCGCTTATTTATCTAATTGATTTTTTCAAAGAATGAGTTTTTTGTTTCACTGATTCTTTGAATTGTTTTCTTTGTTTCTATTTTATTGATTTCATCACTCAGTTTGTTTATTTCCTACCTTCTACTTTACTTGGGAGTGGTTGCTTCATTTTGTTCTAGGGCTTTATGACGATCTTTTAATTTGCTAGTATAGGATGTCTACACTCTTTTCTGGTAAGCATTTTTTGCTATGAATTTTCCTCTTAGCACTGCTTTCATTGTGTCCAACAGGTTTAGATATGTTGTGGTGTCATTTTCAATTAATTCTACACAGTCTTTAAATTCTTTATTTCTTTCTTGACTCAGACATCATTTCATAGAGGGTTGTTCAGTTTCCATGAATTTGTAAGCCTTCTGTTGTTGCTGTTATTGTTGAAGTCTAGCTTTAATCCATAGTGGTCTGGTAGGATGCAGGGGTTTATTTCAATTTTCTTGTATTTATTGAGGCCAAAAATGTGGTCAATTTTGGAAAAAGTTCTGTGAGGTGGTGAGAAAAAGGTATATTCTTTTGTGTAGGGGAGAAATGTTCTGTAAGTATCTGTTACATCCACTTAGTTTGTAACATGTTAGTGCCAGTATTTCTCTCTTTAGTTTTTGCCTAGATGACTTGCCAGTTGGTAAGAGCTGGGTATTGTAATCTCCCACTAGCAATGTGTGAGGGCCAATGTGTGCTTTTAGCTTTAGTAATGCTTCTTTAACAAATGTGGGAGCCCATGTGTTAGGAGCATAGATGTTAAGACTTGAAATTTCATCTTGAATTTTTTTCTTTAATGAGTATGAAGTGTCCTTCCTGTCTCTTTTGATTAAATGAAATTTGAAGTCTATTTTGTTGGATACTAGAATGGCTATATTGTAAATCTTTTCGCATCCTTTTATTCTGAGGTAATGTTTATCTTTGAGTTTGAGGTTTGTTTCTTGTATGCAGCAGAAGGATTGATTCTGTTATTTAATCCATTCTATTAGTTATTGCCTTTTTATTGGGGAATTGAGACCATTAATGTTGAGGAATCTCAATGAACAATGATTGTACTGTCCTGTTATTTTGTAATTGTTGTTGGTTGTTATTGTTGCTGTTGTGTGTGTTTGTGTATGTGTGTGTGTGTGTGTCTTGTATCGATTATGATAGTGTGAGACTATTTATTTCTTCTGTTTTTCTGATTGTATTTAACTTCCTTGGCTTGCAGTTTTCTTTCTAGTACCTTTTTTAGGGAAGGATTTGTAGATAGATATTGACTGGATTTGGATTTATCAAGAACCACTTTGTGTTCTCCATCTACTTCCATTGAGATTTTTGCTGGGTATAGTAGTCTGGGCTGGCATCATTGTTCCCTGAGAGTCTGTAGTACAGCTGTCCAGGCCCTTATGGCTTTTAGGGTATAAATTGAAAAGTCAGATGTAATTCTAATTGATTTGCCTTTGTATGTTACTTGCTTTGCTTTTCTTGATGTTTGTTTGTTTTGCTTTTATTCTCTTGCAGCTTATAGTATTCTTTCATTGTTCTGTATGTTTAGTGTCTTGATTATTATATAGTGAAGGGAGATTATTTTCTGGCCCAGTCTATCTGGTGTTCTGTAAACTTCTTGGACTTTTATAGGATCTCTTTATTTAGTTTGGAAATTTTTCTGCAATGATTTTCTTGAAAATATTTTTTGAATCGTTTAGCTGGAAATCTTCTTCCTTTATTCCTATTATTCTTAGGTTTGGCCTTTTCATAGTGTCTGAGATTCCTAGATTTATTTTTATGTCAGCAATTGTTTGGATTTGATATTTTCCTTTACCAACATTTCTTTTTCATTTATTTTGTCTTCAATTCCTGTGAATCTCTCCTCCATTTCTTGTATTCTGTTGCTATAGCTTGCCTCTATAGATTGCGATTGCTTTTCTAGGTTTTTCTTTTCCAGGATTCCCTCAGTTTGTGTTCATTTTATGGTTTCTATTTCCATTTTCAGGTCTTGGACAGTTTTGTTCATTTCCTTCCACTGTTTGTTTGCTTTTTCTTGGCTTTCTTTCAGGGATTCATTCATTTCTTCTAATTGTTTGTGTTTTCCTGTTTTTTGATGAGTTTACTCAATTCCTCCAGGTTTTTTGTCTTTTCATATATTTCCTTCAGGGATTTTTCATTTCCTCTTTAAGGATGTCTATTATCTTCATAAAGTTGGTTGTAAGGTCTTTTTCTTCTGCTTCACCTGTATCAGAATATTCAGGGGCTTTTGTAGAAGAACAGTTGGGTTCTGCTGGTACCATATTGCCTTGGTTGTTGCTTGTGTTCTTACCCTGGTGTTTTGGCTTTGAAGCTATGAATGATTCTACATTTAGGGGCTAAATTTCTGAGTTCTTCTTTCATTGGATGAAATTCCTTAGTTTCTTTTATTTTCCTCTGATCTTCTGTTATTTGTGACCCCTTGTCAAACAAGGAGTCTTTGCCCAGGCTGGTGGTTGAGTTACAGAGTTTGCAGAAATCCTATCTAATTCTCTGACTGGCTGTCCTGCCTCCCTCTGGAGTTGGAGGTGTCTAGACTAGTTGGTATTTGGGACTTTGATGGGTGGCAATGGTGGAGAGGGTTGATACTGGTAGTGGGAAGATGGTGGTGGGTTGAGATTTGGGGAGCACAGGCTGTTCTAGTTGGAAGGCTGAGAAATAGGTTTCCTATTGGCTCTTTTGATGGCTGCTCTATTATTCTCTAGTGTGAGAGATATCTGGCCAAGTTAGTATGTGGTAGTCCTGCAGGCAAAAGCCTGGAAGATGTGAGAGGGAGCAGATGTGGGGAGATGGTGGTAGGCTGAAGTTTTGAGGATTAGGTTTTCATGGAATTGGTGTTTTGGTGGGAATGTTAGGGAAGGAGTCTGTGTATCTTTTTATCTGGTGGCTGGCCAGTCATGATCTGGTACCTAAGATGTCTGCCTGAGGTAGTGTGTAGAATTCAGGCAGGTAGAGCCGGAGAGGGTATGGAGGGAGCTGATTTGGGGAGATGGTAGTGGGCTGGGGTTGTGAGGAAGGAGTGCTCTGGCAGAAGGGTTGAGCAAGGGGTCTGTCTGCCCTTTCTTCTGGTGGCTGGCTAGTCACAATCTGATGCAGAAGTTGTCTACCTGAACTGGTTGATGTGATTTTAAATGTCTAAATTATACTTCACTGTGTATAAATTTGTAATTACTGAGCTTATTCACTTTCTCAGTTTTTCTGAACAGTACATCAATACACAGGAATGTGCACTTATCTCCATTAGATCCTACTTTTACCTTCTTGACTATATTCAAGTGTGCTACAGCAGATGATTTTAGGCAAACACTCTAAAACAGAGCCACATTACAAGTTAGGTAGTTATATTTCTAGATGAGTCTTCATACTGAAGTATGTGCCTGTACTATTTTACCAGTAATGCATGAAGATTAACTCATGTTTACTTAAAATATGTATTATTTATAATACATATGTACATTCATATTTAATAGAAATATGCCACATGGAATGAAGGTTATTCCCCTCAAGAACAATGAAGCATCTATCAAAACCCCAGTGCCTGTGTAATCATATTCCAGGTCTCCCTAAACAATGTGAGCTATTGCTGTTGTTCTTGGTTGCTTTCTAGAAATTGAAGATAAGACCCTATACTGAGCATACAATAAATATCAGAACCATAACTTGGGAGAAGCTACAATTCACAACTTACCTGAGGACTGGCTTTATTTGTATCAGGAAGTGCTATGCAATATGACAAGAAAAAGGAACACTCATTAGTCTTACTCAGCTGTAAAGCCTACAACCCACAATGTGTGACTCAGCAAAATATCCCTAATTGTGCAATCCTGGCACTTATATCTTATTGGCAACCAAGAGCTAGACTTAAGGTATGCATGACAAGAAGTAATTTATGCCTGATAATGTAAATATAGTCAACCCCCTGTGGCTCATAAGGTCATGGATGCTATACAAAAATCTGTTGTCTCTTTTTTTTAAGCCAGTAAAATTTTCAACTGCATATTAAGTATGTATTTTTATAACCATAGATAAGTAAAGCAATCATTGCTCATCAAAAAACTTGTGTAACAGAAGGTAGTCACAGAAATGCATAATTGCTCAAATGCATAGAATAGGTGTTGGTAGGGTGTCCAGTCCCACTGGTACATCAGCAATATAACCCTTACATTTAAGGTAAAGGAATATTGTAGAAAAGGGGGAACAGAAACTATTTTAAAATACATGCAGTGGATGAGGATGCTTGGTGATAGGTAGTATCCCCTAGACATGACTGAGAAAATGTACTCATGATCCCTTAGCAATGTGATTTCCTAAACAAGACCAACATAATGACAACACCAGTTGACATATCAAGGTGGATAGAGCAAATCCCATAAGTTACCATGCCTGATGCAAAGCTACAGATGATTAATGGCTGCTGAGAAGAGAATCAACATACTTTTGGGATGAGCTCCCACATAGGCTGTGAAATCAAGGCTGTGACCCAAGTGGTCCGGCCTAGATACATGAACACAAAAAAAACATTCTGTGGTCTCAGAAGATTGTATATATCTGTGTGTATATATTTTCATGTATTTGTGTGAATGCATGTTCATGTATAATTGTGTATGTGCCCGTGTGTGAGTGTACAAATGAATTTGTATAACAATAATGGTTACAGAAAAACATGTCAAGAATTTGGAAAAGGGAAGAGTCATAGCACAGGAGGGACAGGAGTAATCTAGATTCAGTAATCAAATATGCAGTTCTCAAAAGAAATTACATGTGTACTCTTGAAAGGCATACAGCTTATCTGTTTCATTTAGCAGAACCTCAGTGAAAACACAATTGCATGTCTACTAGCTATGCACCCTTTCTAAAGTCATTTAACCTTGCTAGGTCTGGACTTATGCATATGGGCTGGCAATTATCTATGATGATGCTTTTTATGAGAGTTCAATAGTAATATACTAATCTCTAAGGAAGCATTCAAAACTTAGGCAAAACTGAATAATTAACATGTTTGCATATTAAACAGATTTTTTTATCTACTCCATCATTGTGCTGGTGTTTACATGAATTGGGGGAAAATAAAGCAAAACAACTACAAAATGGGTTTTATTGATCATAAAATACAGGGCTTTGAGAGCTCGTTTAATGACCCTAACGAAACACAGTAATGTGAAGATCCTTGATAAAATCAGTCATCCCTGTGAAGTATATTCTTTTCCATTCTGTTAGCCTTGTTAGTGCATAAAAAGGCACTGTGTGGCACAGATAAGGAGTCAAAAGTACATTTACTTAGAGATATCTGTAGTCAGATACTTCCATGCCCTGTGTATCTGAAGAAGAACTGCTGAGGCAGTGTGCAGTGTCTATTAGCTGAAAATCTCAGTGATTGCAAAATCCAAGAATGGATAATAATCCACATGAGGTAAAATTAAGAGTGATGGTTTGTGGTTTGTTAATCCTCACTGTCTCAATACTTCAATCTTTACATTTTTGACAGATGGATCAGATCATTTTAGAGGCAAGGACATCTCAAATACAGAACTGTTACATTGCTTATATCACAAATTCCAGTTAGTAAATAGCTAATTCTTAAAAGGCAGACAAAAGTCCTGTTCTTAAATACTGCATTTACCATATATGGAACCTCTAGCAATGGTGTGCAGACAAATCTTTAAGGTTATATGAATAGAAGACACTCAGACTGTGTAAAGGAATATTTAATTCTTTAATCCAGCAGCATGGCTGCCCTAGCAAAGGATCATATTGAAAGGCCTGTGTGATACATAAGAGAAATTACATCAAACAGCCTGTATGAAGGGATCACATTCAGAGACCTGTGTTCAAGCCAGAATGCAGAAAGAAAGTTAATCAGGTTAATCCTGTCTTCTGTGCTAATGCTAGGTGAAAGGGATTTCTGTAGGTAAGGCAACATAATACATGATTTTAATTCCAAGTCTCAAGATATGAAAGAAACAACTACAGATGCAGGCAGAGAGCTCAGAGAGGAGAAGTAGAGAGGAGAAGCAGAGTATGGAGGCAGATCTCAGAGAGAGAACTGAAGTGGAAGAAGATGGGAAGCAGACAAAAAGTAGAGCTGGGAGAGAAGCAAAAAGTTACTTCATGCAGTTTGAGTGTAGTCAGTTCAGAAGGAGGCCCCAAGAAGAGCAGAGCTAGTCTTGAATAAGTAGAGAGAAAGCAGAGAATCAGAAACAGATGGTTTACAATTTACAGTTCGGAGTTTGCAAAGCAGCTCAGAGTGAAAAGAGGTAATTCAGAAGACAGCTATTTAGAGTGAGCTCATTTAATAGTAAGTCTTAAAAGCAGAGATGTTTTAGGTTTGTGGATTAGATTATAAGGAGCCAGAAGCCTTCTAGGCCTAAGTTTAAGTTAGATTGTACAGAGGCTGAAATCCTCTAGGATTGGAGACTGAATTAACAAAGAGTAAACAGTTTCCTTCTAGGAACCCATGAAAATAATAATGAAATTTCAATGCATACATTAACACATCAACGGTTGTTTACAAGACTGGATCCTAATGTTACACTAGCTGTTAAGAAAATCTAAATAAGCAAATAGTCCTTTTAAATAGCAGCAAACATTTTATACAACAAAAGTATTTTCATGAAAATATCTTAAGCAGTATCAATGACCTATATAGCTACAATCAACTATAATTCTGCATAAAAATATAATCATAATGCATTCACTTTTTCCTGCATAATTTTTGTTTCTGCATCTAGGTATAACTAGAGAAAGAGGGGAGAGGGGGGAAGGAAGGAGGAATGACAGGGAAAGAGGGACTTAGCAAGGGAGGAATAATGAGAATATAATTTAAACAAAAGTCAAATGAAGCAAAAACAATAGGATGGAAGTAATGATGCTTAAAAACCATTCTCTTATAGGCACTTGATCAGAGTAGTGAAAAGTATCTAAGTAAGGCACTAGACTGCTCAGATCCCTCATTGTTCAATCTGAAATTCCAAAGCAAATATCACAAGACTGGACTTTGAAGCCTTGGCTTCTGAATGCTTGTAGCTTGAGGGGGAAATTTTTGAGTCAGAAACATTTAGTTTTCTGGAGGTAGAAATCTGGTTTTATCCATAGATTATAGTATACCATATACAGAGAGACTTGATACCTGTGTCTACACCAGGAACTGCTAAGAGGCAGGGGTTTTACATGCAGACACATGAAAGACCAGTCAGGGAAATATTTCACGCTAAAATCCACCAAACAGAGAAGGCTTCCCTCCTACACCAGAAAAGAGAAGGTATAGAGATTCTACATCTCTACCCACAACTCTTTCCTTCACTTATAAGATTCCCTTTTTATTACCTGCTTGGATTAAGTGATTCAGCTATGCCCTATTCTCCCAAACATCCCCATGTTTTGTAGAAGCTGTTCTTATGAACAATGATTATCTTGTAATTATGGATTTTTCCATGTCTGTGCATATAAATGTAAGCTTTGTTTTAGATTGACAGAATCTATTACTTTATCACTTTGGTTGAAGATAATTTGTCTCTCTTCATTTTGATTCCTTCTATTTATTTTTATGTCTTTTACTTTTCTATTCTGCTCAAAAGTGAATCACTCACCTTACTTTGCTTATTTGTTTTTATGTCTACCTATAGAAACTAAGGTCTTAATGTATACTGTACTGTTTAATTTCCTTTGTTCTCTAAAAATTTTAGAATAGAAGGAGAGTTTGATTTAAGAGATTGTTGCTATGTATTAAAAGTAGGCTTTTCCAATCAGTGTTTCTTGCTTGTATAGTTGGTTTTCTACATACAGAATAGAGTCGCATGTAGATGTCCTAAACATGCTGGCTGGGGATTTAGCTACTGAACTATACCACTAGTTTATTTGGGGGTGATGAATTCCAAATTCTGTTGAAACATAGTTCTTTTTTAACATTAAAAACACTTATAATCTAATAATACAGATAATTGATAAGGAATGCAACTTGCAGCCTAATCACAGATTATATTCCCCAACACAGAGACATAAGAAACATTAAAAGGCAGCCTAAATCCTTTGAAATCTACTAATTTATATCAATGGACTAAAAATAAAGTGAACTTGGTGAAGTATTGTAGGTAAAGAAATTTATGTTAGTGGAGGCTTGGGTTGAGGCTTCGAACTATTAATGTAATGGCATGACCTGATTTCCCCTCTTCTTCTTCTGGGTGCCTGGCCAGTGCCTGAGAAAAGAACAGGGAGGATGATGAAGAACATTAGATAGGGTACATGGGGCACTTCACCCTCGGTGTCCCTGGCCAGAATCCGAGTGTGAACATGACTGCCAAGTGTCCCCTTGAATGCATGCCAGAAATCTGGGCAAATTGCCCCCTTTGTCTAGCAAACCTTGAAAAGACACACTCCCAAAGTCTCCTCAAACCTAGGAGAGGCATGCAGTCCAGTGGAATAACTGCTTAGACCCGTGATGAGTTGGTGATGTTTCTCTTTCCCAACGTGCCGGTGTTGAACTCAGCTTGCCTAGTGGTAATTTCCCAGGTAGAGTCCTTCTAAAAGGAGGATTCCCTCTTTCCTTCTCTTACTCTTGCTCTTTGTACTGTATCACTTCTCACTAATAAATCTATTCTAAATATATCTGTGGCTCATGGGACGTTCTTTCAGCGGATCGAATCAGACAAATTGCTAGTCTGTGCACAGCAAACGGCATAATTTATTTGTCGTTACAAGTATCAACAAAGAAATTTCAAATGAACAAAACAAAAGCAAAAATGACATAACTAACTTCCTGAATGATCTTAAAGAGAACATAGATGAACTACTAAATATATAAGCAAATCAATTAAGGATATGAATGGGAAAATCAGTACAGAAAAGTATTTCAAAAATAAAATCAAAAATTTGGAAATAAACAGCTTAGTAAGTGCAAACAGAACAAATATTCTATTCGCTTGAAACCTCACCAGTAGAATTTATCAACTGAGGTACAGGAAAAAAGTTAATGACAATATACTAGAAAATTTTCTAAATATAGCCAATTTCAAATAAAGAAAATATTTAGAACATCACATTGGAGCTGTAAAGAATTTTCCATGTCATTCTATAATAAAAGATTAATTACACAGAGAAAAGAATATAGAAAGCATATAGAAAATTTTAAAAAGAAGCTTCAAGTCACAAATGAATGTAATAAAACCAGAATATCAGCATATACCTAAACATAACCTATCAATTCTGAAGTATTTATCTAACAAAAGTTTCCCTTAAAACTGACAGCAAAAGAAAAACTTTCTGTAAGTACAAAGTCTGAAAGTTCAGAATAACTTAACCAGTCTTACTGAGATATGTAAGGAATTTTGCACACTCAAAAAAGAAAAAGAAAAACATGCAAAGCTACAAGAGCTAAAAAACCACAGAGGAAGTACACATAGGTAAGTGAGAATTGGAAAGTATAAAATTTTACATAAATAAAATGGCAGATTTTAATATGTATCCATCAGTAATAACTGACCTGTTACAGTCTCAATTCTTCAAGAAACTCTCTCACACACACACACACACACACACACACACACACAATCAGCAAACTAGGAAACTAATGAAAAAGGGCCCAACTTCTTGTAGTCTACAAGAAATATACTCATTTGTAAAGCAAACATATCTGGGGAGGGTGTGAAAGGAAGGAAAGTTGCAATCCAAAACTAAATAGATAAAACTAGAAAAGAAGGAGCTGTAGTAAGGATAATGTATGATAAATATAAATCTAACCAGAATTAATATGAAGAGATAATAATATCAACTAATATTATTAAGAAAAACTCTATTGCAATGCTAAACATACATAGGTTAAATCTTGGCACAACTATTTTCATAACACAGGTATTGTGGATAAAAAGGATAATGAGTGCTTTCAATACCCCACTCTCATCAACACCAATAATTATATTGGCACCAATCCCATCGATAAATCAACAATTATTGGAATTATTTGTCTGTTTTACTTTAAACTAATTTGAGTTGGAATGTAGGTCCACAAACAGAACTTAATTTAATTGGAACTATACTGATGACGTAATAAGAAAAAAGGTGGCTTTTTCAATCAACTTCAATTCATAAGAAGCATTACTAGGAACTTTAGCCAATATTGAGTTAGTTTAAAATGCAAATGATATTATAATAACTATTTTAAGTACTGCCTTTACTTAGTACTATCAAAAATATCAAATTCAGAAGTTTACAAATTAATAGTAACAGACAATTAAACTTGATAGATCTACAATGAACAGACAGTTGCATTTGTAAAAATATTTATAAATGTTTGGTCTGCCCTTAGACTTTATCATTTTATCAAATGATAGATGATAGCAATACTGTTCTTTGTCAGTTTACAAGTTCCCCATCTGTTAATAATTTTAATAATTACATACTTAAGCAATATATTAACAGTAAAGTGATATCATTGACATAACAGAACCAAAACAAATTATTTAAAACATAATTAGGCATTACAGTTTATCATTTTGTGAATACAATAATCATGAAAGTCAAATCACAGTGAAGCAAAAAGATAAAAAACATTCTTCTGAGCAACAAGAAATTAGTGCTACATCAAAGTAAGTACAGTCAGGTATGTATGTATGTAAGTATATCTGTTGTATACATTTATTTTGTGTCTATTGTATTTATCACATTTTCAAATTATCATCAAAATTGTTATACAAGTTTTAAAGGTTTATTTCTAATTTTATTTGTGTTTATTTGTGTTTGTGTGTGTGTGTGTGTGTGTGTGTGTGTGTGTGTGTGTGTGTGTTCACGCACGCAGGCGCATGCATGCGCTTCTGCATGTGTGGGAACATACACATCAGTGCAGGTGCCCACAAAAGCCATTAGCAGCCAGAATTACAGAAAATTCTCAGCCTCATGACTCCAAGGGTGGGAATCAGGCTCAGGTCCTCTGGGAGTATAGTATATGCTCTGAACAGATGACTGTTTTCTTAAGCTCTCCTCCATTATACAATTTATAAATTCAAAAGTTATTTGAAAGTTTTAGAAAACATTGAGTATTCACTTAAGCTGTGAAGTTCTAATGAAGTATAATTATGTGAGTCTCTCAGAGAGCATACACATGATTTTACTATGGTGGTTTACACATGACAGAACTATGGTATTGATCAAAAGTGAAATACTAAATGTGAGACTGAGTACATAAGATGTAGAAACTACTGAATTAAATCAGCCTGTATACTATAAGGATGTGTTAACATCCGAATGGAAATTAGTGAATGTATTACATTGGGGGAGAGATTTGCTTATAGTTCCACAGGAGATGAAAAGATGTGGGTTCCATCAAAATTGATAAAGATTTAATCTGAGTAAAAAGCCTTCTAGAAGAAAGATTCGGCTGTAGACAGAGGCATGATAGTTCCCAAGACTGAAAAATCTTGATACTGAAATAGGAATATTGAAGGGAACTTGACAAACGATCAGGATTGATGGTTGCTGCAGTTATGGAAGAGTATCACATCAATGGCTGAAGTAGATCTTCAAAAGGACATTCAGACTGTTATGTTTATGTATTGATAACTGTTCCTATTTTAATAGTCAAGCTGTGTTAAAGTTACTTTCACAGCACAGTTTATATCTTTAATAGAAAGGGGGAATGGTAGAGGAATAGCACCTGTGAAAGCTATGCTCTACATTCAGAGGGTCTACATTTGGAGGTCTGTGTGGTCTGGATGGAATGTAGACACATCTTTAATCTGAGGATTCAGAAGACAGTGGTAGTCCATGCCTTCAATTTCTAAAACAGAAACAGAATGTTTGCTACCACTGCATTCTGAATACTGAGATTAAATGTCCATGCCAACATTATTAGCATTCTTTCTACATTGTATATGGACCATACAGGTGTCTAAATGCAATCCTTTCACATAAATCCCTGGAATATGGACCCTTCCTAGCTTTTACACAGGCTTATTTCTAATTTCAAAATTAGCAATAATGAGTCAAATGTCAGACAACTCCGCAGAGCCAAACTTAATCTTGAAAAATATAAGTAAAGAGATTTCATTTTAAATCATGCTTAGGGTACTATTATTAGCACAGAAATGAGCCCTGCAATTACAGGTCAGAGACTGCATTTCGATGTCAAGTGATTTTATACAATTGTTTATTATAAGCAACAGAGACACATATGAAGAATTCTTTATTAGATACATAAAACAGCTCATGTCTGTATTTATAAAGTACACTTGACAATATCCCAAGTGGCATACATAGTTGTGTACAGACACTTAACTTGCCTTCAAAATTTTTGCATTCATTACCTACCACTGCTAAGACATTTATCAAATATCATAGCTAGTCTTGATTACCAATTTAATCATACCAAATAATAAGAAAATGGACTTCTAAGGGTCCTAAGTGACCTAAGGATCACTCATTTGGGCTGAGTATTTGAATGCAATTTCACAGGCAATTAAATTAATTAGGCAATTAAGTCTGATCTATTAAATTCATTCGTTGTTTGTAGGATGCATAATCATGACTTTGTAGGGAGATGGCCAAAGTAGAAGATAATTATTGGAAGTGTTTCTAGATGAGTACATGTTATCTTGGCTCCTCCCTTTCTTGTCATCCATGAAGTGTAGAGCCTCTTTCTCTGCATAGTTCCAAAGCCATGTTATTTTGCTCAATTGATGCACCCTGAAGTCTTTTTTTTAAAAAGATTTATTTATTTATGCATTTGAGTACTCTATTTGCATGTACACCTACATACCAGAAGAAGGCATTAGATCCCATTAGAGATGGCTGTGAGCTACCATGTGGTTGCTTGGATTTGAACTCAGGACCTCAGCCTGTGTTTTTACCTGCTGAACCATCTCCCAGCCCTGAACTCTGGAGGTCTTAAGTCTAAGAATCTCAGTACAGTTGTTTTTATCATGTATTTAGTAACCTCTTTGTAAAAGCTTGAATAAACCACCAAAGATGGATTTCTCTTCTAGATTATTCTGCAATGGTTAGAACATGGATTTTTATGTTATAGGCCTCAAGGATTGTAGCTGGATGACAGTATTAGCCTGCTTGCAAGATATAGTGTACAATGATGGCAATGTGAATAACCAACCATTTTTTATTGTACTTAAGGCCCACTTCATGAGATGAAGCCCATTCAAAACCTTATTAAAGTGGCCAATAGCTTGAGACTATATAGGTCAAGATCCCATAGGAAAGTGTTATGCTATTATTTTGCTAACCGAACATAGCATTAAAATGACTACTAATGATGTATTACTGTGCCTATAGATCAGTGCAGCACCCAACTCTCATCAGAGAAGTGTCTTCTTGCAGCAGATGGTAATAAATAATGAGATTCACAACTGGACAATATGTAAAGCAAGAGAATTTGGAGCACTAAACCCTAAATGTGATGTCTATAACAAGCTCTTTCAACACTCAAGAGCTCAAATATCTGTGTAGAAGAGGATGCAGAAGAATGGAAAAAATTTAAATAAATTTAACCTCCAGGTTTTATGCTTACTCATAACAACTTATTTTTTTCTCTGAAATTTTCAAATATTTTTGTATATTTCCCTTGAATATAATTTGTTCCGTTCTCAATTGTTTTCATTTTGTTTATTTGTTTTTTACTTTGAGTATATTTTTTAAGCAGAACAAATTATAGATTTGAAAGTTGATTTTGTATTATGATTCTAATATACCCTTGACTGGATTATTCTTTTTGGTGAATATTATGTGATAACTAAATGTATTTAACTTGATATATAATGTCAAATATATAAAAAGACCAAGTACAAATAGAGAAAAAAATTCTCTAAAGCTTCTTTACTAATAAAAACTCCCAATCTTTTGTTTTCACAGGTTTTGTGCTACTCTTACTCTACAAAAATACATAAAAGTAAATAAATAGATAGATAGATAGATAGATAGATAGATAGATAGATAGATAAATAAATAAAATACAATAAAAATGCAGGTAAAGAATTAGAGTTCAGGTTTGGATGATACATGACTATGGAAGATTGGTCCAGTTAGATCATGGAATAAGGTATTACATTCACATATCAGAATGATAGAAGTTGAACTTGGAGAAAAGGTTTGATTAAGTTTGCAAAGATTTAATGAAAATTGATTGGTAACTTACACAGTAATTTCCAGACACAGTTTAAAGTGAATAGAGACATAAATTTAATATATTTAGAAATTTTACCATATAGACCCTGAAAAAAAGAAAAGAAGAAGTTCCTGTGGCTAAAGTTAAATGTACCAAATAAAGTATCATAAAGATTATCTATTCAGATACCATGGAAGGATAAACTAATAAAGCAAAACATAAAATACACTACAAAATAGAACAAAGGCAAAGAGTTGATAAGTGAAAGTGTAGACTGAATTACCTAATATAAAAGAGGATTCAAGTGTTACAAAATGAAAGCAGAAACGAGGAGGTTAATCATGAGTGCTTTTTTCTTACACTATACTAATAAAATAAGGTGCTATATGACAGAAAATCCGATGTAAAAGATGAATAAAATGAGAAAAAATACTGAAATGATCTGTCATTTCTGTCTGTGTTGTTTCTATTTCTGGTTGAAATATAGTGTGCTCAGAAGAAAATTCATTGAAGTAAATTTTTTACTGTTTCTCCAAGATATTTTATGTAATTATCGACTGATCTCTTTAAACATGTGGCAGAATTTAGTGATGAATTCATTTATCCTGAGAGGCCATTTTGGGAAAATATCAATTATTAATTAATATTTTGATTTGTAGTGGTTTCTTATTTTTTTTATTTCCTATGGTCCATTATTAATGACTTATACTTTTAAATGTTTGCATCCTTCACTTAGCAGTCTAATTTTGGTGTTTTGTTGAAGTCAGTTAAAATCAACTTTTGAGAGTCAGTAGCAGCGTCTCCTTTTCTTTCTTAGTTTATTAATTTATCTTGGCTTTTCATTTCTTCATTTAATCAAAATATTACCAGTTCTGTTGTACTGTCAAAGAACAAATTCTGTTTTCATCAATCTTCTCCAGTGCCATGTCTGTTGTGTTGGCATTTAGCTGACTTCCATACTACTGATTATGATTTCTCTGTAGTGCATTCTGAAGAATTAATTTTTATTTTTATTAAACTACAGGTACCTTACAGTTTTAGTTGTCTTATTTTACTAATCAATTGTCCAAAAAAAATCTGTCAGATTCAAATTATTAAAGGATTTTCCAAATGCTTTAACGCTGTGACTTACAATTTTTTTCAATAAGAATTAATACTGCTCAATTCCCTTTAAATTTAATGATTTTTTAATTAAGCAGATGATATTGCACCATAAAAATATTCAGTGTGGGATGGAGAAAGCATATGCTGCAGCTATGACACAGTGTGTTGTTCAGTTGGTTCTGTCCACAAATTTTGTGTTGTATTGTTCAATTCTTATGCATATGCACTGGACTTTTCCCTAGTTGCTCTCCCTTGGAAATGAGCACTCTGTATGAGGGTCTTATATTCTGAAGTTCACAAATTGATTTTATTATATAGTTGCTTCAGTGTGTCTCTCTGGTATGTGACTCATTGTGCCCTCTCATGTTCAATATGTTCACATTCACATTATTTAATATGTAAATGATAATAATTTGATACTTTCAAACTTAAAATACTGTGAGGATAGATTGTATTGAGTTGATTTTTTCAAAGCAAAATCTTTTATCTTCAAATATCACATGATTTCTGTTGCTCTAGGAGAAGTCGTTATTTCACATCAGAAACTTATATAAAGAATAGATAGTAATTCAAACTGTCATGAGTATTTCACTCTGGCCACAAATATTAGATTTAATTATGTTTATTTTTGGGGAATTTTTAAGTACCTGTACTTCTTGTTATTATTATATAATTACATTATTTTCCCCTTCTCTTTTCTTTTCTTTCTACCAAACACCATCATATAACACATTTTCCTTGTTTTATTACAAATTCATGCTCTCCTTTGTAATTAATTGATCACATACACACAAATACATGCATAAATACAACCTCCTCAATATAGATATAACCATGTTTAATCCTCTTTTTACAAGACAAATTTTCACTGCTTACAGTTGTACAGCAATGAAATCATACATAATATCCCTCAAATTTACATTTTTAAAGATAATCTTATCTAGACTGTCATCATTTTGTGGCATAATCTCACTGTTTTATCTAGCATTATCTAGCTTGCCCTCACACTCAGAATCATTTAGTCCTACACCCCCAAGTTCTGAGATTACACTATATATATATATATATATATATATATATATATATATATATATATATATACACTGCTCTTCACTTGTATTTCTGCAGGGGTATTCACAGTTTTTAGGAATGAGATTGCAGGAGCTTGGGTAAGGGAATTTGTTAATAAGTCTGATGATTAGAGCTTGATCCCAGGGACCTACAAGTTAGAAAGTATCATCAAATCTGGAAAGTTATTCCTTGACCTTCATAGATGCATCGTGGGACATGCATTCATATATGTTACTAATTTTTAAGTTATTTTCCCCAATTTAGGCATTAAAACTATTGGGAGACTTACAAATCTCATTACGTATGGGGAAAATCTTCCATTATAAATAGGAAAACGTTCATCCAATTTTAAGAGTGAAAGTGAAGTATTTGAGGGATGTGTTTGTTAAAAAATTTTCCCTTGATGCCAGGCTCCTTGTACGTGTGCAGTGTGGCAATGTTTCCCTCTAGTGGACACATCCTGTAAAATTTGTCTCTGTGGTTGTTGAAAAGTGCCATTCTGGCTTGAAGACACATGTTTTGAAGCCAATTTGATTATACTAAAAAAAAGTATTTTTCATTTGTAATTAATTTTGTATGTTACATGGCTTATATTTGTATATAAATGCTTACACCAATGAATATATTAGTTTGTATGCATGTATTAATATGTTCTGTGTGCATGTTAAAAGCATTTCCAGCTTTCCTATGATGGTCTCTATCCCAATGATGTTCTTCTCCTGTGTTTATGCTGCTAGGAATGCCTAAAATTTTATCACACTAGTTCCTTCTTTATACTCTTTTGGGACTACTACCACTGTTTTGGTGGCTCTCTCCATTATCTAGAATTTTCAGATCTTTGCTATTTGATTAGAGATGAACACAAAACTATTTTTCAGTGAATTTCCTTGAACTTCTTTACAAAGGATACATTTTTATTTCTGTAATTTTGGCATATGTAGATATGAAGAAATAAAGATTTGATTAGAAATTAATAATCACATTAAATACATGTGTATGAAGTAGAATGGCTTTACAGAAAACAATGCATGAGATACTTATAAATAGATGGAGATATACTTGAGAAGTCTTATATCATACTGTCGGACTGTAAGATAACAAGTACAGAATTTTTACCACAAAATTAATATTGGTGGTAAATGGTAAAAGAGCCCAAGGATTGGAAGAGTGCTGTGAAATGAATTTTCCACCAATAACAATATGTAATGTCAATAAATCCCTAGCCTTATTATTAATGGCTTTCTTACTCTTGTAACCATCCTTTCCCTGAATGTTATTAGGCTTTGTTCAACATAATGGACTGTAACCTTGACCATAGGCTCAAATGAACACTTTTGTTTCCTTCCTGCTGACTTATCTTTCATGGTGCTGGGATGTGCTAAATGGCTTTCCTGGAAGAAAAGGCATCAGAAGTCTCAACCAGCTGTGAATTATAATATCAACACACCAGGCAAGATATGCTCATTTGTGTTTTAGTGACATGGTGACTATGGGGCAGCCAAATACTCTATGAGACCTGGTTCACAGGAGGAAATCATTGTCTTGTTCTGTAAACCTAGTCATAAAACAGGGCTGAAGAAATTGCAAGCCCTAAAAGTAATTCTACTACTATTGTTTGGCTAGGTTGACAGTTTCAAACAGCTTTTTAAATGTTTATGTTTATATCTGTAGACAAAAGATACAATCTGCATTTATCAGAAAAGTTTCATATTCCAATGATCTGCAGTGAATACAGAGTCAAAGAAAAAGTAATGCTGAACTGTAAACAACACAACTATATTATCCTCAAGAAACATTGTAAATGAAGGAACTGAATAATGTAAGAGCTAGAAGACAAAGGGAAAGTTGAGAAATGCCATCTTCTAGACATAATATAGCCATTACAATTATGAAGTACACCACCAGGATCCAATTTACAGTTCCAAATTTTGTTTGCACAGAAGACCATAGTTAAATTCAGTGAGTTACAAAATTAAAAAAAAAAAAAAAGACATTAATGTGGGAAAGGCATTTCTTGTAATGAATGGAGCTGATAGGATTTGGAAGAAATAATCAGAATACATTTTATACATGGATGAAATGGATATACAACATACACAATTAAAAATATGGCAGGAAACAAACTCACACATGTTAAACTGTTGATCTCTTTCTGTGTTTGGATAAAGATGGAATGTTCAACTAAGATCCTGAAATCTGAATTGCTGACCTTTGACTATAGACTTTATAAATTAAAATTTCTTTGTGTTATCTAAATATCTGTTAATTTTTGATACTATATTTTAATTCAGATGTTTTGGACATATTATAAAATCAAGAAAACTTTTACTGAACAAGTATTATTTCATACAAATACATATATATGCACATGGAGAAAATTAGAAGTTTTGCAATAATTTTGAATTTACATTTTAAAAAATTTTTAATCTGCATTTGTGTAGTAAGAGGTGGATGCATGTTAAATTATTATTCATTAATTCATCATCAATATATTAGTAATGAGTCATGACAACTCTCAGGGATCCAACACGCTGGTGACTTAGGCAGAGAGATCACTCCATAGCCTCCTCACACAGTTCTCCTCATGGTGCTGCCTTGCTCATCTCTGTTCATTTGCCCCTTCCTCTCTGCCCCAGCCCTTAGGTGCTTTATTCATTCAAAACTCCTTCTCTCTCCACACAGGCCTTCAATATACAAATGAATGGAACCTAACACTTCACAAGATCTGCCAGCAGACTTGTTGCCTATCCCAGCAGGTGTCCAAGCTGGGGGTGAGTCAAAGTCTTCTCTGATCACCAGGTTGCAGAATATCATCTGTATTAAGGTAAACAAATGGCCTGTTTATATGGAGATCTGGGTGGCTACTCCATTGTTTTTAGCACAGAGGTGGTAACAGGTAGGAAGCAATTCCTTTACATGCTGCAAGACATCAGACGGCACCCTTCCCCCTAAACAGCATTCAGGAGTATGATCCCATAACTATAAAATATCCCACAACAGGTATATGTACTGGTACAACATGAGAATCCATTCTTTCTTTGCCTATTGCCGGTTTCAAATATTGAATTCAGTTCATCAGGCTTGATAGCAAATTGTCTTTATACTGACTAAGCTGTGTTGCTGGCCTATAATGAGCTGGTGAAAAAACATTCCCTTAAAACATTTTTACGTAGGTCAGGAAACATAGAAAACTACTACTTATTTTTGTAATAGGTTCATTAGAGAGTCTCTGTGATTTCTGGAAAAACATGTATAGTATTTATAAGAATAATTTTCTAGTAGTATTAAAATGTACCACAGGTAATTTAACATATTACTTTGATTTTTAGGTGTCTACCTTAAGAGAAAGTTTTACTTAAGCTTTCCTAAGTAAATCTTAACAAGAATTTCAGTATATATTCAGCATGAATCATTTTGATATTCTCAACACAAAACTTTATGAAATGTATGTGATCAAAAGATGTGGACAGGACCACCTTGATAAATTTCATTCTGTGTAATATTGTTCTTCCAAAGCTTCTTCAGATACTCCATGCTACAGCATCCATCCTAGTTTGAGTTCCTGTCCTGGCTTGCGCCAGTAGATGGTAATCAAGATATATAAGCCAAATAATTTCTTTCTTTCTTATTTACTTTTGGTTTCATAGTTGCTGCCAGGGTCCAGCCCCAAGTGAGGACAAGGCTTGAAACAGGTGGATGCCAATAGCAGCAAGGTAAGAATCAGATGCAGGACAAAGCTTAGAGACAGACAGAGAGGTAGCACATCTCAATATACCTTTACCTACTCTGACAACCTGTGTCTCTCACAGACTTTATTTATACACAAAATTACTTCATCAAAATCTTTGTTTACTGACTACTTAGCCATTTAGAATACACTTTTTCTAAAGTCTTCCTTGATTACATAAGATAAGAGACAAAGCAAGCAAACAGCAAATTTCCTGAGAACAAAAATTAACATTATGGAAAAAATCAGTTTTCTTTTAAATCAATATCCTTTTCTTTAAGATTGGTGCCATAAATCCTTGCAGTTACAGACATGCCAGACAGGATAACTTTGAGATCGATTCTATTTCAGTTTGGTGCAGAGTTAATAGAGCAGAAGGTATTTTCTACTATCTGTTACATCAAACTTATCTTTCTACAGAGATTTAATCTCTGAGACCCTTGTTGTTCTTTAATATTTAACATAAGAACACTATCCTTTCCTCTGATTCTTGAAATATTGTGCAGCCTTTTGTTTAGGCAAAGGACGTCTGTGATTTTATCTTTCTATAATATCAGAAAAGTCCTGATCTAACAAGTTTTTTTAAAGGAGGGCAAACAGTTAACTGAGTCAAGATGCTCGTCTGTGTGTCTAAGTCACAAACTCTTCTCTCAATACAATTCCTATCTTTATTACACTCCTGTAAAGGCAAGACAGATATTAGGGCTCCTAAAACTGCTTACTTTGTCTGTTTACTTTGCCTTCAGGAAGTGCAAAGATTTGTCATTAACTATATGATCAAAGTCTCTTCGTGCTCAAAATGATTCCTTGTTTCTAAAGCTGCACATGAAGTCTTAACAATTCTGTTACAATTTTTCAGCTTCTAAAATTTGCCTAGGTTTTTCTTCTTAATAAAGTTTCTCAGCTCTTGTGTCTTATGCTTACTAATATAATTTAGTAATAATCTAAGTATATGTCTAAGTAATAGGTTCTATGGAAGACTCAACTTTCTGCAAATCTGTTTCTTCCAGGGAACTACTATTAGTTTCATTCTTATTAATGCCAGCTTTTTGTTAAATTATCCCAGCTCTAGCTTTTGGTTAAAGCCCTTTTAACAGTAAACAATATAAGTACAAGAGCAAATTTCCATCAAGAGCAGTGAAGGATTAGTCTAGGTCATCCAAGCACTAAAACTTTGTCAAACAGCACCTTCAGGATGCTTGGCATTGCCAAGTTGCATAATGTTTCATCTTAGCACTAATAATCCCAACATACAGAAATTGCTATCAGGAGTGGGCACTCCTGTGACAGATCTGACTATATTATTTTGAGGAGGATGGTGGAAGGACTTCAGAACTTTAGACTAGAAAAGATACTGAGTATTGAGAGATCAGTAGGCTGTTTTCTAGGAGCATTGAAAATGTCTACAGAATTGCAGACGTTAGAGTGCTGGCATATGAAATAACAGAGGTAAATTTGTGAGTCCTTAAAGACACTATTGAGACCATTTGCATTTGCTATTATAAATTAGGGATCTGTGGCTCTGAACATGCATGGATGACAAATCAGCAGAGATTAACAAGAGAACTGCACAACTGAAATGAAAGCTTTCCTTTACTTGTACAGTTGATACTGGTTAGGTGGAACTGAGAAAGAAACAGTGATTAAGAAGAGACCAGCATCACTGAGAAGAAATCATCTGGAGAATGTTTCCTCAGTGTCTTCACATAGAAACTGTGTTTCAGATGTGGCCAAGACATGCTGGCAGCTGAATTTGGTCATGTGTAACAGTCCCATGTATCACTGGTTTTGAAAGCAAGAAGGGGTCATGGAGAGGAGCTAAGATCTGGCACTATGAGAAGCCAGAAAAGACTATTCATGAAGGTGCAGCCTCAGTTGTAGTAGAAGACGTAAAATTAAAGGGATCATGTACAGAGTTGCAGCTTGTCATAAAAGGAGCCCAGAAAGGGCTATAGTGCAGCTCAATTGCTGCAGAAGAACAAAGCACTTTGGAAACACCAGTGTCATGCGATATGTTGCTTATAATCAAGATTAGCTAATGTTAGAATCATGTAAAGAGCATTTTTGCTCATAGTGAAAGGCACTCCCTAAGATGAGAAAGTAGACAGAGTAGGCTCTGTTTTTAATTATTGAAAGCAAGATTAATGAGTCTGGAAAGATAACACAATGGATAAAGCCCTTGCCTCAAAAGCATAGGCATCAGAATTTGGAATTTAAGCAGTTAAGTAGGTGTCTATGGTAGCACTTCTGTAGTCTTAGAATTCTGGAGGTAGAGACAAGGTATCTAAAACTGTAGGTGAGTGATTATGGGAAGACAGAATGTAGGTATACTTGCTAACTACACTAGCTGAATCAGCAAGCTCTAGATTCAGGAATACCCTTACTGAAAAAAATTATTCAGAAAGATATCCAGTGTCAACTTTTGGTCTCCACATGGACAGACATATATATACATCCATGAGTACACAGGCATGAAACACACGCAAATACACAGAAGAGAGGAGAAAGAGATGAGAGATGTAAGGAGGACATTATAACTCGCAAAAAAAATTAAAAAAAACTTGCTCATAGGCTTTTAGTATGTATTCAATTTTTGTACCCAATTTAGGGATAAAATAGATAACTAAATTGCCCAGAATTTGACCTCTGTCTTAATCAGTAATTAAATACATATCTCAGCTTGAATCTGAATCCAAATATAAGAAAAAGATTCTGTGAGACTAGATTTGCAAAATGTCACCAGCAATACAAAGTATGGCTTACTTTTTGCAAAAGTTAAATGAAAGTATAACACCCATTTTCTGAAAGAAGGGAGGTTTTTAATACAGGCAGAGAGTCTGAACTACCTTGATATGTGTCATCATTAAAGATAATACACATAGATGCAAAACCACTTACTTCAAATTATTTCCGCAGCATGAAGATGGTCATTCTCTTAATCTGTGGTTTTCTAATGACACTCCACTCACCTTTAAAATAATTTTTCCCAAATATGCACATCTACAGATATTAACAATTGAATCTAAGCTAAGAACATTCCTCAGATAGTAGTGGTTAATTGAGGCATTCTTCCATTAAAATCGTATTACTGTGCAACGGAGCTTTACAACCACCAAGAAGAAAATGAGTCATGTTGGGATAATGAAATTGTACATTTCATATTTCTGACCAATTCTGATGTAATGAGTTTTGAAGATAAACATTCAATTAGCATGACATCTGGAAGAATATAAATAGACTTATTAACTGAGTCACTTTTTTAAAAATTCATTTTATGTGGCACTTTCTCAAAACTACGGGTCTTTATAATTATTTGTCTGAATGATAAATGCCTCAAATTCACTAGAGAAAAAAAGTAACAAAAATTATTTCAGACATATATGTATTATTTTTTAGATTATATTTTGAACTATGGGGAAAGCAGAAAATGCAACTTTCAAAACATTTATTCATATATGTATATATATATATAGTGTATATATATATATATATATAAAATATATAAAGTATATATATAGAAAGAGCATCAATCACAGGCATCACTGTGGCTTTGGAGACAGCAGGCTGCTCTGATCATGGACATTCAGTTGGGGAATATTAATACTAACCTGAGATTAAGTATGATAAATTCAACTTCAGGTTGAACTCTGTTATGCCTAATTCTTGTCTACATAGTATATCTTACTTGGAAAAATAACATTTAGAAGTGACATTGAGATTGAGTTGAGGATATTAGGATAGGGCGATAAACTCAGAGAAATAGAGATTTAGGATGATAGCAGAAAGATAAATTAATTTGATTGAATGTGCATATGTGAGCTAATACACGTATACGCATGTGTGTGTGCACACACACACACATATCCAGCTATTCTCTACTTTTATAAATAAACCATGAAAATATAACTCAGTTTCCTAAGGACCACATTCCAGGGACACTCCTAGTCCCTTTGATTGTGCAAGATTCTATGATAGGGATAGTGAAAACATTCTCATAAAAACCGTCTATATCCCCCAAAAATCTTTTTGTATAGATTTTTTGAATGTTTATCATGCTCTTTGCCTGTTTATTTTTCAATTGTTTTTATGTCAAAATATAATTTACAACTGAAGTTGAAGGAATTGATTTGAAAAAAATCAATCTTTGTTGGATAAAATGGATAAATGGATAAAATCTTCCTTCTGCATCTCTGACATTATTTTCTAAAGGTCATTCGAAATACCTCTGAAAAATAAAGAAACATCATTAAAATCAGTCTTTTTGAGTTCCTGAAAGTATTTTTCTATTGTAGATCTTGTGTTTTTATTAAGCTAAATTATAACATATTTTGTTCATCACTTTTCAAATATTCAATTAACTTCAAGTCCAATTTTTTAAATATCAACTGCATTTCTCTTAGTTTGATTTGCTTTGCTACTGAGAGAGTGTCCTTGGTGCTGTACCTTGCCTAATATTGGTTCCCAAGTTCTTAACTTCAAGCATGAAGCCAAGATTCTTCTTTTAGCATCTGGTCTCTCTAAAATCATTAGCAATTGTATTTTAGGGTTGATATAAGTTATTTCAATGTTTTGTAATGATTTACAGAATAATAGATAGTAGATATTTATTCTATGCATTATAAGTACATTTCTTTAAATATATAAATTTAAATGAACTTCTGTAGATTAAAATAGTAATACAGTGCCAACTGGGGGGAAAAAACAATCATCTCTCTGTTTTTGATTTTTATGACATGGGTAATGGTAGAGTTAAATAGAATGATGCTCTATTTAACACTTATATTTCATTTGCCTATATTGGGAACATACTTTTTTTTCATTTTTCTCTAAATTTTATCATGACTGTACTTATTTTATCCACAAAATGAAAATCTAACATCTGTATTGATTTCTATAATTATAATTAAAGTCACATTACAGAAAAACCTTTCAAAAGCTTGGGTTCATCATGAAGAAATAACTACCTTTTTGTTTATTACTGTTTTAGACAATTAATTTCATGATCACTCTGATATGTCTCTATACTATAAAAGTCATAATGAAGAATTTACCTACTTAATAGCAAGCATTAAAAGGGAATGCATTGGTAAAAAATAAAATTGAGGTAATAACAGTAGCCATAAATGATTATTAGGAAATTTTATGATAATTGAGTAGCAAATTATATTACAAATTTGTGTCTACAGTGTTGGAATAACAGTTATAATCACCATTTGGTATTTTCCTTTCAATTTTTGATAAACAGACCTTGCTTGTCCAACATGTATAGCCCCAAGCAATTAAAAAGACAATAATATACAATGGTAATTAAAATACCATAAAGTGCAGCCTTCCAAACAAACAAATGCCAGTGCCTCATTAAGGAGTTTTTTAAGAAGTGCAAGAGGTCTTTGGAACATTACCGCAAATGCCAGTCCAGGTTGAATCAACATGTAAATGAGATGGCAAGTTTCTGTAGGGCATTCAGTGCACTGATGCCCATCACGGGCTTACATATTAAAGAAATATAAATAGAAACTGATGAACCTCTTATATTGCTGGAAGTAATTTCAATTCCTTTGCAAAAATGAGATAAAAGTTCATTTGAGGAACTTATCAGGCAGCTGAGCATAGTTAAAACTCATCGAACTACTCAGTCGTAGAACTTGTAATAGATTCTGGTCATTTACTCTAAGAAGGGATTTGCTTAATTTAAATGGCTCCAGATAGTTTCAAGGACTCTAATGAGAGTGAAACTCTATGTTGTATAAATTATCCTTTTCATATATTTTCTTGGTGCATCTTTGTAATTTTAAAGCCAAATCACCAACTTGGGGTTTGCATATAGTGAGGAAACCATCCAATGGCTATTGAGAAAGTTTTACTTTCATGGAGTTATTTCTGCAGCAAAATGGAATTCCTTAAATTAGAAAACATACCAGCAGGAGATTTGAAAATGTTGATTATTTTAGACTTACTTAAATGTATATTTAAATGTCTTTCTTTCTTTCTTTTTTTGAGACAGAGTCTCCCTGTTGTAACTGTGACTGTCCTGGAACACACTCTGTAGATCAGGCTGACTTCAAACTCACAGAGATCTGCCTGCCTCTGCCTCTGAGCACTGGGACTAAAGGCATGTGCCACCATGCTCAGCTTAAATGAACTCCTTAAAAAGGACTTTTTTTGGAGATAGGGTCTCACAATGTAACCCTTGTTGACTTGGAACTCAGAGAAATCTACCTGAATCTGCTTCCCTAATGCTGAAATTAAAGGTTTTCACCATCATGCCAAACCATTACTTGATGAAATTTAGCAGTTGATAGAGAAGTGGATAAAAATTAGAAAGTATTCTTAATAAATAACAATATGTCATAGTTAGGAATCCTTTATCTGTGTCTAACAATATTTAAATTCAGTGGATTTTACTTGAAAAGGAATTGATTTTTAATATAAGCTGAAATTTTAAATGTGATGTAAAAGCATCAAATGTGATTAATTTACAGTCAATATAATTGAAAATAAGTTTCAAATAACATTTTCCTCCTTGATTTGTAAAACTAATAATAATAATAATAATAATAATTAATAATAATAATAGTAATAATAAGTAAATATGATGATAGTCTGTCCAGAGGTCTGTTTCTCAAGAGTGAAGAATTGGTGTTTTTATGCTGTATTGATGATTTATATCCAGTCACTCTATACATATATGTGTAAAAGGTATTTTTAAAAAAGCTTTGTGATAATATTCAAGCTATTAGTCACTTTATAAGATCTATGAATTATTATGACCATTTTTGTTATTAATCATATAAGACAGCCAGCAATCAATTTTGCTCTGTTTCAATTTTCAAAGTGATTGCTGTCCAAGTTGATTTCTGTTAATCTGACAAGGATAAGTACAATCACTCTGATCCTCATCTTCTGATGATTTCTTCCTTCTTTGAAAAACAAGCAAAATCTTAAATAAATCAAATGTGTTTAAGATGTAACCTTTAGTTTTTGACTATATTTGACTATTTTAACTATTTTCTGGCCATATTTAACTATTTTAATGGCACTTAACTCTTTAACTGTTACAGTTGAAAGCAAAATATCCTCCATAAGCTCATGTGGTTTAATGCTTGTTCCTCAGCTCTGGTTTTGTACAGAGAGATGATGGAATTTTGGTAAGTTGAGTCTCACTCAAAAGACTAGTCCTTAGAGGTATAACCTGAGGTAGTTTCTGGACCCTAGTTCCTTCCTTCTCTTCTTCTAATCATGAAGTGAAGAGCTTCCTATGCTATATGCTATTGAAGCCATTGTGTTCTTTTTATACAGCCAGGAAATTAACCTTCTGAACATTAAACCCAAATATATAATTCCTTCTTAAGATTCTTTTCATGAGTATGTGTCACAGAAATAATTAGACCAATGAACAGAAATCTAACCAGAGACATTTTAAAAATATCTGGAGTTGTAACTTAAAGTTTCCCATAGTTCTATAAAGAGAGATTAACAGATGATGCTGATGAGAGATCAGAAGTCCAGAATATTAATAAGAATAAATATGCTAAAAGTTGTTCATGTTATTTGAAAGGAGTTTAAGGACTCTAACCTGGATATAGTGGTATGCATCCATAATTCCAGCACCGAGGATCAAAGACCAGACAGTCAGTACAGGTTCAAATTAGACATGACTCTATAGCAAGAATCTGAATGGTTTCTAACCATATTTTAAATATTTATCCTTATACAACCAGATAAATGAGGCTCTTCCCCCCTATTAAAATTACTTCTTTTTGCAACAGAGATATAACAAAGTTCTAGAAATGATGATAATTTGGAGAATATATGACTGTGGGTGCCTAATCCCAGTTGATACATCTGCAGTGCAACTCCTACCTCTAGGGTTCAGGAAAAATGTGGAAGGGGGGAAGGTAAAATAATGTAAGAGGTATAGGATTGGGACACCTGCTGTTAGATAATGACCTTTAGAAATAATAGAAAAAAAATGTTCTCATGAATGTAGAAAAATAGAATTTTAGGGACCAGTAGAAGAATGCTATGATATGAAGGAAAATGTGCTTCACAGGATCATGTTTTTAAATATTTGGTTCCTACTTCACTGCGGTTGAAGGCAAGGGCACCTTCAGAGGTTACCTTCAGGAAGCTGATCATATGAGGATGTTATTGAAAGTTATTCATGGTCCCAGTCACACTGTGGTGTCTGTTTTTCTACAGTAGGATGATGTACCTTATTTGTCATTTGTCTCTCAAGATGTTTTACAAAATTACATGGAATCTACTAACCATGGACTTATCCTTTTACCCCAATTATCATGCCTCTTCTATGTTGTGTGTTTAGGTATTTGGACATAGCTATGAAACAGCAACAAATTCACAATATAAATAGAAATAGGAAAGACATTCTAATTTTTAAAAATTTAAAGCTTTTTATGTTTCCTCTTTTTCTGTTGTATATTTCCATCTACTTTTCATTTAAGTGTCTCATTTGTTTATTTTTTTTTCTTTCTGTTACAATTTAACTAAGTAGTTTTACTATACTATTTAGAATTTCTTGATATTAAAGAATATTATTTCAATTCAATTTAACCAAAAACTAAATTCAATTATTTATTGAAATAATGAAAAATTATTTTATAACTTCAGTTATAAAAATTATAACTGAAAAATTATTTTATTTATAGTTTATTATGGTTTAAGAGTACTTTTCAAAAAAGGGACTAATAATATTGGGAATAAAAAATACTTGTAATAAATATTTATAGTTAAAATGGATTTGCAAATATGTCATTGATTTTAATCCTTAAAAGAAATTAAAAAATTATTGATGACTATTAATAGCTCCTATCATGATATCAATCATAAGTAATATCTATTAAATTTGGAAGTTTGGTTGTAACTTTTAAGCAAATATTGAAAAAAATTAACATGAAAATATTTGAAGAATGTGTATAGCCTTATACATTATATAAATATATAAATAATTCCACGTTATTTACATTTAGTGCGATATGTTTAAAGAACATCATTACCTCTCAGAACGCTACTTTGTGACACACAATAATGATATAGACCACATATATTATTCATATTCTGAATATATTAAATAAATATTACTATTTATGAGATTTAAACTGATGTATGTAATTAACATTACCAGTTTAAGTACTTAATGAACTTTAACAGATTATTATTTTTTTTGGTGAGAAAATCTTCATATTACATTTTATTAATAGTCATAATGAAACACTTTATGAAAATTGTGGGACCAATTTTCATGACTATTTCCCTAAAACTGGTTTCTCTTATATAGGCTAGAATACATTATATAACAATGAGTCATTTGATATAATAATTGATCAATACATGTTCATTGTAACCATTTACCTATTTAGAAATCCACTAAAAATCTTAGAGAAACATTATTCTAATATCTTTCAAAATCTAATCAGAACTTTAGTTATTCAGAAAAATGCCTTTTGTAAGTTTTAGGCAAATATTTGCTTTATATGTCTACATTAAAGACATATGCAATTATTTTGATAAGTTACATAGATAAAGATCCTTCCACAAGAAATAACATATAAATATCTAAATCTTTTGCTCATTAAGGATTACTTTATCAGTCTATGTTGAAACATGTATTATGAACATCATAGTCAATTTATCAGTTCCTGATATCTCTCATGCAATTTAGCTATGGTCCTTTCAGATGAAGTGTAGAAATTGCAAATACTCACAAGAGGGCAGTAATGTAACATGAATGTCAGTAATGTCTGTCGTTCCAAAAGTCAAACTCCAAATAGTGAAAATAACTTTAGGTATATGGGAACAGAAAGTCAACAGGAAAGCAGAGATTTTTGTGAAACATGTAATACCAATTCCTAGGAGCAGCTTGATAAAAGCTTTCTTTGTTGTAAATATTTAGTTTCTATTGACAAGTTTTGATGAGAAGGTAATAACAAAGAGTAATTGTGACCTTATTCCCTATAGTTCAAGCTTGTTGAAAGAAAGTAAAACATTAAACTATTTTACAGGAATTTAGTTTTACAAATTCAATAGTAATAGTAGATTTTAGGTGAGACATACACATATATACATATACATGTATATAGTGCTTTCATATTTTGTTAGAAGTTGGGGATATGTGAAATTACACATTAAAGTAAGTTCTGTCTACGCATGTAACTTCAACTCTCTAAGCCTCAGGTACAACGTCTATAATTCAAACATAATTTGATGTAACTTTTTGGACATTTGACACACATTCATAGTGTGCTTTGACCATTCCGTCTTCTTTTCAGCATTAGGTATTTTGACTAAAGATTATTAAACACTATAGGTCGTGCTGTGAAATTAACTACATCATTTTCCTCCAGCAATACATCCAAAAGGTTTGTATTTTCCTAATGCATTTTAAAATATTCTATGTGGATTACATTCCCATACTTGTATCATAAGATCCTTGGCTTTTGGTTGACATTACTTTACAACTAGAACATATGCTTGTGACTCTCCTTGACCACTTTTAACTCTGAGCAACATTGGTGAATTCATTTCTCATTTTCTTTTTCAGTCACTCAATATCACAGTTTCTCTCTTTCGCTTTCCTTTCCTCTCCTTCCCTTTCATCCCTTTCCTTCTGTTTACATTCTGTTCTTCCCTCTTCACCAGCTCTCTTTTCCTTTCAGTTCTGAAACAACAGTATTCTCCATTGTAAGATGTTTGGTCTCACATTAGTGACCACATTGACTCAACTGCTTTAATTCTGGAATTTCAGACACACTATTACTCTTGATTAGTATAATAATTTCTGAGAAAAAAGAAAATAAAACTAAATTTGATTGTTTATTGCTAAAATACAGATTCCTTCCTATGTTCAGATTGTTGACAAATATAGAGTATAAAATTGTATGCATTACTTGACTACCAGGCATATTGGTAGAATATAAATGGCAGATACATGCAGCATTGCTTTCCATCTGAGGTGGATGTGACCTTACTATATGATAGAATATCATTTACTAAAGTGTAGATGATTATGAATAAATTATACATGTAAAATAATTCAAGTTCAGAAATTGTCATATACTGAACATGTTTGAGTAATCACACAAAGGTTAAGAACCAGAACCAAGGCATTGTACCACAAGCATGCTTCATGTGATATCTACCATTTTATCTTTCCTCCAACATTTAAATAGTCACCATGGACTTCTGAAGCAGCAGGTTAGCTTTAATTGTATTTTAACTTCATACAAATAGCATCATATCTTTGCTAATTTTTGTTTGTTTATTTGTTTTTACTTTCACGAATGGGTTCCATTCTTCAGTTGAGGGACATCTAGGTTGTTTCCAATTCCTGACTACTATGAACAAAGCTGCTGTAAATATAGTTGAGCAAGTGTCCTCAAGCTGTAGGATGGAGCATCCTTGGTCTATATTCAGCCCAGGAGTGGAATAACTGGGTCTTGAGGTAAGTTGATCTCCAATTTTCTGAGGAATTGCCACATTGATTTCCTTAGTGGCTGTACAAGTTTGCACTCTACCACCAATGTATGAGTGTTCTCCTTGCTCCACATCCTCATCAACATCAGCTGTCATTTGAGACACTGATCTTAGCCATTCAGACAGAGATGATATGGAATCACAGAGTAATTTTGATTTTAATTTCCCAGTTAGTTAAGGATGTTAACATTTCTTTAAGTGTTTCTCAGCAATTTGAGTTTCCTCTTTTGAGAATTCTTTGTTCAGTTCTGCAATCCAACTTTTAATTTGGTTATTTGGTTTGTTGATATCTAGTTCCTTGAGTTTTTTATATATTTTGGATATTAGCCCTCCATCATAAGCGGAGTTGGTAAATATCTTTTCCTGTCTGTAGACTGGCATTTTGTCTTATTGACAGTATCCTTTACTTTATAGAAGCTTTTCAGTTTTATGAGCTCCCATTTTTTAATTTTTGATCTTTTGCCTGAGCCATCATTGTTTTGTTCAGGAAGTTGTTTCCTGTGCTATTGTACTCAAAGCTATTCCCTACTTTCTCTCCTATCAGTTTCAGTTTATCTGGTTTTATACTGAAGCCTTAGATCCATTTAGACTTGAGGTTTCTGCACAGTGATAGACATGAATCTATTTGCATTCTTCTACATTCAGACATCCAATTAGACTAGCATCATTTGTTAATGATGCTTTTTTTCCCCATTGTATGTTTCTGACTTCTTTATTGAAGATTGGGTGTCTATAGGTGTGTGGATTTATCTCTATCTACTCATCTTGGTTCCATTGATCCTCATGCCTGTTTTTATGTCAATACGATTCTGTTTTTGTTACTCTGTAGTACAGCTTAAGATCAGGGGTGTTGATACCTCCAGAACTTCTTTTACTTTTCAGGAATACTTAAGCTATCCTGGGTTTCTTGTTGTTGTTTTTTTTTTCCTTGTTTGTTTTGTTTTGCTTTGTTTTCTATGTGAAGTAGAGTATTTCCCTTTCAAGATCTGTAAATAATTGTGTTGGGATATTGGAGCATGGGAGATCTTTCCATCTTCTGAGATCTTTTTCAATTTCCCTCTTCAGGCAATTAAAGTATTTGCTTGGTTAGAATTCACTTGCTTGGTTAACATCATCCAAGGCATCTTATGCTATTTGTGGCCATTGAAAAGGGTGTTGATTTCCCAATTTCTTTCTCTGGCCATTTGTTGTTTGTATACAAGAGGACTACAGATTTTTTTTTTGAGTTGATCTTTTAGCCAGTCACTTAACTGAAGTTATTTATCCTCTGAAGAAGTTCCTTGGTCGATTTTTCAGGGTTGCTTATATATACTATCCTATCATCTGTAAATAAGAATCTTTTGACTTCGTCCTTTACAATTTGTATCCTTTTGATCTCCTTCTGTTGTCTTATTGTTCTGGTTAGAAAGTCAAGTACTATATTGAATAGGTATATAGAGAGGAGACAACCTTTTCTTGTTCCTGATTTCAGTGGAATTGCTTTGAGTTTCTCTCCATTTAATTTGATGTTGGCTGTGGGATTGCTGTAAATGGCCTTTATTATATATTTGGGCATGACCCTTGTATCCCCAGTCTCTCTAAAACTTTTATCACAAATGGGTGTTGGATTTTGTTCAAAGCTTTCTCAGCATCTAGTGAGATGATCATGTGTTTTTTTCCCTTTAGTTTGTTTATGCAGTTTGCCAGTATTTTATTTGAGTATTTTTGCATCTAAGTTCATGAGCATATCACAATTTTTAACAAAGAAGTTGTTTTGTTTTAATTTAGACGATCAGTGTATAACATTTCAATTGTTCCACATGCTTACAATCACAAGACATACCCAGTGTTTTATTTTATTAATGCTAAATGTGTCAATATTTGTAGCTATTTGTGGTATCATGGCACCTTTACAATGACAGTTAATGCTGGTCGTGTTCTCAAATGCTTATTTCTTTTTCCTATCGTTTCCACTATGAAGTATGTGTTCACATTATTTACCCATTGTTTTAAATTTTATTTTGTTATATTAAGTTTTTTTAAACTCAAATATAACACCTTATATCTAAATTTTTAAAATTTAAAACATTTTAATACATAACTACATAAGCTTATTTCTCCATCATGGAGCACAAGATTTAATTTCAATATTGATTGTCTTCATTATTTATGCTTCGTATATTTTGATTGTTACTCTTCCTGTAATATTTATGGTGTTATTTATTAGTTTCTTGGGGTTTCTTTTATTCCTCTTCCTCAACTTTTTTAAGGTGGCAACATAGTCTTTCCAGATTTTCTTATAATCCAAACATCTGGTACCAGAATTTCATCCTTACTGTTGCTGAAGTAATTTCCTAAGAGTTTAGATAAATGTTGTTTGCATTTCCATTTTTGTTAAAACATTGTTTATCTTTATTCCCTGACTTCTTCTTTTGTATGTAGATATGCATTGAATTGTGGTCCATTAGAATTTATAGGTCAATGTCTTAAATCTCTTATTTCAGACTGTAGGTCTCATTTGGAAATAAAGCTTGAGGAGGCAGTTAGTGTTAATAATGTTGAGACTTTTGTTCTGAAAAAGTCTGATGCAAATCCTTGAGAAAAAGGAGAAATATGGATGCAGAAATCTGCATGGAATTACTGCTGGGAGTGGTGCAGGACAACAGCAACCAGCATTGGAGCTTCAGGAATCAGCCTACTGTTTAGCAGGGCAAGAGTTGATTTTTTTACCTTGCCCTCCAGGGGATGGAGAGGATTGTCTCCTGAATGCCCTATGCTACTGCTGGGCCTTACTGTGCTTGTTGCTACCATGGTCTTCTTATCTATCTTGTGGTATGAAATTTCTATGGGGTTCTGAACCCCTCACTGGGCAGTTTTGCTCACACACATATCAATGGTGATGATTTTCTCTCAAGTAATGTCACCTGAGCAAAGCAGTGCCACACAGTTAAATTGGTGACTCTTTTAAAACTCCATAAATAAAGAATAACTAAAAAACATGTATAGTTAAAAACATATTTTCACATATAGTTACAGGGTTAAAGTAGGATGTTTGCCAGCTGCCTAAGACTCACTAACTTAAGAAGAAAACACATTTTTGCTAAAGACTTGTTTAGTCAGGGTTAGGAAAGCTAGAACAAAGAAACCTTATTTGCTAGGGCCCATGAATTTCACCTGTAAAAAAACAGATCAATGAGCAAGTAATAACAAATGAGTTTCAATGCCCATAGTTAGGCTGGAACTTCCTTGACCACAAATAAAATTGACTCTTTTCTGGTCTCTATAATCAAAAGTTTGCTGACGAGTTTGGGGGTATGCCTTGGGGATACAGAGCTACGCAGCAGATTCTCCTTTTCCCTAAGAAATACAAAAATAAAACAAAACAAAAAAAACCAAAAAACTTCTGACTTAAAGTTTTCTAGTTATAATAAACTTGTTTCTGTAAGTTAACTAAATAAGAATTGTGTAGATTAGGATACTATGATGTGTACTTATTCCCTAGCAACTCACCAATTACAATAGAAGCTAGCTGTGAAATTAGTTGGCTTGCTAAAACTGTTAATCTATAATGGAAAAACTATTGCTTCTAGGATATAGAAGTACTGTGAAAAACTAAGTGTTCAGGTGTGATAGGTAATTTGTTTTTCAAAAATATTACACTTGTGCTCACTGAAGTTTAAAACCTGTAATCATTATGTAAAGTTTAAGTTTATGATTAAGATGCGATTGTTATGCAATCTTTCCCCATGAGGGACTTTCTCAAATATATATATATATATATATATATATATATATATATATATATATATATATATATATATATATATATATCATATATGGTACAGGGAACTGGAGAGGAGAGAGGAGGAGAAAGGAGAGAAAGAAGAGAAAAGAAGGGAAATAGAGAAGTAAGAAGGAACAGAAGGAATAAAAATAGAGATCTTTCTTTGACCTGAAAAAAAGGACTTGTGCTTGTTTCCTTTGCTGCCATACCCTGGCCTCCTTGCTGGAGCTGGTCTCTGGTAAGTTATCACCATCTGATACTAGCCAGAAGGCTCCATCTACATATTAGAAGCAGACAAACCCACTGAAATATTGCTTTGAAGCTATCAGCCTTTGTCATTTTGTTGACATCTTTAGCAAACTAATACACATTGGGGACTTAACGTGTGTTGTTTAATTATAAAATACTTAAGAGATTTTGCAAATATCTTTTTGTTATTGATTACAAATCTACTTCCATTGTTTTCAATGGAACAATTTCCATTGCTTTCAGAGAAAATATTTGGTGACTTACAGTTTTTGTAAATTATCGATAGCAGTTTTATTTACAAGTAAGAAGTCGATCTTTGTAACTGTCCAGTGTGGAAAAGACTAGGATTCATTTGTCACCGTTTTATGTGGCATTTTCTATAAATTTCAACCCAGTCAAGTAACTTTTGCTCTATTATCCCATATATTACTGACTATTGCTTCCATTGACTTTTGAGAGTGCCATGATGAAATTTCTGGCTGTTGCTGTAGATTTGTCTATATCTTCCTATGGATTCAGTTCATGCTTTATGTATTTCAAATTTTTCTTATAAGTGTATCCACCTTTATGATTAAGGGTTCCTTTTGATCAATTGATCATTTTATCAGTATAAAACAATCTATATGTCCTTTGTAATATCTTTTAAAAAAACATCTGCGGTCTTTGACATTAATATAAACTCTCTAGCATCTTTTAGTTTGAGGTTGATTTGCTAAGTGTTTACCTCTCTCTCACCTTTAACCATTTAGGGATTAGTACTTAAATATGTTTCTATCAGAATCTAGTAGTTAGATCTGAATTTTGAATCTAATTTGAAAACTTTTCTTTCTTTCTTTTTTACTACTCATATCACATATATTCTCTCTGATGTTAGGTATTCTAATGTTTAAATGTTTTTGGTAATCCTGTTAACTAGCTCCCTCGAGGGCAATTTCTTTCCTTTAATTCAGTTACTATCAAAGATAAGTTTCAGGAATGTACAATCAGTTCACTCTGGTAACACTTAAAGACTGGCATCTGGATCAGCTCACAGATGAGCTAGATAAACTCCATCTGTTTTTTCTTTATTATTTAAAACAATTTTTAAATTTAAATATATTTTGATTATATTATTTCCCTCAGGCAAATCCTTCCAGATTCTTTCCCTCTCACTACTCACCGCACTTTAAGGACTTTCTTAAAACTGCAGTACAACAAGCAAACCCCAGAAAACCAAGAAAACAAATGTTGCTCCCTACCCCCACAGAAATAACCTACCAAACTATGACTAAATAAAAAGACACACAAAAACCTGTGGTATCCATTATATGTTGGTCAACAGCTGGTAAACATGAGGCTTGTCCTGGAGTAGCCAATATATCCAGTGACATTCTAATGGAGAAAATTGATTTTCTCCCAGCAGGAATGCTACAGTTCAGTTGTTAACCTTTACCTTAGTGGCTATGCTAGGTTTTCATTCACTTATTTTTTGTTAAACATAGCAAAATAAAATATAATAAGATAAAAAAAGTGTCATTTTAGAGTTGGACAAGACAAACATCAGATGGAAAAAAGCCCAAAAGACAGCACAGCAAAGACTCACTTCCTCCTGCCGCAAATGGGAATGAATACAGAGACCCACAGCCAAATGTATGCAGAGAGTGAGAGACCTTAGAACAATCATCTGTGAATGGGAGGTTTCAGTCAAATTCCTCCCCTCAAAGCTCAGGGAACCACATTTCTTATAAAGACAGGCTTCATGTAGAGACCATTCTGAGAATCTAGGGTGTTCCTCCCTTTTTATGCTAATTTTATTGAAGTTTATTTATGAGTTTTTTCATGTCAAGTGTGTTTAAAGAAGCTGCTTCTGTGCTTTGTCAATTGGTGTAGTGGAATAGGTCTGTGTGAATGCTAGGAAGGGTCTATATTCAGAGGCTTGTGTTGTCTGGATGGAAAGTAGACACACCTTTAATCTCAGTATTTCTTATCCCAGAAGGAGAGACTAAGGCAGAAGGATAGAAAGAATTTTGGGTCGGCCTGGTTCATGTATCAAGAAACTCTCTCAAAAGAAAAGGAAGCAATGGAGGAGCAGGGGGAAGAGAAAGATGGCAATGAGGAAGATTTAAATAACTAGTTATATAATAATAATAAAAGGTCATCTTTATTTGCATCATTTTTGCTCTCTGATAATTTTAGTATACTATAGAGGAACATCGACTAGTTAGAATTTTAACATTGTACTTTTGCTTATTCATTATTTACTAACATGAAATGTAATTTTAAGCATCACCCTTTTAAATCAGGTATTACATTTAAGTCAGCTATTACTTACCCATGTGTGTATGTGTGTACATTCAAACCTACATTGACTGAAAGGAAAAGTGTCCTATATTTTTGACATGTGTTTATGTACTTTTTCATCTCTATAGAGAACTCCAGAAACTGAATTTTATTTACTTTAACTTTTTAATGTGTTCAAGTAAACAAAATACATATCTTTCCCACAATTTATGTTATAATCCTGAAATTAATATTTTAATTTTTCTCTATGGCAATTTTTCTCATAACCAAGTCATCATTTCTTTATAGTGCACTTAGGTTACAGACATGCTTGTTTCAAGAAGTAAAGTAATCTAGAAAACATATTTGAGACTATAAAGCAACAATTATACCTATTTTATATATTTGTAAGTGTGAACATTCTGATTCATATTGATATTCACATAGGAAATCTTTGTTATTTGTTAAAGCTTATGTTACTAACCGATCAGCTAGTTATCAAAACAAATAATTCTTGCTTGTCTCATTTATTTTTTATCTTTAACAAACTTATCCTCTTCTCTTTCCTCCCTCAACTCCTCCTTTGTTCCCTCCCTCCAATATTTCCAATGCCAATATACTCCCTCTCAAGTTTTTCATTGACTATTAATGGCATAAATTGAAATTTCTTTGATGAGGGGAGAGAGCTATACTTACCTGTAAGTATAATGATACATTTTAGATTGTAGTTAGGAATTATGCTAGACTTGGAAAATAGTGGATAGGCCTCTTTCTTAGATCTACGATCTGTCTCACCCTGAGTAGTTGGCTTAGTTTCTAGATCCAGCTGTTGTTTCCCTCCTATTGAATAGGACTGCTATTGTATGTTATTAAGATATTAATATCACTAATCAATTTTAGGGATCTTTCCATGCTGGTCATTATTACAGTTCATAGGCTTCACATATGGATAGAACCATTGATTGCTTCCCTTGATGTAAGCTCATGAAATAATTTCTGGTACCATGAAAGCTAGACTAAGGAGAAGAGGCTGTCAGTGTAGATCCAGCTTGAATAGTATCATTATGTTCAAAGTGTGCTATTTCTTCTATAATAATAGGTAATAACCTTCACAATCTTAGAGGTAACCAAAGACAATAACAATAGCCTATATTGTATTAGGAGTCAATTGTACTATTCTGACCAAAAACTCAAATGGAAGTTTCTCAATCCTAGTACCGGAGTTTTTACTACATAGTCTATGGCTCTTATTGGGAACATTGTTAGCCTAAGTGGCATAACTTCACACACACACACAGACTACTCTGTGTATAGTGAATAATTTAGGTAATTATATACTGTTATTGTTTCTTGGCCTTTTGGCTAAGGCCAAGGTTAAAATAATTAAGTCTTTTACAAACATCCTTGGTTTTATTTGCCCATTTTTCTGCCCCCTTCTGTAGTTTATATCTTTAAATGTTTAACAAAGTATACTAACAAAAGTATATCTGGAAGTTTTCAGGATATCAGAGCTTCAGGAAACAAGACTACACATTTCTTAATTGTGTATATCAGCAGCAAAATACTCTTCTTACAGTTTTTATTGTATACCATGAACAAGATTAAAAACTGAGACATTAACATATTGAATTTTTATATTTTAACAAAATATGACAGATATTAATAAAATACTATATATATGTTACATATATATGCATACATATACACAAACACACACAGGATTAAGATATTAACATATATTGTTTATGTACTACTACAAAAATCCTACCTATCAGATAATGATATGGAAAAAGGAAGAACTAAGCTTTTATGGTCACTTAATTTCAAAGACACATGAGCAGAATGTGAACAGAAATGCTCTGCCTCAGAGCTAGTATCTATTGTCTTTTCACATTTTTTGATTATTACTACCCTTCTAAAGTTCCAGGGTATATCAGTGAAGACTCAGTTTCTTATTGATGCATTGAAAAATAAATGATTTCATACATTGTTGGCATATTTTCAGCATCCTTTTGTCTCCTATGATTTCTGCAAACTCCTATATGTTCTCATTCTTCAAATATTATATTATGTTGCAGTAGCTTGTCTTTCCATTTCCCTAAACACATCTTAGAAACTGCCCAGATTACTAGCTCTTCTGTAATTTTAATTATTTTTGTAAATTATCACATTTTACATTTTGATAGACCCTTCCTCAATTTCTCTCCTCAGATACTGCAAAATTATAGGTGAAATTCTAACATAGTTGATAAAATAAAGCGATTTAAATAAAAATATGCATACATATTCTAAATACATATTATATAGAATGTATCCATAAGTAAAATGGTAAAAACTATTAGTTCATGCTGCAGATTACAACCAATCTTTGCTAATGTGTAATTTTTGGAAATTACATTCACATTTGCCAGATTAAATTTACAGTAATTACTTTATGATAACTTTCAGAGTGTTCAGCTCAGCAGGTTTCAATAATCTATTTGCTTTATAAAATCTGTTTTCTGCAGAAACAACATTGTATTTTAAAATAAAAGAGCAACACATATAAATGATTTTCTTAGTTAAAAAATCCAACTATATTTCTTTAAATTTAAGGACTCACATTAATGATGAATCCTGAATGAGAACTGTGTTTTCAACATATGTAAAATAATTTGTTCATAAAGTTATGCTCAAAAATGCCAAGGAAGTGGCATTTATTTTCTTAATGATACACTAGGGCTCCATGCTCTGAATGTTTATGGCTATGAATAATTTAAATGCTACATTTGTAGGTGATGGGGATTTTAGAGATAAATATATGTGCTCAAATTACACACATTATAAAGGACTACATATTTTTCATGTCAATATTTTTACTTATAAGATCAGATTGTAGTAACTTTTCAGTTACTGAAGCAAAGTAACAATACATAAAAATCTTAACATGCCATAACTACTTGCAAATTTGAAATTAATAGGATAATATTTTAGCTATATATGAAAATATGCATCAGGAAACTAGGTACAAGATAGTCAATACAATCTGTGTTGAAAATATATCAATAGAAACTAGTTCAGAATATTTTATGTTCCCAAAAATTGCTTAAATTTGAAAACCTGATATCCAGCACTTGTAAGGTTTCCTAGAAACATTAAAAATAAATTAATTAATCTCATAATTTTAGTGAATTAGTTTTCTTTTGGTTTTATAAAATATTATGTTCATTTTACTCTTATATTCATATAGCTTAGTTATTTTCAGTACATATGATTGAAACTAATATATTCTTTGATTTTATTTGGAACCAAAAAGAAATATCTTTGGGCAATGAACTAATTAACCAGATTAAGTTTTCAAACTTTCTAGCAATACTTGGCCCATTAATGACTCTCAATTATTCTAGTTCTTGTACATTCTCTGAGTCTTAAGAGTATATACATGTAATGTTTCATGAATTTACTATAACAAATGTATTAACTTCAATTTATTGATTCCACTGCAATGCAGGTAGAAACTGATGATTTGATGTAGATTAATGATCAATAATTTGTCTCCATCCAGGATCTTTGATACAACAAGCTTTAGAATTATGGTAGAACAAATGATTTGACTGGAAAAAGACCATCAACTTTGACATTTCTTTAGACAAATAAATAGATTTAAGTTAGTGAGGACATGTCCTTCTAAAACCCTAGGACGGCTGGAAAAGTTTTTCTCTTGTCTTTGATTTTATAAGTTCAACTTTCCTCTTCAACAGTCATAGTGCAGTGAAATGTGCTTTTTGAGATCAAAGACATTAGCTCAAAGTTTAAGCCTTGCAATGTCATACTAACTTCAATTTATGTTCCAAAGGTACTTTTTTAGAAATAAATGATAACTTTTCATCAATAACATTGCATTTTTAAGTTTTGTCAAATATTCTGCATTTAATAGGACTTATTATGTTGCTGTAATTTCTACTTCTAAGTATTTTGAGATAATATTGTTGTACTAGTTGTGTATTCAGAAAATATACACTATAATTTCCATTATATTGGTGAATGAGATAGCCTTCAAAATATAGTCTAGACCCCCAACACCTTCCCACTCTGCACACATTTTAGAATTAATAAGCATGTTTTCTTAAGGTGTCCTCCAAGAACACTTGTCTGAGGATGGGACACCTTAAATCTGTGACAGGACAGACCAAACTTAAAAACACTTCAAATATAAGCACATGGTACCCTATAAAGAACTAGAAGATAAAATATTTCCAACAAATGTTACTATTATTTATCCCAAGATTAAATTGTGAGAGTGACACTCAGAATACAGCTTTGGAAAGCACATGCATGGAGAAGAAGATAACTAGAAATTTTCACTAACTACCAGGACTTTTCCAGTTGTTTTCAAGTGGATGCGGTGACACTCAATTTGATAATGTTACTTTTCTGCTTTTATCTGTTCCTTTTCTGAAAGGGTCACCAACATGAAGACACTCTGCCTTATCTGAAAGTTTCCCTTTTGTAAACTCCAATTGGTTTCCATAAAGATTCTTTACCAGTTGATTTCTCCTGGATGTTTTGATTATGCTCTTTGATGTTTTGCAATCTATCTATAACTGTCTGTCTGTCTGTTCTATCTATCTATCTATCATCTATCTATCTATCTATCTATCTATCTATCTATCTATCTATCTATCTATCTATCTATCTGATACTCGCTATTGTATTCTTTTTCTTTTTCTTGCTACAGACCATAGCAAGTAATTCATACCGTAAGAAATTCATACATTTAAAATAAAAAGCATGACTTTGGTTTATAATTCTCAAGTCCATAAAAACATTACTATTACTGGTTTTTTTTTTTTGAAAGAATGGCTCTTATGATACAGAAAATTACATCTGACCAAAATGTTCACTTGTGGAGGTTAGTCCCAAGGAAACATAGCAAAATAACTCACACACTTAAGTCTCAGTAAAACACTGTGTAAAATGCACAGAAATTTGTAAAGGCCAATGGATGTGGGGGTTTGCTATGAGATTGTGTCTCCCAGTAATGTCAAAGCTCCACCCATAAAGTCTCACCAATGTGACTGCCTAAACATGGGACAAACAGTGACCACAAGAATAAGTGACATGCTAAAGTGGATGGGGAAAAGTACAGGAGCCCTTTACCATGAGGGAAATCAAAGTATCTGAGTGGGAGAAAGTATCTTCCCTAGGAAAAAGCACACCAACTGGTTAGCCAATATCAAAAGGTCAGCCCTGAAACATACATTCAGTTTATACAGACTGAGTAGGTTGTATTGAAGTATGCATATGTATATATATATATATATTCTTCAATAAGAGAGTCACAAATGTACAAATGTGAAAGAAAGCAAGGAGGTGTATATCAGTTTTTGAAGGCATAAAAGGATGGAGAAAATGATGTAATTATATAATAAACTCAAAAAGTAAAAGAAGTAATTTTTAAAAAGGGGAAAAGAGTATATATGATAATGATAAGGCCAGGGATAAAAAAGAGTATTGAAATCCTCACCTTAGAGGGCATTGTGCTCTACTTAGGAATCTCTCTATTGAGAACTCCATCTGACTGACTTAAAGAAGGTCCCCAGTAACTTTCTGCTGGATATTTAGCACCAAGTTGTACTGTGTTTGCAATGGATCTATTTATCGTTTTTTATTTCTTTACTTTGCCTCACTATATACTTACAAACATATATATTCAAAACTAAAAATACGACTATCATATATCATTCCTTGTAATATACAAAAAGTGGGCACTTCACAGTTACAAGTAAATAAATCAACATGGATCACAATCTATGTTTATATAAGTCTTTAACATCTAGTTGGCAAGACTTACATACAAACAACTTATAAACCATGACAAAAATAAATAAATAAATGAAAATTTCTTTAGTATTTGGTATAGGTTATGTCATAATTCATACAATTAAAATAAAATGAAGATTAAAGTGTCAATAAAAAGATATGGTACATGAAAAGAAACAAAACTTCACCTGCAACAATAACATATTCATTTTCTTACAGTCTTATTTTTATTGTTGCATGCATTTTGTACAGTGAAAGTTTATTATTTTAACTTATTAATGAAGCTGAATTATAATGGTTTGTTTTATGACCAGCTAACTGCTTCGTCTATTAGGTATAAATGTTTTTCTTTAGGAACACACTTTGTTGATGTGTATCGTAAGTACAGTAAACATCTGAAGATGATATATGGCTTAAATTCTTCTATCTGTGATGACATCATTGCCTTATTTTTTTTATAAATTTGTCTAAGACATAAAAACATACATGAGTGTATTCTGCTTTAAAAGACCTTATATATTAAAACTATAGGACCACTTTTAAAGTAGACCCTTATCACAATCCAAGCATATTGAATCTAGATGTTCTTAATAATAATTTAAAACCTGTAATACAAGAACCTTAATTTTGTAATTGTTACTTTTAGAAATAATGAGATAATATGTGTGTATTTTATTAAATATTCATTAAGATTCTAAGGAAGAGAATTTATAGTCTTATCTCTTACTATCTAAATATATAACTGAATATGTCATTTTCTTTGGTCGTATCAGAGTTATCTTGGCTGAAAAATTGTTTCTGGGATTAGCTGAAAGGACAATGTGACTTTGTGCTATCATCAGAGAGGATGACCTGAGTATGGCATCCGCCACCTGCCTGAAGATGAGATTGGGCCAACGGGCACTTGTACAACATAGGCATTTTCACGCTTATTAGAGAAAGAGTTGGCAAGCAGCAGATTCTTTCCCTGATAAAAGTCCCTTGACATTTTTTTTTTTAGAGGAAATCTCTTTTAATTGTATGTAGGAGTTCAAATGGACCCCAAATCACCATAGTATATCAAGTCTCTACAATGTTGCTACTGTTTAAGTGTGGCACTTTTATTACTTCTAATTTAGTTAATTAAACTTTACCTACTAAATCCCCCTGGCAGTTTCCTTGGATGTAATGGTTAATTGTCTTGTTCCAGGAAGTGTTCATTTGAGCTTTTAAGTTACCACTGTTCTTGATTTCAAATGATAGTTTCAATTTTGCTTGGAATGAATTTCAAGCTATCCGTGAAGCTAGAATACATATGTTTAGTTCATTAAAGTATGAAATATATGCATATGAGTAAATGTTTATACAACCAGTAAGGAATTATATGAAATGAAAATGCTTATTTGTATTTTTAAATATAATATCAAACTTAAGGATAATATGTGGCAATGGTTAGCATTAGGATTATTATTCATTTGCTAAGGATAAATAGTTATACTTCATATTAAGAAAATTTCAGTTTCATATAAAATAAGGAAAAGTAGTTTGAGCTATAGGTATATAGAAAAAGTAACTCTTCAGAGCAAATGACAACTGAGCATTAAGTTGCTCTTAATTGCAGACACATGGCTCTACCAAGCAGGAACACTATGCTTGTTTGTCTTTACCACAGATTGATATTCTTCATAATTGCCAAAGCAGAAAGTAAAATCAATACTTGTGTTATTTTACTTAAAAAATGTTAGCAAAGACATTTTAGTTCATCATTCTGGCATGTACTATTTTGTTTTGTTTCCTTGCATCACATAGGTCAAGTTACCTAGGAAAACTGTCTCACATGGATGCTAGCAAGCAAAGAATAAACTAGAGGATTTGTTCAGTGGAATAGTAACTCCAGTCCCCACAACCAAGCTCTTATTGATTAGTGAATAACACACAACACTTCTCCTTTAATTTCCTTTCAAGTTAGTGATGCATAGCTTTATGCAGATATACCAATGTAAATGTAATACTAGTATTATTGTCACAATTATATATATATAATATATATTTATATAATAATATAACTCAATGGACTCAAAATCATTCACATTTGTATATAATAAAATGAAATATATATATGTATTTAATGTATTCAATTCAGAGATTGGAACAAGAAGAAAGATATTGTATTTTGTATGTTCATCTGCATATTTTATTAGTTTTTAATAGCCACTAATTACATGATTAAGTGCATTTCATATAGAAATATATAAATAATATTAATTCTCATAGTGATTAAATTTAAACAAATATGGGTTCAAGATTATTTAGTTATAGCAGAAAGATTATCTTTTTAAATTTGTGCCATTAATTCACTTTTTAGCATTATCAATATGATCAAGAATCCCATGATGTTCCTGGGGATACATAAACAAACCAAGAAATGTCAATTAACTACAAATTAGGAGGTGGAAATCAACCAAAGAAAAAGTCTACAAATACAGATTGACAATATTAGTTTATAAAGGGGAAATGTATTCTAGAAAAGGCCAACATAGAATCATCCAGCTCCTATATTATGTCTCTAAACACAAAGCAAACATAATAGAAACCTGGTTTCAGCATACTTTCTGCTGTTAACATCGGAAAAGTGACCATGGCCTCAGCTAATACAAAATACAAACAAAAGCACACTTGAGTAGTATGATATATATTCCAATATTCCATTTCAATTAGTATTCCTCCTGGTGTATACTCATTATGATTTTCTGATTCTCTTTCAGAGTTTATGTGTTAATGATCTCATATTCTTTTAGATCAGTTTCTCACTATACTCCTTAGTATGCATTGGAGTAAAAAATAGGAGAGCATTGGGATAGAGAGTGGGAAGCCAGCATCCTAAAACATTCAGCTTCACAAGTCCATCTGCATATTGGATCCAAAATCAATTCAGCTGATGGAAAACACTTATGAGACAATTTGAAAGAAAGAAAAAGAGACACCTGTTAGTTCATCTTCAGTCTGCTTTTCATGGTTTCATTTCATATTTATTAACGTAAATAATAATGTGTCTCTACTGTGTTTTCAACATAGTGTGAAGTATGTGTCCTTAGTTGGAAACAAGTCTTCCAGGACACTCCATTATGATTCTGTTATTTACCAGATGACCCGAAGTTTTGGGAAAATTTCTTTGAATTGAGAGTATCCCCTTTTCTGTGTCTCTTCTATCTCTTAAACAAACAGGAGCTTTCCGTTGTTTTTATTTCTAGTCTGCACCACTATTAACAGTTCTAATATTCAACTTGTTCATTACCTACATATCCAATTGGGCGGTATGATGTGTGTGTGGAGGTGTGGGGGTGGATGGGTGTATATGTGTGTGTGTGTGCAGGCACACTTACACTTGTGTGAGTCAATCTCAATGCTCTTCCTTACATGATATCCCACTTGTCTTTTGAGACAAAGTTTCTCATTCACCTGGAACTTATCAAGCTGGCTAGACAGTGAGCAACAGCCATATGTTTGTCACTTTCTTCCCTGAGATAAAATTTTAAGAGTCTGCCATTATGCCTAGCCTTCTCTTTTCTTAAATTACTTATTTATTTTGCATTGTTGGGGGAAGTTTGGGCACATTTGAAAGACTCATTAGATTTAGAGGTCACCTTACAAGACTTTGTTCTCTCTTGCTGCCTATGCATGACACCATGGATTCAGGGCTCCAGCTAATATCTTTGTGCTTGGAAGCAAGTACCTTTACCAAATGAGCCATCTACATGGCCCGATGTCTTTTTTTCTATATATGTTCTCCTTGAAGTCATTTCCTAGTGCTTGAAAAGCAAGAAATTTAAAAAGTTAGCTATTTACTTAGTCTGCTGTATATTTAAGATTTAGTTCCTTTTGAAGTGGGTAAAAAGATTCACTCTGAGTAGAACCACTGTGTCGTGTGTATGTAAAATAGCAAGTTTTTCATATGATCTGGAGTGTTTCCCAGCCAGCTAATGTTCAGCTAATGCTGATGTCCTAGAACCAGAACAAGGGGAGAAAAATGTTCAAGAAGTGCTTTTGAGCTAATGTGGGGCAGCCCCAACATTCCTTGTGTACATGTTTGAATTTCTAAAATTAAGGATTTGATAAAAATATAGTATTCAATATTTGATACTTTAGTTTTGTTTCTCTATTTCTACATTTTCTTTATCACATCTACTTACTCAATTGAGTACCAAGAGTCAGAAAACTATTCTCTTCATTTTTTCTATTGTTACTTTCTCAAAAATCCAGTTAAATGTTGAATTCACAGACACACACACACACACACACACACACATATATATATATTATATATGCATATAGAAATATATGTATACACACACACATATATATATACATATGTGAATATATAAATTTAAATATATACATATATAGACACACAAATGCATATATATTCCTTGGAATTCATTGGAAGAAATGCAAAGTGACTTTCTCTTTACTTTCTTATGAGTTTCATTAAAGAGAATTCTACTTTCAGAGTGTCACCATATTTTTAATTAGACCAGATTCTCACACCAATTTCTTCAGATAAAGGTTAATATACAGGCGTTTTGTAACATATGTGTCTCTTTTTGCCCCAAATTGAGAAAGAAAAGACCTTCACAATCAATGAATAAAAGTATGTGGTTCTTAAATAACTTCTAGATGTTTAAAAGTCAGATAGTATGTTCAAAGAAAATTTCTGACTTGTTTGACAGGGCATATCTTTTGAGGAGATGCTTTCTGTCAGTAAAATGGTTATAGGAGTGTGTGTGTGTGTGTGTGTGTGTGTGTGTGTGTGTGTGTGTGTGTGTGTATGACATAGATCTATGTCAGATATCTTCTCCAGTTGCTATATGACTGATTTTCTTGAGATGATTCTCTCTAGAATAGGTGACTAGAAATCCCCAGAAATCCTCTTACTTCTATCTTCTCAACTGTGGAATTACAGAAACATAACAATGAAAGTACTTTTCTCCCCATGCGTACTAGTGTGGGAGCCTAGATTCTTCTGTGTGCTTTTGGCTATACACTCTTCTCAAATGGAAGACCTGCTGAGCAGGGCTGAGTCATAAAACAGGGCTTGCCTAGAGACAGCTTGTATTAGGAGAGATTGCTCAAGGACCATTCCTTCTCTCTTCGTTTAGATTCACCAAGCAAGATGATTGTACTGATATCTTAAGGTTTATGGTTAACTACAGAATATGTTTTGCTCATATATTGTTTAACCTTGTAATCATTAACCTCATGCTTGTACATATGCCTTTTACCTCATGCTTTCATGTATGCTGTTTCCATCATGATATTAACTTTGTAACTGCACATAGTCCTTTGAGAAAAAGGGTATAAAAACGGAAACCAAGAATAAAGCTTTAGCTTCAGTTCCTAACTGGACTCAAAGATCAGTGTGTCTCTGTCCTTTCTTCAGTCTCACTCCCCATCCAAGTGCTGTTCAATACTTGACAAGTGGGTCTTGTTATACTGGGAATTGAACATGGGTTCTCATACTTCTGTGGCAAATATTCTGTGTTCTCTCCAGTAAATATAGGCTTTCATTTTGTTTTATAATGCATGATGTTCTTGGGGCTCCCTACCTTTACTATGCATAGTGCAAGTATGTCAAGAAAAGCTAAAAAGGGATAAGATCTTTGCATGCTATTTGTTTCAACTGGCATTAGACTATACCACAATTCCCTGTTAATACAACTTTTATTGTGTGACAAAAACTTAACAAACATTTACATAAATTATAATTTTGCAATCTTAAAATTTTTGTCTTGAGTGGGGTCAGAGGTCCTGAGCTAACTTTTTGTTTTCACTATATACGAAGCAATATTTTAAAAATGAGTTTCATGAGTCCTCTCATCAAATAAACATGTTTTCCCCATTTTTATGAAGAATTTTCATATTCTTGTTGTAAATTGAATTGTAAAGAGGTGCTCTGAGTTCCCTGTCTTCCAATTGTTTGAAAAACCTATGCTTTAAACATTTCAGTCTCCACTACCTTCTTATTATTGCCATGACATAATGTTATAGTCATCAGGTTTCTCTAAGGAAACGGAATTTAAAAAATTAATACATATATGTAAGAGGTATTTATTCAATTACTTATGCTATATGATCAGAGTACTCCAAAAATGGCTATTTGGAGAAGCCAAGCATCTGATAGTCACTCTTTTCTAAGCCCAGAGTCCTATGTGACTGGCACTTTGTTTAAATTTTAAGTCAGCCAGTCCTATGATGAGAGTTTGATTTTAATTTTCATAACTTAAGCCTATGACTGTTGGAGAGGATTCCTAGAGCACACTTAGAAAAGTTCAAATTGTTTATGTTTACCCGGAGCTAGACAATTTCCTCACAGAACTCATTTTTTTTTTGTTTCTTTATACAGTGACGCTAGAAGCAACTAGCCAATGTTATCGTTTTCTTTATTTTTCTATAAATGTTTAAAAGTTTTATATAGTTGTCAAATTCCTTCATACTCAAAGAGACAGATCAATGAGAATCAAATGTACTTATATTGCATGAAACTTTAAAGTTTTCACACAGTGGATTTCTAGTACTCTCTATGCTACTGTGGAAGTCCTACCTTACATTTTATTGAGCTAGAGATACATCACTAGACACCATCAGTGAACACACTCAAGGAAAAATGATAATGGCAAGAAGAAAATCAGGCATGGAGCGATAAATATTTCTCCATCGTCAGTCAAATATATAAACATGAGACAGGTTATTTTAAGAGAATTCAATAGAAAAAATACAGAAGGAAAAAGAGAAGTCTTTTAATAATGATATCATTTATTTTAAAATTTCATATAATGTATCCTGATAGTATTAATTCTTACTACCTCAACTCATCCATGATTTGCCCACATCTCCTTACCCACCCAATATTAAGTCTTCACTTTTTATCTATTGATAAAAATAGATATTGAGCTGGCCTAATATACTTTGATGTAAAACTTACCTTGGAGCATGACTGAATGATCAGATGTCTGACTTTTAACAAGTGATGGTAGAGAAATAGCCCTGAGTGAAAGCTAGGGTCTACATTCAAGGAGCTACATTCAGAGGCCTATTGTGGACTGGATGGAATGTAGACACACCTTTATACCAGTATTCGGAAAGTTGTGGTAACAAACACCTTTAATTCTAGTATTCAGAATGCAGTGGTAGTCTCCAACTTTAATTCCTATAAAAATACACTGGAAGCAGACATAGGAAGCAGAACACAAAAGAAAGTAACAACTGAAGAATTCAGAGTGACTAATCAGAGGAAGAATTAGCAGACAGTTAGTAAGAACATGCCCAACTCTCACAAAAAAAGGCAGATTTACAGCTCTGTAATAATGGGGAGTTAAATAGGGATTACATAGAAGAGTCAGCTGAAGGAATCAGAAAAGGATCAGTTAACAGAAGCAGACAGAGAAGTCAGAAAGAAAAGTCAATTGAGAAGCAGGGTGAAGAATCAGTAGGAAGAGTGAGTTGAAGTGTCGTTACAGAGTAGGTTGAAGAGTCAGTTATAGAGGAGTCAGAACGGTTAGTTTAAAGTAGTCCATTACAGAGGAAGGATGGAGCAGTGAGAGCTCATGGAGAGACACAGAGACACAGCTGAACTCAGCAGAAGCAGCCCAGAACAGAGATAGAGTTGAACCAGAACAATGCAAGTTCAGAAGGAGCTAGTCAGAGTCAGTCAGCAGTAGGTCTGGGAAGGCTAAGGCTGAAACATTATGTGTCCTGGATAGCAGTTTAAATGTTCTAGATTGTATGAAATCTAAAGCCTTCCAATTCAAGGATTAAGACTAGATTGCAAAGAGGTCAAAACACTCTAGGGTTTCAGGGCTCCAGGGCTAGAATCAGTGACCTAATTAGACAAAACATAAAATGTTCTCTGCCCTGAATCAATGTTGACAGCTGGTGAATCTACATCTACATCTAAGTCTACAAGTGACTCCCCTCAATCAGCAGTTACTAGCTGCCAATCAGCTCTCAGATGTGGGTAAGTTTTTATAGCCCCCTTCCCAAGTCATGCTGTTTATTATTTTAAAATGCCAGAACTATTAGATTTTAATTATTTAAAAACATGAACATTTGAAAGGCTTCATATGAAAGATTCCTTATAATGAAGATTCACTTAAAGACTATTACTGATGTTTATAAATTGTATTAAAATTATAAGATTCAGAAATGTCTGCTATGTTCATTTATCATATATATCAGTAAAGCTAAGGCCCTCTTCCTGAGGCATTGAGAAGCCACCTATGAATATATTTTGTGACTTTTGTATGACCTGGTTTTGAGAAGAGCTAAAAACCTACTTCTCAATATTTTCTAATAATTTGTCATTAAATATTAGCTTTAAAAATATTAGTCTTTACTCTTGAATTGTCATATGCAAAGAGTATGTTATTTCTTTCTGTAGTTTAACATCCCACCTAAGTTCAAAAGTTGAACTTCAGTATTTATGTTTCTAAGTGGACCTGTCATATTTGGGATTTGAGTAGCAACATGAGACAAGATGCCCATGCTATTTTTTATTAACTTCAAGGGACAGGAATTCAATAACAGAAAAATAATTGGAAAAGAGACATTTGATTTTCTTTTAATTTTTTTTTCTGTACTGAAAGTGTATTGCTCAGATCACAGACATCAAACTTTTCTTTCACTCTGAAACAGCAAACTACTGTGTGAAGGCATCTGAAATGCTGAGTTAAAATATGGCTGTTATGTGGAGTCTTGGTTGCTTTAGTAGTCTTTTAGAAAAATACCACTATTTTCCATTTTAGTAACTAAGGTATGGTGCTTATAAATCCAATTTCCTATAAATGAATATGCAGAGCATATTACATATATTTATTTTCTTCCTACAAGCTGAAAAATCAAGCATAAGAGATCTTTAATGACCAGATGTAATTCTTTGAATGGATAGATTATATACTGTAACACAGGTATTCAAAATATGAATTTATTCTTTTAAAATTTTAAGACATTCTTACTGAAACATTGTGACATGTTGAGAATGATATTTAAAATGAAAATTTTGTAAAATGAAAATTACTGATTGATTGTTTGGAACTAAGAAATTATGATTATAATGGTAAAGAATTAAAAATTTTGTTAAAATTAGGAAAATATTAAATAACTACTAGTTAATCCTATGATGTGCCTAAATTTGAACAAAGCCTTAAGCTAGAGATAACTTTTTATAGTTTCTGATATATAAGCAGTAGACCACTGATTTTTCCATAATTAAATAACATTATATGTCTTAGATCAACTATGCCATGCATAATAAAAAAGTATTACATTATTAGCTGATGCAATGAAAGTCCAACATTACCTGAAATAAATGTTACATTATTTGATCAATTTCATGAAAAATTATCTACAATTAGATATAAAATATCTGAAATTGTTTGAAATTATATGGAAAAGAGGATTTTCAAAATACAAATTTCAAAAATACATAGAACATGGCTTTTGAAAGAAATTATTGATTTAAAAACTACTTAACTATTGACATAACATCTTAGAATGTTAGAATTTTAGAATATCTTCTATTAGAATATTTTCTAAATTCCTTTACTTCTTACTAAGCTGAAAGTAGTTTTGACAATCAGAATTTAGAAAGATTCAAAAGAATCTGTATCTTTCTATATCATTCAGCAGAGTTTCTTTATTACAATTTTTAAAAATACCATTCAAATAGGAAAGTTGAACTATTAAGTAAATCATATTAAAATTTCTATAAAATGTTCATATGATAATTTTAAAGAAAAACAGAAAATTAGACTTTATTTTATTTCAGTTCAGTGTTATTTTATTCACATATGATTGGGGATTGGTATATCTCTACATAGTTAAATGATCCTAAAGATTTCTATACACTTTGTCCCAAATATCTTTGTAGTTTCTGAGTATGCACCAACAGCTACTATGCATTCATGCATTGTGTCTTTTCTCAGCTCTGATGATGGTCATATCCAGTGACAGTATACAAGACATAATCTGGAAATTTGAAATGCTGGAAATTAAAATGTTATACAGCCCCAAATCCTGAAACTGTACACCATAGTAGAAAGGAGAGTTACAAATTCTTAATAGGTTATAAGTAAAATTTTAGTTGTATTCTAGGCTGTGTCGTATTGGTTTGGAATAAAGGGTAGTTTAATCTTTGGATAATTCAATCACCAGTCCTAGTTCAGGAGCCCTGCAGCATTTCAGCCTCTTTGCAATCTAGAACATTTAAGCCTCTGAGACTTACTGCTGACTCAGCCATTCTGACTATGTCCTTCTGAACTCAGAACTGAACTCAATTAATTCTATTGGTTCTTCTCAACTCACTCATTGATCTCACTCAAACTCTTCTTCAAGCTGCTGGTTTAAAGTGACCTGAGCCAGCTGACTGTTTCTGTTTGAACTCTTCTGATTCTGGCAGACTCGAGTTGACTTCTGCAACTGCTCTGACTGAACTGCTCTGCTTGGCTTCAAATTGACTCCCTCTTCTAGTCTTATATTTCTGCCAAACTGCCTCTGGGTCTATGCCTCAGATTCCTCAGACTGCTCTCTTGTATCTTCTTAAGACTGTCTGTCTCACACTGGCTCTGTGTCTCTTATCCTACTGCTTGCCACAGACCGCTTACTCTCTGAACTGAAAGCCTGCTTTTATACCACGAAGAGGTGAACATAGACTCACTCTGACTTACTCTGCCAACTCTTTCTCTGATTCCTCACTTTGCCTGCCCTTCACTCTGACTCACCACAGAAATCATTTCCCATCTGACACTGACTCCTTCTGATCTCTGCTTCCTGTTTCTGCTTCTCTTGCGGATTAAAGGTGTGCACCACCACTGCCTTCTGACTACTGAGATTAAAGATGTTTACTATTATTCTTTCTACATTCCATCTGGACCACACAGGCCTCTGAATGTGATACAGTCATGTAGACCACTGGATTGGATCCCTTCATATAGACCCCTGGATGTGGGCTTTTCCCAGAGCAGCCATGTTGCTGGATTACATGATTAAATATTCTTCTACATTGTATGAAGAACAAGAGATTTTGTTAAACAGGATTTATACCTAGAAACCTGGCAAAGCAACACTTGGAATGAGTCTGTGAGATAGCTAGCATGTGTGTCTGACTGGACTAGTTAGGAAAGATATGCATCTTATACAAACTGGCACATCTAATGCAGAAGAGGTGGGTCAGAGGTCATGAACAGGATGTGACGTGTCTTGCCTCTCCAGATGACAAGTTTTATTGCTGACCTGATCATAATTGACAATCCATAATTGACAATCAGTGGACTTAGGATTTAACAGAAGATTAGAACTTACATGAGGTTCTCATGATTAAACTCAAATAGTTCTTCCTGATTTTGAAATATTGGACTTGGACTGAATTTGCTACACATATACCTGGATTTGAAGTTTGCAAATGGCTTGTTGCAGAGCTTTCCATATCAGCTAATAATGCTCATGTACCTCAATCTCACAAATGTACGAATGATCCATTGGTGACTATTGTCAGGATATCTGACTGAATAGTCTCTAAAATAACTATATTGCTTGTATTTCACTGTGTAAGATGGCCCCAGGAATGCTCTGTCATTTTATGCTCATTAAAAAATTTCCTTAAAAAATAGATGTATCTTTTACTTTTTTGTTTCACTTTTCTAGAATTGTTTTGTTTGTAGAATTGATTTGTTCTTTTAAAAGTTTTGAAAATAGATCCTGTAGACTTTAGGAATTTTGTATTTTAAGAACTTAAATAGTCAGGACTATAGAATTCAGAATGGTCTGTCAATATTAGGTTCACAACACACATAGACTATATGCACTGCTTTTTGTTAGCTGGAAAGATTATATTTAACCATAAAGACCTGAGAAAAATAATGAAATCATCCTGAACTTTACTTATTATATGTCTATAATACACCTTTTTATAATAAAAACAGGTTATGATGCAATTTATAATATATATATTTGCTTTTTGTGACTTCATCAGTTAGTAGAATGAATTCAATGATTTTGAACATGATTTTATTTCTGTATATTACATTGTTAAAAATGCCAGGTTATCGTGACATAACATATAACTGAATGTATTACTATATGAGTATCTGAGTGAAACACATAAGTGAATATATGATCATAAAAGGATGAATGTATGCATAAATATATAAATTAGTGGACATATAAGTCTATAAAATAGGCCTATATTAGGTTTATATTATGTTTTTAAATTCTTCAATATGTAAAAAGTTGTGTGGATGAATGCCTTCTAGCAGTTTCTTTAAGATTCTTTGCTTTTTATGATATGTCTTATTTTAAAATCCATTCATTTGTTGATCATAAAAAGAAACAGGTTAATAAATGTAACTTATCACATACAAAATAGTCATGATTTAGCTACATGCTGTTATAAAGCTTATACCATGAAGTAAGAGGTATATTCTATTAATATTTTCTGTCCCGGTCTGTGGGGTTCTGCAACAAAAGCCCTAGGAGAGGGAGCAAAGATTGGGGGAACAAAGAAGCAAGAGAAATGAAAGCCAAGATGATTTCCTGATCAAGCATTCTATTTATCGAATACATAGTACCAGTATTTATACAATTTTTGAAGTGGGGAGAAAAGCAGGGAATGTGTAAGCAGGTATCTGTGGTAATTCTACCTGACAGGTGGACTGGTCTATCCAGTGAGTTAAGAAATCCTGTTATCAAGGGCCTCAGAGCAATAAGGAAGTACTGTGAGATTTCTCTAGGGCTTCCTTTGTAATCTAAAAGGGTGGAAACATGAAATGAGGAAGCAATGAGGATGTTAGTTAGCAGGCAGTTTCCCAGAACTGGGCAGCTTTAGGCTATCTGACCTTGTCTGTACTTTGTCCATTAAGACCAGAGAGAAATGGATCTTTTTAGAAAGTGGGGTGCCTTTTGTTTCAAGCCAGTGACCAGGGGGACTGCTTACCACAATTTTCTACAAATCCATTAATTTGGAAAATATATGTATAATTATGTAATTTTTCTAAATGCCAAAAGATGAGTAGATTAATAGAAAATAAAATGTTCTTTTAAAAACATAACTATAATTATGTTTAGGGCCATGATTAGATTTTAATTCTGCCTTAGCCTAATCTGCTCACATACAAGCAGGCTTTGTTGATTGAGTTGTTTCATTAACAATAGGAAATGAGATGCATGAGACACTTGGGAGAGCACAAAAGTTAGAAGGAAAGAATGAACTCAAAGAGATGATTTGAAGGTTGCGCAGTAAAAGTTCAGTTCTTCCAACTAATTAGGGCTATAGGGACTATTATAATGTTGAGTTTCTAGGTCAAATTAAGTTTAGTATCATATTCCCTAGCCAAGCTGAAAATAAAGTTAATAAATATTTTACAATGCAATTATTATATCCTGATAATCTATCATCGTATATTATTTCAGTTTCTTTATTTTTGCCAAGAAAAAAGCAGATGGTTAAAAAGTAACTTGTATCATTAAATTTACATATTTTAAATTTCCATTTTAAGAAACTTATTTTATGATTAAGATGTAGTATGTCCAACATAATGCTCATGTTTTTATTTTTAGAAGGTGATCAAATTATTTATTATCAACTCATTAACATTTGAATGTCAATTGTTACACAAAAATAGGTTGGAAAAACATCAAACTATTATTATTATCTTACATATTTCTATTTACCTAGATTTGATAGTTCAATGGACTATCTCACTTGTGTTTATGATCACCAAATAACATTTTATCCCATCATTTGACTTGTCTAGGGACTGGCTGCTTCCATTCCTTTATAGTCAGAGCTCTTTATCGGTTCTCTAATACTTTTACTGCTACCAACAGGAAGGATAAAATAGGCTAGGTTATAAAACACAAATATCTATGAAAATACTGAGATGGAAACACAAAGGTCACAAAGTTCTGTGTTAAGATATAAGATATCTGAATTGCCCCAAAATCTCTGATCAGTCTCAACATTATCTCCAATGTTGAAGGCATCATAACTTTTCCTGGCACATTTTCAACCACCTAAATCTATATTGTTGTAGAGTACAGGTTTCTATTTCTATTTCCTGTTTAACATTACAAAAATAGAGCCAATCTCTTCAACATTGAATTTTAAAAGATATATAGTAATTATATTATTCTACCTGTTATTTTTACTGCTGTATACTACTTTATCATATAAATTATATTAACTAGAAAAAGACATGTTTGGCATTTTCTATTATTTTAGTAAAGATTTTGGTATGTAATTTATTTTAACTATAAACTTACCAGTCTATATTTAATGGTTAGTACAGTTTGGGAAATTATAAATGAAATCAGAAACCTCATGTCCATATTTTTCTAAATACTCTAATCAAGTTATTGAATTCTACTAAACATGATAATTTTCATGAAATTATTTTGAACTCAGATTATATTAGAATTTATGGCTGTCTGTCCTTTAACTCGTGAATAATTTTCTAGCCTTATGTTTTTAATTTTCTCAAAATGAAAAATTTTAGTTACCTATTGCTTGTCCTACTGTTTATTAAAGTATATGAACTCACATGAATAACTTTGTGATTTTCATAAATTCAAAACTTAACTTTGCTGTTCTTATTGAATAATATAAAGTAGTATATAGATAACCGATTTTTTTGTACTTATTTTGTGCTCAACAGCATAACTTAAATTCCTTATATTTCTTCTTCTTTTCTTAAGCATTTTATTTGTGTTATTGAGGGATTTCTTTTTCATTTGTTTTCATCCCAATCACAAAATGCAATTATAACTGGAGCCATTCTAAGGCTGCAGCACAATGCGTTGCAAATCTAACAGTAGTTAGACACGGTTAATAAATAGGTTATAATTCAATTATTATCCCTTGGCAATCTTTAGTTTTGAGGTGTACTATATATTAATTACTATGGTTAGTGAATAAAATAAATTGTTTTTCCTTAAATCTTTGAAATAAACATTTCTTTTCCTGGATTTATTTCAACTCTTTTACCTCCCATATTGCTGAATTGCTGAATTGTAATATTATTGAATTACACCGATCATTTTCGTCAAAATAGAAAATATTTATTGAATTGTCAATATCATTTTAGCATATTAGATAAACATGCAGTGTAAGATAAGGAATTTGTTTCCTACTTTTAAATGATCAAGATAAATTACATACATATGTGAAATTGTCGAATAAGAAATGAAAGTCTAAAAATAATTCAATTAAAATAATGACTAAATAGTGATATGGTCAGTAACTTTATTTGCATCAGTGTCCACCATTTTTCTTTAATTTTGTTTTACTGAACTAGCAAAGATTCAACACTTTAATGACTCTCTGGTGAGTTTGTGCTTACAAGGGGATACATTTTCTTTGTATTCAATTTCCGTGATAATATTTGCCATACATTTCGTGCTGTGTTGTTGTAAAATAAGACACTAGTAATTTTATTAGATTCTGTGAGGGCTTAAATGATTTAAAGAATTCTATTCATAAGTAATAAAAAGAATTAGCAAATACACATTCATTGAATGTGACATGTTTTGTATTTGGTCATGGTTTAGATTTAAATTGTCTTCTATTGGCTCATATGTTAAGAGATTTGATGACCTCTTTTGTTATTATAGAAAGATACAAGCTCTTATTTTTTTATTTACTTAACCTTTCATATACATGTTTTAGGCATTGTGTGCATGACTGTGCATATACATTTTCCCATATGTGATAGCATGTGTACAGATATTCATATGTGTGTTTACTTAGAGAAAAAGTCCACAATAGGAGTCTTCCTTGAAGTACTAAAAAGATTCTATTTACTTTATTTTAAAGTATTTATCATATTTAGTGAAATATAAATTTAATATAAGAAGTCTTATTTTAACTTCATGATTTGTAACCTCATAGCAACACTAATTTAGATATCAAATGAATTTTTAAAATGCATAGATTTCTGTGTTTAAAAATGCATATTTTATTTAAAAGACATTCAGAATGTTGTAGTATTTACAATACCAGATGAAATTTCAATAAATCCTTTCAATTATTTATTATCTTCAGACCCTTGATTTAAAAAAGCAATATAATTTGTTAGGTGTTTCCTGATTACACAGAGAAAAATACAGATAATATTTATAAAACAATTAATTAAATTGTGTCCTGCCAGCCTAATTGAACAGTGTTAGCTGAATAATTGTCTGATATGTAGAGAGAAAAATCAATTTGTCATTTGAAGTTGCTTGAATTATTTTCTTTACTTTCCCAGGTCTCCAAGCTGTCAGGATTTATTTTTCTTTTTTTCTATTTTAACATACTGAATTCATCAGTAAACTTAGTCTGGATTTCTTATACATTGATTTTTTTTACCCTGGCTAATTCTCAGTTTTTTCCTTTTTTCCTTTTCCCCATCAGGGACTGCCCAATAGCTTTAGATAAAGTAACTTATTCTGACTTCCATATGCACAACAATGTATAACTCAACCCAAACTAGCTTGGTGAGTAGCATCATAAATTTTCAAGTTCTTGAATGGCCACTAAGAATTACATACAGCTCATTCATATTGACTCCTACTCCTTAATTCATATTTTCCTTCATTGGCGTTAATTGTTTTTTAATCAATTATGTTAGAAATAGAAATACTAAAGGCATCCAGAAAATCAAATCCCCAAATCAACCTTCTGCTAAATGTTACAAGGCTTCTGTTCTTACTTCTGTCATCACATAAAGCATAAAATTGGACTATTGCACCCTCTATCTCTTTTCAGTCTCTTCCTCAACTGGAATCTATTTTATTTTTACTCCGTATATATCTCTATTTTAACATATGTCCTCTTTCCTCATGAAAGCTTCCTCAAAACTTTGAAAGGAGCCATGAACAGCCTTCTTGTAGCCTTCATGTCTTTCTATAGACATTCCCAAGCTTGATGTGTCCTGGGTATCCCAGGTTGTAACAGCAACCTCAGGGCTTTCCATTCATCATATTGCACATTTCCATTAGAAAATGTAGAATTACTTGATGAAACATTTAAGAATTAGAAAGGATTATATTTGTGATAGTGAAAAATAGCTTAAATAGAAATTTTTAGTTTTGGTTAACTGCTGCCTTCTTGTAATATCTATTAAAAAAATGCAGTATATCTTAAAAATAAATTTTAACTACTGTGTATTAGTGACAGGAAATGGCTCCTTATGTCCTCCTCTAAATAACCACAGTAGTGGTTTAAAATGATTTTGGATAGAGTATTACTTTTCAACAATAGATATTCTAATTCATAAGAATATATATAGTTATAATTTATCCTATTTTTCCTTTTTAATTGTTCACTTTATACTTGTTAAATACATAGGATTATATAGAACCCAAATAACTGTTGCTATAATTAGACATCTTTATCTTTTCTGTGTAGAATTCTAATCACTATGTTGTAGTAAAATCAGAAATATAAAAGTTCATTCATAAACCACATTTAGATTCAATAAAATATTAACAAACATCACTCCATAGTCTACATTATCTGCAGCATACACTATTTGAGAGTGACTTTAAAAGTGTAAAGATAATAATTATACATTTAGTTATTACATAAAATCTTTTTTTAATTCAATTTTTCTTCTCATATAATACAACCCAACTTCAATCTGAGATGCTTCCTTCCTCCAAGACTTCTCCCATATCCCCTTTCCTCCATATCCACCCATTTTTGATTTCCCTCAGAAAAGATCAGGCTTCCAAGGGGTACTAGTTGAACATAGCATAACAAGTCGGAAATAGGGCAGCCTAAGTTCCTATATCAAGGCTGGACCAGGCAGCTCAGTAGGAGGAAAAGGGTCCCAAGTGCCAGAGACCTTAAAAGGGCCAGAGACCTTACACACACACTCCAACTTCTGGGAATTCTAAAAGAACACCAAGCCAGACAACCATAAGATATATGTAGGGGACCTAATGCAGACCCATGCATGCTCCTTGTCATCTGCCTCAGTTTCTCTGAGTCCATAAGAGTCCTGGTCACTTGACTTCAGGTGGGTGTTCTCCTGGTGTCCTTGACAGCTCTGGTCCCCATAATCCTCCTTTCTTCTATGGGGTTCCCTGAACTCTGCCCTATGTTTGGCCATGGGCCTCTGCATCTGCTCCCCTCAGATGTCTGTGGAACCCACTCTTGTAATGATTAGTTTAGTCATCAATCTATGAGTATAGCAGAATATCAGTAGGAATCATCTCCAGCCTATCTAGTCTCCAGTTTCTGGCCAGCCCTGAAATGTCAACCATGGACTCCTTCCCTTGGCATGGACTTCTGCCCCTCTATTGTCAGAGAAGATCCTGCAAGACCTATAGGTTATAGGTCAAAGGTTTTGTGCATATAATCTTTTAAATTCTGCCACATATATGTGTTAAAATTATATTAATTTTTTGAGGCAGGGTCTCACTATGTAGCCCTCACCTGGAACTCCTTATGTAGATCAGGCTACCTTTTCACTCAGAAATCTGCCTGCCTCTGCCTCTTGAAAACTGGGATTAAAAACATGCACCAACATATCTGGCTTTAAACTTTTTTAAAAATTTAAAAATTTGAATAAGAAAAATTGAACTTCATATTTGGATTATACATTCATTAACACTTTTTGAATGACACTAGGTTTCAAGAACTTACAATACCTGTGCTATGACTCTATGGCTATACATAGGGAAGTCAATGCATGTGAAGAGCTCTTAAATGCTACCTAAATGAAAATGAAAACGAAAGGCATTCAGTTCTTAGGCAGTTAGACACTGGAAAACCTATTTAAATGTAAGACATCTGTCATTTCTTATATTATTACTATTAAAAGTATGAAAATTTAATTTAAGTTGCAAAACAGACTGACAAATCTCCCACGGTTGCAAGATTTTTTAAAATTCCAACAAGTATGTGATCCTTAAGAATGAGAAAGAATTAACAGAGGATATTAATCATTAGAGTAATGGAATTTGGTAAAGAAAAAAAAATTCTGAGTTAAAAGAGAAAGTTCCTGCTGCTCTTTTTCTGAAAAATTGCTTTCACATAAACTGTAACAAATTATATAAAGTAACTATCATATTTTTCCATGTTCTTTAAGCTTAATTTTGTGATTATCTCATAACATTATAACACTTAAAAACTTAATGGAAAACTTAAATTTCATGACTCCACCCATAGACAAAGAACTATAAGCAACTAAGGAATGATGAAAGCAGGAGAGAAACTCTTCCCCCAGGAGTGAGGCTCTTAAATGATTATCTAATACCAAGTTTTTAGCCCTGAAATCATACATACAAATAATATTATATAGACTTAGCACATTGTTTTTACATATATAGGCATGCACACACACACACACACACACACACACACACACCTTCTAAAGGTAGGTGAAAATGAGTTTAGGCTTTCCTGAGCTAAAGAGTATCTTCAATGCCAACCAGGCCAACTGAGTGTGACTCTAGATCAAAATAAAAAATAAAAGACTAAAGCCACAAGTTTTATTCCTAAGTATGTGTATATCTATATCCTAGTGGAAGTGTGCATCCCTTGAATGTGTGGATGAAGTCCTAGTTTCAATTCATAATATCACAAATTACTTAAATGCATTAATAGTAATAAATACATGTAAGCTTTTTCGTTTCTAATTGACAAAATTAAGACAGTGAACTAATCTATTGTAAACACTTATAATTAGACTTACATAGTCCTTTAATTAGACTCAAGTAGTTCTTTGAACAGCTCCATGAGGTAGGTAGGTGTCAATTTTTCTCTTTACCAAGGGGATGTCTTTTTTTGGTTTGTTTGTTTGCTAAATGTTTGATACTAAATTCACAGTCCTGTTTTCAACATTATTTTGAGACGTTGTCTTCTTAAGCACCTAAGATTGACCATTAAACTTGACATACTCCTGCCTCAGTCTGTGGGTTAATTGAAGTTTGGGCCTGAGCTGCCAAACCTTACTCTGACAATAAGGCTTGAGCAGTTTTGATCTGGATCTGTATTACTTCATATTAGTCACACTCTCATCTTCTGTCTGTCTCCTCAGATTGGCACTACATGATCATTTTACATTTATGAGTTGAAAACATGAAAGCTTAAAAACAAAGTTTAAAAAATTTATAGAGAACATCTCATAAATAGTTTTGGCATAGTTTGCAAGGTTAACTTCCTTGACTCACTGGGTGATTTACACCTTTTTTTTTTTCACTAGTGTGTCATTTACATTTTTCTTTTAAATGAGAAGAATTATGTTCACCTGAATAAGTAAAGTATATGTGGGTTGAAACAATTTTACTGATCTCTCAGTCAAACTAAGAAGAACCTTGGTCACTGAGGAATTGTGGGGGGGCTGATCCCCCTAGCCTTGTCTTCATCAATGCTGTGATGTTGAACTGCTTAGGCAGTCGGTTATTTTCCACCGCTGGCCACAAGAGTTGTTTTTCTCTCTTAGTTTTTGCTTATCCTTTGGTAGTTACAAAATATAGAGTTAGACTTCCTCCAGATGTAAAATATCCTATATTTGCAGTTTTACCCTTGGCTAGCTCTATATATGCGATGTAAAAACATTCGATAAACGGATTTGATCAGAGAATCCTGTCTTGTCCCATTCTCTCATGCCTCTTGTCCCCTTGCTCCTCACTCTCTCCTCCAGGAACCCTAGTTGACTGACTTGTAGGCCAGGTCAAGGTATTATAATTATACATTAAGAGATATTTTTAATGTGGTGAAATACTGCTTAAGTTTCATGGGCTAAAGACAGTTAAAATGGCAGGATATGTATCAAAAATGTAGAATTATTTTTAAAGTGAACTTGAAAATCTAATAAATGATAATGTTGATAACAATACATTTAAATAAATTAATGTAATTAGTAATATTTTAATCTCCCTTTGTGATGATTACAATATGAATTATAACTAAGAATTAGATTAAAACTAAGAATTTAAAAAAATACCTTATGGAATATATAAGTGTAATGATAAAAAGTGGGTTTAAATTTCCATATCATTTCCAAGAAATGTGGCTTATTATGTGACATTATCTATAAAGATTTATTTATTTTATCTTATTTCATATGTATTATTGTTGGCTTGCATGTCCGTGTACCAAGCATGCAAAATACCCAAAGGTGCCAGAAGGGGATAGTAGTTTTCCTTGATCTAGAGTGACTGAAGGTTGAGAGCCATATTATAGGTGCTAGAAACCAAACTCAGATCCTCTGGGAAAGTAACCAGTTATCTAATCAGCTGAGCCACCTTTTCAAATAATAATTAAAAAAAAAAAACTTTAGCTAGCAATTTACTATAGAAATGAGAAAATGACTAAACTACTGTGATTAGTAAAAGTTCATTTGAATAAAAAGGATCAGGAGTTTTATTTTTATTAAAAATTTGCTTTCATACAATAAATTTTGATTCAATTCTTGTTCTTTCCTTCTTCCTCAAATTCATCTATATCTTCCCCATTTCCCTACCTACTCAACTTCATGTTCTTTCTCCCTCTCTCAAAGAAAAATGAATAAAGACAGACTATATATGATTTTATATATATATATATATACATATATATATATAGATAGATAGATAGATAGATAGAGAGTACAAGAGAGATACATAGATATTCACACACACACACACACACATACATATTTATCAATAAGACAAAATATACAAAATCAGAACAGAAAGCACACACACACACAGCCATGGAGTCCATTTTGTGCTTGCCAACTATTCCTGGACTTTGGCCTGCACTGGAATGTGGTTGATGGATCTGCACTGGGCAATTTGCAGAGACTGAGAAGCTTTGAAACATTCAGGCCTAAATAGGATGTCTGTATCAAACCCCTCTCCTCTAGCCTCAGGAATCTTGCAGAAGAGATTGAAGGAGCCAGAGCTGGTAGATGACTCTAAGAAAACAGCATCTTTCTACCATAACTGCACTGTTACACATATGAAACCAGAGACTGTGTGACAGCATGTACAAGACCTGTACAAATTCAAATTAGATAAAAATCTCAGAACTAAGAAGGGGAAGTGTCCACAAAATCTTACCTCTAACCAAGAATCAATTTACAGTTGGTACCTGCTGGGAAAAGAAAACCATAATGCAGAAATAAACTTCTTTAAAAATATCACTCCTACTATGAGCTACACAAAGAAATGTAGGGTATGTTCTTGAACCTCATGTACCTCATTCGGAAGACAGAAAATATTATGCAATATACCCACTTCCTGACTTTGCTCTGAGGCTTAAATTAATTCATCGACTTAAAACCCTTTTAGAATTGATGGTAAGATACAAAATGTTGCCCAGGTGTTTTGCTACTGTCTGAGTGGTAACTTAGATATTAATGGGAAACCCCTGAAGAAAACTCAGAGGCCTATGTTCACATCTTAATTCTCTGTCAGTTAGAAGCACATCTGAACTACAGGAAGCTCTTGTCATAGACTTTAGTGTTGTAGCCACTGATAAGTCACTTTTGCTCAAGCATAACCTCTCATCTATGCTCCAGCAATAAACTCCAACTACTGGGTCAAATACACAGTGAATACATAAATGTGAGAAGAATATTTGTTGAGGAGAAATTTTCAACAAGAGAGGGAGGGGGATGAGAAGGGGTGAAGGTGACATTGACTAAAATAAATTATATACATATAAAAAAAACAGTATTTCACAAGAATGAAGCAGAACCAATGAGAAATATAGACATTCATGTGGAATAAATTTGGAATGAACATCAAAAGCTAGATTAATGTGATAACAAAATATTATTGAAATCTGGTAAAAGGGAGTGATGAATTATGTGATAGTATATGCTAAATGTAGTAATAATTTAAGACCATCTGCCTATCTCCCAGAACTGATCCATTTCCTGAGTTTCTGTTTTAAATTTCCACCATTCTCCTGGTGCCAGGTATCGTCATTCTTGTACTGCTCTCAACCTTGGTCTCTGAAGCTTCTTCTTGCAGTGGATAGTGCTTAATGCAGAGATGTATTACTGTTCAAAGTTCTGAGAATAACAGTCATGTGTGTCTGGCCATGCATGTCAGGGGCCCCCAACTCACATACTCAAAACACCACAAGGGTGAGAGAAGAAAAGGGACAGAAAGAACGTTGGAGCTAGAAGATGAGAAGGAATGCAGTGAAATTTTTCCTCTTGATATAACATGGCTGTTACACACATGAATTCAGAAGACCACTGGTCACCTGTACATGATCTGCACAGTGTCAAGCCAGTTTAAAACATCATCTGGAAGACAGAGGATCTTCCCAGACCATGTCTTAAACTGAAAGATGATTGGTAGTTGATGGTTCCTGGGAAAGCCATAGTCATTTTCTTTTGGGAAAGGAACCACTGGCAGATTGCCTTTGCATCAGTTGATGATTTCATATCCATGTGCACATGGGCAAACATAATTGGTCTCAGTGAGTTATAAACACATAAAAACAAAATACAAGCCAAATAGTGACTGAATTTTGATTCCCTTGCATTTAACATAAAAGAGACTATATCATTAATTCTTTAACTTGCATAGAATTTAAATTATCCTAAATACTTACAATTTAAAAGGGGAATAAAATAAATAACAAAACACTTGATCATAAAATATATGTAAAGTAAATCATATCTCCTCACATAGGGGCACTGACAAATACAGGTAAAATGTAGTAATATAAGGAACTCTCACTGATCCCAACAAGTATTTGAGATTTTGAACAAAAAAAAAATGATTAACTTTTTCTTGTTCATTACTAATTATTTTTTCATTTGAAGTAATTAATCCATCCATTGTATCCCAATTTTACATAGTAACATATAAATAGCCACCATCTCTCAAAAGAATTGGCTGAAGAAAAATCAAGATTTAAACTTTAATAAAAGTTTCACTAAGCGGAGCTTAGAAATTTCATTTTTGAAAATAAACCGGAAATTAGATGACAGAACTCCTGTTTTATATTTTCAATTTTAACCATGTTTTTTGTTGACAGTTACTAATATATTTAACCTTTCAAAACAATGTAGTCTAAGATTATTTCAAGCAGATAGCTCAGTGAGAGTAGAAAGCAAATTGAAGCAAAAATAAGAGAATACAAAACAGGAGAGTGATCAACCCATTAGACTTAGTTAGCAGGTAGATGGAAGAAACAAATTTACATTAAAATTAACTGTTTGCATTAGATGTGAGCTCTATGAATCAGATAGTAAACACTTGGAATGAATACTTAAGCAAGTCCCATTGTCAGATCTTACATAGTCTGTATTTGTGCTGTTGGGAATATGCACAAACACATGTGCACAATACACTTGAAAAGGAGTATGAACACTTTACATTAATAAAACTATCATAGCATCTTTTAGCTGCATACTTTAGAGTATGTTGCCAGTAATATACTATCCTCAGTCTTTCACAAACCTTACATTACTTGTTCCTTCTAAAACAAGCTACTTTATTCTACACTTATTCTAGTAGTCTCTTGATAAGTTGATAAGTAAGATAGCCATTATCTACAAATTTACACGTGGTTCATCATATTGTGGTAAACATATATAGCTTTGTGGCTAAAGTTCAATTTATTGATTTGTTTATTTATTAATTTATTTTTTCCTAAGATTGTCAGTATGCTGAAGCAAACAAAAAAAATCTATATTTCATATAGTTAGAGGAAAGTCTTTTGCAAATAAATCTATTTTCACATGATTCTATCATATGTGTCCATATAAAAAATTAGCAAACTCAAATAAATCAAAGGCATAATAATTTTTACTTTGTTTAGTCTTACAAACAACCAAGTCTTTAAACAATTTGTCATTTATCAAAACATCATCATCTATTTGTACATGTAGTTATAACTTTTTCTTCTTTATGTTATAGGAAAATGACTTATTTTCTTTTATAAATTTGTATAAAACCTCAAGTTGTGGATTCAACATTTGAAATGCATCTAGTGATTTCTGTAGATGTGGTTGACATGTAAATGTTTCTCAAGAATTACGAAAGTGTGAAGTTGTCTGAAGTCTATGTTGCATAATGACCTGAACTCTGGTAGAGTGACTCTGATTGAAAGTGCTACTATTTGAGTACATCAACAATCCTTTTTCTCTGTTCTTTTACATATATCTGGTCAGAGATTTTATGTAATTCTACATTAAGCAAGATGGGCCCATTTTCTGCCAGTCATTTGATATAAAATAAATGCCTGAAATCTTCTGAAGCTAATACAAAAGTCTGAGCTTTAAAATACATATAAGCTAGGCACTTTAAAATGATAACATTGACAGAATAAGCCTCAGAGATACCTGAAAGTGTCTGCAATGACAGTGGATATCTTGAATAGAGAAAAAGACCATCATTATAAATTAGAATAAAGAGAGGATTGGAGGGAGAAGGCACTGATTTTCAGTTCTTTTCATTAATAACACAGTTTAAGCCTTAAAAATCATATAATTTCTCAGTGGTTTAGCCTTCAAACTTTGAGTCCATAGCTAATAAGGAAAATATGACTATATATATATACACACATGTACACATTTTGGCATACAATCATTACATGATGGCCTCAGTACCAACCACCACAAACTTCTTTCACTTAAAAATAAATCTTAATTTTACTTCATCTTTGTTAATCTGTTTTCTGAGATATCTTATACTAACAACTCCATGATTGTATTTCATAGATAAGCAATCAAATGATTAGGAAAGCTGGTGAGTTTTCTAATACAAACTATGTATTAGATTTCACATTTATCTTATTTGTTGAATAAATTATTCAAATATTTTAATGGGAATTACAATCCCCAAAGCTTTGGTTTTGACTATGAATTTGTAATGTATAGGGCAGATTAAAAAAGATGCTGCACTTCACTAGAAACAAATGGATGATATTTCCTTTTTCTTATGTGAAAATTCTAAAATTTTACTGTATACTAGATGAATCTATCTTATATCTACTTCATTTGGCATGTTTGTTTTTCCCATCATAAACCAGCAACAAATTTGATAAATTTAATGGAGAATAGTACATTTGTGTTCTCTCACTATGTAAGAAATCCAGGATTATATGTTTAGTCTATAGAAAACTCATTTTAAATTTAAACATTATGGGCATCTGGAGAGATGGCTTAGTGTGTGGAGCATTTGCTACAGAAGCATGAAGACCAGAATTCAGATCCCAGCACATAGTTAGAAATCCTTATGTAGCATTAAGCATGTCTGTAACCTCAATGCTATAGATGGTACTATGAATGGTTACTGGGCTGGTTTTTGATTCATTAAAGATCTTGTCAATAGAATGAAGCAGATAGTGATGGGATAGGACACCTGTGTCATGATGTGATTCTCATGGAGTACAATGTACACAGAAATGTACATGTGACACACACACTGAATTAATCAATCAAAAAGAAATAAATAGTATTATATTTTGAATATGCAGTATCTTCCAAAAGTCTTCAGATCTAAAGTATTGCTCATAGGTTGAGAAGATAATTTAGTCATTGGTACTTGACCCCATCAATGGGTTAATCACTGAAGTACTCATGATTTTGTGTCATTTTTGGGAGGTAGGAGTACGTGAGGCCTCGATGGAGGAAGGAAGTAGAAAATGTCACATCCTTGAAGTTTATGTTTTCCAAGCCCTTTTCTCTCTCTTCCTGCTTCTCAACCGTTCTCAGGTGAGCCACATCCTGTGCTGCTTTCCTGCCACGATGATGTTTTGTCTAATGCAAGCATAGCTATGAAGCAAAATGACCACTGACTCAAACCTGGAAACAAATTTTTTTAATTTAAAATATTTTCTCATGTAATTGGCTACTAACAATGTAAACATAAAAGACACAAATACTCTGTATGTATAAAAATATAAATGTCTAACATCTACTTTTAAGTAATACCTAAATCAATCATAAAGATGGGAAATATGCAAAAGAGAAAAATTGGTACAGTAATTCTACTGTGTTATACCTTACTTTAAGGAAGAAATTATTCCCTTAAGCAAAATTCACCAAAATATAAAAGTATGAACACTAGTTTAATAGTGTATTTTGCCAATCATTTCATAAAGAATTTGATCCTAAGTTTTTACTATTCATCAGATTTTATTAAACTTGGAGGTACCTGTGTAATTGTTTCATATTTAAGCCTTAAAAACCAGAAAATTGTTCTTGATATTTCTATTATTACTTCAACCACAACATCAAAAAACGTCTTTGACACCAATACAAATGAAAGTCTGGAATTCTAAAAAGTATAATAATTTTTGATTTACATTTTAATTTTACTTTTTATTAATTTGTTAGGTTGTAAAACATATGCTATAACAAAAAAATATAAATTTATGTCATTTTACTATTAGGGTTATAATTTCAAATAGTAGCCAACATTCTCTATAATTATTTATTTCAAGTAGTTTAATATCACTTAGAAATTTTGTAGAAATTCCAGTTTTAAAGTCACTTTAAGCTATAACAAATAGACTTAATTTAAAGACATTTGCAGATCAACTGAATTAAGATTACAATTATATATAATAATATATATTATATATGTATACATATAATATTTATAGTTTCATATGCAAAATGAAAAGAAGAAAAGTTACAGTAGTATTTATTTCATTATATATGTCTTTTCACATAAAATTAATAGACATTAAGAAATCTCTACTTACTGAGATCTAGATCATGGATTTAATATTAATTTACAGAAATACTCAGGAAGAACAAACAGTATCAGTAGGATCTAGATAGAGTAACATTGATCCCAAGGTGAATCAGAAAACAGTGACCCTGCATGGTCTCCAACAATACTCTAGAGAGAAAAGCATGCATCTCATCACCCATATGTCAAACAAGGATGATACTCCACTTAATTTAAACTAGAAATTACCTAGTTAATTGGAGAAATACAATAATCACTGCATAAAAGGGAATTTGAGGAGAATATTTTAGAAATGCAGAAAAAGTTTAAAGTTCTCTAGAACTATTAATTTATTCTCTTAATTAATTAAATTATAAGCAAATTTATGAAATATTAGAAACATATGTATATATGTACACGTATATATATATACACATATATACATGTGGATCAGTGTTACTCTATCTAGATCCTACTGATACTGTTTCTTCTTTCTGGATATTTATGTAAACTAATATTAAATCTACAGTCCAGATCTTAGTAAGTAGAGATTTTTTAATATCTCCTAATGGCAAGTGAAAAGACATGAAATGAAATAAATACTAGTGGAACATTTCCTCTTTTCATTTTGCATGTAAATCTATATTTGTGACACAAAGGGCAAAAATGTACTTCTCAAAGGACTACAAAATCCACAAGATCACACACTATTGACCACCAAATGAATAACTTATAGGAAAAAATAATCAAATGTAAGATACGTCTATTTACTTGGCTATTCCATTTAAGAGGTTAAAATTGTAAACACAGCACGCTTTGATGAAAGAAATCTAAACTATGAAACAGAAAAAAATCCATGATCTTGCTAAATATTGTGAAAATCAGGCAGTATTCACCATGAGTTTTCTCCTTTGTCAGGGAGAACAATAACACATTAGAGGATATTTCAGGCATCTTGGATTTTGCGTAATGTATGGTAGAATGTGATTCATCAGTGAGCATTCTTTGCCAATGAGACAGTTTTTCATTGTGCAATGGTGAATAAAGAAAGCCTGAACAACAGGAGATGAAGAATAAAGAAAAAAAATGGATTTGTATAGAGCATTTACAAAAAATAGTATGAAAATCATGTTTTTATTTTAAATTATATTTATGATTTGAAGTTAGTTTTTAGCCAATATTAGGCTGTGTAAAGTACAGAAATCCATATCACAATCTCAACAATTATTTTAGCATCTTCCTAGGTCAACAAGGAAAATCTTATGTTATAAATGCAATAATATCAACTTGCAAAAAACTCTGCCATAGTATTTTTTGGTATGGTCAATGTTTTTAAAGAATCTAAAGTTACTAAATCTGCAAGATAAAAATCTTTACCTTTAATAATAAATACATATGTTTTTCTGTTTCAGAGATAGATAATATAGTCTTTGTCTTCCATGATTGGGAATTGGCATTGAAATATACCTATGATGAATCATTTAATTCATCAGCTTGTTAACAATACTTTAGTTAATGAGACTTCTGGAAAGCACCCCATACTCGACAATGACATGATTTAATTATTTGGATTGATTAATTGATTGGTTTTGTGTGTGTGTGTGTGTGTGTGTGTGTGTGTGTGCGCATGCGTGCCCGTGTGTGCTTTGCACTCCCATGAAAACTACAGGATGACACTGGTGTTCTTTTCCTTCATTGTTTACCTTATTCCATTGGCAGGGTCTCTCAATGAATCAGGGTTCAGCCCAAGGCCATCAAGTCCTAGTGAACCCTCCTTTATCTACCTTTGATAGCACTGGGTTTACAGACATGTTTGAAGCTATATCAAGATTTCTGCTTAGTTACTGAAATCAAAACTCTGGTCTTCATGTTTGTGAATCAAGTACTCTTACCCGTAGTAGCATCTCTCCTGATGCCCATAGCAAAATTTAATTTAATGGGGGCTTATGTAGAATGAACACCAAAAATTTATTTTCACTTTCATGATTGTGGATTTCTCTAATACTGGGAGAATAAGAATCTACTGTTCTATGGAAAATTTGTCAAATTTGTTGCTAGTGTAATATGGGAAGACCCAATCATATCAAATAAGATGAGTTAAATGTAAATTTATTGGAATTATTAAGATAAAAAGACATGTTTAGCAGAATTTGTGTTTAAATTATAGAGAAAGTAGGAAGAAAGCCATTATTTTAGGGTAAAGATGTTTTGGAAAAGCTATGGTAATAATGATCAAGAAAGTTAGAAGTATGTGCTGTTTTTCATATAATATGAAATTTTAGAACAGGTAAAAGGAGAAATAATATTGAGAAAAAAAAGAGCATTAAAATATACTTCCAAAGGTATTATTGAGTAGCTTATAAGGTAGTATAATAATTACTTCAAATTCACTTTGTTGATGGTGGTCTTGCAATGTGAAACCAGGAAGGCATAAAGTTACATATAAGACAGCTTACACTTATAGCATTTGATAACAACATGTGTTTATGAAGCTTATTATTTTTTAGTCAGGATTTATTGGAAATTTGTAAACATAAGCAAATGAAGTTTGAGGCAATCTTGTAACTTGCCCAAAAATGACGTAGAAAAAAATATTTTCAACTGTACCCAGGACTGTAACATCGAAGCCATTTCATATTCTTCAATTATATTATTTTGACTATACTATTAGGCATGATTCTTAACGCAAATATTTTCAGAAAGAACACACATATAGTGCATGCACATTAAGTTTTGAATGTCCAGTGTTTAGGTACACCTTCTACTGTACTGGGAAACCACACTCTATTTTATCATACATTCTCTGTTGCTTTATGATGCTCTGTATTTCCTCATTAATTATGAATGGTGTCCATGACTAATTTCCTCATCTTTATCTCATCTTTCTGGGTCCTCTTTGTTGCCTCTCTTTGGATGGTTCTTCTTGCCACTGATGTCTTTTAAGTCTTAATTTTTATCAAGCACTTCAGCACAGTCAATGTGTTTCTCATTTTGATTATCTGACCTAAATAGCACTATTCTCACCATGCTGTCTAGCCTCAAGAGTGATTCTCTAGGACATCAAACTGAATGGAAACAAAAGACAACGTATAGCCTTAATCAAAATCTTGAGAACTCATTCGTTGTTCAGTATATTCTTGATTTCAGATATTTAAAACTTTTACCCCACTTTTATTAAACATAAACTTTCTTCTCATAGTATAATCTAAATAGTTTCTCATCTCTCTGCTCCTCCCAGTTTCTCCCTACTTCATCTCCCATCCATATACAATCCTTTTCTGTCTCTCAACCAGAAAGAACAAAAACAAAATAAAAACAAAACATAACATAACACAATAAGATAAAACAAAAACCATCATAACGAAGTTGGATGAGGCAAACCAAAGGAAACAGAAAAGAGCCCCAAGAGAATTCAAAAGAATCAGTCACTGACTCATTAACACATTCAGGAGTCCCATAAGAGTACTAAACTGAAAGCCATAGTATACATGCAGAAGACCTGATGCAGATCCATTTAAAGCCTGCGATTGCTGCTTCAGACTCTGTGAGTTCATATGAGCTTTGCTCAGTTGTTTTAGAGGGTTTTCTTCTCCTGATGTCCTCTGTCCTGTCTGTCAATGCCACCCTTTCTGCCTCCTCTTCCATATAGTTCACTGAGCTGTGAGGGGAAGGATTTGATGGTGTCATCCTGTTTAGAGCTGTGTGTTTGAAGGGGAAAATTTGATGGGAGTATCTGGTTTAGAACTCTGTGTTCGAAGGGGAAGGATTTCATGGGAGCACCTTGTTTACATCTGTGTGTTCAAGGGGGAAGGTGTAGATGGGGACATCTTGTTTAGATCTGTGTGTTTGAAGGTGAATGATTTGATGGGGTTATCTTGTTTAGAGCTGTGTGTTCAAAGGTTGATCTCTCTCTCCTTCTCTCTCTCTCTCAATAATATCTGGCTGTGGGTCTCTGCCTTTGTTCCCATCTTCTGCAGGAGGAAGCTTCTCTGATGTTTGAATAAGATACTGATATATGAGTATAGCAAAATATCATTAAAAGTCATTTTATTGATTTTTTTTATTTCTATTTCCCAGGTGAGACCTTTATTATTTACTTTCTGATTAGTTTTCTGTTTTTTCCCTTTTATTGAAAATAGATTACTTTCTCATACAATATATCTTTATTGTAGTTTTCCCTCCTTCTTCTCCTCCCAGTTCCTCCCTACCTCCTCTCCCTTCCAGATCCACTTCCTTTCAGTCTCTCACTAGAAAAGAACCAAACATGACAATATAAAATATAAAATGAAGCAAAACTTCTCATATCAAAGTTGGACACAGCAACCTAATAGGAAGAAGAATCCCAATTCACACACTCAGGAGTCCCACAAGAATGTTAAGCTAAAAGCTATAATATATATGCAGAGGACCAGATGCAGACCCATATGGGCCCCAGCTTGAAGTTGCAGTCTCTCTGTGCTAGTATGTGCTTTACTTATTGATTCAGAGGGCCTTGCTCTCCTGGTGTCTTACATCCCCTCTGGCTCTTGCATTCTTTCCACTTCCTCTTCTGTTGAGTTCCCTGAGCTCCAAGGAGAAGGATTTTATTGAGACCTCCCATTTAGACTCTCCCTCCTCATAATATGTTGTTGCGAGTCTCTGCCTCTCTTCCCATCTGCTGCTGGCAGAGATTTCCTGGTGATGACTCAATAAGGGACTAATTTATGAGTATAGCAGAATATCAATAGTAGTCAGATTATTGATACATTTTTTTACACAAGTAGTTTTGGTTTTTACCTTAGGTCTCCTGGTTCTCTATTTCAGAGCATCTCACTGTGTCTTATGAAAGCTACAGAAGTATGCTAAAATGCTTACATGTGTTAGTAAGCTTCTATTAATAATTTTCAGGTTTTACTTGTGAGGAGAAGAATAGCATGTCTTTTAGAACAAAGCCCATCAGTTATTATCCATACATAACATTTACACAATGAATTCACACACTGGGATCATGAAAGTGGTTCAGTAAATGCTATTATATATATGCATCTCTTCCTCATATAAAACTGCTGAAAGATTTTGGTTCCTTAGCAACATGAACAACCTTACAATTAAAAGTAAATGAGTCTGGATCTATGGTAAAGAAAGTACTATAGAGGGAGATTGTGAGAGCTTTAATATATGCAGACCTGCCTGCAGCCAATGAATCATATAACAGAAAAGCTAGTAAAACTTAAAGAATGTTTAAATGACAGAGCTGAACTGTGGAGATGACTCAGAGGTTAAAGCATTTGCCATTCAAGCAATAGTATTGGAGTTTGGATTTCTAGAGCACAGTCTATAATTGAAGCTTCAGAAATGGAAACAAGGGATACCAGGAGAAAGTTGACCAGCAAAACCAGTTGTGGGAATGATTGAGAGACCCTGCCATGAAGAATAAAGTAGAAGAGTGATCAAAAAAGAGTGATCATGTCAACTTCAACTCCACCTTGTGCATATACACAAGCACATACAACATACATACATATGAATTGTTTTAAATTACTGTGTTGACAGATCTTTTTGTATAGCTTTTTGTATAGCTATAAAATATTTAAAGAAAAGATTAATTAGGAGAGAAGACACACCCTGATTGTGGGCAGCAGTGTCTTGGGGTTAGGTTTTGTTCTGAAGATAAAGGGAAAGCAAACTGAGCATTAGCATTCATCTGTTTCCTGAGTAGTTGCCTCATACTCCAGCCTTCATGAAATCAACATTATCAGTATTATACCCTCAACCAATTAGTCACAACAAACCTTCATTTCTTAGTTGCTTTTGGTATATATTTTCTTGCAGCAATGAGAAAAGAAAAAAATAAAGCTAATACATCTGTATAACCAGCAACTGAAAGGAAAACAAGAGAGAGGTCCTTATCACAAGGTTGGACATTCATACCTTGCCATGCATTACTTATAAACTATTAAACATTTAGTTTTAAGGGATGCATGTACAATTCATCTGCTTTTGTCATAAAATGTGTTATCTACATTAAGTGATGCATGTACATAACTTTGATTCTACTAAGTTCATTTATAAAAAAATGAATCTGCCCAGATTTGGACTATTAACCACATTTTTCAAGAGTTGGTATTTCAGATAAAAGTACCATATCTATAAAATCTATACTACACTTGTCAATGAATAATCACAGATTTTTAGAAATATGTATACAAATTATATGTACTCATGTGCATATATGTATGAATATATGTATATGTTTGTAAAGAGATTCACATGTAAGTATAGACATATCTTTGATTCATTTAAAGTTCAGTTAAAATAAGGTAGAATGAGTAAGCTTAATGTGTGCTCTGTGTGTATTTATCTATGTGCATAAAATATATATACTAGCTTCTTATCTCATTCAATCTAAAATTGTATGACTATAAAGTGTTATGCCTTCTGACCCAATTTGTGAGCTAACTGTGAATTAGGTCATCACTGGTTAATGGACCATGCTCTCCGTAGGCACACTTGAACTGCCCTTGTATTGAGCTCAGAGGAAAACATCTATTTCTTCCAGTATGTCTGGTACAGAGACAAGATTACTGCACTGCTCATTATGTGTTCTTCCACAAAACACATGCTGATAGTTATGTTTAATCACTTTACTCAAGAGCACTAAAACTAACAGCCCTTGCTTGGAGCACATGAAAATCCAGGGAGTATAATCAGAAGTGGTACATTACCTAGCACACTTTATCTAAAAGAATACAGAAAAACTAAACATGCCTATTCTCTCAGACCTAAGGATGGATAAATAGCTTTAGCAACATGTAAGAATATCTGGAAGCAAAGTTTTGTAAAGAAAAATTAATAACTGGAGCATCATTTTTCCTAACTCTGAATGATTTGATTTAATTTATTAGTACATGAAGTATCATATTGCCTAACCATATCAACTAAGATCATTAATGCATAGATTAAAAAAACCCTCAAGCAGGCTGAAGAGATGACTCAATGGTTAAAGCACTGACTGCTCTTCCAGAAGTCCTGAGTTCAGTTCCCACCAACCAACAATAATGGGATGAGATGCCTTCCTCTGGCATGCAGGTATACATGCAGACAGAGCCCTCATATAAATAAATTAATAAAAAATCCCAGGTAATACAAATATATAACTTAAGCCTCAGTAATATCTGAAATAACATTGCTATTTGTATTTTTTATTGATTTTATCATATTTCGCTCATCAAAGAAAACTTTTCCAGGAAACATTTTTATTATAGATGTGTATTCTATTGCCTAACATTATGAAAAAGACATTTTTCAAGCCTTAGGGAAAAATAAAAACAATATTAATATTCACCTTTTATATCTAGTACAACAATCCAGCTTAAAATATACCTTTATAATCCACATTATTTCCAATGTATGTGAGGGTAGTGAATACCATTATATTTTAATATGATTGGCATAGATATATGAAATAACAATTTTTATGAGAATTCACTCTCCCTTCAAAAGTCTAGATTTCCAAGCTTTCAAACCTCACTCATTCTGCTATACTGTTCCATTTGTCCTTTGCAGGTGAGAACTCAAGCTCAAATTGAAATTACCCTAAGATTATTTCAAACTCTGACAGTGCAACAAGGGATAATTTTCTTGTCTACATCTATGTGCACAGCAGCAGGGGATGGGTCTATAGTATAGCAGAAATCCTCAGTAGAAAATATTTCAGTTATTACTCATTACGTCAAGTTACTATGACAAGACTATCACTGGGAATGATTAAGCTTTCACACACTTTTCTTCTATACTACCTTCTGTTTCCTTCACTTTAAACCAAACAGATGCTCCTCCATGTGCCTCTTAAGTCATATGGATCATCAAGCAAGCGTCTGTATTTGATCTCATGAGCTAGGACCCGTGGGTTTTTTACTAATTAAAAATGATAAGGTAAAGAGAGATAGAGAAGGTCTAAACTGTTCACCTAATAGTAAGAGTGTGCATTGTCCCAAATAAGCCAATGCTACAATAACTTTCAAGCAGATCCTTGACACTTTGAAGTTTGTTTGTTGTTCTGACAAATTTGAAATGAGACCCAGTCAACACAGTCATTAGCATGTCAAAGAAAAAGCTTCATTTTCACTGTGAGGCCTGTATTTGAAGTCAATGATGTGGTACTCTGGAGGCAGCTGATATTTGTGCTGTTGTTCCAGATGTGCACTGCCCCTGTAGAAATATAATTTCACAACCATTAAGCATGTTAAGTTCATCAAGAAATAATTATAGCAGAATGGCTGACAGAAGTGCTTTAAAATCTTGAAATACTTCTCTATTGATCACCTTATTGATTCTTATTACCCTTATACTGTACTTCTACTCATATGTATTGACATAGTCTAAGTAATTGATACGCTCTAGTCAATCTTGTGACTGAATAATATGTAGAAATATTTGTATTGTCAAGTATATAGAGAATAAATTCTCAGTGCCCTGGTTGAAAGTCTTAGCTAAGGATTTTTTTCAAGACAATATGATTATGTAGATTTTAACAAATATGTCTCAAAGAAAATGTAAACATAAGTTGTTATAAGTAACTCTATGTTTGATGTAGTTTTTCATGTAATCATTATTGGCATCTTACCTTTTTATATGATTTCTTCACTATCTGAATAAAAACAATTTAGCTAATTAGTGTTTAAAAAATGCTAGGGGGTTGAATTCCCATAATTTCAAGAATTCTTAATTATTAAAAGACAAACAACAAACACACAAACAAAACCAACAAAAACTTAAATTTCTAAACATTTTAAAATCTTGCTTGAAAGGAAACGTTTTATTAGATGCATAATTTAGGCTAAAATGACCACCCTCAGGAACTGCATCTCTCTCTTAACTCTTCTGAGTAAACAAACCACGTTCCCAGTTCAGCATTACTTATGTCTAGACAATCCCAACACTCACTCTTTTATAGCAGTAGACTAAATAATAGTAATAAAGAAACAGCTACAATAGTACCTGCTTGAAATTATACATTATTGTGTATTTGGAGAGATGATATTTTGTTTTGGGCAATTAAACACATCTAAAGTTTTCTAAAACCGTCAGTATTCTAGAGTTTTCTATATTTTGTTTGCTTAGTTTTCTTGGTATTATAAAATAAATATTCTTAGATCCACCAATAAGGAAAAACTTCTGTTTTAGAAACCAGAGGAAAAAAACAAAGAAACAAACATTCTTTAACTTATTGAATACTAGAGAGCATAAAGGGAAGTGGCTTGTCTCTATGCATGCTTTAGAGTTATCTTCTGCCCTCCTGATAGTTTGTCTATCCCTCAAATTTCACTGATGCTACCTTATCATCTCTACTAGTTAATATTGTAGATTTCAGCATTAAATTCCTTTGGTGGGAGCTGGAGATATGGCTTAGTGGTTAAGAGTGGTTAAGAGTACCTAGGTTTGATTAACAACACCAACATGGCAACTCACAACCATTGGTAACTCCAATTCCAGGGAGTCTGACAATCTCTTTTGGTCTCTGTGGGAACTTCACACATGTGCTACACAGACAAACATGCAAGCAGTGAACTCATAGAAATAAAATTTTAGAAAAGCAAATAAATTCCTTTGATATGCTTAGGCTATTTTCTGGTTTTTATATCCTTGACATCTCAACATGAGTTCAGTAAATAGCTATTTAAAAAAAACAAGAAAGAAAGAAAAAAAGAAAAAAATGCAGAGATGATCATTTGCATCCATATTAAAAATTAACTTTATAAGTAACATGATAGCAGAAAGAAATATAAGTTATGGTGAGGAATGTTAAGTATAAGAAAATTTGAATGGTTCAATAAGATGTTTTTAACATAATATAGCATTTTATATAATGTTGTGGTATGCTTAGTTGTGGATAATATTTTAGTTAAGATTAGTCTCTTACTTGTTTACACCTCTGTGCCATCCCCAGCTTCCACCCCCCACAGGAGGTTCCTGTTATTTGTTGATTGAGGGTCAGTGTGAAAACAGGAAGAAAACACCTGGGAAATGAGGGGTGGAGCAAGGAGGGAGTAAGTAGTAGGAGGTAGAGGAGGAGTAGGAGCTGGACAGGGGAGAGGAACTGAGAGGGAGGATGGGTGAAGAAGCCTTGGAATGAGCTCCCTGCCTAGCTGCCCGGGTATTAGAATTCCCTGAGGTTTGTCATGGTTTGTGATTAATAAAGAGCATTGGAAAATTCAACGCTGGACTCTCCATTAAGCGCCATAACGTTATTTAACACTTGGCACACCAACGTGTGGCAAGGACACACGAGAGAAAAAAGAAGAAAAAAAGAAAGAAGACAAATGAAAAAGAGAGACAACGCAGGACAGCAGAATCCAGGCGCAGAGTCTACAAGGAAACGACAGACAACAGAGGACAGCAAGAGCCAAGGCAGAAAAAAGAAGAAAAGAAGAAAGAAGACGCAGGAATGGTAAAGTAAGATACAGGATAAATAAATAAAGAAGGAGTAGGGCCTCCTATGGAAAGAGGAGAGCTAAAGAGAAAGATACAGAATTAAAGAAAAAATGCACACAGGTGTGGGTTAATAAAGTTTCACGAAAAGAATCACGGATTTATAGACCTTCTGTAAAAGGAGAAGGTAATAAAGAGAATGCTCTTTGAGAAGTTGGAGCCACAGTAAGACAGAAAAAAATAAAAGAAAATTACACAAAAGTCTCCTAAGGAAGGAGAGGATAACTAAGAGTGGAAAAGAAAATTTTTCCATGTTAAAAATGGAAAATATTATGAAACAGGGCACTTGGGCTCTGTATAGTTTTGTTAAGGATGTCATAAGAATGAAAACAGTAGATGAAAAGATAAATACTTCAACTGAAACTAGCATAATACAGATTATGGTTTTTGTTATTGTGGTATTTCACATGGTATTATCAATAGCCATCATGGTATACTGTGCTCTTTCAAGGAAAACTGTCAGTGCAGAAGGAAAAGGGAAATCTCCTAGCCCTTTACAGGATATTGACTTAGATACAGGAGATAAATTCAGAGCAAAATCAGAAAATTTTAAAATGATGGAAAGAAAAGCAGAATCTACTTGCTTCTCACAAGAAGCAGCCTTAAAAGAAGTAGATGAGAAGTGGAATGCGAAAATGCAAACTTTGGTAGCAAAATTAGAACACTTGATGAAAGGAAGTAAAAGCCTATCTCGGTCAGAGAATTCAGAGCCTACTGCTCCACCTTATAATGCAATGTGACAGATGAAGATTTTAAGAAGACCAACTATGGTATATCCAGTAACTACAAACAGGATGCCCGCTGATGAAAGATTTCCACAGGGCTATGATGAACTTGGATGACAACCTACAGAAATGCTAGATTTAAAGAGATTTAAAGAGGCAATAGTAGCCTATGGAATGCACTCACTTATGTGAAACAGATATTGAACAACTGGGCTGTTCAACACCGAGTCATTCCTCAAGTTTGGAGGGACTTGGCAAAAGCTGTATTAGAGGCCTGTCCTCAATTACAGTGGATTACATGGTGGAGAGAAGAAGCTTTGGCAATAGAACAAAGTAACCGAGCTAGAGGCATTAATATTTTCAGAGATCAGTTGATAGGTGAAGGTCAATATTCTGAGTTAGAAGTGCAGATTCAGTTTGATGATAATATTTTGGCTCAATGTTGTACAGTGGCATTAAATGCTTGGGATAAAGATGAAGAGCCAAGAAAAAAGTCTGAGTCATTTACTAAGATCATGCAAGATCCAAATGAGCCATTCACTGAATTTTTACAGAGATTGACTTCTGCTGTCCATAAGACAATTTTAGACTCAGAAGCAAGGGAAATGTTAATTAAATCTCTGGCGTTTGAAAATGCTAATTCAGAAGGCCAAATGACAATAAGGCCATTAAAAACAGCTTATTTGGATCAATGGATTAAAATTACTACTGATATTGGATCCAATGCTTACAATGCCACTATGATTGGACAAGCAATTGTTCAAGGTCTTAAAAATCAAAAGGTTAGATGTTTTGGCTGTGGAAAGTCAGGTCATTTTACAAAGGACTGTAGACAAACGGATCCTAGAAATAATGTTTCCTCTGATTAAAGCCAGGAAGAAAACCTCAGTTTCCTGGTATATGTGGAAGGTGTGGAAAAGGCAGACATTGGTCAAATGAGTGTAGATCTGTAACTGATATTCAAGGTAACTCCTTGCTGTTGGGAAATGCCTTTGGGGGCCCGGCTCAGGCCCCTATCACAGAAAACATGAGCCAACAATTTCTTACCAGCAATGGATTAACACACCCTCAGAGAAATTAAAGCAGGTAGTGCCTATTGCTAAAGACAGTAATGCTATAGACTTTACTATCAAGGACAGTGGTAAATTAAAATGTACTGAAAAAGAGGTATTTTGGCAAGCAACTATAAATGATCAGAGACCTAAGTTAAAAGTACAGATAAATGGAATTTTGATTGAGGGATTGTTAGACACAGAAGCAGATGTAACAGTCATTTCAAAAGACTCCTGGAATCCAAACTGGCCTCTTCAAGAGGTAACTTCTCAGCTCTTAGGAACTGGAACATTTTCTCAGGTAAAACAAGATATAGCAAGTGTCAAATGCATAGGACCAGAAAGTGAAATAGGAAATATAAGACCATATGTGGCAGATCTAGCTATAAGTTATGGGGAAGAGACCTATTAAAACAATGGAATGTACAGATTAACATTCCTTTAATATCAGAGACAACCTGTAAGATTCGAAATGCTACTGATAAAACTATTAAAAAATGATATCAAAAACAATTGCAGGATGTCCAGGTTGTCCATAAGCAGGATATAACAAATATTGAGATACCGACAGACTTACCTCTAAAATGGCTAACTAACAAGTCTGTATGGTTAGAACAAAAGTTAGCTATAAATAAAGTAATTCAGCCAATGGGCTATGTACAATCTGTAATTCCTTTACAAGAACAGAATAAGAAAAATTTTGCTTTTACTGTATCAGCATATAATAATACTCAGCCTGTTAATAGATATCAATGGAGAGTCTTACTCCAGGAAATGTTAAATAGTACAACTTTATGTCAATATTTTGTACAAAAGCCACTGGATACTTTATTGGCTGATTTTAATATAGTCACTTTAGAAAAAATGTTTAATATGGTGAAAAGAATTTTACCATGCTGGAGATTACAGGTAACCACCAAAAAGGTACAAAAAGATGATTTTATAAATTATCTGGGCTATAAGATAAATCAACATGGTAATTCAGATTTAAACAGCCCAATAAGTTTAACAACAACAGCAGGAATGAGTTAACTCAAGTAGAAAGCAGATTACAGAATGTATATGTAAATTACCTAGATCTCAAGCTTGATTGTATGCTTTCTGATCATTCCTCTACTGAGCTCATGATACAAAAGGAAGACAATATTTTAAAATGGATCATTGCAAAAAGCAACTCAGAAAGCTTGGGCAGAATCTACACTGCTTGTGTTAGAGTTTTTCTCTCCCCAGCCGCTTGGCTATGGTTGTTAAATAACAAGCCTTGCTATGTTCAGGAGTTTGGACCAAAAATTCAGCCAACTGCTCTTGGTCCTTCAGGGGATTGGTATTTGGTTTTATTTGGTTGACAAAAAAGATAAATTTTACTTATATTTGGAAGTTTGTTTATGATTAATGTTGGAAAAAAGTACCAAACTTCCCTGATTTGTCATGGACTACAAAACCCATAAGGCATTGCAGTAGCTAGAAGTTCCTGTTCTCAACCACAGCTACTACTCCCAAGGCTGATACAGATGCAAATACCTGCCTATAGGGACTGTTTTTGCAAAACAGACCAATGTAAATTGAGGCAGCTTTCACAATACTCAAACTGTGATGACTCAGATTCAGATACTTGCTAATTCTTACCAAATTATCTTCTGCTTCCTCTGATTCTCATCAAAGACATTTGAATTGCACAAGCATTTTGCTAAACATTGAACTTTTATAAACAATTGGTAAACTTTTATGAACATATGGTGAACTTTCATGAACAATTGTTCTGAGAACCTCACTTCTTCTGACCATACTCAACCACACTCTCACCAGTGCTTCCAGATCCTCCTGCTGAGCCCCAAGGGTCCTATCTCTTAAATTCCATGAACCCTCTCCTGTTCTTTACCTGGTTCTTTCTGCTTACAGGAACTTGTGGCTGATTCAACTCTTTGCAGTTTTCCACAGGGCAAGATCAAGGAGCCCTCCACCATTACGGGTCAATGTCATCTTTTCAATAGCAGATCACGATAAGACCTTAGTGATTCTGGAGAGTTGGTATATTGTGGGTCCTGAATCAAATATTATAGAGTCACTTCAGACTTATAAACAGCCATTTTGGTCACTTTTCTTTATGATCCCTTTTGCCATGAACAGATGTCAGTGTTCTTTCTAACCCAACGCTGATCCCATCAGGATGTGGTGTTCATTTCTGATTTTGTCCTGTAACTCTAGAAACACCATGCATTGTTCCCACCATGGAATACACTATTTCGGGCAAACAGACTGTATGCCCAAGAGACACAATCATGTGAATGGCTTCAAAAACATCTCCCGTCCCCTGTGAAGCTAAGGTTAAGCCTCTAGACCAGCTTGAGACAGATGCAGTAACTATCAAAAAGGGCTCAGAATCCACCATGTGGCTCCGGACAACCTCCACAGAGGCAGGCAACATCCATCGAGTTTCCTTCACACCTGTACTCTGAACACTTCTGCCCCAGCAATGAGCTTGCTTACTCATTGCTGGGGCAGAAGGGTTAAGAGAATTCATTCAAGGACCCTTCTGGATACGTGGGAGGCTCTTCTTGCTGCCTTGAGAACTTCCATTCTTCTGACCATGCTAAATCACACACTCACCACCACGTCCTGGTACTCCTGCTGAGCCCCAGGGTCCTCTTTCTAAAATTCCATGGACCCCCTCACTTTCATTCCCTGGTTCTTCCTGCTTGCAAGAACTTGTGGCTAATGCTGCTCTTTGCATTTTTCCACAGGGCAAGATCAAGGAGCCCTCCACCATTATGGGTCAATGTCAGCTTTTTAACTTCCAGGAGCTGGTCTCTGCAAGGGTCACAAATGTGGATGTTGGAAATTCTAGAAAGGTAGCCACATATGGCAGCCAGCATCGAGTTGCAGGAGTACTGAATTCAGGCCCCTGCAAGGTCACTCAGGCATCATAATGCTTAGAGGTTGTCTTGTAGAAAAAAATTCTCATATATGATGCCTGCACATCTCCATCTTCTGATTCCATCATAGTTTGAAAGAAGGTCTGCCATGCTTGGGGACACAGCCTGTCACCCAAAGACAAGGGTGACTGAGGCAGAAGGGTGGAGTGTTTGTGTGGAGAACTAGGAATGATCCTAACTCAAAAATTTAAAAACGAAAGAATAGAAAAGAAAGAAAGAAAGAAATGAACTGAAAAGAAAAAAGGAAGAAAAGGTTCAGATCGTACCTCCACAGTGTTCACAAACTCCTGGGATTGATTCTGAACACAGAATCACTTAAATGAATCCAAAGGTTCTAGCAAGGCCTGTACATATAGGCCAGCAATTCTCACGCTGAGGGGCTTAACCAATCTGGGGTTTGAAGGACTCTGTCCCATAGTTTGATTCAGAACTGCTGCATATCAGACATTTGCATTAAGTTTGATTGAAGTAGCTTTGCAAAACAACAGTTACAAGTTAACAACAGAATAATTTAACTGCTGGGATTCTCACAACATGAGGAAATGTCTTAAAGTGTACCAGTCTTAGGAAGGTTGAGAACCACTGTGTAGAAATAAGTCACACGTGAGTGAATCATGCTCCATAGCATAACCTAATCAGACCTTAGAAATTCTGGAGAGTTGCTATATTGTGGATCCTGAATCAAATCAAATTCAGACTTGTAAACACCCACTTTGGCTACTTTTCTTTTGACCCTTTTGCCATGAACAGATGTCAATGTTCTTTCCAATGCAACCCTGATCCCCTCAGGATGTGGTGTTCATTTCTGACTTTGTCCTGTAACTCTAGAAACGCCATGCATTTTTCCAAAGATGGAATCCACTCTTTCGGGCAAACTGACACTTTTTCCCTGAGACACAGTCATGCAAATGGCGTCAAAAACATCTCCAGTCCCCTATGAAACGAGGGTTAAGCTCCCCGACCAGCTGGAGACCGATTTAGTAACTATCAATAGGGGCTCAAATGCTACCATGTGGCTTCTGACTACTTCTGCGGAGGCATTTAACTTACAAGTAGGCTCCATCACACCAATACTCTGAACCCTTCTTCCCCAGAAATGATGAAGCAGGCAGTAGGGTTGCAGAAGGGTTCAGAGAATGCACTCAAGGACCATCCTGGACACATGGTTACCCACTTCACACTGCCCTGAAAACCTCTCTTCTTCAGACCCTGCTCATTTTCACTCCCACCAGTGGCTCCTGATCCTTGTGCTGAGCCCCTGGGCCCCTTTTCTAAAATTCCACGAACCCCTTTCTGTTTCTTCCTTGGTTGTTTCTGCTCACAAGAACTTGTGGCTGATGCTCCTCTTTGCTTCTGTGCACAAGGCAAGATCAAGGAGCCCTCCTCCATTATAGGTCAATGTCAGCTTTTGAAATTATACCAGATGCTTTTTCCAAGGGTCAGCAGAGTGAATGTTGGAACTACTGGAAAAGTAGCCACATAAAGGAGCTAGCATGTAGATACTGAGTACAGAATCCAGGCCCCTGCTAGGGCAAGCAGGCCTAATTATTGCTCTGGGCGTGATTTTGTAGAAAACAAACTCTCCCATTGATTGCCAGCCCATCTCCATCATCTGATTTATTCTTTGCTTGTAAAGAGATTTTGCTACACTTGCAGACATGGGCCTGTCACTGAGCTACAACATAGGTTGAAGCCCAAGTGTGGATTGTTTGTGAGGGGAGCTCAGATAGTTCCTATCTCAAAAAACTGAAAGGAAATGAAAAGAATAGACAAGGAAAGGAAAAGAAAGGAAAGGAAACGAAAGGAGAGGAGAGGAGAGGAGAGGAGAGGAGAGGAGAGGAGAGGAGAGGAGAGGAGAGGAAAGGAAAGAAAAGGGAAGGAAAGGAAAGGAAAGGGAAGGGAAGGGAAGGGAAGGGAAGGGAAGGGAAGGGAAGGGAAGGGAAGGAAAGGAAAGGAAAGGAAAGGAAAGGAAAGGAAAGGAAAGGAAAGGAAAGGAAAGGAAAGGAGAGGAGAGGAAAGGAAAGGAAATGATAGGATCTATATGATTCAAAAAGTCCTGAGTTTGATCCTTAGCACCGAAACACTTAAAAAAAACAAAAGGTTCAAACAGGCCTGTGCACATAAGGCAGCAATTCTCATGCAGGGTGCAAAACCAATTGGGAGCTTGAAGAAATTTGTCCCAGGATTTGATAAAGAATAGCAGCATATCAGACATCAGCATTAACTTTGATAGAATTTGATTAGCCAAACAATTAGTTACTAATTGGCAACAGTTTGTTAGTAACAAACAAAATTTACTAATTAGCAAAAGAATAATTCATTTTCGGATCCCAAAAACATGAGGTACTGTTTTAAAGTGTGGCAGTCTTAGGAAGGCTGAGAATCATTGTGTAGAACTAAGTGACACCTGAGTGAATCATGCTCGATGGTAGATCATGAACAGACCTTAGTGATTCTGGAGAGTTGGTATATTGTGGGTCCTGAATCAAATACTATGGGGACTGCTAGGACTTGTAAACAGCCACTTTGGCCATTTTCTTTATGATCCCTTTTGCCATGAATAGATGTCAATGTTCTTCCCAACGCAACGCTGATCCCCTGAGGATGTGGTGTTCATTTCTGATTTTGTCCTGTAACTCTAGAAACGCCATGCATTGCTACCACCAAATATTTAGGAAAACCGACTATGTGTCCGTGAGTCACAATCATTTAAATGGCTTCAGAAACATCTCCAGTGCCCTGTCGAGCTAGGGTTCAGCTTGCAGACCAGCTTGAGACCAATGCAGTAAGTAACAAGTGGGACACATACTCCACCCTGTGGCTTCAGACTGCCAATGCGAGTCAGGAAACTTCCAGAGAGTTTACTTCATGGTTGTCCTCTGAACCCTTCTGCCCCAGCCATGAGCAAATTTACTCATGGCTGGGGCAGAAGGGTTCAGAGAATTCATTCGAGGACCCTTCTGGACACGTGGTGAGCCTCTTCTCGCTGCCCTGAGAACCTCCCTTCTTCTGACCATATTCAATCCCACCCTAAACAGGTCCTCCTGGTCCTCCTGCTGAGTTCCAGGGTCATATTTCTAAACTACCATGAACCCCTTCCTGTTCTTTACCTGGTTCTTTCTGCTTACAAGAACTTGTGGCTGATTCTACTCTTTGCATTTTTTACAGGGCAAGATCAAGGATCCCTCCACCATTAGGGGTCAATGTCAGCTTTTTAACTTTCCAGAGCTGCCCTCCTCAGGGGTCAAAAATGAGGATGTTGGAACTTTTGAGGGGTAAACACATATAGCAGCTAGCATCTAGATACTGAGTACTGGATCCAGGCCCAGGCAAGGTCACTCAGGCATCATAAACGCTTGGAGGTTTTCTTGTAGAAAAAAATTCTCATATATGATGCCTGCACATCTCCATCTTCTGATTCCATCATTGTTTGTAAGAAGGTCTGCCATGCTTGGGGACACAGCCTGTCACCCAAAGACAAGTGTGACTGAGGCAGAAGGGTAGAATGTTTGTTCGGAAAACTAGGAATGATCTTGATTCAAAATTTAACAAACGAAAGAATAGAAAAGAAAGAAAGAAAAGAAATGAAAAGAAAAAAGGAAGAAAAGGTTCGTATCATACCTCTACAGTGTTCACAAACTCCTGCGTTTGCTTTTGAACACATAGCCACTTAAAAGAAACCAAAGGTTCTACCAAGGTCTGTACATATATGCCAGCAATTCTCAAGCTGAGGGGCTCAACAAATCTGGAGCTTGAATGACTATTTCCCAGAGTTCTATTCAAAACTGCTGCATATCAGACATTTGCATTAAGTTTGATTGAAGTTGCTTTGCAAAACAACTGTAACAAGTTAGCAACAGAATAATTTCACTGTTGGGGTTCTCACAACATGAGGAACTGTCTTAAGTTTGGCAGTCTTAGGAAAGTTTAGAACCACTGTGTACAAATAAGTCAAACCTGAGTGAATCATGCTGGATAGCAGATCCTGATCAGACCTTAGTGATTCTTGAGAGTTGCTACATTGTGGGTCCTGAATCAGATCAAATTCGGACTTTTTAACAGCCACTTTGGCTATTTTTCTTTATGACCCTTTTGCTATGAACAGATGTCAATGTTCTTTCCAACCCAACCCTGATCCCCTCAGGATGTGGTGTTTATTTCTGACTTTGTCCTGTAACTCTAGAAACGCCATACATTTTTCCCACCATGGAATCCACTCTTTAGGGCAAACTGACCCTTTTTCCCTGAGACACAGTCATGCAAATGGCGTCAAAAACATCTCCAGTCCCCTAGGAAACGAGGGTTATGCTCCCCGACCAACTGGAGACCGATTTAGTAACTATCAATAGGGGCTCAAATGCTACCATGTGGCTTCTGACTACCTCTGCGGAGGCATGTAACTTACATGGAGGCTTCATCACACCTGTACTCTGAATCCTTCTGCCCCAGCAATGATGAAGCAGGCAGAAGGGATGCAGAAGGGTTCAGAGAATGAATTCAAGGACCATCTTGGACACATGGTTACCCTCTTCACGCTGCCCTGAAAAACTCTCTTCTTCAGACCCTGCTCATTTTCACTCCCACCAGTGGTTCCTGATCCTTGTGCTGTGCCCCTGGGCGGGGTGCCTTTTCTAAAATTCCACGAACCCCTTTCTGTTTCTTCCCTGTTTCTTTCTGCTCACAAGAACTTGTGGCTGATGCTCCTCTTTGCGTCTTTGCACAAGGCAAGATCAAGGAGCCTTCCTCCATTATGGGTCAATGTCAGCTTTTGAAATTATACCAGATGCTTTTTGCAAGGTTCAGCAGAGTGGATGTTGGAACTACTGGAGCTGTAGCCACATATAGGAGCTAGCATGTAGATACTGAATACTGAATCCAGGACCCTGCTAGGGCAACGAGGCCTCATTATTGCTCTGGGCGGGATTTTGTAAAAAAAAAAAAAAAAAAAAAGCTCTCCCATTGATTGCCCAGCAAATCTCTATCATGTGATTTAGTAATTGCTTCTAAAGAGATTTTTCCATACTTGCAGACATGGGTCTGTCGCTGAGCTACAACAGACGTTGAAGCACAAGGGTGGATTGTTTGTGAGGGGAGCTCAGATAGTTCCTATCTCAAAAAACTGAAAGAAAATGAAAAGAATAGACAAAGAAATTAAAGGAAAGGAAATGTAAGGAAAGGAAAGGAAAAAAAAGGAAAGGAAAGGAAAGGAAAGGAAAGGAAAAGAAAGGAAAGGAAAGGAAAGGAAAGGTAAGAAAATGGAAGGAAAGGAAAGGAAAGGGAAGGAAAGGAAAAGAAAGGAAAGGAAAGTAAAGGAAAGGAATGGAAAGGAAAGGAAAGGAAAGGAAAGGAAAGGAAAGGAAAGGAAAGGAAAGGAAAGGAAAGGAAGGGAAAGGAAAGGAAAGGAAAGAAAAGAAAAGAGAAGGAAAGTAATGGAAAGGAAAGGTAATGTTTGGATCTATACGATTCAAAAAGTCCTGTGTTTCATCCTTAGCACTGAAACCCTTAAAAAAACAAAAGTTTCTAACAGGGCCTGTGCAAATAAGGCAGCAATTCTCATGCAGTGTGTAAAACCAAATGGGAGCTTGAAGAAATTTGTCCCAGGATTTGATAAAGAATAGCAGCATATCAGACGTCAGCATTAAGTTTGATAGAAGATGATTAGCCAAACAATTAGTCACTAATTAGCAACAGTTAGTTAGTAACAAACAAAAGTTACTAATTAACAACAGAATAATTTCATTTTTGGATCCCTACAACATGAGGGAGTGTTTTAAAGTGTGGCAGTCTTAGGAAGGTGGAGAAACACTGTGCAGAACTAAGTCACACCTGAGTGAATCATGCTCCATAACAGATCATGAACAGACCTTAGTGATTCTGGAGAGTTGGTATATTGTGGGTCCTGAATTAAATACTATTGGGTCCGTTAGGACTTGTAAACAGCCACTTTGGCCATTTTCTTTATGATCCCTTTTGCCATGGACAGATGTCAATGTTCTTCCCAACCCAACGCTGATCCCCTCAGGATGTGGTGTTCATTTCTGACTTTGTCCTGTTACACGAGAAACTGCATGCATTGTTCCCACCAACTATTTCGGGCAAACCGACTATGTGTCTGTGAGACACAATCATTTGAATGGCTTCAAAAACATCTCCAGTCCCCTGTGAAGCTCGGGTTCAACCTCCAGAACAGCTAGAGACCAATGCAGTAACAAGTGGGACACATTCGCCACCGTGTGGCTGGAGACTGCCACTGCGAGTCAGGAAACTTCCAGAGAGTTTACTTCATGGTTGACCTCTGAAACCTTCTGCCCCAGCCATGAGCAAATTTGCTCATGGCTGGGGCAGAAGGGTTCAGCGAATTCGTTCAAGGACCCTTCTGGACACGTGGTGAGCCTCTTCTCGCTGTCCTGAAACCTCCCTTCTTCTGACCATATTCAATCCCACCCTAACCAGTGCCTCCTGATCCTCCTGATGAGCTCCTGGGTCCTCTTTCTTAACTTCCATGAACCCCTTCCTGTTCTTTACCTTGTTCTTTCTGCTTACAAGAACTTGTGGCTGATTCTACTGTTTACATTTTTCCACAGGGCAAGATCAAATATCCCTCCACCATTAGGGGTCAATGTCGGCTTTTGAAGTTTCCAAAGCTGTTCTCCTCAGGGGTCACAAATGTGTATGTTGAAACTTTTAGAAATGTAGCCACATATAGCAGCTAGCATGTAGATACTGAGTACAGGATCCAGGCCCAGGCTAGGTCACTCAGGCATCATAAACGCTAGGAGGTTTTCTTGTAGAAAAAAATTCTCATATATGATGCCTGCACATCTCCATCTTCTGAGTAGATCATTGTTTGTAAGAAGTTCTGCCATGCTTGGTGACACAGCCTGTACCCAAAGACAAGGGTGACTGAGGCAGAAGGGTAGAATGTTTGTTCAGACAACTAGGAATGATCCTGATTCAAAATTTTACAAACGAAAGAATAGAAAAGAAAGAAAGAAAAGAAATGAAAAGAAAAAAGGAAGAAAAGTTTTGGATCGTAGCTCTACAGTGTTCACAAACTCCTGGGTTTGAATCTGAACACACAGCCACTTAAAATAAACCAAAGGTTCTAACCAGGCCTGTGTATTTAGGGCAGCAAGTTTCACGCTGAAGGGTTCAACCAACCTGGGGCTTGAAGGACTCTGTCCCAGGATTCGAATCAGAACTGCTGCATATCAGACATTTGTATTAAGTTTGATTGAAGTCGGTTTGCAAAAAAAACATTAAAAGTTAGCAACAGAATAATTTCACTGTTGGGGTTCTCACAACATGAGGAACTGTCTTAAAGTGTGGCAGTCTTAGGAAGGTTGACAACCACTGTGTAGAAATAAGGCACACCTTAGTGAATCATTCTGGATAGCAGATCCTGATTAGACCTTAGTGATTCTGGAGAGTTGCTACATTGGGGTCCTGAATCAAATCAAATTTGGACTTCTAAACAGTCATTTTGGCTATTTTTCTTTATGACCCCTTTTGCCATGAACAGATGTCAATGTTCTTTCCAAACAAACCCTGATCACCTCAGGATATGGTGTTCATTTCTGACTTTGTCCTGTAACTCTAGAAACGCCATGCATTTTTCCCACCATGGAATCCACTCTTTCGGGCAAACTAACCCTTTTTCCCTGAGACACAGTCATGCAAATGACGTCAAAAACATCTCCAGTCCCCTATGAAACGAGGGTTAAGCTCCCCGACCAGCTGGAGATGAATGTAGTAACTATCAATAGGGGATCAAATGCTACCATGTGCCTTCTGACTACTTCTGCGGAGGCATTTAACTTACATGGAGGCTCCATCACACCAGTACTCTGAACCCTTCTTCCCCAGAAATGATGAAGCAGGCAGAAGGGTTGCAGAAGGGTTCAGAGAATGCATTCAAGGACCATCCTGGACACATGGTTACCCACTTCACACTGCCCTGAAAAACTCTTTTCTTCAGACGCTGCTCATTTTCACTCATACCAGTGGCTCCTGATCCTTATGCTGAGACCCTGGGCCCCTTTCCTAAAATTCCACGAACCCCTTTCTGTTTCTTCCTTGGTTGTTTCTGCTCACAAGAACTTGTGGATGATGCTCCTCTTTGCGTCTTTGCACAAGGCAAGATCAAGGAGCCCTCCTCCATTATAGGTCAATGTCAGCTTTTGAAATTATACCAGATGCTTTTTCCAAGGGTCAGCAGAGTGGATGTTGGAACTACTGGAAAAGTAGCCACATAAAGGAGTTAGCATGTAGATACTGAGTACAGAATCCAGGCCCCTGCTAGCGCAAGCAGGCCTCATTATTGCTCTGGGGGTGATTTTGTAGAAAAAAAAACTCTCCCATTGATTGCCAGCCCATCTCCATCATCTGATTTATTCTTTGCTTGTAAAGAGATTTTGCTACACTTGCAGACATGGGCCTGTCACTGAGCTACAACAGAGGTTGAAGCCCAAGTGTGGATTGTTTGTGAGGGGAGCTCAGATAGTTCCTATCTCAAAAAACTGAAATGATATGAAAGAATACACAAGTAATGGATTATAAAGGAAAGGAGAGGAAAGGAGAGGAGAGGAAAGGAGAGGAGAGCAGAGGAGCTTTTTAACTTAGAGGAGTGGAGAGGAGAGGAGAGGAGAGGAGAGGAGAGGAGAGGAGAGGAGAGGAGAGGAGAGGGAAGGAAAGAAAAGGGAAGGAAAGGAAAGGGAAGGAAAGGAAAGGAAAGGAAAGGAAAGGAAAGGAAAGGAAAGGAAAGGAAAGGAAAGGAAAGGAAAGGAAAGGAAAGGAAAGGAAAAGAAAGGAAAGAAAAGGAAAGAAGAGGAAATGTTTGGATGTATATGATTCAAAAAGTCCTGAGTTTCATCCTTAGCACCGAAACACTTAAAAAAAACAAAAGGTTCTAACAGGCCTGTGCACATAAGGCAGCAATTCTCATGCAGGGTGCAAAACCAATTGGGAGCTTGAAGAAATTTGTCCCAGGATTTGATAAAGAATAGCAGCATATCAGACATCAGCATTAACTTTGATAGAATTTGATTAGCCAAACAATTAGTTACTAATTGGCAACAGTTTGTTAGTAACAAACAAAATTTACTAATTAGCAAAAGAATAATTCATTTTCGGATCCCAACAACATGAGGTACTGTTTTAAAGTGTGGCAGTCTTAGGAAGGCTGAGAATCATTGTGTAGAACTAAGTCACACCTGAGTGAATCATGCTCGATGGTAGATCATGAACTGACCTTAGTGATTCTGGGGAGTTGGTATATTGTGGGTCCTGAATCAGATCAAATTCGGACTTTTTAACAGCCACTTTGGCTATTTTTCTTTATGACCCTTTTGCTATGAACAGATGTCAATGTTCTTTCCAACCCAACCATGATCCCCTCAGGATGTGGTGTTTATTTCTGACTTTGTCTTGTAACTCTACAAATGCCATGCATTTTCCCCTCCATGGAATCCACTCTTTAGGGCAAACTGACCCATTTTCCCTGAGACAAAGTCATACAAATGGCTTCAAAACCATCTCCAGTCCCCTATGAAATGAGGGTTATGCTCCCCGACCAATTGGAGACCAATGTAGTAATTATCAATAGGGGCTCAAATGCTACCATGTGGCTTCTGACTACCTCTGCGGATGCATGTAACTTACATGGAGGCTCCATCACACCTGTACTCAGAACCCTTCTGCCCCAGCAATGATAAAGCAGGCAGAAGGGATGCAGAAGGGTTCAGAGAATGCATTCAAGGACCATCTTGGACACATGGTTACCCTCTTCACGCTGCCCTGAAAATCACTCTTCTTCAGACCCTGCTCATTTTAACTCCCACCAGTGGCTCCTGATCCTTGTGCTGTGCCCCTGGGCGCCTTTTCTAAAATTCCACGAAAATCTTTCTGTTTCTTCCCTGGTTCTGTGTGCTCACAAGTACTTGTGACTGATGCTCCTCTTTGCGTCTTTGCACAAGGCAAGATCAAGGAGCCTTCCGCCATTATTGGTCAATGTCAGCTTTTGAAATTATACCAGATGCTTTTTGCAAGGTTCAGCAGAGTGGATGTTGGAACTACTGGAACAGTAGCCACATATAGGAGCAAGCATGTAGATACTGAATACTGAATCCAGGCCCCTGCTAGGGCAATGAGGCCTCATTATTGCTCTGGGCGTGATTTTGTAAAAAAAAAAAAAACTCTCCCATTGATTGCCCAGCACATCTCTATCATCTGATTTAGTAATTGCTTCAAAAGAGATTTTGCCACACTTGCAGACATGGGACTGTCACTGAGCTATAACAGAGGTTGAAGCACAAGGGTGGATTGTTTGTGAGGGGAGCTCAAATAGTAGCTATCTCAAAAAACTGAAAGAAAATTAAAAGAGTAGACAAAGAAACTAAAGGAAAAGAAAGAAAAGGAAAGGAAAGGAAAGGAAAGGGAAGGGAAGGGAAGGGAAGGGAAGGGAAGGGAAGGGAAGGGAAGGGAAGGGAAGGGAAGGGAAAGGAAGGGAAGGGAAGGAAAGGAAAGTAAAGGAAAGGAAAGGAAAGGAAAGGAAAGGAAAGGAAAGGAAAGTGAAGTAAAGGAATGGAAAGGAAAGGAAAGGAAAGGAAAGGAAAAGAAAGGAAGGGAAAGGAAAGGAAAGGAAAGAAAAGAAAAGAGAAGGAAAGTAATGGAAAGGAAAGGTAATGTTTGGATCTATACGATTCAAAAAGTCCTGTGTTTCATCCTTAGCACCGAAACCCTTAAAAAAACAAAAGGTTCTAACAGGGACTGTGCAAATAAGGCAGCAATTCTCATGCAGTGTGTAAAACCAATTGGGAGCTTGAAGAAATTTGTCCCAGGATTTGATAAAGAATAGCAGCATATCAGACATTAAGTTTGATAGAAGTTGATTAGCCAAACAATTAGTTCCTAATTAGCAACAGTTAGTTAGTAACAAACAAAAATTACTAATTAACAAAAGAATAATTTCATTTTGGGATCCTTACAACATGAGGAAGTGTTTTAAAGTGTGGCAGCCTTAGGAAGGTTGAGAACCACTGTGTAGAACTAAGTCACACCTGAGTGAATCATGCTCGATAACAGATCATGAACAGACCTTAGTGATTCTGGAGAGTTGGTATATTGTGGGTCCTGATTCAAATACTATAGGGTCCGTTAGGACTTGTAAACAGCCACTTTGGCCATTTTCTTTATGATCCCTTTTGCCATGGACAGATGTCAATGTTTTTCCCCACCCAACGCTGATACCCTCAGGATGTGGTGTTCATTTCTGATTATGTCCTGTTACTCTAGATATGGCATGCATTGTTCCCACCAACTATTTCGGGCAAACCGACTATGTGTCTGTGAGACACAATCATTTGAATGGCTTCAAAAACTGCTCAAGTCCCCTGTGAAGCTCGGGTTCAACCTTCAGAGCAGCTTGAGACCAATGTAGTAAGTAACAAGTGGGACACATGCACCACCGTGTGGCTGCAGACTGCCACTGCGAGTCAGGAAACTTCCAGAGAGTTTACTTCATGGTTGTCCTCTGAACCCTTCTGCCCCAGGCATGAGCAAATTTGCTCATGGCTGGGCCAGAAGGGTTCAGAGAATTCATTCAAGGACCCTTCTGGACACGTGGATGTGCCTCTTATCGCTGCCCTGAGAACCTCCCTTCTTCTGACCATATTCAATCCCACCCTAACCAGTGCCTCCTGATCCTCCTGCTGAGCTCCAGGGTCCTCTTTCTAAACTTCCGTGAACCCTTTCCTGTTCTTTACCTGGTTCTTTCTGCTTACAAGAACTTGTGGCTGATTCTACTCTTTGCATTTTTCCACAGGGCAAGATCAAGGATCCCTCCACCATTAGGGGTCAGTGCCAGTTTTTTCACTTTCCAGAGCTTGTCGCTTCAGGGTTCACAAATGTGGATGTTGGAAATTTTGGAAAGGTAGCCACCTATGGCAGCTAGCATTTAGACACGGAGTACTGGATCCAGGCCCTGGCAAGGTTATGCAGGCGTCATAAACGCCTGGAGGTTTTCTTGTAGAAAAAAATTCTCATATATGATGCCTGCACATCTCCATCTTCTGATTCCATCATTGTTTGTAAGAAGGTCTGCCATGCTTGGGGACACAGCCTGTCACCCAAAGACAAGGGTGACTGAGGCAGAAGGGTAGGATGTTTGTTCGGACAACTAGGAATGATCTTGATTAAAAATTTAACAAACGAAAGAATAGAAAAGAAAGAAAGAAAAGAAATGAAAAGAAAAAAGGAAGAAAAGTTTTGGATCGTAGCTCTACAGTGTTCACAAACTCCTGGGTTTGAATCTGAACACACAGCCACTTAAAATAAACCAAAGGTTCCAAGAAGGCCTGTGCATATAGGCTAGCAATTCTCACGCTGAGGGCCTCAACCAATCTGGGGCTTGAAGGACTCTGTCCCAGGGTTCGATTCAGAACTGCTGCATATCAGACATCTGCATTAAGTTTGATTGAAGTAGCTTTGCCAAACAACAGTTACAGGTTAGAAACAGAATAATTTCACTGATGGGGTTCTCACAACATGAGGAACTGTCTTAAAGTGTGGCAGTCATAGGAAGGTTCAGAACCAATGTGTAGAAATGAGTCACACTTGAGTGAATCATGCTCAACAGCAGATCCTGATCAGACCTTAGTGATTCTGGAGAGTTGCTATATTGTGCGTCCTGAATCAAATCCAATTCGGACTTGTAAACAGCCACTTTGGCTATTTTTCTTTATGACCCCTTTTGCCATGAACAGATGTCAATGTTCTTTCAAACCCAACCCTGATCCCCTCAGGAAATGGTGTTCATTTTTGACTTTGCCCTGTAACTCTAGAAACGCCATGCATTTCTCCCACCATGAAATCCAATCTTTCGGGCAAACTGACCCCTTTTCCCTTAGACACAGTCATGCAAATGGCTTCAAAATCATCTCCAGTCCCCTGTGAAACGAGGGTTAAGCTCCCAGACCAGCTGGAGAGCGATGTAGTAACTAACAATTGGGGCTCAAATGCTACCATGTGGCTTCTGACTACCTCTTCGGAGGCATGTAACTTATATTGAGGCTCCATAACATCTGTACTCTATACCCTTCTGGGTATAGAGCAATGATGAAGCAGGCAGAAAGGATGCAGAAGTATTCCATATATGCATTCAAAGACCATCCTGGACACAAGGTTACCGTCTTCACGCTGCCTTGAAAACCTATCTTCTTCAGACCCTGCTCATTTTCACTCACACCAGTGGCTCCTGAACCATTTGCTGACCCCCGGGGTGCCTTTTCTAAAATTCCACGAACCCCTTTCTGTTTCTTCCCTGGTTCTTTCTGCTCACAAGAACTTGTAGCTGATGCTCCTTTTTGCGTCTTTGCAAAAGGTAAGATCAAGAGGCCTCCTCCATTATGGGTCAATGTCAGCTTTTGAAATTATACCAGATGCTTTTTGCAAGGATCAGCATAGTGGATGTTGGAACTACTGGAACAGTAGCCACATATAGGAGCTAGCATGTAGATACTGAGTACTGAATCCAGGCCCCTGCTAGGGCACGCAGGCCTCATTGTTGCCCTGGGCGTGATTTTGTAGAAAAAAAACTCTCCCATTGATTGTGAGCCCATCTCCATCATCTGATTTATTCATTGCTTGTAAAGAGATTTTACCACACTTGCAGAAATGGGCCTGTCACTGAGCTACAACAGACATTGAAGAACAAGGGTGGATTGTTTGTGATGGGAGTTCAGATACATCCTCTCTCAAAAAACTGAAAGGAAACGAAAAGAAAAGAAAGGAAAGGAAAGTAAAGGAAAGGAAAGGAAAGGAAAGGAAAGGAAAGGAAAGGAAAGGAAAGGAAAGGAAAGGAAAGGAAGGAAGTGTAGGAGACTTAAGGAAAGTGACAGAAAGGAAAGGAAAGGAAAGGAAAGGAAAGGAAAGGAAAGGAAAGGAAAGGAAAGGAAAGGAAAGGAAAGGAAAGGAAAGGAAAGGAAAGGAAAGGAAAGAAAAGGAAAGGAATGGAAAGAAAAGGGATGGAAAGGGAAGGAAAGGAATGGAAAGGACAGGAAATGTTTGGATCTATAAGATTCAAAATGTACTGAGTTTGATCCTTAGCACTGAAACACTTAAAAAAAACAAAAGGTTCTAACAGGGCCTGTGCACATAAGGCAGCAATTCATAAGCAGGGTCCAAAATCAATTGGGAGATTCAAAAAATTTTCCCAGGATTTGATAATGAATAGCAGCATATCAGATATCAGAATTAAGTTTGATAGAACTTGATTAGCCAAACAAAAGTTAGTAATTAGCAACAGAATAATTTCATTTTGGATCCCAACATCATGAGGATGTGTTTTAAAGTGTGGTAGTCTTAGGAAGGTTGAGAACCACTGTGCAGAAGTAAGTCACAGCTGAGTGAATCATAGTCGGTAGCAGATCATGAACAGACCTTAGGGATTCTGGAGAATTGGTATATTTGGGTCCTGAATAAAATACTATAGGGTCTGTTAAGACTTGTAAACAGCCACTTTGGCCATTTTCTTTATGATCCCTTTTGCCATGAACAGATGTCAATGTTCTTCCCAACCCAATGCAGATCCCCGGAGGATGTGGTGTTCATTTTTGACTTTGTCTTGTATCTCTAGAGAAGCCATGCATTGTTCCCACCAACTATTTCGGGCAAACCGACTATGTGTCCATGAGACACAATCATGTGAATGGCTTCAAAAACATCTCCAGTTCCCTGTGAAGCTAGGGTTCCGCCTCCAGACCAGCTTGAGACCAATGCAGTAAGTAATAAGTGGTTCACATAAGCCACCGTGTGGCTGCAGACTGCCACTGTGAGTCAGAAAACTTCCAGAGAGTTTACTTCATGGTTGTCCTCTGAAGCCTTCTGCTCCAGCCATGAGCAAATTTGCTCATGGCTGGGGCAGAAGGGTTCAGAGAATTCACTCAAGGGCCTTCTGGACACGTGGTGAGCCTCTTCTCCATGCCCTGAAAACCTCCATTCTTCTGACCATATTCATTCCCACCCTAACCAGTGCCTCCTGATCCTCCTGATGAGCTCCAGGGTCCTCTTTCTAAACTTCCATGAAACCCTTCCTGTTCTTTATCTGGTTGTTTCTGCTTACAAGAACTTGTGGCTGATTCTACTCTTTGTATTTTTCCACAGGGCAAGATCAAGGATCAGGGGTCACAAATGTGGATGTTGGAACTTTTGGAAAGGTAGCTACATATAGCAGCTAGCATCTAGATACTGAGTACTGGATCCAGGCTCAGGCAAGTTCACTCACATCATAAATGCCTTGAGGTTTTCTTGTAGAAAAAAATTCTCAAATATGATGCCTGCACATCTCCATTTTCTGATTCCATCGTTGTTTGTAAGAAGGTCTACCAGGGTTGGGGACACAGACTGTCAACCATAGACAAGGGTGACAGAGGCAGAAGGGTAGAATGTTTATTCGGACAAATAGGAATGATCCTGACTCAAAGATATAAAAAAGAAACGATAGAAAAGAAAAAAAGAAAGAAAAGAAATGAAAAGAAAAAAGGAAGAAAAGGTTCGGATCGTACCTCTACAGTGTTCACAAACTTCTGGGTTTGATTCTGAACACACAGTCACTTAAAAGAAACCAAAGGTTCCAATAAGGCCTGTGCATATAGGGCAGCAATTCTCACACTGAGGGGCTCAACCAATCTGGGGCTGGAAGGACTCTGTTCCAGGGTTCGATTCAGAACTGCTGCATATCAGACATTTGTATTAAGTTTGATTGAAGAAGCTTTGCAAAACAACAGTTACAGGTTAGCAATAGAATATTTTCACTGATGGGGTTCTCACAACATGAGGAACTGTCTTAAAGTGTGGCAGTCATAGGAAGGTTGAGAACCACTGTGTAGAAATAAGTCACACTTGAGTGAATCATGCTGGATAGGAGATCCTGATCAGACCTTAGTGATTCTTGAGAGTTGCTACATTGTGGGTCCTGAATCAAATCAAATTCGGACTTCTAAACAGCCACTTTGGCTATTTTCTTTATGACCCCTTTTGCCATGAACATATGTCAATGTTCTTTCGAAACCAACCCTGATCCCCTCAGGATTTGGTGTTGTTTTCTAACTTGATCCTATAATTCTAGAAACGCCATGCATTTATCCCACCATGGAATCGACTCTTTCGGGGAAACTGTCCCTTTTTCCCTGAGACACAATCATGCAAATGGCTTCAAAAACATCTCCACTCCCCTGTGAAAGGAGGGTTAAGCTCCCAGACCAGCAGGAGAACGAAGTAGTAACTATCAACTGGGGCTCAAATGCTATCATGTGGCTTCTGACTATCTCTGCGGAGGCATGTAACTTACATGGAGGCTCCATTACTCCTGTACTCTGAACCCTTCTGCCTCAGGAATGATGAAGCAGACAGAATGGTTGCAGAAGGGTTCAGAGAAAGCATTCAAGGACCATCCTGGACACATGGGTACCCTCTTCACGCTGCCCTGAAAACCTCTCTTCTTCAGATCCTGCTCATTTTCACTCCCACCAGTGGCTCCTGATCCTTGTGCTGAGCCCCTGGGCGCCTTTTCTAAAATTCCACGAACCCCTTTCTGTTTCTTCCCTGGTTGATTCTGCTCACAAGAACTTTTGGCTGATGCTCCTCTTTGCGTCTTTCCACAAGGCAAGGTCAAGGAGCTCTTCTCCATTATGGGTCAATGTCAGCTTTTGAACTTATACCAGATGCTTTTTGCAGACTTGGGCGTGTCACTGAGCTACAAAAATGATTGAAGCACAAGGGTGGATTGTTTGTGAGGGGAACTCAGATATTTCCTATCTCAAAAACTGAAAGGAAATGAAAGGAAGAGTTAAGGAAAGGAAAGGAATGGAAAGGAAAGGAAAGGAAAGCAAAGGAAAGGAAAGGAAAGGAAAGGAAAGGAAAGGAAAGGAAAGGAAAGGAAAGGAAAGGAAAGGAAAAGAAAGGAAAGGAAAGGAAAGGAAAGGAAAGAAATGATAGGAAAGGAAATGTTTGGATCTATACGATTCGAAAAGTCCTGAGTTTGATCCTTAGCACCAAAACACTTAAAAAAACAAAAGGTTCTAACAGGGCCTGTTCACATAAGGCAGCAATTCTCATGCAGGGTGCAAAACCAATTGGAAGCTTGAAGAAAATTGTCGCAGGTTTTGATAAAGTATAGCACCATATCAGACATCAGCATTAAGTTTGATAAAAGTTGATTAGCCAAACAAAAGTTACTAATTAGCAGGAGAATAATTTCATTTTGGGAACCCAGCAACATGAGGAAGTGTTTTAAAGTGTGGCAGTCGTAGGAAGGTTGAGAACCACTGTGTAGAACTAAATCACACCTTAGTGAATCATGCTCGATAGCAGATCATGAACAGACCTCAGAAATTCTGGAGAGTTGGTATATTGTGGGTCCTGAATCAAATACTATAGGTTCCGTTAGGACTTGCAAACAGCCACTTTGGCCATATTCTTTGTGACCCCTTTTGCCATGAACAGATGTCAATGTTGTTTCCAACTCAACCCTGATCCCCTCAGGATGTGGTGTTCATTTCTGACTTTTTCCTGTTACTTTAGAAACGCCATGCATTTTTCTCACCATGGAATCCAATCTTTCGGGCAAAAAGACCTTTTTTCCCTGAAACACAATCATGCAAATGGCTTCAGAAACATCACCAGTCCCCTGTGAAATGAGGGTTAAGCTCCAAGGCCAGCTGGAGAACGATGTAGTAACTATCAATTGGGGCTCAAATGCTACCACGTGGGATCTGACTACCTCTATGGAGGCATGTAACTTACATGGAGGTTCCATCACACCTGTACTCTGAAACCTTTGCCCCAGTAATGAAGAAGCAGGCAGACGGGTTGCAGAAGGGTTCAGAGAATGCATTCAAGGACCATCTTGGACACATGGTTACCCTCTTCACACTGCCCTGAAAACCTCTCTTCTTCAGAGCCTGCTCATTTTCACTCCCACCAGTGGCTTCTGATCCTTGTGCTGAGTCCCTGGGCGCCTTTTCTAAAATTCCACGAACCCCTTTCTGTTTCTTCCATGGTTCTTTCTGCTCACAAGAACTTGTGGCTGATGCTCCTCTTTGCGTCTTTGCACAAGCCAAGATCAAGGAGCCCTCCTCGATTATGGGTAAATGTCAGCTTTGTAACTTATACCTGATGCTTTTTGCATGGGTCAACAGAGTGGATGTTGGAAGAACTGAAACAGTAGCCACATATAAGAGCTAGCATATAGATACTGAGTACTGAATCCAGGCCACTGTTAGGGAAACCAGGCCTCATTATTGGTTTGGGCGTGAAATTGTAGAAAAAAACTATCCCATTGATTGCCAGCACATCTCCATCATCTGATTTATTCATTGCTTGTGTAGTGATTTTGCCGCACTTGCTGACATGGGCCTGTCAGTGAGCTACAACAGAGGTTGAAGCACAAGGGTGGATTGTTTGTGAGGGGAGTTCAGATAGATCCTATCTCAAAAAATGAAAGGAAATGAAAAGAATGAACAAGTTAAGGAAAGGAAAGAAAAGGAAAGGAAAGGAAAGGAGAGGAAAGGAAAGGAAAGGAAGGGAAAGTGTAGGAAAGGAAAGGAAAGGAAAGGAAAGAAAAGGGAAGGGAAGGAAAGGAAAGGAATGGAAAAGAAAGGAGAGGAAAGAAAAGGAAAGGAAAGGAATGGAAAGGAAAGGAAAGGAAAGGAAAGGAAAGGAAAGGAAAGGAAAGGAAAGGAAAGGAAAGGAAAGGAAGGGAAAGGAAAGGAAAGGAAAGAAAAGAAAAGAGAAGGAAAGTAATGGAAAGGAAAGGAAAAAAAAGGAAAGGAAAGGAAAGGGAAGGGAAGGAAATGTTTGGATCTATACAATTCAAAAAGTCCTGTGTTTGATCCTTAGCACCGACACACTTAAAAAAAACAAAAGGTTCTTACAGGGCCTGTGCACATAAGGCAGCAATTCTCATGCAGGGTGCAAACCATATTGGAAGATTGAAGAAATTTGTCCCAGGATTTGATAAAGAATAGCAGCATATCAGTCATCAGCATTGAGTTTGATAGAAGTTGATTAGTCAAACAAACTTACTAATTAGCAACAGAATAATTTCATTTTGGGATCCCAGCAAGATGAGGAAGTGTTTTAAAGTGTGGCAGTTTTACGAAGGTTGAGAACCACTGTGTAGAACTAAGTCACACCTGAGTGAATCATGCTCGATTGCAGATCATGAACAGACCTTAGTGATTCTGGAGAGTTGGTATATTGTGGGTCCTGAATCAAATGCTATAGTGTCCGTTAGGACTTGTAAACAGCCACTTTGGCCATTTTCTTTATGATCCCTTTTGCCATGAACACATGTCAATGTTCTTCCCAACCCAACACAGATCCCGGAGGATGTGGTGTTCATTTCTGACTTTGTCTTGTATCTCTACAGAAGCCATGCATTGTTACCACCAACTATTTGGGGCAAACCGACTAAGTGTCTGTGAGACAAAATCATGTGAATGGCTTCAAAAACATCTCCAGTCTCCTGTGAAGCTAGGGTTCAGCCTCCAGACCAGCTTGAGACCAATGTAGTAAGTAACAAGTGGGACACATACGCCACCGTGTGGCTGCAGACTGCCACTGCAAGTCAGGAAATTTCCAGAGAGTTTACTTCATGGTTGTCCTCTGAACCCTTCTGCCCCAGGCATGAGCAAATTTGCTCATGGCTGGGGCAGAAGGGTTCAGAGAATTCATTCAAGGACCCTTCTGGACACGTGGTGAGCCTCTTATCGCTGCCCTGAGAACCTCCCTTCTTCTGACCATATTCAATCCCACCCTAACCAGTGCCTCCTGATCCTCTTGCTGAGCTCCATGGTCCTCTTTCTAAACTTTCATGAACCCCTTCCTGTTCTTTACCTGGTTCTTTCTGCTTACAAGAACTAGTGGCTGATTCTACTCTTTGCATTTTTCCACAGGGCAAGATCAAGTATCCCTCCACCAGAAGGGGTCAATGTCAGCTTTTTAACTTTCCAGAGCTGGTCTCTTCAGGGGCCAGAAATGTGGATGTTGGAACTTTTGGAAAGGTAGCCACATATAGCAGATAGCATCTAGATACTGATTACTGGATCCCGGCCCAGGCAAGGTCACTCAGGCATCAGAAACGCTTGGAGGTTTTCTTGGACAAAAAAATTCTCATATATGATGCCTGCACATCTCCATCTTCTGATTCCATCATTGTTTGTAAGAAGGTCTGCCATGCTTGGGGACACAGCCTGTCACCCAAAGACAAGGGTGACTTAGGAAGAAGGGTAGAATATTAGTATGGACAACTAGGAATGATCCTGATTCAAAATTTTACAAACGAACGAATAGAAAAGAAAGAAAGAAAAGAAATGGAAAGATAAAAGGAAGAAAACGTTCGGATCGTACCTCTACAGTGTTCAGAAACTCCTGGGTTTGATTCTGAACACACAGCCACTTAAAAGAAACCAAATGTTCTAACAAGGCCTGTGCATATAGGCCAGCAATTCTCACGCTGAGGGGCTCAAACAATCTGGGGCTTGAAGGACTCTGTCCCATTGTTCAATTCAGAACAGCTGCATATCAGACATTTGCATTAAGTTTGATTGAAGTAGCTTTGCAAAACAGCAGTTACAAGTTAGCAACAGAATAATTTCACTGATGGGGTTCTCACAACATGAGGAAATGCATTAAAGTGTGGCAGTCTTAGGAAGATTGAGAACCACTGTGTAGAGATAAGTCACACCTGAGTGAATCATGCTGGATAGCAGATCCTGATCAGACCTTAGTGATTCTGTAGAGTTGCTATATTGTGGGTCCTGAATCAAATCAAATTCAGAAATGTAAACAACTACTTTGGCTATTTTTCTTCATGACCCATTTTGCCATGAACAGATGTCAATGTTCCTCCCAACCCTACTCTGATTCCCTGAGGATGTGGTGTTCATTTCTGACTTTGTCCTGTAACTCTATAAACGCCATGCATTGTTCCCACCAACTATTTCGGGCAATCCGACTATATTTCCGTGAGACACAATCATGTGAATGGCTTCAAAAACATCTCCAGTCTCCTGTGAAGCTAGGGTTCAGCCTCAAGACCAGCTTGAGACCAATACAGTAAGTAACAAGTGGTTCACATCCGCCACCGTGTGGCTCCAGACTGCCACTGCAAGTCAGGAAACTTCAGAGAGTTTACTTCATGGTTGTCCTCTGAACCCTTCTGCCCAGGCATGAGCAAATTTGCTCATGGCTGGGCCAGAAGGGTTCAGAGAATTCATTCAAGGACCCGTCTGGACACGTGGTGAGCCTCTTCTCGCTGCCCTGAGAACCTCCCTTCTTCTGACCATATTCAATCCCACCCTAACCAGTGCCTCCTGATCCTCCTGCTGAGCTCTATGGTCCTCTTTCTAAACTTTCATGAACCCCTTCCTGTTCTTTACCTGGTTCTTTCTGCTTACAAGAACTTGTGGCTGATTCTACTCTTTGCATTTTTCCACAGGGCAAGATCAAGGATCCCTCCACCATTAGGGGTCAATGTCAGCTTTTTAACTTTCCAGAGCTGGTCTCTTCAGGGGTCACAAATGCGGATGTTGGGACTTTCAGAAAGGTAGCCATATATTGCAGCTAGCATCTAGATAGTTAGTACTGGATCCAGGCCCAGGCAAGGTCACTGAGGCATCATAAATGCTTGGAGGTTTTCTTGTAGAAAAAAATTCTCATATATGATGCCTGCACATCTCCACCTTCTGATTCCATCATTGTTTGTAAGAAGGTCTGCCATACTTGGGGACACAGCCTGTCACCCAAAGACAAGGGTGACTGAGGCAGAAGGGTAGAATGTTCGTTTGGACAACTAGGAATGATCCTGATTCTAAATTTTACAAACGAAAGAATAGAAAAGAAAGAAAGAAAAGAAATGTAAAGAAAAAAGGAAGAAAAGGTTTGGATCGTACCTCTACAGTGTTCACAAAATCCTGTGTTTGATTCTGAACACACAGCCACTTAAAAGAAACCAAATGTTCTAACAAGGCCTGTGCATATAGGCCAGCAATTCTCACGCTGAGGGCCTCAACCAATCTGGGGCTAGAAGGACTCTGTCTCAGGGTGCGATTCAGAGCTCCTGCATATCAGACATTTGCATTGAGTTTGATTGAAATAGCTTTGCAAAACAACAGGTACAAGTTAGCAACAGAATAATTTCACTGTTGGGGTTCTCACAACATTTGGAAGTTGTTGTGGTATGTTTAGTTGTGGATAATATCTTAGTTAAGATTGTCTCTTACTTGTTTACACCTCTGTGCCATCCCCAGCTTCCTCCCTCCACAGGAGGTTCCTGTTATTTGATGATTGAGGGTCTGTGTGAAAACAGGAAGAAAACACCTGTGGACGGAGGGGTGAAGCAACGGGAAGTAGGGGTTGGAGGTGGAGAAGAGTAGAAAAAGAGGGAGAGGGGAGAGAGACATCAGGGAACAAGGAAGAAGAAGCTAGCAAGCAGGAGGAGAACGAAGAGAAGAGCATGGGGTGAGGAAGCCATTGGAGTGAGCTCTCTGCCTAGCTGCCCGGGTATTAGAATTCCCTGAGATTTGACATGGATTGTGATTAATAAAGAGCATTGGAAATTTCAACGTCTGCACTCACCGGTAAGCGCCAATAATTTTATTTTAACACTTGGCGCACCCATGCGTGGCAAGGACACACCAGAGAAAAAAGAAGGAAAAAAGAAAAGAAGACAAACGAAAAAGACAGTTAACTCGGGACAACAGAATCCAGACACAGAGTCTACAAGGAAACGACAGACAACACGGGACAGCGAGAGCTGAGGCAGAAAAAAGAAGAAAAGAAGAAAGAAGACACAGGAAAGGTAAAGTATGATATAAGATAAATAAACAAAAAAGAGTAAGGCCTCCCATGGAAAGAGGAGAGCTAAAGAGAAAGAGAATTAAAGAAAAGTGCACACAGGTGCGGGTTAATAAAGTTCCAGGAAAGGAATCACAGATTTACAGACCTTCTGTAAAAAGAGAAGGTAATAAAGAGAATGCTCCTCGAGAAGTGGGAGCCACAGTAAGACAAAATAATAAAAGAAAATTACACAGAAGTCTCCTAAGGAAGGAGAGGATAAGTATGATTGGAAAAGAAAAATTTTTCCATGTTAAAAATGGCAAATATTGTGACACAGGGCACTTGGGCTCTGTATAGTGTTGTTATGGATGTTCTAGGAATGAAAACAGGAGATGAAGAGATAAATTCTTCAACTGAAACTAGCATAATACAGATTATGGTTTTTGTTATTCTGGTATTTCACATGGTATTATCAATAGCCTTCATGGTATACTGTGTTCTTTCAAGGAAAACTGTCAGTGCAGAAGGGAAAGGGAAATCTAGCCCTTTACAGGATGTTGACTTAGATACAGGAGATAAATTCAGAGCAAAATCAGAAAATTTTAAAATGATGGAAAGAAAAGCAGAATCTACTTGCTTCTCACAAGAAGCAGCCTTAAAAAAATAGATGAGGAGTGGAATGCGAAAATGCAAACTTTGGTAGAAAAATTAGAACAGTTGATGGAAGGAAGTAAAAGCCTATCTCAGTCAGAGAATTCAGAGCCTACTGCTCCACCTTATAATGCAATGTGGCAGCCAAAGATTTTAAGAAAACCAACTATGGTTTATCCAGTAAATATAAAGAGGATGCAGGGCTATGATGAACTTGGATGGCAACCTACAGAAATGCTAGATTTAAAGAGATTTAAAGAGGCAATAGTAGCCTATGGAATGCACTCTCCTTATGTAAAACAGATATTGAACAACTGGGCTGTTCAACACCGAGTCATTCCTCAAGATTGGAGGGACTTGGCAAAAGCTGTATTAGAAGCCGGTCCTCAATTACAATGGCTGACATGGTGGAGAGAAGAAGCTTTGACAATAGAACAGTGTAACTGAGCTAGAGGTGTTAATATTTTCAGAGATCAGTTGATAGGTGAAGGTCAATATGCTGAGTTTGAAGTATAGATTCAGTTTGATGATCATATTTTGGCTCAATGTTGTACGGCGGCTTTAAATGCTTGGAATAAAGTTGAAGAGCCAGGAAAAACGTCTGAGTCGTTTACTAAGATCATGCAAGGTCCAAATGAGCCATTCACTGATTTTGTACAGAGATTGACTTTTGCTATCCATAAGACAATTTCAGACTCAGAAGCAAGGGAAGTGTTAATTAAATCTCTGGCGTTTGAAAATGCTAATTCAGAAGGCCAAAAGGCAATAAGGCCATTAAAAACAGCTTCTTTGGATCAATGGATTAAAATTACTACCGATATTGGATCCAATGCTTACAATGCCACTAGGATAGGACAAGCAATTGTTCAAGGTCTTAAAAATCAAAAGGTCAGATGTTTTGGCTGTGGAAAGTCAGGTCATTTTAAAAAGGAGTGTAGACAAACGGATCCTAGGAATAATGTTTTCTCTGATAATAAGCCAGAAAGAAAATCTCAGTTTCCTGGAATATGTCGAAGGTGTGGAAAAGGCAGACATTGGTCTAATGAGTGCAGATCTGTAACTGATATTCAAGGTAATTCATTGCTTTGGGGAAAACGCCCTAGGGGGCTTGGCTTAAGTTCCTATCACAGAAAACATGAGCCAACAATTTCTTACCAGCAACAGATTGACTCACCCTCAGAGAGATTAAAACAGGTAGTGCCTGTTGCTAAAGACAGCACTGTTTTAGACTTTGATATAAAGGATACAGCTGAGAAAACAGATGAATTAAAAAGTACTGAAAAAGAGGTATTTTGGCAAGCAACTATAAATGATCAGAGACCTAAGTCGAGATTACAAACAAATGGAGTTTTAATTAAAGGATTGTTAGACACGGGAGCGGATGTAACAGTCATTTCAAAAGACTCCTGGAATCCAAACTGGCCTCTTCACGAGGTAACTACTCAACTCTTAGAAACTGGAACATTTTCTCAGTTAAAACAAAATATAGCACATGTAAAATGCATAAGATCGGAAAGTGAACTAGGAAATATAAGACCATATATGGCAGATCTAGCTATAAGTTTATGGGGAAGAGACCTATTAAAACAATGGAATGTACAGATTAAACATTCCTTTAATCTCAGAGACAACCTGTAAGATTCAAGATGCTACTGATAAAGATATTAAAAAATGTTACCAAAAACAATCACAGACTGCTAAGGTTGTCCATAAGCAGGACAGAACAGATATTGATAATAATTCTCAGCCTGTTAAAAAGTATCAATGGAAAGTCATTCCCCAAGAATTCTCAGATAGTACCACCTTATGTCAATATTTTGTACAAAATCCACTGAAAGTTAATATCTGGTTTAATGAACCTACCATTGGGTTAACTACTCAAGATTTAAATAATCCATTTCAAGCATTGAACGTTGATTCAGATTTAAACAGACAAAAAAGTTTAACCAGAGCAACAGAAAAGGAGTTAATTCAGGTAGAAAGCAGATTACAGAATGCATATGTAAATTATCTAGATCTCAAGCTTGATTGTATGCTTTCTGATAATTCCTCTACAGAGCTCATGATACAAAAGGAAGACAATATTATAAAATGGATCGCTGCACAAAGCAACTCAGAAAGCTTGGGCAGAATCTACACTGCCTGTGTTAGAGTTTTTCTCTCAGCAGCTGCTTGGCTATGGCAGCTAAGTAACAAGCTTCGCTATGTTCAGAAGTTTGGACCAAAAATTCAGCCAACTGGTCCTGGTCCTCCAGTGAATTGGTATTTGGTTTTATTAGGTTGACAAAAAAGATTTATTTTACCTATATTTGGAAGTTTGTTTATGGTTAATGTTTGAAAAAAGTTCCAAACTTCAGGTTGTCATGGACTACAAAACCCATAAGGCATTGCAGTGGCTAGATGTTTCTGTTATCAGCCACAGCTACAACTCCCTTGACTGGCATGTTAAATGAATGACCAGGAAGCAGGAAAAAATTATTGGATTTTAATATTATACATGATAAATAAAACTTCAGCTAAAATTTAAAAAAGAAAGGGGTATAGGATATATCTATAATTGGTTATTTAACCTCAAGTTTAAAAAAAATTAATTTTAAAAGATAATGTTTAAGCATTTTGCTCTAATAATAATAGCCTGGAGTGTGAAGACTCCACCCCATTTCAGGGAAAGGTTGTGTTTTTGTCTTTTCAGAAATGAAACATCCAACTGAGAGTATCCAGAGACTACTCGACTGAAGAGAGACATCAGAGTGTGCGGGTTACTGTCCAGCCTTCAACCTCAAAATGGATCGTTGAAGGCCTTCCTAGCTGCCTTGCTCCTGTGCTGCATATAAACCAGAGGCCATGGATTAAAAAAAAAATTGAATTCCCCAGCTAAATACAGAGGCTGGCAGTCAGAGTCAGGATTGAGAATTATGACATGAATTTCCCCAAGACAGAGTGCTGATCATGCTATCAGTAACTTGGACAGGTAATTTTCATTGTTCAATAATTCTCTCCTAAGACGGACGCAGTCATCTTGAAAAGGGGAAATTTGGGAAGCTATTGGCTTCATATCTTGTCCTCTGAAATCCTCTTGGAGACGACTCTGCAGCTGAAAAGGGAGCCTGTAGGGAGTCTGCTTTCCCAAACAGACCAGTGGAAATTGAGGCAGCTTTCACAGTGCTCAACTGTGATGATGCAGATGCCATTACCGCATTGTCTTCTGCTACTTCTGATTCTCTTCAAAGACGTTTGAACTGCACAAGCATTTGCTAAACAGTGAACTTTTATGAACGATTGGTGAACTTTGAACTTGATACTTGATGTTATGGGACACTTGCAGTCACAAAGACTAGGGAACTGCATGAGAAGTCTGCTGAACTTTGGATTTGATATTTGATAGACTATAACTTTATGTCTTAGCTTCATTTGATTGAGTCAATATTGTTCTTATTTTAAACAAAAAGGGTGCAATGTTGTGGTATGTTTAGTTGTGGATAATATCTTAGTTAAGATTGTCTCTTACTTGTTTACACCTCTGTGCCATCCCCAGCTTCCACCCTCCATAGGAGGTTCCTGTTATTTGTTGATTGAGGGTCTGTGTGAAAACAGGAAGAAAACACCTGAGGACAGAGGGGTGGAGCAAGGGGAAGTAGGGGTAGGAGGTGGAGGAGAGTAGAAAAAGAGGGAGAGAGGAGACAGACAGCAGGGAACAAGGAAGAAGAAGCAAGCAAGCAGGAGGAGAACGAAGAGAAGAGCATGGAGGTGAGGAAGCCATTGGAGTGAGCTCTCTGCCTAGCTGCCCGGGTATTAGAATTCCCTGTGATTTGACATGGTTTGTGATTAAAAAAGAGCATTGGAAATTTCAACATCTGGACTCACCGGTAAGCGACGATAATTTTGTTTTAACAGGAAGTGTCTTAAAGTGTGGTAGTCTTAGGAAGGATGAGAACCACTGTGTAGAAATAAGTCACACCTGAGTGAATCATGCTGGATAGCAGATCCTGATAAGACCATAGTGATTCTGGAGAGTTGCTACATTGTGGGTCCTGAATCAAATCAAAATCGGACTTGTAAACAGCCACATTGGATATTTTTCTTTATGACCCCTTTTGCCATGAACAGATGTCAATGTTCTTTCTAACCCAATCCTGATCCCCTCAGGATGTGGTGTTCATTTCTAACTTTGTCCTGTAACTCTAGAAACGCCATGCATTTTTCCCTCCATGGAATCCACTCTTTCGAGCAAACTGACCCTTTTACCCTGAGACTCAGTCATGCAAATGGCTTCAAAAACATCTCCAGTCACCTGTGAAACGAGGGGTAAGCTCCCAGACCAGCTGGAGACCGAAGTAGCAACTATCAATAGGGGCTCAAATGCTACCATGTGGTTTCCGACTACCTCTGCGGAGGCATGTAACTTACATGGAGGCTCCATCACACTTGTACTCTGAACCATTCTGCCCCAGCAATGATGAAGCAGGCAGAAGGGTTGCAGAAGGCTTCAGAGAATGCATTCAAGGACCATCCTGGACACATGGTTACACTCTTCACGCTGCCCTGAAAAACTCTCTTCTTCAGACCCTGCTCATTATCACTCTCACCATTGGCTCCTGATCCTTGTGCTGAGCCCCTGGGCGCCTTTACTAATATTCCACGAACCCCTTTCTGTCTCTTCCCTGCTTCTTTCTGCTCACAAGAACTTGTGGCTGATGCTCCTCTTTGCGTCTTTGCACAAGGCAAGATCAAGGAGCCCTCCTCCATTATGGGTCAATGTCAGCTTTTGAAATTATACAAGATGCTTTTTGCAAGGGTTAGCAGAGTGGATGTTGGAACTACTGGAACAGTAGCCACATATAAGTGCTATCATGTAGATACTGAGTATAGATTCCAGGCCCCTGCTAGGGCAAGCAGGCCTCATTAATGCTCTGGGCGTGATTTCATAGAAATAAAACTCTCCCATTGTTTGCCAGCACATCTCCATCATATGATTTATTCATTACTTCTAAAGAGATTTTGCTACACTTGCAGACATGGGCCTGTCACTGAGCTAAAACAGAGGTTGAAGCACAAGGGTGGATTGTTTGTGAGGGGAGCTCATATAGTTCCTATTTTAAAAAAAGAAAGTAAATAAAAAGAATAGACAAGGAAAGGAAGGAATGGGAAGGAAATTAAAGGAAAGGAAAGGAAAGGAAAGGAAGGAAAGAAAGAAAAGGAAATGTATGGATCGATACGATTCAAAAAGTCCTGAGTTTGATCCTTAGGACCGAAACACTTAAAAAAACAAAAGGTTCCAACAGGGCCTGTGCACATAAGGCAGCAATTCTCATGCAGGGTGCAAATCCAATAGGGAGATTGAAGAAATTTGTCCCAAGATTTGATAAAGAATAGCAGCATATCAGACATCAACATTAAGTTTAATAGAAGTTGAGAAGCCAAACAAAAGTTACTAATTAGCAACAGAATAATTTCATTTTGGGATCCCAACAACATTAGGAAGTGTTTTAAAGTGTGGCAGTCTTAGGAAAGTTGAGAACCACTGTGTAGAACTAAGTCACACCTGAGTGAATCATGCTCCATGAACAGACCTTAGTGATTCTGGAGACTTGGTTTATTATGGGTCCTGAATCAAATAGTATAGGGTCCATTAGGACTTCTAAACAGCCACTTTGGCCATTTTCCTTATGATCCCTTTTGTCATGAACAGATGTCAAGGTTCTTCCCAACCCAACACTGATCCCCTGAGGATGTGGTGTTCATTTCTGACTTTGTCCTGTAACTCTAGAAACGCCATACATTGTTCCCACCAATTATTTCGGGCAAACCGAATATGCTTCGGTGAGACACAATCATGTGAATGGCTTCAAAAATATCTCCAGTCCCCTGTGAAGCTAGGGTTCAGCCTCCAGACCAGCTTGAGACTAATGCAGTAAGTAACAAGTGGGACCATACGCCACCGTGTGGCTGCACACTGCCACTGCGAGTCAGGATACTTCCAGAGAGTTCACTTCATGGTTGTACTCTGAACCCTTCTGCCCCAGGCATGAGCAAATTTGCTCATGGCTGCGGCCGAAGGGTTCAGAGATATCAATCAAGGACCCTTCTGGACACGTGGTGAGCCTCTTCTGGCTTCCATGAGAACCTCCCTTCCTCTGACCATATTCAATCCCACCCTAACCAGTGCATCCTGATCCTCCTGCTGAGATCCAGGGTCCTCTTTCTAAACTTGCATGAACCCCTTCCTGTTCTTTACCTCGTTCTTTCTGCTTACAAGAACGAGTGGCTGATTCTACTCTTTGCCTTTTTCCACAGGGCAAGATCAAGGATCCCTCCACCAGTAGGGATCAATGTCAGCTTCTTAACTTTCCAGAGCTTATCTCGCCAGGGGTCACAAATGTGGATGTTGGAACTTGTGGAAAGGTAGCCACATATAGCAGCTACCATCTAGATACTGACTACTGGATCCAGGACCAGGCAAGTTCAGTCAGGCATCATAAAAACTTGGAGGTTTTCTTGGAGAAAAAATTCTCATATATGATGCCTGCACATCTCCATCTTCTGATTCCATCATTGTTTGTAAGAAGGTCTGCCAAGCTTGGGGACACAGCCTGTCACCCAAAGACAAGGGTGACTGAGGCAGAAGGGTAGAATGTTTGTTCGGAAAAGTAGGAATGATCCTGACTCAAAAATTTAAAAATGAAAACATAGAAAAGAAAAAAGAAAGAAAAGAAATGAAAAGAAAAAAGGAAGAAAAGCTTCGGATCGTACCTCTACAGTGTTCACAAACTCCTGGTTTGATTCTGAACACACAGCCACTTAAAATAAACCACAGGTTTTAACAAGGCCTGTGCATATAGGCCAGAAATTCTCACGCTGAGGGGCTCAACCAATCTGGGGCCTGAAGGACTCTGTCCCAGGGTTCAATTCAGAACTGCTGCATATCAGACATCTGCATTAAGTTTGGTTGAAGTAGCTTTGCCAAACAACAGATACAGGTTAGCAACAGAATAATTTCACTGTTGGGGTTCTCACAACATGAGGAACTGTCTTAAAGTGTGGCAGTCTTAGTAAAGTTCAGAACCACTGTGTAGAAATGAGTTACACTTGAGTGAATCATGCTCGACCACAGATCCTGATCAGACCTTAGTGATTCTGGAGAGTTGCTATATTGTGCGTCCTGAATCAAATCAAATTCGGACTTGTAAACAGCCACTTTGGCTATTTTTCTTTATGACCCCTTTTGCCATGAATAGATATCAATGTTCTTTCCAACCCAACCCTGATCCCCTCAGGATGTGGTGTTCATTTCTGACTTTGTCCTGTAACTCTAGAAACGCCATGCATTTCTCCCACCATGAAATCCAATCTTGCGGGCTAACTGACACTTTTTCATTTAGACACACTCATGCAAATGTCTTCAAAAACATCTCCAGTCCCCTGTGAAACGAGGGTTAAGCTCCGAGACCAGCTAGAGAGCGATGTAGTAACTAACAATTGGGGCTCAAATGCTACCATGTGGCTTCTGACTACCTCTGCCGAGGCATGTAACTTACATTGAGGCTCCATCACATCTGTACTCTATACCCTTCTGTGCCAGCAATGATGAAGATGCAGAAGGGTTCAGAGAATGCATTCAAGGACCACCCTGGACACATGGTTACCGTCTTCACGCTGCCCTGAAAACCTAACTTCTTCAGACCCTGCTCATTTTCACTCCCAGCAGTGGCTCCAGATCCTTGTGCTGATCCTGTGAGAGCCTTTTCTAAAATTCCACGAACCCCTTTCTGTCTCTTCCCTGCTTCTTTCTGCTCACAAGAACTTGTGGCTGATGCTCTTCTTTGCGTCTTTGCAAAAGGTAAGATCAAGGAGCCCTCCTCCATTATGGGTCAATGTCAGATTTTGAACTTATACCAGATGCTTTTTGCAAGGGTCAGCAGAATGGATGTTGGAACAACTGGAACAGTAGCCACATATAGGAGCTATCATGTAGATACTGAGTACTGAATCCAGGCTCCTGCAAGGGCAGGCAGGCCTCATTATTGCTCTGAGCATGATTTTGTAGAAAAAAAACTCTCCAATTGATTGCCAGCACAACTCCATCATCTTATTTAGTCATTGCTTCTAAAGAGATATTGCCACACTTGCATAAATGGACCTGTCACTGAGCTACAACAGAGGTTGAAGCACAAGTGTGGATTGTTTGTGAGAGGAGCTCAGATAGATCCTATCTAAAAAAACTGAAAGGAATTGAAAAAAAATAGTCAAGGAAAGGAAAGAAAGGAAAGGAAAGGAAAGGAAAGGAAAGGAAAGGAAAGGAAAGGAAAGGAAAGGAACTGAAAGGAAAGGAAAGGGAAGGTACGGAAAGGAAAGGAAAGGGAAGGAAATTAAAGGAAAGTAAAGGAAAGGAAAGGAAAGGAAAGGAAAGGAAAGGAAAGGAAAGGAATGGAAAGCAAAGAAATGAAAAAGGAAAGAAAGGGAAGGAAAGGGAAGGAAAGTAATGGAAAGGAAAGGAAATGTTTGGATCTATACGATTCAAAAAGTCCGAGTTTGATCCTTAGCACCGAAACACTTAAAAAAACAAATGTTTCTAATAGGGCCTGTGCACATAAGGCAGCAATTCTCATGCAGGGTACAAACTAATTGGGAGCTTGAAGAAATTTGTCCAAGGATTTGATAAAGAATAGCAGCATATCAGACATCAGCATTAAGTTTGATAGAAGTTGATTAGCCAAACAAAAGTTACTAATTAGCAACAGAATAATTTCATTTTGGGATCCCAACAACATGAGGAAGTGTTTTAATGTGTGGCAGTCTTAGGAAGGTTGACAAACACTGTGTAGAACTAAATCACACCTGAGTGAATCATGCTCAGTACCAGATCATGAACAGACCTTAGTGATTCTGGAGAGTTGGTATATTGTGGTTCCCGAATCAAATACTATAGGGTCTGTTAGGACTTGTAAACAGCCACTTTGGCCATTTTCTTTATGATCCCTTTTGCCATGGACAGATGTCCATGTTCTTCCCAACCCAACGCTGATCCCCTTAGGATGTGGTGTTATGCATTGTTTCCACCAACTATTTCGGGCAAACCGACTATGTGTCCGTGAGACACAATCATGTAAATGGCTTCAAAAACATCTCCAGTCCCCTGTGAAGCTAGGGTTCAGCCTCCAGACCAGCTTGAGTCCAATGCAGTAAGTAACAAGTGGGACACATACGCCACCGTTTGGCTGCAGACTGCCACTGCAAGTCAGGCAACTTCCAGAGAGTTTACTTCATGGTTGTCCTCTGAACCCTTCTGCCCCATGCATGAGCAAATTTGCTCATGGCTGGGGCAGAAGGGTTCAGAGAATTCATTCAAGGACCCGTCTGGACACGTGGTGAGCCTCTTCTCGCTGCCCTGAGAACCTCCCTTCTTCTGACCATATTCAATCCCACCCTAACCAGTGCCTCCTGATCCTCCTGCTGAGCTCCATGGTCCTCTTTCTAAACTACCATGAACCCCTTCCTTTTCTTTACCTGGTTCTTTCTGCTTACAAGAACTTGTGTCTGATTCTACTCCTTGCATTTTTCCACAGGGCAAGATCAAGGAGCTCTCCTCCATTACGGGTCAATGTCAGCGTTTTCACTTTCCAGAGCTGGTCTCTTCAGGGGTCACAATTGTGGATGTTGGAACTTTTGGAAAGGTAGCCACATATGGCAGCTAGCATCTAGATCCTGAGTGCTGTATCCAGGCCCAGGCAAGTTTATGCAGGCATCATAAATGCCTGGAGATTTTCTTGGACAAAAAAATTCTCATATATGATGCCTGCACATCTCCAACTTCTGATGCCATCATTGTTTGTAAAAGGTCTGCCATGCTTGGGGACACAGCCTGTCACCCAAAGACAAGGGTGACTGAGGGAGAAGGGTAGAATGCTTGTTGGGAAAACTAGGAATGATCCTGACTCAAAAATTTAAAAATGAAAACATAGAAAAGAAAAAAGAAAGAAAAGAAATGAAAAGAAAAAAGGAAGAAAAGGTTCGGATCCTACCTCTACAGTGTTCACAAACTCCTGGTTTGATTCTGAACACACAGCCACTTAAAATAAACCACAGGTTTTAACAAGGCCTGTGCATATAGGCCAGAAATTCTCACGCTGAGGGACTCAACCAATCTGGGGCCTGAAGGACTCTGTCCCAGGGTTTAATTCAGAACTGCTGCATATCAGACATCTGCATTAAGTTTGGTTGAATTAGCTTTGCCAAACAACAGATACAGGTTAGCAACAGAATAATTTCACTGTTGGGGTTCTCACAACATGAGGAACTGTCTTAAAGTGTGGCAGTCTTAGTAAAGTTCAGAACCACTGTGTAGAAATGAGTTACACTTGAGTGAATCATGCTCGACCACAGATCCTGATCAGACCTTAGTGATTCTGGAGAGTTGCTATATTGTGTGTCCTGAATCAAATGAAATTCGGACTTGTAAACAGCCACTTTGGCTATTTTTCTTCATTACCCCTTTTGCCATGAATAGATGTCAATGTTCTTTTCAACCCAACCCTGATCCCCTCAGGATGTGGTGTTCATTTCTGACTTTGTCCTGTAACTCTAGAAACGCCATGCATTTCTCCCACCATGAAATCCAATCTTTCGGGCAAACTGACACTTTTTCCCTTAGACACAGTCATGCAAATGGCTTCAAAAACATCTCCAGTCCCCTGTGAAACGAGGGTTAAGCTCCTAGACCAGCTAGAGAGCGATGTAGTAACTAACAATTGGGGCTCAAATACTACCATGTGGCTTCTGACTACCTCTGCCGAGGCATGTAACTTACATTGAGGCTCCATCACATCTGTACTGTATACCCTTCTGTGCCAGCAATGATGAAGATGCAGAAGGGTTCAGAGAATGCATTCAAGGACCACCCTGGACACATGGTTACCGTCTTCACGCTGCCCTGAAAACCTATCTTCTTCAGACCCTGCTCATTTTCACTCCCAGCAGTGGCTCCTGATCCTTGTGCTGATCCTGTGGGCGCCTTTTCTAAAATTCCACGAACCCCTTTCTGTCTCTTCCCTGCTTCTTTCTGCTCAGAAGAACTTGTGGCTGATGCTCTTCTTTGCGTCTTTGCAAAAGGAAAGATCAAGGAGCCCTCCTCCATTATGGGTCAATGTCAGATTTTGAACTTATACCAGATGCTTTTTGCAAGGGTCAGCAGAATGGATGTTGGAACAACTGGAACAGTAGCCACATATAGGAGCTAGCATGTAGATACTGAGTACTGAATCCAGGCTCCTGCAAGGGCAGGCAGGCCTCATTATTGCTCTGAGCATGATTTTGTAGAAAAAAAACTCTCCAATTGATTGCCAGCACAACTCCATCATCTTATTTAGTCATTGCTTCTCAAGAGATTTTGCCACACTTGCAGAAATGGACCTGTCACTGAGCTACAACAGAGGTTGAAGCACAAGTGTGGATTGTTTGTGAGAGGAGCTCAGATAGATCCTATCTAAAAAAACTGAAAGGAATTGAAAAAAAATAGTCAAGGAAAGGAAAGAAAGGAAAGGAAAGGAAAGGAAAGGAAAGGAAAGGAAATGAAAGGAAAGGAAAGGAAAGGAAAGGAACTGAAAGGAAAGGAAAGGGAAGGTATGGAAAGGAAAGGAAAGGGAAGGAAATTAAAGGAAAGTAAAGGAAAGGAAAGGAAAGGAATGGAAAGCAAAGAAAAGAAAAAGGAAGGAAAGGGAAGGAAAGGGAAGGAAAGTAATGGAAAGGAGAGGAAATGTTAGATCTATACGATTCAAAAAGTCCTGAGTTTGATCCTTAGCACCGAAACACTTAAAAAAACAAAAGTTTCTAATAGGGCCTGTGCACATAAGGCAGCAATTCTCATGCAGGGTACAAACTAATTGGGAGCTTGAAGAAATTTGTCCCAGGATTTGATAAAGAATAACAGCATATCAGACATCAGCATTAAGTTTGATAGAAGTTGATTAGCCAAACAAAAGTTACTAATTAGCAACAGAATAATTTCATTTTGGGATCCCAACAACATGAGGAAGGGTTTTAATGTGTGGCAGTCTTAGGAAGGTTGAGAACCACTGTGTGGAACTCAGTCACACCTGAGTGAATCATGCTCGGTAGCAGATCATGAACAGACCTTAGTGATTCTGGAGAGTTGGTATATTGTGGTTCCCGAATCAAATACTATAGGGTCTGTTAGGACTTGTAAACAGCCACTTTGGCCATTTTCTTTATGATCCCTTTTGCCATGGACACATGTCCATGTTCTTCCCAACCCAAAGCTGATCCCCTGAGGATGTGGTGTCATGCATTGTTCCCACCATCTATTTCGGGCAAACCGACTATGTGTCCCTGAGACACAATCATGTGAATGGCTTCAAAAACATCTCCAGTCCCCTGTGAAGCTAGGGTTCAGCCTCCAGACCAGCTTGAGTCCAATGCAGTAAGTAACAAGTGGGACACATACGCCACCGTGTGGCTGCAGACTGCCACTGCAAGTCAGGCAACTTCCAGAGAGTTTACTTCATGGTTGTCCTCTGAACCCTTCTGCCCCAGGCATGAGCAAATTTGCTCATGGCTGGGGCAGAAGGGTTCAGAGAATTCATTCAAGGACCCTTCTGGACACGTGGTGAGCCTCTTATCGCTGCCCTGAGAACCTCCCTTCTTCTGACCATATTCAATCCCACCCTAACCAGTGCCTCCTGATCCTCCTGCTGAGCTCCATGGTCCTCTTTCTAAACTACCATGAACCCCTTCCTGTTCTTTACCTGGTTCTTTCTGCTTACAAGAACTTGTGGCTGATTCTACTCTTTGCACTTTTCCACAGGGCAAGATCAAGGAGCTCTCCACCATTACGGGTCAATGTCAGCTTTTTCACTTTCCAGAGCTGGTCTCTTCAGGGGTCACAAATGTGGATGTTGGAACTTTTGGAAAGGTAGCCACATATGGCAGCTAGCATCTAGATCCTGAGTACTGGATCCAGGCCCAGGCAAGGTTACGCAGGCATCATAAACGCCTGGAGATTTTCTTGGACAAAAAAATTCTCATATATGATGCCTGCACATCTCCATCTTCTGATTCCATCATTGTTTGTAAGAAGGTCTGCCATGCTTGGGGACACAGCCTGTCACCCAAAGACAAGGGTGACTGAGGCAGAAGGGTAGAATGTTTGTTCGGAAAACTAGGAATGATCCTGACTCAAAAATTTAAAAATGAAAACATAGAAAAGAAAAAAGAAAGAAAAGAAATGAAAAGAAAAAAGGAAGAAAAGGTTCGGATCGTACCTCTACAGTGTTCACAAACTCCTGGTTTGATTCTGAACACACAGCCACTTAAAATAAACCACAGGTTTTAACAAGGCCTGTGCATATAGGCCAGAAATTCTCACGCTGAGGGACTCAACCAATCTGGGGCCTGAAGGACTCTGTCCCAGGGTTCAATTCAGAACTGCTGCATATCAGACATCTGCATTAAGTTTGGTTGAAGTAGCTTTGCCAAACAACAGATACAGGTTAGCAACAGAATAATTTCACTGTTGGGGTTCTCACAACATGAGGAACTGTCTTAAAGTGTGGCAGTCTTAGTAAAGTTCAGAACCACTGTGTAGAAATGAGTTACACTTGAGTGAATCATGCTCGACCACAGATCCTGATCAGACCTTAGTGATTCTGGAGAGTTGCTATATTGTGTGTCCTGAATCAAATGAAATTCGGACTTGTAAACAGCCACTTTGGCTATTTTTCTTTATGACCCCTTTTGCCATGAATAGATGTCAATGTTCTTTCCAACCCAACCCTGATCCCCTCAGGATGTGGTGTTCATTTCTGACTTTGTCCTGTAACTCTAGAAACGCCATGCATTTCTCCCACCATGAAATCCAATCTTTCGGGAAAACTGACACTTTTTCCCTTAGACACAGTCATGCAAATGGCTTCAAAAACATCTCCAGTCCCCTGTGAAACGAGGGTTAAGCTCCCAGACCAGCTAGAGAGCGATGTAGTAACTAACAATTGGGGCTCAAATGCTACCATGTGGCTTCTGACTACCTCTGCCGAGGCATGTAACTTACATTGAGGCTCCATCACATCTGTACTCTATACCTTTCTGTGCCAGCAATGATGAAGATGCAGAAGGGTTCAGAGAATGCATTCAAGGACCACCCTGGACACATGGTTACCGTCTTCACGCTGCCCTGAAAACCTATCTTCTTCAGACCCTGCTCATTTTCACTCCCAGCAGTGGCTCCTGATCCTTGTGCTGATCCTGTGGGCGCCTTTTCTAAAATTCCACGAACCCCTTTCTGTCTCTTCCCTGCTTCTTTCTGCTCACAAGAACTTGTGGCTGATGCTCTTCTTTGCGTCTTTGCAAAAGGGAAGATCAAGGAGCCCTCCTCCATTATGGGTCAATGTCAGATTTTGAACTTATACCAGATGCTTTTTGCAAGGGTCAGCAGAATGGATGTTGGAACAACTGGAACAGTAGCCACATATAGGAGCTAGCATGTAGATACTGAGTACTGAATCCAGGCCCCTGCAAGGGCAGGCAGGCCTCATTATTGCTCTGAGCATGATTTTGTAGAAAAAAAACTCTCCAATTGATTGCCAGCACAACTCCATCATCTGATTTAGTCATTGCTTCTCAAGAGATTTTGCCACACTTGCAGAAATGGGCCTGTCACTGAGCTACTACAGAGATTGAAGCACAAGTGTGGATTGTTTGTGAGAGGAGCTCAGATAGATCCTATCTCAAAAAACTGAAAGGGAGTGAAAAAAAATAGTCAAGGAAAGGAAAGAAAGGAAAGGAAAGGAAAGGAAAGGAAAGGAAAGGAAAGGAAAGGAAAGGAAAGGAAAGGAAAGGAAAGGGAAGGAAAGGAAAGGGAAGGAATGGAAAGCAAAGAAAAGAAAAAGGAAGGAAAGGGAAGGAAAGGGAAGGAAAGTAATGGAAAGGAAAGGAAATGTTTGGATCTATACGATTCAAAAAGTCCTGAGTTTGATATTTAGCACCGAAACACTTAAAAAAACAAAAGTTTCTAATAGGGCCTGTGCACATAAGGCAGCAATTCTCATGCAGGGTACAAACTAATTGGGAGCTTGAAGAAATTTGTCCAAGGATTTGATAAAGAATAGCAGCATATCAGACATCAGCATTAAGTTTGATAGAAGTTGATTAGCCAAACAAAAGTTACTAATTAGCAACAGAATAATTTCATTTTGGGATCCCAACAACATGAGGAAGTGTTTTAATGTGTGGCAGTCTTAGGAAGTTCGAGAACCACTGTGTAGAACTAAGTCACACCTGAGTGAATCATGCTCGGTAGCAGATCATGAACAGACCTTAGTGATTCTGGAGAGTTGGTATATTGTGGTTCCCGAATCAAATACTATAGGGTCTGTTAGGACTTGTAAACAGCCACTTTGGCCATTTTCTTTATGATCCCTTTTGCCATGGACAGATGTCCATGTTCTTCCCAACCCAACGCTGATCCCCTGAGGATGTGGTGTTATGCATTGTTTCCACCATCTATTTCGGGCAAACCGACTATGTGTCCCTGAGACACAATCATGTGAATGGCTTCAAAAACATCTCCAGTCCCCTGTGAAGCTAGGGTTCAGCCTCCAGACCAGCTTGAGTCCAATGCAGTAAGTAACAAGTGGGACACATACGCCACCGTGTGGCTGCAGACTGCCACTGCAAGTCAGGCAACTTCCAGAGAGTTTACTTCATGGTTGTCCTCTGAACCCTTCTGCCCCAGGCATGAGCAAATTTGCTCATGGCTGGGGCAGAAGGGTTCAGAGAATTCATTCAAGGACCCGTCTGGACACGTGGTGAGCCTCTTATCGCTGCCCTGAGAACCTCCCTTCTTCTGACCATATTCAATCCCACCCTAACCAGTGCCTCCTGATCCTCCTGCTGAGCTCCATGGTCCTCTTTCTAAACTACCATGAACCCCTTCCTGTTCTTTACCTGGTTCTTTCTGCTTACAAGAACTTGTGGCTGATTCTACTCTTTGCATTTTTCCACAGGGCAAGATCAAGGAGCTCTCCTCCATTACGGGTCAATGTCAGCGTTTTCACTTTCCAGAGCTGGTCTCTTCAGGGGTCACAATTGTGGATGTTGGAACTTTTGGAAAGGTAGCCACATATGGCAGCTAGCATCTAGATCCTGAGTGCTGTATCCAGGCCCAGGCAAGGTTATGCAGGCATCATAAACGCCTGGAGATTTTCTTGGACAAAAAAATTCTCATATATGATGCCTGCACATCTCCAACTTCTGATTCCATCATTGTTTGTAAAAGGTCTGCCATGCTTGGGGACACAGCCTGTCACCCAAAGACAAGGGTGACTGAGGGAGAAGGGTAGAATGCTTGTTGGGAAAACTAGGAATGATCCTGACTCAAAAATTTAAAAATGAAAACATAGAAAAGAAAAAAGAAAGAAAAGAAATGAAAAGAAAAAAGGAAGAAAAGGTTCGGATCCTACCTCTACAGTGTTCACAAACTCCTGGTTTGATTCTGAACACACAGCCACTTAAAATAAACCACAGGTTTTAACAAGGCCTGTGCATATAGGCCAGAAATTCTCACGCTGAGGGACTCAACCAATCTGGGGCCTGAAGGACTCTGTCCCAGGGTTCAATTCAGAACTGCTGCATATCAGACATCTGCATTAAGTTTGGTTGAAGTAGCTTTGCCAAACAACAGATACAGGTTAGCAACAGAATAATTTCACTGTTGGGGTTCTCACAACATGAGGAACTGTCTTAAAGTGTGGCAGTCTTAGTAAAGTTCAGAACCACTGTGTAGAAATGAGTTACACTTGAGTGAATCATGCTCGACCACAGATCCTGATCAGACCTTAGTGATTCTGGAGAGTTGCTATATTGTGTGTCCTGAATCAAATGAAATTCGGACTTGTAAACAGCCACTTTGGCTATTTTTCTTTATGACCCCTTTTGCCATGAATAGATGTCAATGTTCTTTTCAACCCAACCCTGATCCCCTCAGGATGTGGTGTTCATTTCTGACTTTGTCCTGTAACTCTAGAAACGCCATGCATTTCTCCCACCATGAAATCCAATCTTTCGGGCAAACTGACACTTTTTCCCTTAGACACAGTCATGCAAATGGCTTCAAAAACATCTCCAGTCCCCTGTGAAACGAGGGTTAAGCTCCCAGACCAGCTAGAGAGCGATGTAGTAACTAACAATTGGGGCTCAAATGCTACCATGTGGCTTCTGACTACCTCTGCCGAGGCATGTAACTTACATTGAGGCTCCATCACATCTGTACTCTATACCCTTCTGTGCCAGCAATGATGAAGATGCAGAAGGGTTCAGAGAATGCATTCAAGGACCACCCTGGACACATGGTTACCGTCTTCACGCTGCCCTGAAAACCTATCTTCTTCAGACCCTGCTCATTTTCACTCCCAGCAGTGGCTCCTGATCCTTGTGCTGATCCTGTGGGCGCCTTTTCTAAAATTCCACGAACCCCTTTCTGTCTCTTCCCTGCTTCTTTCTGCTCACAAGAACTTGTGGCTGATGCTCTTCTTTGCGTCTTTGCAAAAGGAAAGATCAAGGAGCCCTCCTCCATTATGGGTCAATGTCAGATTTTGAACTTATACCAGATGCTTTTTGCAAGGGTCAGCAGAATGGATGTTGGAACAACTGGAACAGTAGCCACATATAGGAGCTAGCATGTAGATACTGAGTACTGAATCCAGGCCCCTGCAAGGGCAGGCAGGCCTCATTATTGCTCTGAGCATGATTTTGTAGAAAAAAAACTCTCCAATTGATTGCCAGCACAACTCCATCATCTGATTTAGTCATTGCTTCTCAAGAGATTTTGCCACACTTGCAGAAATGGGCCTGTCACTGAGCTACAACAGAGGTTGAAGCACAAGTGTGGATTGTTTGTGAGAGGAGCTCAGATAGATCCTATCTCAAAAAACTGAAAGGAATTGAAAAAAAATAGTCAAGGAAAGGAAAGAAAGGAAAGGAAAGGAAAGGAAAGGAAAGGAAAGGAAAGGAAAGGAAAGGAAAGGAAAGGAAAGGAAAGGAAAGGAAAGGAAAGGAAAGGAAATGAAAGGAAAGGAAAGGAAGGTACGGAAAGGAAAGGAAAGGGAAGGAAATTAAAGGAAAGTAAAGGAAAGGAAAGGAAAGGAATGGAAAGCAATGAAAAGAAAAAGGAAAGGAAGGAAAGGGAAGGAAAGTAATGGAAAGAAGGAAAGGGAAGGTACGGAAAGGAAAGGGAAGGAAATTAAAGGAAAGGAAAGGAAAGGAAAGGAATGGAAAGCAAAGAAAAGAAAAAGGAAGGAAAGGGAAGGAAAGGAAAGGAAAGGAAAGGAAAGGAAAGGAAAGGAATGGAAAGCAAAGAAAAGAAAAAGGAAGGAAAGGAAGGAAAGGGAAGGAAAGTAATGGAAAGGAAAGGAAATGTTTGGATCTATACGATTCAAAAAGTCCTGAGTTTGATCCTTAGCACCGAAACACTTAAAAAAACAAAAGTTTCTAATAGGGCCTGTGCACATAAGGCAGCAATTCTCATGCAGGGTACAAACTAATTGGGAGCTTGAAGAAATTTGTCCAAGGATTTGATAAAGAATAGCAGCATATCAGACATCAGCATTAAGTTTGATAGAAGTTGATTAGCCAAACAAAAGTTACTAATTAGCAACAGAATAATTTCATTTTGGGATCCCAACAACATGAGGAAGTGTTTTAATGTGTGGCAGTCTTAGGAAGGTTGAGAACCACTGTGTAGAACTAAGTCACACCTGAGTGAATCATGCTCGGTAGCAGATCATGAACAGACCTTAGTGATTCTGGAGAGTTGGTATATTGTGGTTCCCGAATCAAATACTATAGGGTCTGTTAGGACTTGTAAACAGCCACTTTGGCCATTTTCTTTATGATCCCTTTTGCCATGGACAGATGTCCATGTTCTTCCCAACCCAACGCTGATCCCCTGAGGATGTGGTGTTATGCATTGTTCCCACCATCTATTTCGGGCAAACCGACTATGTGTCCCTGAGACACAATCATGTGAATGGCTTCAAAAACATCTCCAGTCCCCTGTGAAGCTAGGGTTCAGCCTCCAGACCAGCTTGAGTCCAATGCAGTAAGTAACAAGTGGGACACATACGCCACCGTGTGGCTGCAGACTGCCACTGCAAGTCAGGCAACTTCCAGAGAGTTTACTTCATGGTTGTCCTCTGAACCCTTCTGCCCCAGGCATGAGCAAATTTGCTCATGGCTGGGGCAGAAGGGTTCAGAGAATTCATTCAAGGACCCGTCTGGACACGTGGTGAGCCTCTTCTCGCTGCCCTGAGAACCTCCCTTCTTCTGACCATATTCAATCCCACCCTAACCAGTGCCTCCTGATCCTCCTGCTGAGCTCCATGGTCCTCTTTCTAAACTACCATGAACCCCTTCCTGTTCTTTACCTGGTTCTTTCTGCTTACAAGAACTTGTGGCTGATTCTACTCTTTGCATTTTTCCACAGGGCAAGATCAAGGAGCTCTCCACCATTACGGGTCAATGTCAGCTTTTTCACTTTCCAGAGCTGGTCTCTTCAGGGGTCACAAATGTGGATGTTGGAACTTTTGGAAAGGTAGCCACATATGGCAGCTAGCATCTAGATCCTGAGTGCTGTATCCAGGCCCAGGCAAGGTTACGCAGGCATCATAAACGCCTGGAGATTTTCTTGGACAAAAAAATTCTCATATATGATGCCTGCACATCTCCATCTTCTGATTCCATCATTGTTTGTAAGAAGGTCTGCCATGCTTGGGGACACAGCCTGTCACCCAAAGACAAGGGTGACTGAGGCAGAAGGGTAGAATGTTTGTTCGGAAAACTAGGAATGATCCTGACTCAAAAATTTAAAAATGAAAACATAGAAAAGAAAAAAGAAAGAAAAGAAATGAAAAGAAAAAAGGAAGAAAAGGTTCGGATCCTACCTCTACAGTGTTCACAAACTCCTGGTTTGATTCTGAACACACAGCCACTTAAAATAAACCACAGGTTTTAACAAGGCCTGTGCATATAGGCCAGAAATTCTCACGCTGAGGGACTCAACCAATCTGGGGCCTGAAGGACTCTGTCCCAGGGTTCAATTCAGAACTGCTGCATATCAGACATCTGCATTAAGTTTGGTTGAAGTAGCTTTGCCAAACAACAGATACAGGTTAGCAACAGAATAATTTCACTGTTGGGGTTCTCACAACATGAGGAACTGTCTTAAAGTGTGGCAGTCTTAGTAAAGTTCAGAACCACTGTGTAGAAATGAGTTACACTTGAGTGAATCATGCTCGACCACAGATCCTGATCAGACCTTAGTGATTCTGGAGAGTTGCTATATTGTGTGTCCTGAATCAAATGAAATTCGGACTTGTAAACAGCCACTTTGGCTATTTTTCTTTATGACCCCTTTTGCCATGAATAGATGTCAATGTTCTTTCCAACCCAACCCTGATCCCCTCAGGATGTGGTGTTCATTTCTGACTTTGTCCTGTAACTCTAGAAACGCCATGCATTTCTCCCACCATGAAATCCAATCTTTCGGGCAAACTGACACTTTTTCCCTTAGACACAGTCATGCAAATGGCTTCAAAAACATCTCCAGTCCCCTGTGAAACGAGGGTTAAGCTCCCAGACCAGCTAGAGAGCGATGTAGTAACTAACAATTGGGGCTCAAATGCTACCATGTGGCTTCTGACTACCTCTGCCGAGGCATGTAACTTACATTGAGGCTCCATCACATCTGTACTCTATACCTTTCTGTGCCAGCAATGATGAAGATGCAGAAGGGTTCAGAGAATGCATTCAAGGATCACCCTGGACACATGGTTACTGTCTTCACGCTGCCCTGAAAACCTATCTTCTTCAGACCCTGCTCATTTTCACTCCCAGCAGTGGCTCCTGATCCTTGTGCTGATCCTGTGGGCGCCTTTTCTAAAATTCCACGAACCCCTTTCTGTCTCTTCCCTGCTTCTTTCTGCTCACAAGAACTTGTGGCTGATGCTCTTCTTTGTGTCTTTGCAAAAGGGAAGATCAAGGAGCCCTCCTCCATTATGGGTCAATGTCAGATTTTGAACTTTTACCAGATGCTTTTTGCAAGGGTCAGCAGAATGAATGTTGGAACAACTGGAACCTTAGCCACATATAGGAGCTAGCATGTAGATACTGATTACTGAATCCAGGCCCCTACAAGGGCAGGCAGGCCACATTATTGCTCTGAGCATGATTTTGTAGAAAAAAAACTCTCCAATTGATTTCCAGCACAACTCCATCATCTGATTTAGTCATTGCTTCTCAAGAGATTTTGCCACACTTGCAGAAATGGGCCTGTCACTGAGCTACTACAGAGATTGAAGCACAAGTGTGGATTGTTTGTGAGAAGAGCTCAGATAGATCCTATCTCAAAAAACTGAAAGGGAGTGAAAAAAAATAGTCAAGGAAAGGAAAGAAAGGAAAGGAAAGGAAAGGAAAGGAAAGGAAAGGAAAGGAAAGGAAAGGAAAGGAAAGGAAAGGAAAGGAAAGGGAAGGAAAGGAAAGGGAAGGAATGGAAAGCAAAGAAAAAAAAGGAAGGAAAGGAAAGGAAAGGGAAGGAAAGTAATGGAAAGGAAAGGAAATGTTTGGATCTATACGATTCAAAAAGTCCTGAGTTTGATATTTAGCACCGAAACACTTAAAAAAACAAAAGTTTCTAATAGGGCCTGTGCACATAAGGCAGCAATTCTCATGCAGGGTACAAACTAATTGGGAGCTTGAAGAAATTTGTCCAAGGATTTGATAAAGAATAGCAGCATATCAGACATCAGCATTAAGTTTGATAGAAGTTGATTAGCCAAACAAAAGTTACTAATTAGCAACAGAATAATTTCATTTTGGGATCCCAACAACATGAGGAAGTGTTTTAATGTGTGGCAGTCTTAGGAAGTTCGAGAACCACTGTGTAGAACTAAGTCACACCTGAGTGAATCATGCTCGGTAGCAGATCATGAACAGACCTTGGTGATTCTGGAGAGTTGGTATATTGTGGTTCCCGAATCAAATACTATAGGGTCTGTTAGGACTTGTAAACAGCCACTTTGGCCATTTTCTTTATGATCCCTTTTGCCATGGACAGATGTCCATGTTCTTCCCAACCCAACGCTGATCCCCTGAGGATGTGGTGTTATGCATTGTTTCCACCATCTATTTCGGGCAAACCGACTATGTGTCCCTGAGACACAATCATGTGAATGGCTTCAAAAACATCTCCAGTCCCCTGTGAAGCTAGGGTTCAGCCTCCAGACCAGCTTGAGTCCAATGCAGTAAGTAACAAGTGGGACACATACGCCACCGTGTGGCTGCAGACTGCCACTGCAAGTCAGGCAACTTCCAGAGAGTTTACTTCATGGTTGTCCTCTGAACCCTTCTGCCCCAGGCATGAGCAAATTTGCTCATGGCTGGGGCAGAAGGGTTCAGAGAATTCATTCAAGGACCCGTCTGGACACGTGGTGAGCCTCTTATCGCTGCCCTGAGAACCTCCCTTCTTCTGACCATATTCAATCCCACCCTAACCAGTGCCTCCTGATCCTCCTGCTGAGCTCCATGGTCCTCTTTCTAAACTACCATGAACCCCTTCCTGTTCTTTACCTGGTTCTTTCTGCTTACAAGAACTTGTGGCTGATTCTACTCTTTGCATTTTTCCACAGGGCAAGATCAAGGAGCTCTCCTCCATTACGGGTCAATGTCAGCGTTTTCACTTTCCAGAGCTGGTCTCTTCAGGGGTCACAATTGTGGATGTTGGAACTTTTGGAAAGGTAGCCACATATGGCAGCTAGCATCTAGATCCTGAGTGCTGTATCCAGGCCCAGGCAAGGTTATGCAGGCATCATAAACGCCTGGAGATTTTCTTGGACAAAAAAATTCTCATATATGATGCCTGCACATCTCCATCTTCTGATTCCATCATTGTTTGTAAGAAGGTCTGCCATGCTTGGGGACACAGCCTGTCACCCAAAGACAAGGGTGACTGAGGCAGAAGGGTAGAATGTTTGTTCGGAAAACTAGGAATGATCCTGACTCAAAAATTTAAAAATGAAAACATAGAAAAGAAAAAAGAAAGAAAAGAAATGAAAAGAAAAAAGGAAGAAAAGGTTCGGCTCGTACCTCTACAGTGTTCACAAACTCCTGGTTTGATTCTGAACACACAGCCACTTAAAATAAACCAAAGGTTTTAACAAGGCCTGTGCATATAGGCCAGAAATTCTCACGCTGAGGGACTCAACCAATCTGGGGCCTGAAGGACTCTGTCCCAGGGTTCAATTCAGAACTGCTGCATATCAGACATCTGCATTAAGTTTGGTTGAAGTAGCTTTGCCAAACAACAGATACAGGTTAGCAACAGAATAATTTCACTGTTGGGGTTCTCACAACATGAGGAACTGTCTTAAAGTGTGGCAGTCTTAGTAAAGTTCAGAACCACTGTGTAGAAATGAGTTACACTTGAGTGAATCATGCTCGACCACAGATCCTGATCAGACCTTAGTGATTCTGGAGAGTTGCTATATTGTGTGTCCTGAATCAAATGAAATTCGGACTTGTAAACAGCCACTTTGGCTATTTTTCTTTATGACCCCTTTTGCCATGAATAGATGTCAATGTTCTTTCCAACCCAACCCTGATCCCCTCAGGATGTGGTGTTCATTTCTGACTTTGTCCTGTAACTCTAGAAACGCCATGCATTTCTCCCACCATGAAATCCAATCTTTCGGGCAAACTGACACTTTTTCCCTTAGACACAGTCATGCAAATGGCTTCAAAAACATCTCCAGTCCCCTGTGAAACGAGGGTTAAGCTCCCAGACCAGCTAGAGAGCGATGTAGTAACTAACAATTGGGGCTCAAATGCTACCATGTGGCTTCTGACTACCTCTGCCGAGGCATGTAACTTACATTGAGGCTCCATCACATCTGTACTCTATACCTTTCTGTGCCAGCAATGATGAAGATGCAGAAGGGTTCAGAGAATGCATTCAAGGATCACCCTGGACACATGGTTACCGTCTTCACGCTGCCCTGAAAACCTATCTTCTTCAGACCCTGCTCATTTTCACTCCCAGCAGTGGCTCCTGATCCTTGTGCTGATCCTGTGGGCGCCTTTTCTAAAATTCCACGAACCCCTTTCTGTCTCTTCCCTGCTTCTTTCTGCTCACAAGAACTTGTGGCTGATGCTCTTTTTTGCGTCTTTGCAAAAGGGAAGATCAAGGAGCCCTCCTCCATTATGGGTCAATGTCAGATTTTGAACTTATACCAGATGCTTTTTGCAAGGGTCAGCAGAATGGATGTTGGAACAACTGGAACAGTAGCCACATATAGGAGCTAGCATGTAGATACTGAGTACTGAATCCAGGCCCCTGCAAGGGCAGGCAGGCCTCATTATTGCTCTGAGCATGATTTTGTAGAAAAAAAACTCTCCAATTGATTGCCAGCACAACTCCATCATCTGATTTAGTCATTGCTTCTCAAGAGATTTTGCCACACTTGCAGAAATGGGCCTGTCACTGAGCTACTACAGAGATTGAAGCACAAGTGTGGATTGTTTGTGAGAGGAGCTCAGATAGATCCTATCTCAAAAAACTGAAAGGGAGTGAAAAAAAATAGTCAAGGAAAGGAAAGAAAGGAAAGGAAAGGAAAGGAAAGGAAAGGAAAGGAAAGGAAAGGAAAGGAAAGGAAAGGAAAGGAAAGGGAAGGAAAGGAAAGGGAAGGAATGGAAAGCAAAGAAAAGAAAAAAGGAAGGAAAGGAAAGGAAAGGGAAGGAAAGTAATGGAAAGGAAAGGAAATGTTTGGATCTATACGATTCAAAAAGTCCTGAGTTTGATCCTTAGCACCGAAACACTTAAAAAAACAAAAGTTTCTAATAGGGCCTGTGCACATAAGGCAGCAATTCTCATGCAGGGTACAAACTAATTGGGAGCTTGAAGAAATTTGTCCAAGGATTTGATAAAGAATAGCAGCATATCAGACATCAGCATTAAGTTTGATAGAAGTTGATTAGCCAAACAAAAGTTACTAATTAGCAACAGAATAATTTCATTTTGGGATCCCAATAACATGAGGAAGTGTTTTAATGTGTGGCAGTCTTAGGAAGTTCGAGAACCACTGTGTAGAACTAAGTCACACCTGAGTGAATCATGCTCGGTAGCAGATCATGAACAGACCTTTGTGATTC